>JASPKZ010009822.1:0-715000 GCA_030220185.1 Diploptera punctata
AACACACTCACGCACACATTAGTCCGCCTAGAATGTTCAAAGCAAACACACTCACGCACACATTACTGCCCGCTATTTTAGACTGTTAAAGCAACACACCACCCAAATACTGCCGCTAGAATGTGGCCGCAAACACTCACGCAACATTAGTGCCGCTAGAATGTTAAAGCAACACACTCACGCACACATACTGCCGTAGAATATTAAAGCAACACACTCAACGCACACATTACTGCCGTTTAGAAATTAAAGCAACACCTCACGCACACATTTACTGCCGCGAGTTAGAATATTAAAGCCAACGCACTCACGCACACATTACTGGCCGGGAAAATTAAAGAAACACACTCACGCACAGATTACTGCCGCTAGATATGAAGCAACACTACTCACGCACACATTCGCCGCAGAATGTTAAAGCAACACACTCACGCACACCTTACTGGCAGCTAGAATGTTAAGCAAACAACACATTCCGCACACATACTGCGCTGAATTAGAAGTTAAAGCCAAACCGCTCACGCACACATGACTGCACTTAGAATGTTAAAGACCCACACGCCTTCAGGCACACATACTGCCGCTAGAAGTTAAAGCAACACATCACGCACACATTACTGCCGCTAGAATGTTAAAGCAACACCACTCACGTCACAAATTACTGCGCTAGAATGATAAAGAAACACACTCACGCACACATTACTGCCGATAGAATGTTTGAAGCAACCACACTCACGCACACATTACTGCCGCTTAGAATGTTGAAGCAACACACTCAAGCACAATTACTGCCCCGCTAGAATGTTGAAAGGCAACACGCCTCACGCACCACCGGACTGCCGCTAGAATGTTAAAGCCAACACACTCACGCACACATTACTGCTGCTTAGAATGCTTAAAAAAACAAACTCACGCACAAACATTACTGCGCTAGAATGTAAAGGCCAACACACTGCACGAACACATTACTGCCGCTTAGACTAAGTTACAGTCAAACACGCTCACGCAACATACTGCCGCTAGAAATATTAAAAGCAAACACACTCGCGCACACGTTACCTGCCGCTGGAAATTAAAGCAAAACACTCACGCACAGATTACTGCCGCTTAGAATATGAAAGCAAACACACTCACGCACATTACTTGCCGCTAGCATGTTAAAGCCAACACACTTCACGCAAAATTACTGCAGCTAGAATGTTTAAGCAACACACTCACGCACCACATCACTGCCGCTAGAAGTTAAGCAAATCACCTCACCCACACCATTTACTGCCGCCAGAATGTTGCAGCAACACACTTCACGCCACACGATTAGTGCTCCGATAGAATGTTAAAGCAACAAGCTCACGCACCACCCATTATGACGCTAGAATGTTTAAAGCAACACGCTCACGCACACATTACTGCCGCTAGAATGCTTAATAGCAACACACTCACGCACACATACTGCCGATTAGAATGTTTAAGCAACACGCTCCGACAACATTCCTGCGACGCTAGACCCATGCTTAAAGCAACACCGCACTCACGCACACTATTTACTGCCGACTAGAATGTTAAAGCAACACACTCATCGCACAACATTTAAATGCCGCTAGAAGTGAAGCAACATACTTCACGCACACATTACTGCCGCAGCTTAGAATGTTGAAAAGCCACACGCTCACGCCACACATTACTGCCGCTAGAATGTTAAAGCAACACACTCACGCAAACATGACTACGCTAGATTAGAATGTTAAAGCAACACACTCACGCAACACATTACTGCCGCTAGAATGTCTAAAGCAACACGCTCGCGCCACACATATCTGCGCTAGAATGTTAGAAATCACACTCGACGCACACATTACTGCGCTAGAATGTTAAAGCACACCCACTCACGCACACATTACTGCCGCTAGATGTTATAAAGCAACACACTCACGCACACATTACTGCTTTTACCGCTAGTAGATGTTAAAGGCAACGCTCACGCACCACAGTACTGCCTGCTAGAATGTTAAAAGAAACACACTCACGCACACATTTACTGCCGCTTGGAATGTTGAAAGCAACACAGTCACCACACATACTCCCGCTAGGATGTTTAAAGCCAACACGTATTCGCCACACAGTATGCCGCTAGATGTCGAAGCAACACAATCACGCACACATTACTGCCGCCTAGAATGTGAAGCAACACAGTTCACGCAAACACATTACTGCACTCTAGAATTGTTAAAGCACACAGTCAACGCACACTATTACTGCCGCTTAAATGTTAAGAGCAACACACTCACGCACAACATAATGGCCGCTAGAATGTTAAAGCACACACTCACCGAACACATACGCCGCTGAATGTTAAAAGCAACACGCTCACCACACATTACTGCCGTTAGATTGTTTAATAGCAAACACGCCCGCACAAGTACGCCGCTTAGAATGTTTAAAGCAGCAACACACTTTCCACGCACACATTACTGCCCGATAGTATGTTAAAGCAACACACTCACGCACACATTACGGCCGCTAGAATGTTAACAACCACACTTCACGCCACATACTGCCGCTAGCATGTAAAGCAACAGCTCACGTACAACCTTACTGCCGCTAGAATGCTTTAACGGCCACACCGCTCACGCACACATATGCCGCCGCTTGAGGCTTAAAGGCAACACACTCACGAAAAACATACTGCCGCTTAGATAAATGTTAAAGAAACACACCTCACGCACACATTACTGCCGCTTAGAATGTTTAAAAGCACCACGCTCACGCACACAATTAATGCCGCAGAATGCTTTAAAAGAACACACTCACGCACAAATTACTGCCGCTAGCAAGGTAAAGCAACACACCTCACAGATCACCACCATTATGCGCTAATTGTTAAAGCAACACACTCACGACTAACGTTACTGCCACGCTGAATGTTTAAGCAACACACTCCCGCACACAATTTACTGCGATAGAATTTAAAGCAACACGATCACGCACACATCTGCCGCTCGAATGTTTAAAGCAACACACGCACGCACACATTACTGGGCGACCTAGGCAAGTGTTAAAGCAACACACGCTCACGCACATATTACTGCCGCTAGAATGTTTTAAAGCAAAACACACTACGCACACATTACTGCCGCTTTAGGAAATGTTAAAGCAACACACTCACGACACATTTACTGCCGCATTAGAATGGTAAAGCACCCACGCTCACTACACATTACTCAGCCTAGAATGCTTAAAGCAACACGTCACGCACAAATTACTGCCGCTAGAATGTTAAGAAACACGCTCACGCACCACATTACTGCCGCTAGAATGTTAAAGAAACACAATTCACGCACACATTGACTGCCGCTAGAATTGTTAAAGCAAGACGCGCTCACGCACACATTACTACGCTTAGAATGCTTAAAGCACACACTCACGCACCACCATAATGCCGCTAGAATGACTTCACAGCAACACCCACGCACCAAATTACTGCCGTGAACAATGTTAAGCAAGCACACTCCAACGCACACATCTACTTGCCGCTACAATGTTTTAAAGCAACACACCCACGCACACATTACTGCCGCTTAGAATGTTAAAGCAACACAGTCTACGCACAATTACTGCCCGGTAGAATGTTAAAGCAACACACTGACGCACACATTATCTGCCGCTTAGAATGTTAAAGCAGCAACACACTCAACCCACACATGACTGCCCGTCTAGAATGGTTGGCATAGCAACACTACTCAGCACACATTACGTGCGCTAAAATGTTAAGCAACACACACGGCACACATACTGCCGCTAGAATATTAAAGCAACACACTCACGCACACATTCTGCGTTAGAATATTAAAGCAACACATTCTCGCACACATTACTGCCGCTAGATATTAATCAACGACTCACGCCACATTATGCCGCGAGAATTAAGCAACTCACTCACGACATATTACTGCCGCTGGAATATTAAGCAACACACTCACGCACAGATTACTGCCGCTAGAATTTTAAAGCACACACTCACGCACACATTACTGCAGCTAGGACTTTAAGCAACACTCGCACACATTTCTGCCGCTAGAATGTTAAAGCACACGCTCACGCACACCATACTGTCCGCTAGAATGTTTAAATCAACACGCTCACGCCACATATTACTGCGCTAGAAGTGGTTTAAAGGCAACACACTCAGTCGCACATATTACTGCCGCTAGAATGTTAAAGCAACACACTCACGCACACATTACTGCCGCTAGAATGATAAGCATACACACTCACTCCACATTACGCCGCTAGAAATGTTGAGCAACACCTCAGCAACATTTTACTGCCGCTAGAATTTGAAGCAACACTCTCACGCAACATTATGCCGCTATAATGTTGAAGCAACACGCTCACGCACACATTACTGCCGCTAAATGTAAAGCAACACACTCACGCACACCTTAATGCTGCTGAATGCTTAAAGAAACCACTCACGCACACATTATGCCGCTAGATGTTAAAGCCACACCTTCAGCACCATTCTGCGCTAGAATGTAAAGCAACACGCTCACGCACACATTATGCCCGCTAAATGTTAAAGCATCACACTCACGCACACATACTACGCTGAATGTTAAAGCAAACACCCAGTGCACACATACTCCGCTAGAATGTTAAAGCAACACGCCCGCACCATTACTGCCCTAGAATGTTAAAGCAACACCTCACGCACCATTACTGCCGCTTAGAATGTTAAAGCGACACACTCACGCACACATTACTTCCGCTAGAATTTAAAGCAATACACTCACGCACAACATTACTGCCGCTAGAATGTTTAAGCAACACGCTCACGCACACATTAACATACTGCCGCTAGAATGTTTAAGGAACACACTCACGCCCACAGTAATGGGCCGCTAGAATGTTAAAGGCAATCACGCTCGAGCACACATTACTGCCTCTAGAATGTTAAAGCAACCTGCTTCACGCACACATTACTGCGCTATAAGTAGTTGTTACACGCAACACGCTCACGCACACATTACTGCCGCTAGAATGTTTAAAGCAACACACTCACGCACACATTACTGCCGCTAGAATGTTAAATGGCAACACGCTCTCGCACACATTACTGCCGCTAGAATGTTAAAGGAACACAGTCACGCACACATGACTGCCGCTAGAATGTTAAAGCAACACATTCACGCAAACATTACTGCCGCTAGAATTTTAAAGCAACACGCTCACGCACACATTACTGCCGGCTAGAAATGTTAAAGCAACACACTCAAGCACACATACTGCCCCTACAATGTTTAAAGCAACACACTCGCTCACACATTACTGCCGCTAGAATTTAAAGCAACACGCTCACGCACACATTACTGCCGCTAGAATATTAAAGCAACACACTCACGCACCATTCCTGCCGCTAGCATATTAAATCAACACACTCACTGCACACATTATTGCCGCTAGAATGTTAAGCAACACACTGACGCACACTTACTGCCGCTAGAATATTAAAGCAACACACTCACACGCACACATTACTGCCGCTTAGAATATTAAAGCAACACACTCACGCACACATTACTGCCGCTAGAATATTAAAGCAACACACTCACGCACACATTACTGCCGCTAGGATATTAAAGCAAACACACTCACGCACCCATTACTGCCGCTAGAATATTAAAGCAACACACTCGCGCACACGTTACTTGCGCTGGAAAATTAAAGCAAAACACTCACGCACAGATTACTGCCGCTAGAAATATTAAAGCAACACACTCACGCACACATTACTGCTGCTAGTAGAATGTTTAAGCAACACACTCACGCACACATTACATGCAGCTAGAATGTTTAAGCAACACACTCTCACGCACACCTTACTGCCGCTAGAATGTTAAAGCAACTCACTCACGCCACACATTACCTGCGCCAGAATGTTGCAGCAACAACCACTCACGCACACATTAGTGCGCTAGAATGTTAAAGCAACACACGCTCACGCACACATTACTGTCGCTAGAATGTTAAAGCAACACGCTCACGCACACATTACTGCCGCTAGAATGTTAAAGCAACACACTCACGCACACATTACTGCCGCAGAATGTTAAAGCAACACGCTCACGTACACATTCTGCCGCTAGAATGCTTAAAGCACACACTCACGCACACATTACTGCCGCTAGAATGTTAAAGCAACCATACTCACGCACACATTACTGCCGCTAGAATGTTGAAGCAACATACTCACGCACACATTACTGCCGCTAGAATGTTGAAGCAACACGCTCACGCACACATTACTGCCGTAGTAATGTTTAAAGCAAACACGCTCGCGCACCACATTACTGCCGCTAGAATGGTTAAAGCAAACACACTTCACGCCACACATTACTGCCCGCTAGAATTGTTTAAAGCCACAACTCTCACGCACACATTACTGCCGCTAGAATGTTAGCAGCAACACTCACGCACACATTACCTGACCGCTAGAATGTTTTAAAGCAACACGATCACGCACACATTACTGCTGCTACTAGAATGTTTAACGCAGCACACTCACGCACACATTACTGCTGCTAGAATGTTAAAGCAACACACGCTCCACGCACACATTACTGGCTCGCTAGAAATGTTAAAGCAACACAGTCACCCACACATTTACTCCCGCTAGAATTGTTAAAGCAACACACTCACGCCACACATTACTGCCGCGGAGAATGTTTAAAGCAACACAGTCAACGCAAACATTACTGGCACTAGAATGTTAAAGCAACACAGTCACGCACACATTACTGCCACTAAGAATGTTAAAGCAACACAGTCCCGCACACCATTACTGCCTGCCCTTAGATTTAGAATGTTAAAGAAACACAGTCACGCACACATTACTGCCGCTAGAATGTTAAAGCAAACACACTCACGCACACATTACTGCCGCTAGAATGTTAAAGCAAACACAGTCACACACACATTACTGCCGCTAGAATGTTCAAGCAACACACTCACGCACACATTACTGCCGCTAGAATGTTAAAGTAACACACTCACGCACACATTACTACTCTAGAATGTAAAGCAACACACTCAAGCACACATTACTGCCCGCTAGAATGCTTAAAGCAACACACTCACGCACACATTACTGCCGCCTAGAATGTTAAAGCAACACACTCACGCACACATTACTGCCGCTAGAATATTAAAGCAACACACTCACGCACACATTACTACGCTAGAATGCTTAAAGCAAACACTCACGCACACATTACTGCCGCTAGAATGTTAAAGCAACACACTCACGCACACATTACTGCCGCTAGAATGTTAAAGCAACACACTCACGCAACACATTACTGCCGCTAGAATGCTTAAAGCAACACACTCACGCACACATTACTGCCGCTAGAATGTTAAAGCAACACACTCACGCACACATTACTACGCTAGAATGTTTAAAGCAACACACTCACGCACACATTACTGCCGCTAGAATGTTAAGCAACACACTCACGCACACATTACTACCGCTAGAATGCTTAAAGCAACACACTCACGCACACATTACTGCCGCTAGAATGTTAAAGCAACACATTCACGCACACATTACTGCCGCTAGAATGTTAAAGCAACACACTCACGCACACATTACTGCCGCTAGAATGTTAAAGCAACACACTCACGCACACATTACTGCCGCTAGAATACTTAAAGCAACACACTCACACACACATTACTGCCGCTAGAATGTTAAAGCAACACCACTCACGCACACATTACTACGCTAGAATGTTTACAGCAACACACTCACGCACACATTACTGCCGCTAGAATGTTAAAGCAACACACTCACGCACACATTACTCCTCTAGAATGTTAAAGCAAACACACTCAACGCACACATTACTGCCGCTAGAATGTTAAAGCAACACGCTCACGTACACATTACTGCCGCTAGAATGCTTAAAGCAACACACTCACGCACACATTACTGCCGCTAGAATGCTTAAAGCAACACGCTCACGCACACATTACTGCCGCTAGAATGTTAAAGCAACACGCTCACGCACACATTACTGCCGCTAGAATGTTTAAGCAACACATTCACGCACACAATACTGCCGCTAGAATGTTAAAGCAACGCGGCCACGCACACATTACTACCGCTCGAATGCTTAAAGCACCACACTCACGCACACCATACTGCCGCTAGAATGCTTCAAGAACACACTCACGCACACATTACTGCCGCTACAATGTTAAAGCAACACACTCACGCACACATTACTGCCGCTAGAATGTTAAAGCAACACAGTCACGCACACATTACTGCCGGTAGAATGCTTAAAGCAACACACTCACGCACACATTAGTCCGCTAGAATGTTAAAGCAACACACTCACGCACACATTACTGCCGCTAGAATGTTAAAGCAACACACTCACCCACACATTACTGCCGCTAGAATGTTGCAGCAACACACTCACGCACACATTAGTGCCGCTAGAATGTTAAAGCAACACACTCACGCACACATTACTGCCGCTAGAATATTAAAGCAACACACTCACGCACACATTACTGCCGTTAGAATATTAAAGCAACACATTCACGCACACATTACTGCCGCTGGAAAATTAAAGCAACACACTCACGCACAGATTACTGCCGCTAGAATATTAAAGCAACACACTCACGCACACATTACTGCCGCTAGAATGTTAAAGCAACACACTCACGCACACATTACTGCCGCTAGAATGTTAAAGCAACACACTCACGCACACATTACTGCCGCTAGAATGTTTAAGCAACACACTCACGCACACATTACTGCCGCTAGAATGTTAAAGCAACACGCTCACGCACACATTACTGCCGCTAGAATGTTAAAGCAACACGCTCACGCACACATTACTGCCGCTAGAATGTTAAAGCAACACACTCACGCACACATTACTGCCGCTAGAATGTTAAAGCAACACACTCACGCACACATTACTGCCGCTAGAATGATTAAAGCAACACACTCACGCACACATTACTGCCGCTAGAATGTTGAAGCAACACACTCACGCACACATTACTGCCGCTAGAATGTTGAAGCAACACACTCACGCACACATTACTGCCGCTAGAATGTTGAAGCAACACGCTCACGCACACATTACTGCCGCTAGAATGTTAAAGCAACACACTCACGCACACATTACTGCTGCTAGAATGCTTAAAGAAACACACTCACGCACACATTACTGCCGCTAGAATGTTAAAGCCACACACTCACGCACACATTACTGCCGCTAGAATGTTAAAGCAACACGCTCACGCACACATTACTGCCGCTAGAATGTTAAAGCAACACACTCACGCACACATTACTACGCTAGAATGTTAAAGCAACACACTCACGCACACATTACTGCCGCTAGAATGTTAAAGCAACACGCTCGCGCACACATTACTGCCGCTAGAATGTTAAAGCAACACACTCACGCACACATTACTGCCGCTAGAATGTTAAAGCGACACACTCACGCACACATTACTTCCGCTAGAATGTTAAAGCAATACACTCACGCACACATTACTGCCGCTAGAATGTTAAAGCAACACGCTCACGCACACATTACTGCCGCTAGAATGTTAAAGCAACACACTCACGCACACAGTACTGCCGCTAGAATGTTAAAGCAACACGCTCGCGCACACATTACTGCCGCTAGAATGTTAAAGCAACCTGCTCACGCACACATTACTGCCGCTAGAATGTTAAAGCAACACGCTCACGCACACATTACTGCCGCTAGAATGTTAAAGCAACACACTCACGCACACATTACTGCCGCTAGAATGTTAAAGCAACACGCTCTCGCACACATTACTGCCGCTAGAATGTTAAAGGAACACAGTCACGCACACATGACTGCCGCTAGAATGTTAAAGCAACACATTCACGCAAACATTACTGCCGCTAGAATGTTAAAGCAACACGCTCACGCACACATTACTGCCGCTAGAATGTTAAAGCAACACACTCAAGCACACATTACTGCCCCTACAATGTTAAAGCAACACACTCACGCACACATTACTGCCGCTAGAATGTTAAAGCAACACGCTCACGCACACATTACTGCCGCTAGAATATTAAAGCAACACACTCACGCACACATTACTGCCGCTAGAATATTAAAGCAACACACTCACGCACACATTATTGCCGCTAGAATATTAAAGCAACACACTCACGCACACATTACTGCCGCTAGAATATTAAAGCAACACACTCACGCACACATTACTGCCGCTAGAATATTAAAGCAACACACTCACGCACACATTACTGCCGCTAGAATATTAAAGCAACACACTCACGCACACATTACTGCCGCTAGGATATTAAAGCAACACACTCACGCACACATTACTGCCGCTAGAATATTAAAGCAACACACTCGCGCACACGTTACTGCCGCTGGAAAATTAAAGCAAAACACTCACGCACAGATTACTGCCGCTAGAATATTAAAGCAACACACTCACGCACACATTACTGCCGCTAGAATGTTAAAGCAACACACTCACGCACACATTACTGCAGCTAGAATGTTTAAGCAACACACTCACGCACACATTACTGCCGCTAGAATGTTAAAGCAACTCACTCACCCACACATTACTGCCGCCAGAATGTTGCAGCAACACACTCACGCACACATTAGTGCCGCTAGAATGTTAAAGCAACACGCTCACGCACACATTACTGTCGCTAGAATGTTAAAGCAACACGCTCACGCACACATTACTGCCGCTAGAATGTTAAAGCAACACACTCACGCACACATTACTGCCGCTAGAATGTTAAAGCAACACGCTCACGTACACATTCCTGCCGCTAGAATGCTTAAAGCAACACGCTCACGCACACATTACTGCCGCTAGAATGTTAAAGCAACACACTCACGCACACATTACTGCCGCTAGAATGTTGAAGCAACATACTCACGCACACATTACTGCCGCTAGAATGTTGAAGCAACACGCTCACGCACACATTACTGCCGCTAGAATGTTAAAGCAACACACTCACGCACACATTACTACGCTAGAATGTTAAAGCAACACACTCACGCACACATTACTGCCGCTAGAATGTTAAAGCAACACGCTCGCGCACACATTACTGCCGCTAGAATGTTAGCAACACACTCACGCACACATTACTGCCGCTAGAATGTTAAAGCAACACACTCACGCACACATTACTGCCGCTAGAATGTTAAAGCAACACACTCACGCACACATTACTGCCGCTAGAATGTTAAAGCAACACGCTCACGCACACATTACTGCTGCTAGAATGTTAAAGCAACACACTCACGCACACATTACTGCCGCTAGAATGTTAAAGCAACACAGTCACCCACACATTACTCCCGCTAGAATGTTAAAGCAACACGCTCGCGCACACATTACTGCCGCTAGAATGTTAAAGCAACACACTCACGCACACATTACTGCCGCTAGAATGTTAAAGCAACACAGTCACGCACACATTACTGCCACTAGAATGTTAAAGCAACACAGTCACGCACACATTACTGCCGCTAGAATGTTAAAGCAACACACTCACGCACACATTACTGCCGCTAGAATGTTAAAGCAACACAGTCACACACACATTACTGCCGCTAGAATGTTAAAGCAACACACTCACGCACACATTACTGCCGCTAGAATGTTAAAGTAACACACTCACGCACACATTACTACTCTAGAATGTTAAAGCAACACACTCAAGCACACATTACTGCCGCTAGAATGCTTAAAGCAACACACTCACGCACACATTACTGCCACTAGAATGTTAAAGCAACACACTCACGCACACATTACTGCCGCTAGAATATTAAAGCAACACACTCACGCACACATTACTACGCTAGAATGCTTAAAGCAACACACTCACGCACACATTACTGCCGCTAGAATGTTAAAGCAACACACTCACGCACACATTACTGCCGCTAGAATGTTAAAGCAACACACTCACGCACACATTACTGCCGCTAGAATGCTTAAAGCAACACACTCACGCACACATTACTGCCGCTAGAATGTTAAAGCAACACACTCACGCACACATTACTACGCTAGAATGTTAAAGCAACACACTCACGCACACATTACTGCCGCTAGAATGTTAAAGCAACACACTCACGCACACATTACTACGCTAGAATGCTTAAAGCAACACACTCACGCACACATTACTGCCGCTAGAATGTTAAAGCAACACTCTCACGCACACATTACTGCCGCTAGAATGTTAAAGCAACACACTCACGCACACATTACTGCCGCTAGAATACTTAAAGCAACACACTCACACACACATTACTGCCGCTAGAATGTTAAAGCAACACACTCACGCACACATTACTACGCTAGAATGTTACAGCAACACACTCACGCACACATTACTGCCGCTAGAATGTTAAAGCAACACACTCACGCACACATTACTACTCTAGAATGTTAAAGCAACACACTCAAGCACACATTACTGCCGCTAGAATGCTTAAAGCAACACACTCACGCATACATTACTGCCGCTAGAATGCTTAAATCAACACACTCACGCACACATTACTGCCGCTAGAATGTTAAAGCAACACACTCACGCACACATATTCCATGAATATTTACAATAGAAAACACGTGTATAATCTCAGTAGTTTCAATCCTTGGAAATTCACTGAAACCAAGTGCGGCGGCACTTACGTACCATTGAATGAAAACGGAACTAGTGGTTATGCTCCTTGCTTCTGATTTCCAGGTTCAAACCCGGCTAGGTAAATGGATGTTTTTTGAATGGAAAAATTCAAGGAGCAATTTCTTCTGGAGGGACTTTAAGACGTGGGTCCCGGGTATGAAGATTTACAGATTCGTAAAAGATCCTTAAGCCTGAATAAAAAGGCTTCTAATCAAAATTTATCGTTCTCAACGTCTTAGTAATACCTCAGCTGTCTGTTAGATGTCTTATTGAGTCGGTGTGTTGACTGCTTGCCACTCATGATATCTATGAGCAAATAAGTAACCAAAAATCAACTTGATCTAGTAATTCCTAACAAAGGAGAGGGTATGGCTCAACAACGGGGTACGTCATTATAGATAGATAGAATGGAAACGATTGTGCTTAATCTTCTGGTACTGATGGTTTTAGACCAATTTTCAATGGCCACATTGTTGAGGAAGATATCTTGGTGAAATAGCTCATCTCCTGGCTTTTTTATTCCCTTCCTCTGATAAAAATCTAAGCCTATGTAACACTGAAGTATTCTGCGTCCAGATTAAGAAACAATCTTCTCACCACAACTTTAATACTAGGCCACAAGATAAGTCTGCTAACAATCTCTCTATAGCTCCTTCTCCTTATTCGCTTTAGTCTCTGCCCGCTCTTGGAATTCCTTCTTTCAAGGGTTGCTGCATACTTGATACCTGTAAGTCACGTTAATACAATACAATTACCTCTTGTTAAATACTATTTTTTATTTTTTTTATTTTGAGAAATTTCCTCATCATTGAGGGGTTTCTCCAACCAATCTTAGTAATTAACATCAATTAAAAAATATAACCTCTGGAACAAGTAAGAAATTTTAATTATTTGGGTTGTAATTTTACTATAAAGACAACATCTGAAAGAGACATACATTTGAAACTGTCGAAATTTCAAATGATGCGCGGAACTATATATAAACATTAAAGAATAAAACAAGAAGAGATACTAGATTGAAGTTTTATAAAACATTGGCAGTTCCTGCACTACTTTATGGGAGCGAAACTTGGGTAATGTCCAAAAAAATGCAAAGTAGAATACAAAGCGCAGAAATGAACTTCCTTAGAAGAACAAAAGGCTGCACAAGATTGGATCGGATAAGGAATGAATATATAAGAACAGAGTTAAATATATATCCATAACCAGATAATATAGAGAGAAATGGTTTACACATGTGGAAAGAATGAATGTAACAAGATTACCAAGAGCAGCATTCAACTACAAGCCAAGAGGTTCAAGGAATGTAGGAAGGCCAGTGAAAAGATGAACAGAACAACTGTGAGGCGAAACAGGCAATTTGCCTAGCCCGTGAAATGAAGAAGAAGAATTAAAAAATATATAAATGACTACAGACTTATAGACTATCAGTTTGTAACAAACATTCACAAATTTCCCCTTAATTAAAGTTCTCCATCGTTCTCTGTTCTTTGTGTCATCTGTTACACCAAATTTCCTCATTGGATTTTGAATGCTATTCTTTCAGGTCTTCCTTTTCTGCTCCTTCTCTCAATTTCATGCATAGATATATTTATATTAATTTTTCTTCACAATTAAATTTAGTCTGGTATTCCATTAAATTGGTTTAACCACTTTCCTTACGTATATATACTTCTTCATGCCACACGCCATCCGAGACTTAGAATGGGACGACCTGTCGGGAGAGGCGAATTTACACTCTACATCACACACACATACTTTTTTGATCACACAACGTCATAGCTGGCCTCCCCGAATGAATGATCAGCTCAATGCCACGGCTTCCTCCGAGACAACACAACGAAATACACCATTCACACACACATTCATACTAAACACGGGGGAATGTGTTTATGATTGCGAATGTTCGGGCGGGGGACAATTTGGGCTTCAAAGCTTCCTCACATATTTTCTCTTACTGGTGAGGAAATATCCCTAAAAAATCAGCTAGAAATCTGGTCCCGGCCTAGGATTGAACCCGCTGCGTGCAAGGCAGTGATGTCTTACCGTGACCACAGCATTGGTCATAAGCAGTTTTACTTTCATTTCTCCTGCCTTGTATACTTTTATTTTATTCGATAGCACATTGTAGATAGGATAATTGTATAGCATGCAATCATTCATATTTATTGTAATTTAGGCTATAAGACTAATTATTGTAAATATTATCTAATCTGGTTTAGTGGTAGACAAGGCCTTAAGGTTTTAACTTCGCCATTCTAAAAGAACTATTATTATTAATACTTATTATTATTATTATTATTATTATTAATACTTTATTATTATTATTATTATTATTATTATTATTATTGTTATTGCTATTATTATTATTATTGTTATTATTATTATTATTATTATTATTATTATTATTATTATTATTATTATTATTATTATTATTATTATTATTATTATTATTATTATTATAGGCTCAATTCTGGAAATGCGTGCTATTATGTATTACAGAGACTTTTGATGTCCCAACGCCTGCCTTTCAAAAAACGTTAAACTGAAAATGTATAAAACTATTATTCTACCAGTTATATTATATGGATGCGAAACATGGACTCTTACTTTAAGGGAGAAAAGAAGATTATGAGTATTTGAGAATAAAGTACGTAGGATAATTTTTGGACCAAAGAGAGATGAACAGACAGGTGAATGGAGAAGACTACATAACAATGAACTACATGGTCTTTGTAGGAAGTCAGATATAGGCCTAATAAGAACAATTAAGTCTCGTAGACTGCGATGGACAGGACATGTGCCACGTTTGGGGAATGCAAGAGGTGAGTGGAAGCTACTTGTAGGAAAACCGGAGGGAAAACGCCCAGTTGGTAGACCAAGAATGAGGTGGGAGAATAACATTTACCATGATTTGGGGAATAGATTATACAGGGGATGATTGGAAAACATTAGCTCAGGATTTGGATGTATGGAAAGTTTGTCCATGCGGCCGTGAATCTACGGATTCGACAGTGAGTTAGTTATTATTATTCTGCGATGTCAGTTAATGTATGAGGAATGTCTCCGAACAGAACATCAAAATAATAAATTATTCATTCAGTTGGAACGAAGCCTAAACTAAGTACGTAATTGATGAACAACATTCCGTGAAAGTGTCTTCTGCATCTTAATGAAATGTTTGCAGGTCTCTATCCTGTACAGAGGTTGTGTGATTTGTCGAGGTGGAAGGAAAATATCTAAAATACGGCGTGATTGGAGCTGATAATCCCCAATTCGCGTGCGAATCAAAGGTGTATGTATAATCTACGGAGTATATTATCTATCGTAAATCTCTATTATCATTCTTTTTTTTTAATATCTGACTATAATTAAATATATTACTATCCCACTTCATTTTGGTCCTCCTACTGAGGACTTTCTCCCTGTTTTTTTTTCCCCTACAAGAAGTTTTCATGTTCCTCTATCATTTTCCATTCGTGTCACATTCAGCTACCCACATGGGAATCTACGACATTTAAATTTCTCATTAAACCTGTTTTCCATAAAGGTCATACAGCTCGCTGCTATGAAGTTTTCCCCATCACGTTGAGTATCTCTCGTCCAAACATTTGTTTAAAATGATATTATCAGATATTCATTATTTTATTATCTAAGTAATATGATCGTGTTTAGTATCCATGTAACTGGAAGAAACCGTTTTATATGCTGTATTTATTTTTTAGAGAAGTACACTGCTCAAAAAAATTAGGGGATATTGTAGAATAACCTATTAAGACTATGTTTTTTGGAATAGTATTAGATGCAATCACTTTCTATTATTCCAAGATAATGTAAATAAGAGTTTGAAGTTGTTACGTACCTCGGTACCACACCAGAGGGCAGTGTCTGTACTGTTGATGTGAAAGGATGGTGTGGGGGTGAATGTTTTGTTGCTGTTTTTAAATCCAGTCCAGTTTTCAGTTAGTGAATGACTTGCCTTAGGGACAGTGATGCCTCGATAACGTGATTTACCTGAACCAATGGCTTGGAGGGCCATAGGAAGGATGGAAGCTGGACAGACACAACAAGAGATGGCACAAGCCATTGGGGTGTCTCAAAGCGTGATTTCCAGTCTTTGGAATCATTTTCAAAGAACATACTGTTCACAGAAGAGCCGGACAAGGTCGACCAAGGGCAACAACAGCAAGGGATGACAGTTACCTCTTGTTAACAGCCCGTCGGAATAGACAGCAGAATGCAACTCAACTGCGAAATACACTTCAAACAGCAACAGGACGCAGGGTATCAACTAAACTGTCCCTAATCGACTGCATGGAAGTGGTCTCTATGCCCGTAGGCCCATGGTGTGTACCAGGTTAACTCCACAACACCGTAGAGATCGCAGAAACTGGGCGGAGGAACATCGTGGGTGGAGGCATGCTGAATGGAGATCAGTTCTTTTTTCTGATGAGTCGCGATTCAACATGGAATGTGATAGTCGGCGTGTATTCATCTGGAGAGAAAAAGGGACACGAAACAATCCAGCTTTTGTATGTGAAAGATCCCCATATGGTGGCGGTGGATTGATGGTGTAGGCAGGAGTCAGTAGTGGTGGACGTACGGACCTCTACGTTATCCAAGGTGGGACTTTGCGGTAAAGTATAGAGATGAGATTCTCCGACCTTTTGTCGTGCCTTATGCTGATGCCATAGGTGATTCTTTTCTTTTTATGGACGATAATGCACGACCCCACAGAGCTGGCTTGGTGGACGACATGCTGGAAGTGGAGGGTATCGAGCGTATGCAATGGCCAGCTTCCTCCCCGGACTTAAATCCGATTGAGCATGTGTGGGATGCATTAGGCAGGTGCATTGCAGGCAGACCAACACCTCCCACAACTGTTCCAGAGCTTCACATTGCTCTTATGGAAGAGTGGCCACGTATCCCCCAAGAACTCATTGCTAACCTCATTGCATTAATGCCATACAGGTGTGAGGCAGTGCTGGCCGTTCGAGGAGACCATACACCATACTAAAGAAACATTTTCACCCATGTTAATGTTGCTTTGTTTGTTTGCCATATTCCTAATCAGGATCTCTTTGACATCTGGTGTGGTACAGAGGTTACGTAATGACTTCAAACTCTTGTTGACATTCTTTTGGAGTAATAGAAAGTGATTGCATCTAATACTGTTCCTAAAACATAGTCTTAATAGGTTATTCTACAATATCCCCTAATTTTTTTGAGCAGTGTAGTATATCTAGGCACAATTATTACCAAATAAGATTCATGCAGAAATTAACAAAATATTAGTCCTAACTTATAACAGTATATTACGATGCAAGATTGGGAAGCATTTTTTACAGCGATAACGAGGTTTTCAATTTCCGAGATTCTGTAAAATACTTCACAAACGTGCGTTGTACATTATTTTTTTGCGCGATGGTGTTTTCGAAATAATAGATAATAGTAAATTAATAACATATTTGTTGGAAATATTTGCTTTCATTATAAACAATTGACTAACGTTAACAGTGTGGGCAATGTTTATTAGTTGAAACTACAGGAGGCCATGAGACCAATTAGTGATACGATGGCAAGTATGTATTTGTTTTATCTTGCTTCAAATAAAGTTCAGTTCATTTAAAATTCAGTGATTTGTTTCATATAATGAAGGTATATTAACTTTACCTTTTGGATATTTTTTGTATATACATTGTATGTAGTATGCATAGAGGATAGTGGTTTTACTTACCACACGCGGTTTGTAATATGTAATATTACAGTATAGTTATTTAGGTTGGCAACCCCGAAATGTAGGAAGTTGAACTTTCAATCATGGTCACCATTGCTGTAAGTACGACAAAACGCACTATCGCGCAAAAAAGGATATTTTGGACTTAAAAAATCAAGCTCTCGATATCTCTCTCCCTTCAAATAAAAGTATATAAAACATTTCTGAGACCTATAATTATCTAGGTCAGCGAGGCCTAGGGACTGATCAAGATGCAAGAAAACAAAATCAAAATATTCGAAAGGAAAATCTTAAGGAGAATTTTTGGACCAGTGCAGTGTGTGAAAATGGCATTTGGCGCATCATATACGAGTATAATGATAAACTGAACGGAGTGTAAAATTATACTGATTTAGTCAAGCTGATTTAAACTTCAAGATTAAAATGGCTGCTTACCTTTTAAGAGCAAAGGAATCAGATCCATAAATTAAAGCTACCTCGAATAAAATTTATGAGAAGAGGAAATTTGCAAGACCTTCAGATGGGATGGAATAAGATTTCATGGTAATGGGAAAGAAGGAAGGAGACAGAAGAGAATGGAAGTGTATTGTTGGGTCGGTCAAGGCCTTTAACAGATTGTAACATATGGTGATGACGATGACATATCTGTAATGCTTGATAGTTTGTTTAGTTGAGAATATATTTGGCTAATCTACGCCACCATGTCACCTATGGATATTCGATGGAAGAACAAGTGACCGCTAGTGGCAGGTTGGCCTATGTCATAACACAGGTTCTCGCTAGAGCCAAGAGCCAACATGTTTACTCGCATATAAGGGGAGCCCAAGTTAGGGTGACAAAACGGGCAAGTAAGTATCAGATGGGCAAGTTAAAGTTAATTTGGGCAGATGGGTGAGAAAACGAGCGAGTTAGTATACGAAATTAGTTTAGTGTTCTCTTGTTTGTTAGCGGGTTAGCGATAAGTTGCTTACACTGTCTAAGGAATTAATAATAAACATTTTACATAACAAATATGCCGATTTTAGGTTACTTTGAGCTCAGCTTCTCAGTTCGTTTTAAGACAATTCTCACAATTTTTTCGGAAAAAAAATCAACATATAATTATCTCGGATAATTATTCACATACTGCAACAATAAATTGTGTGGTTTTCCGTTATTTTATTTTAATTTATGTAGGTGACATGTGGCATGGAATCCCCCTATGTTTATTTTTTTTTCTGCGTATAATTTCTATTTGTAATTCCTGGATATTTGAATTCCACCAGTTCTTAAAAATTTTCTTAATTTGTCGTGAAGTGTATATTCTCATATAATAACGTTATTTATACATGTGACCATAATTATATTTAATTTTAAATTTACCAGCCTTAGCGTTATTTGTTATAATGCGTGCTTTGGTCTTTAGTAATTCTTATCACCTAATAATACTACATGACAGCATATATCAACAACTAAGTTTTACCCACATTTATTGCCTAGAGGATTCTTTGATACAAAATTGAATAGTCCCTGCCATCTCTTTGCTTTAATTCATTGTGAATTTCAAAAGCAATGGATTAAAGCAAGAAGTACTTTGAAAATCACAATGAATTAAAGCAAGGAGGTGCACTATCTGCTCCAGTTATTAAATTGTACCATAGCATGCAATCAAATCTCTAGATAGCAAAGAGAGCGTACAATTCATTGTTATATTCATTTCAATAGGTATTACCCATTACATTACTACAAGACTTAACTGTTCTTTATTGCATCTGGTTTCCTATAAAGATGGTGTAGCTCATTGTTACGTAGTCATCGCCATTCACCAGGGAATATTAATAAACACATTAAAACATATAGAATTTTATTTTTAATACAATGTGCTCCTCATCATGTTTAAACACACAAGCAAAATTCCTGGTTTTTTCTTCTACTCACCACATGCTACTCTAAATATGTGATGGAATTTAGTAGAGGGGAAAAAAACTGCTTGTGAACAAAGCTAGAACATTGAATTTTCCCTCACAAAGAAAATACTTTTCCGTTATAAAAAATTCAATAAAATCTGAAAATACGATTAGGTACGCTTCGTTGAATTGAGAGAACATAAAAGTGACTTTTATAGACCCGGGCTTATTAGTTAAATATAAAATGCATTTCTTGCTTCAGATGTTATTAAAATACTTTTTATCGTTTTATCAGTGATCAAGACCATCTACCTTTATCTTAGTTTAAGCTCCCCTTGTACATGTCCCACGTCACATGGGCTGTAGAAACACGTGCTCAAATTTAAAGAAGTGCTAAAATTCATTAAAACAAATACAAGTTCCACTTCAAGGTTCGTAATCAACCGTATGGTAACTAATCCGCTAGCACTATCGAATCGACCGTGGGTTTTATGGCTACGCAGACATAAGCTCTCTATATATCCCTATACGAATTAATATTTTCCAACCATACCCTGCATAATATACTTCCCTCAAATCATAGTTAATGTTATTCTCCACCTCATTCCTGCTCTACCAACTGGACGTTTTACCTAATGATTTATGAAAATAATTAAGGCAAAACATTTTTGAACTGTGTAAGAGCGATTTCGACCCTGTGACAATGACGTGAGCATGCTGTCCTGGAATTATAAATTACTCATAACTAGAGAGCGGAATTTGTTTCTCAATGCCGATGACTCATTTGTACTGGTGTTGACTGTACTGGAGAATCGGGAGGAGGAAGAATGGAATGTATCACGTATCTGCAAAACCTATCGGGCGATTCTTCTGTAATATAAACATCAGGAAGCAATGTTAGGTGCATAATACAATAAAATATACTTAGGTTATGTATTGCTTAGAAGGTAATTAAGCGTTTTACGACATTTTTTTCTCGTTTTCTGTATCATTTCACTATTATATGACACAGCGGAACGTTTACCTCCAGTCACAGCAGCACTGTTGTTGCGTCGCACTGACGTAGATACTAACCATGTATAGTCAGGGACAAATGGAAAATGAATTACTTACCCAGCATACTTAGGGTATTGCACTGCAGTCCTCGACGTCACAGACTGACACAAAGCGAGTGTACCCGGGATGACAGAGCATTAGTTCGCAAATTAACCACAAACGAAGCAGGTCATTGTTCCTCTATGTCGGATAATACACTAACAAGGGATTCTTTCGGACCTCCCGACAAATCGCCATGAAACTTTCTAGGATGAATAAGCATGAGACCAAAGTAATTGGTGTGAAGTGCGTCATTCCGCAATCATTCGATACCCCTAAGACAAGTCGTATTAAATTAGGCTTCGCAACTGTAATGTTCATAGTCGTAAGTTATGAAACACGCTGTACCCGAGAGATATGATGCCATTTTGTGATATGCGCATGTCTAGTAGGTTTCCTACCTTGTCTCAATAAATGAGTTTTGTATAACCGCAGGCTAGATAGTACGATTCAGGACACGGGCCTGTTTGCGAGTTAAATACGTGTACATTATCGTGCGTTTGTCAAAATGAGTTGTAAACTTCGTGGTGTGGTACAGCTACTGATGAATGAGGTGACACAACGGACATCATGCACCCAACACACATCGACAGGCGAATTGCACGGGAGTTGTTTATCTTCCTAGAAAAATATGTCAGTGGCAATATGGACATGTCGCAAGGACAGACATTGTGGTGTGATAGTGATGGGACATCGGACACTTTATCTGAATATAACGATATGTCAGTGGCAATATGGACATGTCGCAAGGACAGACATTGTGGTGTGATAGTGATGGGACATCGGACACTTTATCTGAATATAACGATATGTCAGTGGCAATATGGACATGTCGCAAGGACAGACATTGTGGTGTGATAGTGATGGGACATCGGACACTTTATCTGAATATAACGATATGTCAGTGGCAATATGGACATGTCGCAAGGACAGACATTGTGGTGTGATAGTGATGGGACATCGGACACTTTATCTGAATATAACGATATGTCAGTGGCAATATGGACATGTCGCAAGGACAGACATTGTGGTGTGATAGTGATGGGGACATCGGACACTTTATCTGAAGATAACGATATGTCAGTGGCAATATGGACATGTCGCAAGGACAGACATTGTGGTGTGATAGTGATGGGACATCGGACACTTTATCTGAATATAACGATATGTCAGTGGCAATATGGACATGTCGCAAGGACAGACATTGTGGTGTGATAGTGATGGGACATCGGACACTTTATCTGAATATAACGATATGTCAGTGGCAATATGGACATGTCGCAAGGACAGACATTGTGGTGTGATAGTGATGGGACATCGGACACTTTATCTGAATATAACGATGTGCTCGGTAGTCCAGTACATAACACGGTAACCAGTTCCAGTTCCAATGAACCGTCACCTCTCAAATTCAAACGGGAAAGTACCCATGAACAGTTCTCTAAAATAAAAATGCGAAGGATTTACGACAGTGCCAAGATTGGAAAGTAAAGCAACTGACCGAAAATTCAAGACATTACCGGCAAAATTGAGGCAAATAGTAAAGGCTCTTGAGAGAGGTGGTACGATAGAAAAGACATGCTCGCATTCGAGAGCATATGTACACCAAATTCAGGAATGCGCGTAATGTTGGAAAAACAATTCGTTACTGGCATTTAAAGACTTCGGCGAAATAAATAGCTGTTTTAATGGACATTTCCAGATTTAAAGCCAGCAATTATTTGCTCCACCAATTCAAACGACGCTACAAAATAACATCACACAAGATTACAAGATTTATTACTAGGCGGGATGTTACTCTTGATACTGTCCTGAGGACCAGAGAATTGGAGTTTAGTGCAAGAAGTTACGGACTACGTTTCTGCTAATGCAATCGATGCAAGATAGTGTTGAATACGGATCAAAGTCGGTTTGAGTATAAAATTACCTCAAATAGGACACTCTCAATGGCCGGGGAAAAGACAACTGAAGCAACTGTTGAAAGTGTTGCATCTACTTCTCACTCCTACACCATTCAGATCCTTATTTCCATGTCATGTGAATCGGATTGCATCACTCAGCCTCTCCTTAAATGAGTAATTAAACAATTAATGAATCATGACGGGAGTTATTATATCACACAGGTTAAAGCACTGTAGAATGAAGTAATCATCGGGCATATATAGGAAACGTATATTCAATCGAATCGGGAGAACACAAGGAATTTGATTTTAATATAATTAAGTACAAATAGATTAAAAACAAAGAAGTTCATAGGATTAGGAATAAACTATCAGTCACTTATTGCAGAAAATACTTAACAAGTACATCTCACCACTATTGTGAAGTGACAAGCACTTGAAAGTGGACAATATAGTTAAACTTGGGGAACTGTATTGTGCTAGCAGATTATAAGCCATTTCTTTGTAGACCAGCAATCTAACCATCTTAAACTCAGTTTCGCAGACAGCAGGGGACAAAGGGTGATATATGATTTGGAAAATACAGCTTGGACGTAAAAAATCCATTACATGCAAATCAACAAAGACGAGAAAAACGATTTAGACACGTAAGAGCGCGTGGGCCATAAGCAAACTTAGAAAACAAGCAGGAAACGGTTACTGACCTAAACTGAATTGTATAACGAGTTAGACGGATTTCCCAGTTTATAAATATATGAGAACTTATGAAGCAGCTGTACTTTTCTTTAGAAGGGCGTATCTAACTGAAACTTGGTGGAGTAATGTCCTATCAAAACACGCAATCTCCTTCCTCACTTACAGGGAATGGTGATCAGCCAATCTAAAGAGTTGTTATATTACAACAAGGTAAAGATCTCAAGAGACCATAAACACGGTAGGGGAACCCGATGTTTCTTAATTGATTAAGAATAAAACTCCAGTTAGTCTTAAAAATTTAGTTTTTGAAATATAAGCACAATTTGAAGTTCAAGCTTAACCATCGCATAGTTGAACGGTCACCATCATGGATCGATAATCAAAGAACTGAAAGTCTAATTTTCGGACCTAACGAATTTGCACCATCGCGATTTTATACTTAGAAAATACACAACGATAGATAACGCGATAATACAGTTAGGAATATATCTTCAATACTTAAGATCCTTACCGTTTATCTCCAATGATTGCAACTATTCAAAATATATCAATGTGATTTGTTTAAAGAATAAATAACAAAAGCAGTTACGTCCAAGACAGCATTGTGTCGGCCAGCTCATTTGCTATCCCCGAAGAAAAAGAACCTCAGCTCTACCAATATCCAACATGAGCAACCCAAGTTCTCACACATGGAGAAATCCTTAGATACTCCTGGCGCCAGAACATCCTTTTATAACCTTATACCAGAAGAAGAAACCCATCAATTATCCCGTTCTACATGACGCCTCGCAAAGATATTGTACATCTGTTTTCAGGAATCGGGTGGTAAATTTGGTAATCGTGTTTCCGAAACATTACAACGAAACCTTCCTCCAAATATAGAATATGATTGCAGCACCAGTGGTAAGATGTCAACAGCTCTCGTACGTACTGTCCTGGATGTCCAGAACTAAAGGGAGCATAGCTTGTGCTGCTGGATTCATGGTCTGGTCAACAGACACAGGCCAGGGCCTTCGGGAACAGCGATTTAAATTTACACAAAAAAATCATACCTTCTAAAACCACAAAGTACTGTCAGCCTCTAGACGTCTAATTCTTTCGCCAGTGCAAACTATTTGCGCGACTCTTTGAAGAGTACATACGTCATGATGAGAGGAATCTCGAAAAGGTGCATGATAGGATAAGTTACATTGCATGATATGCCGAGTAGTTGAGCGCACCATAGTGCTTCGTTATGTGTTTGAATATGTGACACAAGACATGCCACTTCCATTCCGTAATGTGTTAGACATACATTTTGCCGGTATTGGCATATGCAGCATTTCTGACTGTGATTGCAGTTCCGCCATTATTTGTTCGTGGTGTGAGGTTCTTTACACGTATCATATTTCACAGGTAGATGATGTTAGGCACTCTTTGTCTACAAACATTACAGTTGCAAACCCTACTTTCATACGCCTTGTTTTAGGGGTAGCGATTGATTGCAAAATGCAGCACTTCACGCCAATTACTTTGGCCTCATGCTGGTTCAGCCCAGAAAGTTTCGTGACGATTTTCGTCGGGAGGTCCGAAAGCATCCCTTGTAAGATGAGGTACGCGCTGTATCAAATACTGGCTTACTATACAATAACTCCACTGTTTTATTGAATGAAAGATGGTTTACTGCGTCTGTGTTTCTACCATGGCAGAGCTCTCTTGATACCTGGTAGGTGATACACCTCATCCCACCCCCTCGCGCGCATCTCGTATAATCTACAACAGTACAAGTGAGCCTTCGATATTGTGGAACACATTCCATATTTTGTAGGATCTTGTCAAAACTTTTATACATAGGCCTATATCAGTATATTCAGCAGCCTTAGTTACACTAACCTGAGGTATAAACGACAATCGCATCACTTATAAATTGTAGTGATAGTAGTAGGCCTAGTTGTTGTCTTCCTCACGTGGGGACATGCGTGCTCCATATCGTGAGTTTAACCGATCTAATTTCGTTACTTATTTTCCTACAGTTGCCATCTGGAGACATGTGGTAAGCGCATCGCCTCAATGAGATATCTAAATTGCAAATTGTGATAACTTGAAATTAAAATAAGCAATTACCATACGTAATTGAAAAATCTTGTATATAATATTACACAATCACTAGGCTTGGAATGACTAAATGCATATTAACTTACCTTTTTATCTCTATATTTACCTCAGTTTGACCTCCACTTATATACCCTATATATATATATATATATATATATATATATATATATATATAGTGTGTGTGTGTGTGTGTGTGTGTGTGTGCTCTGCTTCACCCGGGCTTTACAGTGCCACGACCTGTCAGGAGAGATTTTAAACTCTGGATCACATACTTACTTTTTTACCACAGAATTGATCAGCTTAATCCCAGAGTTACCCCCGAGATTATAAGGACATTTGATACAGGATATACATTGATACTAAACGAGGCGAACGTGACAATGGTGATTATGATGGCTAGATGGTGTTCGGGGTACATTTGGGCTTAAAAGTTTCTGACATTTTTTTACAGGTGAGGAAAAAACCCGAAAAGCTTCATTCAGGAAATTGGTTTCGACCAAGGATCGAACCCGAACTTGCAGCATACGATGCAGCGACGCTAACCTAACATCCTTATTAGGGAGTAAGAGGGGGCGATAATAATCTAGAACAACAGATTAATCATTTCTAGGACCACTAAGTCAATTGGCGAGAATCATGGTGTCATATACCACATCAAGGGGTTGAGGGGATGAAAAGGGGTAAAATATAAAAAAAAAGGAGATTGATGTAAAAAAACTATAATCAATTGAGTTGGTGTTTACTTGGTGAAAATCCATATTTAATTAATAAAAAAGTATAGTTTTCAGGGTTGTTTATGTGATTGTTGGCAGTCCCGCTGACATTTAAACCCTAATTTTGTTCCCTAGCACCGTTAGGGACCAAGAATAAGGTGGGAGAACAACATTGACTATGATTTGAGGGAAGTAGATTATACAGGGAATGATTGGAAAGCATTAGCTCAGGATAGGGATGTATGGAGAGCTTATGTCCGCGCGGCCATAAACCTACGGGTTCGATAGTGCCAGTGAGTAAGTAAGTAAGCACCGTTAGAAGCGGTGAAACATAGCATTTGAAGAAGTGGCCAAGATTAATGTCGATACCACGATTTTCGGGAAGGCTTATCTGATTGTTGACAGCCTTGATGACATTTATGTTCACGTTGGACTACTAGCACCCCTAAGAGGACGGGATGAAAATGGATAAAAATAAAATTTCGAAAGTGATATTAGTGTTGAATCCACAGTTTTCGGGGATGCTATGCTGATCGGTCATAGTCCCAAAGAAATTTAAGCTCAAATTTACCCGTAGCTTCCCAAGGGTAATGAACGGATGAAAAATAAAATGACAACAGTGACCGAGATTAGTATCAAACAAGGTGGCTAAGCTGGTTGCTGACAAGGAGTCGGGTTAAATGAATACACGTGCAACACAATGTATTCTCATATACAGTGTACATTTACAGTAAAAGTTAACCAATATCATTTTGCTTTTTATTTTCAACATACCAGTCATACAATTCGTCACGTAGGAACTGCGCTATTTGAGAATAAAGTACTTAGGAAAATTTTTGGACCAAAGAGAGATGAACAGACAGGTGAATGGAGAAGACTACATAACAATGAACCACATGGTCTTTATAGGAAGCCAGATATAATAAGAACAGTTAAGTCTCGTAGACTGCGATGGGCAGGACATGTTGTACGTATGGGGAATGAAAGACTTGCATGGAAGCTTCTTGTAGGAAGGCCAGAGGGAAAACGCCCAGTTGGTAGACCAAGAATGAGGTGGGAGAATAACATTAACTATGATTTGAGGGAAGTAGATTATACAGGGAATGATTGGAAAACATTAGCTCAGGATAGGGATGTATGGAGAGCTTATGTCCGTGCGGCAATGAACCTATGGGTTTGATAGTGCCAGTGAGTAAGTAAGTAAGGAACTGCGTAAATTAAGAAATTACTCAGCAAGCTGAATTCATGATCTAATTTTGCTGGTTTGCGGATTATGTATTTCGTTTGTTGAATTGGAAGAACTCAATTTGTGATCCCAGCTTATTTAAACGTATAAGACTACAATGAAAACAAATC
The DNA here is from genome assembly GCA_030220185.1 of Diploptera punctata. NCBI lineage: Eukaryota > Metazoa > Arthropoda > Insecta > Blattodea > Blaberidae > Diploptera > Diploptera punctata. The sequence goes on from JASPKZ010009822.1 coordinate 28,257, forward strand.
ATACATCACCTAGTTATTTAATACGGTATCTATTTGCATATTGTATAATTTGACACAATTTTATATATCTATCATTAAATGTGTACATTTCTTCATCAAACATATTTAATACATTAAATTATTAATGTATCGTATATAATACATTGCCAATTTAAGGGTTAATTAAATTGTGTGGTACACATTGCGAGGAACTGTACATGGAGGACGCTAGAGTCAGTTCGGGTTTCGTGTAAATCCCTACTTATAGTGGCTAGATTCTGCTGATTTTTGGAGAATACCTTGCTCGGTTTATTATAATAGCATATACTACGTTTCGTTATGTAACATCGAATATTACGACCGCCATAGCGATTTTCAAATTTTTCGTTTCGTGTGAACTCTTGCACCTAATGGTCGGATTTTGCTGGTTAAAGAATTCGATATGTGCGTGTGTATATATATATATATATACACACACACACACACACACACACACACACACAAATATATGACATGAAAAGAAAAATAAATGCCTGAACCGCGATTTTAATCCAGACCTCTGAATTGATACATCAGTGCGCTACCGATTACGCTATATGGACAATTCTAGCACAAACATTTGTTTTTCTTTATATATATTCTCAATCACGAGAGGTAGCGAAAACTCAGTCATATATACATTAGGGTGGACCTTAACTAGAGCGGTGAAATTAAAATGTCTTATTTCAACAAATGGTCTCTTTTTTTTCCCTTTTGGACCACTTTGATAGTATATCCAATTTAATTAAAATAAATTAACATTAACCCGTGCCGCACTGGACCTAAATTTGTAAATATTCAAAAAATTACTTAGGCAAGACTATTTTTATTTATTTTTCTATTGTCTTAAACAAGATAATTAAATAGAAAATTATCTTCATATACTCACGTATTAATTAAATGAATTGTTAACATCATAAATCATTTCCTTTACATAACATGACGCGCCTATTCTAGTTCAATGCGGCACTTGTTTCTCATCTCAAATTTCAACAAAATTGACTTTAAATTACTTCTTACAAGAAATAGAGGGTATGAAAAAATATATATATATGACATGAAAATAAAAATAAACGCTTGAACCGGGATTTGAACTTGGACATCTGAATTGATACTTCAGTGCGCTACCACTTACGCTATTCAGGCATCCTAGCACATACGTTTATTTTTCCTTTATATATATATTCTCTATCATGACCATGAGAGTTAGCTGGAACTCTGCTTCGCTGCCCTCTAGTGGCTACTATAACAAGTGAGCATATTAAAGCGAATTTTTACTTTATAGCGGTGACGCTTCTTTATTTAGATGTTGTAATTAAATTTTGACATTAAGTGATGCAAGACTAATATGGCATGAAAAGAATATATGTATACATTTGGTTTTTATTTTTTATTTTTGGTATCTACGTCTAATAAATGGCAGTAAGATGATGATGAAGACTTCTAGAATTGAATTAATAGTATTATTAAAAGATACTTTTGTAATTTGTAAACAGTATTTAGTTTTATTTGAAGAGAAAAATTATACGCTCAGACCGGGACTTGAACCCGGGGCCCTTGGTTATCTAGACCAAGTGCTCTACCAACTGAGCTACCTGAGCAAGTACCGATCTAAACGCAAATCTTTCTAATTTTTCTCTTCAAATATGATTTATCCATCATTGAGATGTACGAAATCAATAATAAAAACTTGGAAAAAGCCGTACTGGCTGTAATGTATAATTCCCAAATATGTCTTCTTAATAAAGGAGCCGCCATTTGCAAGATAGAAGCATGGCTTCACAGCATTTGGTGGATGGGAATTACAATGTATATAGAGAAAGATTTGCGTTTAGATCGGTACTTGCTCAGGTAGCTCAGTTGGTAGAGCACTTGGCCTAGAGAACCAAGGGTCCCGGGTTCAAGTCCCGGTCTGAGCGTATAATTTTTCTCTTCAAATATGATTTATCCATCATTGAGATGTACGAAATCAATAATAAAAGTATTTAGTTTATTTACATGATGGGTGTTAATTTTTTTCAACTTTCTTTGATTTATGACCACACAAGAGTAAAAAACGTTTCTAATAGCTACGTGTTCAGCCATTACAAACACAAAGGTTGTACAACATCTACAGGTGTAGTAACAAATACTGAAGTTGAGCAGCAGCCGATTTTAGATGTGGTGCTCTGTGATGTCTTATTATGTATTCCTTGCAGGTTATGGCTGTTTATAACGCTGTTACGATGCCCTGTGCTGTTTCCAGCTCTAGATTAATTTTAACCACAGATCCATCCATACAACTCCTTTTTCTAATGACAACAATGAGGAAAGTTCCTTTAAGATGCAAGTTAGAATTAGAAAGGAAAATGATTGAGCAGTCTAAGTAATCAAATATGTGGAAATAACTACCTGCGGATCCTTACTTAATGAAGCCACACATCAGGCTAATAAAGCAACGAGAGTTGCTAGGTGTATAGATGATGTCATTGGAAAACAAGTACTTAAATAAAGATACCAAAACAAGAATATATAAAGCAGTGATACACCCAGTATTGATCTATGCCTCAGAAACAAGAGGAGATACTGTTAAAAAACATTTAGAAACATATGAAGTGATTATTCTAAGGAAAATTGTACTTAAATCAAGGAAAGATCGAATTAGAAATGAAGAAATAAGACGGCAGCTGAATAATTAGGCAACAGGCGAATAGGTGGAAAAAAGGACATTTGAATGGAATCAGTATATATCCCGCACGACACCAGATAGAATTGTACGCATAACAAGAGATAAGTTACCAGAGGAAGGGACACCTTGAACACAATATATATATATATATATATATATATATATATATATATATATATATTTATATATGTGTGTGTGTGAATATGAAAGTTTTCTTGGGTTTTCCGCGTCTTGGATTCAATTTCGGCCTCTGGCCACTGATTTCGACGTTTCGGCATGATCCCACATGCCATTATCAAGGAATGATAAGTTCGAGTCACAGGTTTAGACCTAATTTCGGCCTCTAGCCACTGATTTCGACGTTTCGGTATGATCCCACATGCCATTATCAAGGAATGATAAGTTCGAGTCACAGGTTTAGACCTGATTTCGGCCTCTGGCCACTGATTTCGACGTTTCGGTATGATCCCACATGCCATTATCAAGGAATGACACGTTCGAGTCACAGGTTTAGACCTAATTTCGGCCTCTGGCCACTGATTTCGACGTTTCGGTATGATCCCACATGCCATTATCAAGGAATGATAAGATCGAGTCACAGGTTTAGACCTAATTTCGGCCTCTGGCCACTGATTTCGACGTTTCGGTATGATCCCACATGCCATTATCAAGGAATGATAAGTTCGAGTCACAGGTTTAGACCTAATTTCGGCCTCTGGCCACTGATTTCGACGTTTCGGTATGATCCCACATGCCATTATCAAGGAATGATAAGTTCGAGTCACAGGTTTAGACCTAATTTCGGCCTCTGGCCACTGATTTCGACGTTTCGGTATGATCCCACATGCCATTATCAAGGAATGATAAGTTCGAGTCACAGGTTTAGACCTAATTTCGGCCTCTGGTCACTGATTTCGACGTTTCGGTATGATCCCACATGCCATTATCAAGGAATGGTAAGTTCGAGTCGCAGGTTTAGACCTAATTTTGGCCTCTGGCCACTGATTTCGACGTTTCGGTATGATCCCACATGTCACTATCAAGGAATGATAAGTTCGAGTCACAGGTTTAGACCTAATTTCGGCCTCTGGCCACTGATTTCGACGTTTCGGTATGATCCCACATGCCATTATCAAGGAATGATAAGCTCGAGTCACAGGTTTAGACCTAATTTCGGCCTCTGGCCACTGATTTCGACGTTTCGGTATGATCCCAATGCCATTATCAAGGAATGATAAGTTCGAGTCACAGGTTTAGACCTAATTTCGGCCTCTGGCCACTGATTTCGACGTTTCGGTATGATCCCACATGCCATTATCAAGGAATGACACGTTCGAGTCACAGGTTTAGACCTAATTTCGGCCTCTGGCCACTGATTTCGACGTATCGGTATGATCTCATATGCCATTATCAAGGAATGATAAGTTCGAGTCACAGGTTTAGACCTAATTTCGGCCTCTGGCCACTGATTTCGACGTTTCGGTATGATCCCACATGCCATTATCAAGGAATGATAAGTTCGAGTCACAGGTTTAGACCTAATTTCGGCCTCTGGCCACTGATTTCGACGTTTCGGTATGATCCCACATGCCATTATCAAGGAATAATAAGTTCGAGTCACAGGTTTAGACCTAATTTCGGCCTCTGGCCACTGATTTCGACGTTTCGGTATGATCCCACATGCCATTATCAAGGAATGATAAGTTCGAGTCACAGGTTTAGACCTAATTCGGCCTCTGGCCACTGATTTCGACGTTTCGGTATGATCCCACATGCCATTATCAAGGAATGATAAGTTCGAGTCACAGGTTTAGACCTAATTTCGGCCTCTGGCCACTGATTTCGACGTTTCGGTATGATCCCACATGCCATTATCAAGGAATGATAAGTTCGAGTCACAGGTTTAGACCTAATTTCGGCCTCTGGCCACTGATTTCGACGTTTCGGTATGATCCCAATGCCATTATCAAGGAATGAGAAGTTCGAGTCACAGGTGTAGACCTAGTTTCGGCCTCTGGCCACTGATTTCGACGTTTCGGTATGATCCCACATGCCATTATCAAGGAATGATAAGTTCGAATCACAGGTTTAGACCTAATTTCGGCCTCTGGCCACTGATTTCGACGTTTCGGTATGATCCCACATGCCATTATCAAGGAATGATAAGTTCGAGTCACAGGTTTAGACCTAATTTCGGTCTCTGTCCACTGATTTCGACGTTTCGGTATGATCCCAATGCCATTATCAAGGAATGATAAGTTCGAGTCACAGGTTTAGACCTAATTTTGGCCTCTGGCCACTGATTTCGACGTTTCGGTATGATCCCACATGCCATTATCAAGGAATGATAAGTTCGAGTTACAGGTTTAGACCTAATTTCGGCCTCTGGCCACTGATTTTGACGTTTCGGTATGATCCCACATTCCATTATCAAGGAATGATAAGTTCGAGTCAAAGGTTTAGACCTAATTTCGGCCTCTGGCCACTGATTTCGACGTTTCGGTATGATCCCACATGCCATTATCAAGGAATGATAAGTTCGAGTCACAGGTTTAGACCTAATTTCGGCCTCTGGCCACTGATTTTGACGTTTCGGTATGATCCCAATGCCATTATCAAGGAATGATAAGTTCGAGTCACAGGTTTAGACCTAATTTTGGCCTCTGGCCACTGATTTTGACGTTTCGGTATGATCCCACATGCCATTATCAAGGAATGATAAGTTCGAGTCACAGGTTTAGACCTAATTTCGGCCTCTGGCCACTGATTTTGACGTTTCGGTATGATCCCACATGCCATTATCAAGGAATGATAAGTTCGAGTCACAGGTTTAGACCTAATTTCGGCCTCTGGCCACTGATTTCGACGTTTCGGTATGATCCCACATGCCATTATCAAGGAATGATAAGTTCGAGTCACAGGTTTAGACCTAATTTCGGCCTCTGGCCACTGATTTCGACGTTTCGGTATGATCCTACATGCCATTATCAAGGAATGGTAAGTTCGAGTCATAGGTTTAGACCTAATTTCGGCCTCTGGCCACTGATTTCGACGTTTCGGTATGATCCCACATGCCATTATCAAGGAATGATAAGTTCGAGTCACAGGTTTAGACCTAATTTCGGCCTCTGGCCACTGATTTCGACGTTTCGGTATGATCCCACATGCCATTATCAATGAATGATAAGTTCGAGTCACAGGTTTAGACCTAATTTCGGCCTCTGGCCACTGATTTCGATGTTTCGGTATGATCCCACATGCCATTATCATTCCTTGATAATGGCATGTGGGATCATGCGGAAACGTCGAAATTAGTGGCCAGAGACCGAAATTGAATACAAGACGCGGAAATCCAAGAAAACTTTCATATACATACTTATATCCGCGAGAATCTGCAATATAACATATATATTTCCCTCCATGTGTATATATATATATATATATATATATATATAGATGGAGGGACTCTTAATTTTGGATGGAACAGATCATTTACCTACAACAAATAGAAGATGATGATCCATCGATGCTGCCTATGTGTATGTGATTGGCGTATGGTTTATAGACAAACACAAGGCATTGATTTGTAGAATTGATGAGGGACGTACATGATAACAGAGGAGGAAAAAATGATTTTCCATCACTTGAAATGGCGAATAGATTGACGTATTAAAATTAATGGAATGGGATATGAAATGTTTCAAATGAGTGTAGAATAAATGCAGCCTTCAATATAAACTTATTAATGAATTTTGTATCTTTCGGTTATTTTTTTCTTCTTTTCTTTGATTTAACTTGAACGCTTTATAAGCACTTTGTAGAGGCCCCGGGGCGTTACTGACACATAACCTATCAAGAGGATAATTTAATAAATAATTTATCTAATTTTGTTCTTTAAGACTTGTATAATTAAATTCACAATATTATGTAAAATATATGTTTTATGATTTGCAATGAAATGTGAAGTTTTTTTACATGGTTGGTGTTAATTCTTTTTCACTTTCTTTGATTTATGACCACACAACAGAGTTAATACTTTTCTAACTGCGAAGTATGCAATCACACTTATTGTAACAAACAAAAACACAATGGCTGTCACAACGTCTAATAATAAATACTGATACAACGGAAGTTCAACAGCAGCTGATTTTAGATGTGGTGCCCCGTGATGTCTTATCACGTATTCCGTCCAGAAGATGGCTGTTTCTAACGCTGTTTGTGGACGATCTCGGAAAAGTTGTGACAAATATTTTGCGTTTCTCTGGTAACTGAAACAGAAAAAAATATTACACAATAATTTCATTTTAACAAAATAATTCATTATTAGAATATAGGGGAGATCTATGTGTAAATGAACTCGAGATGTAGTGAGTGGTCTGTTAAGGTCTGCGTACAGTCGCGGAAGTGGAGGGGAGGCCTACGTCACCACTCTCCCTTAACCCGCGTTACTTGTTGTGGGCAATTACACTCTATGGTGGGCAATAATCAGCCATACACATCTGCGACCGTACATGTTGAGTATTTTAATATCGCTCGCTACAACAACAATTCTATACACGAATTCATTAATTGATTTTCGACATATGGAGGTGTTAAAATTTGTAGCCTCCTCAGAGCTCATCACTGATTTGTGTTCCAGCCCAGGCTAATTGGTGATGTAGTGTCAAATCATTGTGAGGCTATGAGAGCCAATCACAAGCGAGCTTCATGCTCGCCTTGAAACTATACCATATTCCAGATGTCTTCGGAGCAAAGCAGTAAGCCAGCCCTCCCCTTCATTTAAAATGCTGGCGCGTCATTGGTTGCGTTGCAAGTGTCTGGTGGGAAATCCCACACCAGCATTATTCACAATATTACGATATAAGCCAGAGACTCTTGTCGTCTCAACTCCTTTAAAAAAACGTGAAAATGAAAATATGTAAAACTATTATTCTACCAGTTATATTATATGGATGCGAAACATGGACTCATACTTTAAGAAAAGAAAGGAGATTACGAGTATTTGAGAATAAAGTGTTTTAGAAAATGGTTTATTACTCGCCAAGCTCGGCTAGAAGGGAAGTGTGTTAGCGCTAGTGTCGCCAAACTATTTCTCTATGGAAGGGAGAATCCCTTAACACACGTTAGATATCATTATATGGTGTCAAGTTAGTCATTTAGTCTGCTGAAGCTTTCGGATCATTTAAAATCAGAGTTTGTCATCTCTCTATTATCAGCCTCACAACCCATGACAGCCTCCGCTGTAACGAGGAAGGCAAAGGAGGACAGCTTATTCCCCAGTAGTATCATGGTTGCCAGATTATCCATTTGGTCAACGACTACTGTATGTGTCGGATCATTTAAAAACGCACTATTTTTCAGCACTCCCTTCCCGGTCAAATAATACAATATAGGGGACAGGAAGTAGCATCATTGTAAGAGAAGGAAGCTTATCGACAGTAATTTCCTAGCACATTTTCCGCGTGCAGATTTAACTTGGGCGAGTAATATGTGAATATAAGTGTGTAGTGGTTCAATTTTATCATTCCCTAAACCTTTTTTTTTTTTCTAAATTCAAAATTCGTTCTCAATCAGCTTAACCTGAAAAGGGGCTTTCTGTATCTGATGAGCCCGATTGAGTACATGACTCTTTCTCCTCGGAAATCAATGCCTACCGGGAAATTCAAACTATTAAAACGATCCAGTCTTTAAGCGCGGCTTTCGGAAGGAGGTGCGCCGACGCACATTTGGGCGGAACCCATTAGAGGCGTCCTCCAAATTACAACGAATCTCCGAGAAATGTTCCTCCTCTGGACTTACTGTAATCGGAAGGTATGTAGCCATCAAAGCGACTAATTTTTGAAGAATGGGCAAAGAGGGCATACAAGTAAGTTCCTATATTGCCAGGGTCAACTACGGCGGTCCCTATACGTTATTAATTTATTGATTCTGGTTCCATTCATTAGGTTAACGTCTGCGTACAGTCGCGGAAGTGGATGACTAGTTATTGTAAACAAAGCCTACGCCACCATTCTCCCTTATAGCTCCGATACGTTTTCGTTACTGGCGGAAGAAGTGGGAACTACTGAAGTCGGAATGGGAACACAGAGGGGGTGCTTGTACAGGACAGATCTGTAGGAAAGAATAAATGCAGGCCGAACGTACTCTTGTGACATTGTGAGAGTGCGCTAGCTAATCTTTAGACGACACTGTACTGAATAGTCCAATGTTTATCTCCAACCGTGTCCTCTAGTCAAAACACGGTAACAGCGCTGCGACTCTGATCGGTAATCAAAACGTAAAAGAGCTGTACCTTCATTACACACTCTGTTTACGGTAACCACTTCCGCGACTGTACCTGTCGAGTACTTGAATATCGCGTCGTGGGTTTATTAATTTATTTTGTATACATCACGGTCTTGCCCAGACTGAAAATTCTAACGATGGTAAGGACAGCATACCAAAACATATCAAATAAAATAACTATGTATGAGGTAAGATGACCACATTCACCTTATATATTAGTTCACAGTAATATAATGTACGGTTAAAAACTATAATATAGTTACCTTGTAGGTCCGTCTCCTCAACTTAAGTTCTTTTAAAACTCTGTAGGCCTTTCGGGACTAGTCCCATCATCAGCAGAATGCATTAGGTCCGTTCTTGTTGACCCTTGTTGAAGCACTGACTTGGTTGTGGGAATTTTGTACAGAGGATTGTGTGGATTAGGTGTGTATTCATTGAGAATCAGGTTGTTGTTGATTTCTCTTAGGATTGCGATTTACTCCAGTATATTTATTCTCGTTGGAATGTTTTCTCTATGTACTATTGTGAGGATGTTATCGATGTTATGCATATGGTGTCCAGCTTGAATTGCATGTTTTGCGTAACTTGATTTTCCTCCATTGTAAATGTAATTCAAGCTGGACACCATATGCATAACATCGATAACACCCTCACAATAGTACATAGAGAAAACATTCCAACGAGAATAAAAATACTGGAGGAAATCGCAATCCTAAGAGAAATCAACAACAACCTGATTCTCAATGAATACACACCTAATCCACAGAATCCTCTGTACAAAATTCTCACAACCTAGTCAGTGCTTCAACAAGGGTCAACAAGAACGGACCTAATGCATTGTGCTGATGATGGGACTAGTCCCGAAAGGCCTACAGAGTTTTAAAAGAACTTAAGTTGAGGAGACGGACCTACAAGGTAACTATATTATAGTTTTTAACCGTACATTATATTACTGTGAACTAATACCTCAACGGAAAATCACCATTAATTTTACTAGTATCGATTATATATTAGTGTTTTTTTGTGTTATTAGAAAAGCTAAAGTAAAAATACAGAATACTTTAACAGAGGAATTCACAGTGAATAAAGACCTTAAGCAGGGATGCAGTTTATCACCAATTCTTTTTAACATTTATTTAGACCAGGCTCTTAACTTGTGGTATAAAAAATGTTCTGAAATGGGTATTCCTATAGGAGGAAAAGTACTGTATTCATTGTTGTTTGCAGATGATCAAATAATTTTTGCAGGGGATGAAGATGACATGAAATATATGATAAATAAACTAATGGAAGAATATAAAAAATGGGGACTGAATATAAATTTACAGAAAACAGAATATATGTGTTTGGGAAAGTATGTGGATGACCTCATACTTGAAACAGGGAAAATAAAGAAGTGTGAATTTTTTAAATATCTTGGGTCAATAATTATAAGTTTTGGTACCTGTGAGAGAGATGTAAAGACTAAAATTGCAATGACAAAAAATGCAACTAAGACATTACATGGGATAATTTGGAATAAAAATATTACAAAGGAAACTAAAATGAAAATTTATAAGAGCATAATACAGAATATTTTGTCATATGGAAGTGAAACTTGGTATTTGACGGAATTGCAAAAGAACAAAATTAGAACAGTTGAATTTGATTATTTTAGAAGAAGCCTCCAAAAAACAAGACAGGATAAAATAAGAAATGAATTCCTTTGGAGAGAAATGAATGTCACCACATCTGTTGTTAAGAGGATTGAAAATCAAACACTTAAATGGTATGGCCACGTACAAAGAATGGAAAATGAAAGATGGCAAAAAAATATATACCAATGGTCACCCCCTGGAAGAAATAAACGTGGCAGACCAAGATGGGAAATGGAAAACCTACGTTAGAACTATAATGGATGATCGGAATTTGGAAGAGGGAGATTGGAATGATAGAGATAAATGGAAACTGAAGACGGCAAACCTATAAGTGGGGGAAAGCCGAAGAAGAAGAAGAAGAAGAAAATGGTTTAGTTGCTGCCCAAATAACGAACTGCATACGGAAGTATTTGTGTTAATCTGCATTTACTGGTGTTGTGTGTTCAGTTTTAATTGTTCGTGTGCCATGAACTAAGACTTGAAGACTTGTGTAAATCCCAAGCACTATGTTGGCCACACATTAGTGTTACAGTGCAGAAATAAGGGATTTTAACCTTCATGCACTCTACCTCTGGGAGGATAAGTTAGTTTATTTACGGGGGGAGGGGGAAACTTCCGGCACGATACCAAATATGCAAACGTGGCCTCCCAAATTCGCTGCAATTTTTTCTTCTTCTTCTACTACAAGGTTTAGGCTATGCAGCCTGTTCCGGCGAAGTTAAAAGTGGAGTCCATCTTCTACGTGGTCGGCCAACATCTCTTGTTCCTCTGGGATTATACAGGAAGGTTCTTTTTGGTATTCTTTCGTTGTTCATTCTCATTAAGTGTTCTATCCATTTCTTATTATTTTCGCTGATTTTTTCTTCAATTTTATATATATTTAATTCTTCTCGTATAGTTTCATTCCTTATTCTATCCGCTCTTGTGCATCCTTTCACATTACGTAAAACAGCATTTCCGCAGTCTGTATTCTGCTTTTATACCTTGATATCATTATCCAATTTGCACTTCCATACAACAACAAAGGAACAGCCATTGTTTTATATAATTTAAGTTTCGTATCTTTCCTTGTTTTCCGACCTAAGGTTCTTTTTATGGTTCCACAAATTGCCTGAAATTTATTTACTTTATTTTCTATATCTTTATTTTCTATATCTTTATTTTCTATATCTTTATTTTCTATATCTTTATTTTCTATATCTTTATTTTCTCTACAATTTTTTCATACTTACAAATTACTTCCAATTTGAATGCACTGACGCCGCCTGGATAGAGTTGATGCACCTTATTTCCCTATAGTTCTCAGTGAGTGATATGTGGCCAGCACATCGCCTCAATGAGATATCTAGTACGCAACTAAGATATTACTTTGATGATGAGGGTTTGGTTATATTTTGTTCAGAGGCACTAATTTAGACTTAATGTTCTTTTACGAGTTCTTCAGACTCGGCTTGAATTCCCTCCTGGATGACTTGTTCCTTGGATCGACCCCGGCCAGAGTGATCCAGTTTTCTTATAATTAAAAAACATATTTTTTAAGTAATTCTGCCCGAAGGCAGGTCCTTCACTGCAACCATAGCATTTTCATGCCATGCTTGCAGGTTTACTAGGGAATTGTAAGCGTGGTAGCTTCCCGTTGCTTTCCACACCAGTGAAGGATGATAATGATGATGGCCATATGATTTCGGGGACCGTTTGGGCCTTAAAGTTTTCCTGACATTTGTCTTACAGGTGAGGAAAAACCCCGATAAAAACCTCACCCAGAAAAACTGCCACGACCGGGGATCGAACCCGGGCCCGGTGCGTGACAAGGCAGCACGCTACCTCGAGACCACAGCGGTGGACTAAAAAACATATAATCATTAGAAATACATTTTAATTAAAATATATAATGTCGACTGCCCTGACCTCACTTTAACTTGATTCCTGTACCGACGAGTATCTCATCTCGGGGCATATCTAACCAACAGTAATCAGCTAGCGTGGAAAGTTGAATTGTTTGGAGAAAACGCTCGTGATTTGAACCAGAAACTGCAACACAGTTTTCTCCAAATGAGAGTAAATTAAATGTGTTTTCAATCACATATTGTATCCAATTTCACTACAAGCTGCTGTTAAAATGATATAGACTATTTGCCAATAATTTAGGACCGGATGGTTACCCAGGAAGTTATAAGAAATCGCTCTGAAATATTCCCAAGCAGTATATTCTTTTTTTGTTTTTTGTCAGAAATCCAGGAAAGTGTCAATCTGAAAAAATATATGATTTGGAGTTCTATGAAATCGCCTTCTTTAATTCAGTTATATTCAATTTGAGACATTTTCAAATTGTATGAATTGTCACGATCTCATGCTTTAACTCCAACTCCAAGCGCGCCAGGCCTAGATGGCCCTTGGCCTGGTTGCTGGTCTCACATCCGCAAGTGATAATCACAGAGGTAGACGATCATCTAGCCAGTGTAGGGGTAACATGTTGTCAGCATGTCGGGTCCCCCAACCGTTATATCTGGTCTTCTGAACGTGGAGTCCCTACTTGTTGTAGCTACCCAAATGGCTCACGATGCTGAGTGGGCATGCGCAAGTCTCGTAAATCTGTGCAAATACTTCTTGCCTTAACCACTCGGCTACGGCGAGGGACTCCCATGCTTTAACGAAGTATTTCATCAGTCCTAATGTGATGTGTAGAGGAGGAAGTAAAACTTCGCTAGATTCAGCCAATGCAATTATACTTTATTCCTGTTCCAGAGCTTGGCCAAGAGTTTAGTTTTTCCTTTACAAGAGAAATGTCACAGCTCAATTGTCTTATTCGTAAAGTAAGCGGCAATACTTTATGTATCCCATTTGTACATCCAGTAGATCTAAGATCACAATCATCTTTAAGTCGTCACACACACTCATACACGCGCACACGCACGCACACACGCACGGACTTGCGCACGCACGCACACACGCGCGCGCGCACACACACACATTTGTCACTTAAATATATATATATATATATATATATATATATATATATATATATATCCATCCATAGTAATTCTGCCCGAAGGCAGGTCCTTCATTGCAATCATAGCATTTTCATGCTATGCTTGCAGCTTTACTAGGGAATTGTAGGTGTGGTAGCTTTCCGTTGCTTTCCACACCAGTGAAGAATGATGAGGATGATAATGATGATGATGGCCATATGATTTCGGGGACCGTTTGGGCCTTAGTTTTCCTGACATTTGTCTTACAGGTGAGGAAAAACCCCGATAAAAACCTCACCCAGAAAAACTTCCCCGACCGGGGATCGAACCCGGGCCCGCTGCGTGACAAGGCAGCACGCTACCTATATATATAATTTATGCAATTTAACAAAATTGGATAAATGACATCCAATATTTTCTTCATTGAAATAAACTTGACGCATGGTACCATGACAGAAATTACAATCATTTACATGACTGCTTGGTTCTCTTCAAATCAGTTGTAGCAAATCACATTGATCTTCTTCATTTAATGCAATCACCAAGATTCTAACAAATGTGGGGAACCCAAATGTTGCATCTAAAATTAAGATTGTACACTTTCTTCATTCATGAAGTTATATTTCGCTTTTACGTTGCGAAATTCGTTTTTCCATAAATATAGCGATCATTATAATAAATAATGCCACGAGCGATTTTCAATTTATCTAGAAGATTTGGAAATCAAGAGTGGCGTTTGATAGGTCTATTTAACGAATACATGTTTACTTGCAAATCATTATTTAAATATAGTTATTTTAAAATTGTTAAAATGTTTAATGCAAACGGGGATGTTTAAAAACAAATGAGAAATGTTTGGTTATGTTTCATTTGTTCATCACTGCAACTTTATCATACTATTTATTGCCAAATAGGATCGTAATATTGTAAGAATACACCCTAGTGGAGAAAAAATGAAACACATCAAACTGTATATTATAACCAACATTACAGGTTATTAATTCATTTTTTCGGAAAAAACTCAATAAAATCAGTATTTAAAAACACAATTATTGAACACACATTTATCAAGCGTGTAGTATGAAGGAATCTTTTCATTATTTGCTATATTCAAAATATTTGTTAGAGAGCCAGTCACTGCAAAATAATGCTCTGACCTGTTCAGAATATTAAAAAGGAGGATCTTTCTTTATTTTGGTAATCAAAATTCGATAATTATCGACGTGAAAACGACTGCGATTGGTTGTAAACAAAATTCATTGAAACGTGATTGGTAATTGACTCCAATTTGGGGCATGAGTTAAATAGTCAGGACTATTTACACACGAATGTGGCATATTAATTTCTATTAGATCACAATCTTTTCACCATACATAAATAAAAATGTATCTTTGCCGAAATAAATAACTACCCATAGGCCTATATAAGAACAAAACCTACACTCTGAAGACTTTAAAACTAAATAAAGTATGAAATCACAATTTAGTAAGGAAATCTTACTTTCAAGTGAACTTATAAACTTCACAGGAACAAAAACAGCACTTTAGGTCCCTAAATGTTTCTCCCCCACACATGTGTGAGATGACTTTCATAGATAAATTATTGGCAACATACATTTTAAAAATATTGGCTGCATGTTGAAAAACAGGCCACGATCACCATTTTGAACATCATGCATTTGTAATCAGCACCACGAAATAAGAATAAAATTATTGATTTCATTTTCGTAACGTTTTGAGTGTTTACCAAAAGTAATAATTTCTTACCTTGGATCTTCCAGGACAGTGTTCAATGCGTGTGTTATTGTTTGTTCAGACAGAGATTCATAATGCACCAATGTTGCCACCCCTTTTGTCATTGCGTTTCTAATGTTGAGTTCCTGATCCGCGAACAATGGAATCCCTATCATTGGTACTCCTGTATAAACACCTTCTTGTGTTCCCATCAGCCCACCGTGTGTTATAAACACTTTAGTGTTGGGATGACCTGCAAAGAAACACACATTTATTGAAATAAACATATTTATTTAAAACCAGCAAATTCGAGAGAAATTTCACGTATCAGGAATGAATGTAAAGTAAAGTGATCTCACTACAGACCTTAGGAGGCCCTTGGGGTAGTTGGAGGTTAGTTGGGTTGTCAATCCTGCATGACGGCCGCCTTTATCCCCATAACAAGTGTCTAGCACTCATTTCGATTAGAGGCCGATTCTACCCCAGGGTATGGTGTGGGTCAGTTTAAAAATCCTGACCGGCCGGAACTCGAACCATCGACCTTCCGGCTTGTAGTGTATTGCCTTAATCAAATTCACTGCGGCGTGCCCCTTACAAATGAATGACGTGTACATCTTTTAAGAGTGAACCAACGTACACAGAATAAAAAGTATCGTTATAAATTCCTAGGAAAGAGCTGATAATGCTTGACAATTTTTTCTAAACAGTACCTATATGCGTTCGATGAAATTAATTTTCAGTTAGAATCAATAACACACAAACAGAATGGACAGAAAATAATAAGGGCGTAAGGCAAAGATATGGCCTCTCGCCCTTGCTCTTTATCATATACATGGATAGAATACTTCAAGATTGGCGAGAGATGAGACATGATTCTATTCATGTTAATACTTACTTAATACTGGCTTTCCACTTTACAGCAGTTCGCCCTTGATTCCTGCTTTCCAGAGATTCCTATATTCCCATTGTCCTTCTTCCATACCCCTCTTCATCATGACATCATATATTCCCTCATTCCACGTTCTTCTACTTCTCCCCCTCTTCCTTCTGCCTGGTACCATCCAATCCAACACCTGTTTAGGCCACTGGTCTTCCGACATCCGTTGTACATGTCCATACCACTGTAGAGCTCTCTTTGTTATCCTATCGATAACAGTTTCTTGTGCATCCATTTCTTGTCTGATATATGTATTTCGAATATGTTGTAGCCTGGATATTCTCATACTTCTCCGTAATCCATCCATTTCTGTCGCCAAGATTCTTTTCTGCATCCTTTCATTTATTGTCCAGCTTTCTGATCCATATGTAAGTATACTTTCTATTATTGTCTGTATAATCTCTTTTTTTTTTTGTTTTTTTGGTCAAATTTCTATTCCATAAAAGACCATTCAGGGATCTAATCGCCTTCCTTGAACAATTTACTCTGTTAATAATATATTTTTCACAAGTACCAGATTTACGTATTATAGATCCAAGATATTTAAATTCGTCAACACATTTAATTATCATATTATTTATTTGTAGGTCTTCTGAATTTCCTCCGATTACCATATATTCTGTTTTAATATAATTTATCTTCAGTCCACCTACCTCAAATGCATCGACCAACTTTCTGATCATATATTCTATATCTTCTTTATCTTGTCCTATTATAATCTGGTCATCAGCGAATAATAAATTGTGCAGTAAATGGTCATTAATGTTGATTCCCATTCCCCTACATAACTTATTCCATTTCATTAATACATCTTCTAAATATATCTTGAACAATGTTGGTGACATCCCGCATCCTTGTATTAATCCTTTTGTTATATCAAATTCTGAGGAACTCTATTTTCAACCTTAATACTTGCTTTACAATCATACATTCCTTTTATAAAATGTACAAGAGATTTAGGTATTCCAAACTTCTCCATTGCCATCCAAATCTTGTTGATGGGTACAGAGTCATATGCCTTTTCCAGATCTATAAATGCCATATGAACTTCTTTTCCTTTAGCTAACATCTTTTCTGAAATCTGCCTAATCACAAATATATTATCAAGGCACGATTTACCTGCTGTGAAACCTGTTTGTTCTTCTGATATGTTATTTTGTATTAGTTCCTCCAATCTAATTTTAATAATTGTATTTAACAATCTACTAATTGCTGCCATAAACTGATCCCTCTATAGTTTGCTGGATCTCTTTTATTCCCTTAATTTTGTATGTTGCACTAATATATGATAACTTCCACTCATCTCCTATCACTTGGTTAAAAAGTCTAGTTAAAATTCTTATAATTCCTGAACCACCATATTTAATTAGTTCCATGGTTATTCCTCCTGGACCTGCCGCTTTTCCATTTTTTGCTGTTCTCAACACGTTTCTTACATCCTCTTCTGTTATAGGTTCTATTAAGTCACCCTTTCCATTATTCAGTGTAGCATAGTCTGTATTTTTTTTCTAGTTTGTGTTAAAATCATTTTAAAATATTCCTGAAAAGTTTTCATTGGTACTAAATTAAAACTCCTTGTTATATTATCATTTTAATTTTCCTCCATGCTTGGGCTGACTTTGAGTAGCCTACTGTATGCTCAATTTCTGCACATATCCTATTCCACATTTCTTTTTATGTTTCCTGACTTCTGCTTTAACCTTTCTTTTAAGTATGTCTATAACTTTGATAATCTTCATCTTTCTTGGATCTTAAATATCTTTGATATGCATTTTTCTTTTCTGTTATGATATCAAGTATTTCCTTATTCACCCAATGGTTTTTATGGTGTTTATCATTTTCCAGACCAAGTGCTTCTCTTGCTGCTTCATGTATAACTACAGAGTTCCAATCTTCATCAAATTTTAATTTTTCGGTGAGGCGTTGGGCATGTAGATTTTTAATACTCTCATCTTTTTGTAAATATAGATTATATCTACATTTTTCTAATTCATTTTCTATTTCTATATTTTGATCTTTATTTACCTTTTGCCTGTTTATAGGGCGTACTATCCTAGTTGACAGCATATAATGATCCGTTCCACATTCGGGTCCTCGATTCACTCTAACATCTTGAACTATAATATTTCTCCGTTTTCTCACTATTACATAATCAATTATCGATCTTAGACGTTTAGTGCGTTGTTCTCACTTATATCTATGGATGCCCCGATGTTTAAACATCGAAATCATAATAATTAGGACATTCACTTTACATTCTTCTCTTAAACGTTGTCCATTTTCATTCTCAATATCTTCTCCATATGGGCCAACTACTCTATGTCACCTGTCACCTTTCCAACTCTGCTATTCAAATCTCCCATAATTATTAATTCCTTCTTTTGAGAAATCTTTTCTACCAATGCAGTACATTTTTCAAAGTGTTGTTCCTTTATTACTTGTGATGCATCGTTTGTTGGGGCATATGTACCTATTATTACCAATTATTTCCCATACATTGTTATTTCCATAACTATGAATCTTTCATCTATTTCTTCTACTTGTTTTATTGAGGATTTACATTTCTTCTTAATTAAAATTTATACTCCTCTTTAGCGCTCTCCGATTTTTCCATCCCACTCCATATATACATGTATTCACCAATCATTTCTTCACCTTTCCTTTTCGTTTCCGTCAGAACTGCTATACCCACCCCCTTCTTTGTAATCTCGTTAAGTACTCCATTATTCTTAGTATTCCAACCTTGTATGTTCAAAGTTGCCAAAATCATTGTCCTTTTCCTTAGCCGAAGTATATGACTATTGATCTGTCCGGCTGTATCTCTCTTTACAGGAAACGTAATAATTATTTTTTATGAAACGGGTTGTCAGCCCTTCCCCAACCCCCGCATTTGGGGGACCTAACCAGAGCCTCATTTGCCGGTGTTCGAGATTCCTATTGGGCCTTCTCGGTTACCGTAGCGGTCACGGGGAAACTAGTCTCCGCTGTATATCACCCCAATAGGCTATTCCGTACTTCCCGTTGCCCGCCCCTCGGGACGTGGGCCACTGAGGTTGGATTTTGAGGGGCATTCAAATTAATAGAAACCCTGCTTTTTGCAGAAGATTTGGTATTATCGCCTCACTACGATGCTTAACAAGCGGCTCGCTTTGTTTCCCCGCAGCTGTTATATGTTATTAAAATACAAAGATCTCGACTGCCGCCACTACGACGATGTTGCCACATTGCTATTCTTCCCTCAGTTTCCAATTAAAACTCGGAACGATGTGGAACATTCGATCCGGTTATAAAATTGTATACCGTGATTAACTGTATAATTATCATAAGTAATGCCACGAGTGATTTCCAAATTATCGATAAATTCACGACTCACGAAGTGAGGAGTGAATTTATCTAGAGAATTTGGAAATCAAGAGTGGCATTTGTTAGGACTATTTAACGAATAAAATAAAGCTGTTTACTCACAAATCATTATTTAACTACAGTTATTTAAAAATATTTTTATATTTAAAGTAAAACGGTTGATGTTTGAAAACTAATGAGAAAAACGATAGGTAGCCTACGCTTCTACTGCTTCTTTTGTTTATCACTGCAACCAGATCATACTATTTATTGCCAAAGGAACGCAATATTGTAAGAATGCTCTTCTAGTGGAGAAAAAATGAACACACATCAATCTGTATATTAATTCATTTTTGATGTCGTATACATTTAAGAAAGTGCAAAACAGTGGTTTCTTTTTTTGGTGGTATAATCCATTGCTACAAATGTTGACATGTAAGCACTATTATATACAATCTGGTAGCCGTATTTGTTATAGGCTCAGTCACTGCAAAAATAACGGTCAGACCTGTTCAGAATATTAAAAAGGAGGAGCTTTGCTTAATATATGATAATCCTTAACGTTGATAATTATTTCGTGGTGAAAACACGTCTCTGATTGGTTGTAATACAGAAATCATTGAAACGTGATTGGTCATTGACTCCCATTTGGGGCATGAGTTTAAATAGTCAATGATTTATTATGATATGTAGCCAGAATAATAATTATCCATATCTACATATTATATTAGTTTGATTTGAACATGTGGCGGCCATGGGAAAAAATTTCAGACCGAACAGTCAATAATAATATAATAATAATAATAATATAATAATAATAATAATAATAATAATAATAATGATATAATAATAATAATAATAATAATAATAATAATAATAATAATAATAATGATAATGATGATAATGATGATAATGATGATGATGATAATGATAATGATAATGATGATAATGATAATGATGATAATGATAATGATGATAATGATAATGATGATAATGATAATGATGATAATGATAATGATGATAATGATGATAATGATGATAATGATGATAATGATGATAATGATAAAGATGATGATGATGATGATGATGATGATGATGATGATGATGATGATGATAATGATGATAATGATAATGATGATAATGATAATGATGATAATGATAATGATGATAATGATAATGACGATAATGATAATGACGATAATGATAATGACGATAATGATAATGATGATAATGATAATGATGATAATGATAATGATGATGATGATAATGATGATGATGATAATGATGATGATGATAATGATAATGATGATAATGATAATGATGATAATGATAATGATGATAATGATAATGATGATAATGATAATGATGATAATGATAATGATAATAATGATAATAATAATAATGATAATAAATAATAAATATGTATGAGATTTTCAACATGGATTTTGTATGGATATTAAAATTATGTAATGATGTTGGAATTAAATTATTATTAAATAAATACGTATATACTTTTAATTTTAAAACTTAAACAATACCAAATAATAACATAAAAATTAAATAATAAAATGAATAATCAGTAATAAACGCCCATAGCGCTCTGAGAAGCGTGACAACACCGCATGCCAAGCATTGCCGCGCGGCACCCGCTTTTATATAAACTGTTAACCATCAGAGTGAGGCAATAATATTAACAGCTCCAACAGAAACAGATTCACAGTATTCTGTACATAATTTTAATATAATTGCAAAAAGGTACAATTTGGAAATCAATACAAAAAAAAACTGAAGTGTTGGCCTTTTGCGGAAATACCCTACACCTAGCAAAATTATTTTGAACGATGAAATACTAGAACGAGTAAACGAATTTAATTATTTGGGTTATGCTTTAACATTTAATTTGAAGCTTATATAGCAAAGGTAATCACAAATTTTACAAAAACAACGGGAATAATTAACAGTATTATGAAACCATCTTTAGTACAAAATAACACAAGATTACGGCTTTATAAGGTTCTCGCAAGACCAATAGCATGGACAATACGAAGAAGAGACGAAAGCCGAATAACAGCAAATGAGATGCGATTTATGCGCTGTACAGCAGGCTACACAAAGTGGGACCATAAAATAAATGAGGAAATTATGGAAGAGTTCAGTGTAGACTCATTCTCCATCATGCGCAAAATTACCAGAAAAATGGAAAGCCCATCTTTAAAGAATGCCATCTCAGAATTCCAAAAGCTATGTTTCGTTACTAGAGGCCGTTTCATCAAGGTTGAAGCATGGCCTCGTATGCGCAGAAGACCAGATTCATTCCCTTGGCTGGGGGTAGTCCAACGGCACAGGCATACACATTCAGTTCCAAAATAGTACACTGTCAGTCTAAAATATATTGGTTATCGTCACCTTACTTCTGAAACCTCATAAGTCTAATTTAACAAATCTTTCAGGAGAGCATAACTTTTTTGACATTGCTTATTATTTTGTTAAGAAATAAGAACAAGAGGATTGGAGGACATGGAGTGGATGGAAATTTGTATAAAAATAAAATGTCTTATTTTGAATTTAAACATTCAAAATAGGACATTAAAACATAGTTACAAAATTATAAGCAAGGTTAAAAACACGTTTTATGCTTTTCTGAAAATTTTGTTAATTTAGACTTACGCGGTTTTAGAAATAAGGTGATGTTATATTGCGGTATTTAGTGGAATATTTCTCGTATCTACAAGATCGTAGAACCGTCCAATCCCTCTCTCTTCTCCATAAACTAGTACACACATCATTTCCTTATCACACCACTTCTTTGGAGTCTGTGATGCACATAAATTAGGCACACGACCCCTTCAGCACATTGTCTACATCACACTACCTATTTGTTTCAAAGTCTTTTATAGATTCTTTTGCTAGAACATGGAAATCTCTTCCATCTATATTACAGACTGAGAAACTATAACTTATTTCAGAAACAAAACTTAGTTTTCTTTATTAACTAACTGACAAAAACATCTCACTAATAGTATTCTTTAACAATTAATAATTCGTTATTTATTTAATAAAATGGTATTATGATTTATCAGTATTTCTACCTAATATATTATTACTTTTTCTGTATTTTTTTTCATGTATAGTATATTGGAGTTGTTCTTGTGTATATATTGCATTATTGTATGTATATACTCCATACGTCCCCCGTGGGTACACGGATGCTCTCTAGCGGGAGTTTCTTAACCAAGCTAATTTTGATACGCTCGTTGTTACCCACACATGTCAACGAGTGATACGTGGGTAGCACATCCCCTCAATGGAACATCTAATAGGCATTACTGGATGGATGAAGGGCGGATAAATGTTGCACAGAAGCCTTTTATTCAGACTTGAGGTTCTTTTATGAACCTGAAAATGTTCTGACTCGGGACCCACGGCTTGAAGTCGCTCCCGGAGGACTTGTCTCTTGGATTTTTCCATCCTATAAATCCATCAACCCCTGGCGGGTTTGAACCCGCGACCCACTGGACTAGAGACAAGGAACATAGAAAGTTGTTTCATGAAGGTTGAGACATGACCTTGGTTTTTTTTTTGCATTTTCCCATAACTTGTATTTTTTAATATTTTGGTACACTTTTCTCTGAAACTATGAAAAATAGGAGAATACTTTTATGCAGTTTAAAGAGCTCTATAATAATAAAGTAAATTTAGTGCTATTGTTAGTGTTTGAAATAAAAAAATGTGTGCAAAATTTTTAACAAAAACATTGGTTTTCGAATTTTTTAAAATAAATCACAATCCATATCTGAACACAAGCAACCCTTATTATTGTCAAAATGAACCATGGACAATAACATACTAAATTTTGGAAACAATTGGATAAGTAGTTTGCGAGAAAATTGTACCAAGACAATAATTTTAACAAAATGGATTTTTATTTCCATTTTTTTGTATTTTAAATTACTCAAAAAGAAATATGTGTAAAACATTAACCGGAGTATCATAATGTTCAGGAAGACTTGTTTAATTAGTGACACAATTTTCATGCACATAACATAGGAATAAGCTGAAAAAAAATATGTTTGTATGTTGCATATTTTTAAACCAAATTGGAAGGAAATTAGTACCGGGTGCCCTTAAGGAATTTCACTTGGTACATAGTTAATATAATAATTTCCTACTCAGAGTTAATATTTTCATTACGACTAGTAACCATGCGAGCTTTGTAGACACCGAAAAGCCTGCTGGCAGGGATCATTTCCTCCGACCTCTACGTTTACCTGCGCGAGCTTTGTAGATCATGCTTCAATCTTGATGAAACGGCCTCTACCTCCAAACTAGAAATGAATTTTCATATCTGTGTAGTATAATATCTGTGAATGGTGGCACAGATGAAGATGTTGATACCAGAATAAAGAAAGCAAGATGTGTTTACATTCAATTGAAATCAATTTGGAGGTCGAAATAAATCTCCTTATGAATTAAACAAGATTATTTAATTCAAATGTGAAATCGATTTTATTATATGTCTGTGAAACTTGGAAGCTACAAATCAAATTGGAATGGAATTACAAATCTTCGTAAATCGTTGCATGAGAAATATCTTGGGTATATGGTAGCCAGAGATTATAACAAATAAAGAATTTTGGAAAAGAACGAATCTAAATGAAATTAGTAAAGAAATGAAATTTAGAACTTGGAAATGGATTGGTCATGTGTTAAGGAGAGGGGATGATAACTTCACAAAAGTGACATTTGATTGAAACTCCCAAGGATTGAGAAGACGAGAGGAAGACCTAGAACAACATGAGGGATGAACCTGAACAGGCAGGGATGAGTTAGAATGAAATTAAGGCATTGACAAACAGCAGAGTGCATTGACAAGCTTTTATCAAGGCCCTATGCTTCCGAGTGGAGTGCCCAGGACTACTATTACTTATGATGGACAATAATGTTCGGGAACTATTCTGTGCCTTAAACTTTTCTGATATTTATCTTACAGGTGAAGAAAACCCTGGTAAATAATGTTCCGACTGGGTAAGGACCATGATCTTCTGTATTCGAGAGACAACGTTTAAATAAATACGTACGTACATAAATACATTCAATAGTAAATTCTTACTAAGTATTTCGAACTGAGGAAGCCACTTGGAAGCCATGATGTTGCTGGGTAGCTGGCCACTGTATTCGATTTTCCACAGAACACGTTGTGGCACCTTGGAAAATACTTTCAATAACATATCTATCGTTTCCTTTGGAAGCGTTTCTGCTCTGACCAGTGATCCCAGACTGAAATATATGACTCCATGTTTCGCATCGTTCATAAACTGTTCTATGTCCTGCAAAAGAAGAAGTTACGAGTTAGGAATTGATAATTTAAACTTTTGAGTTAATTTATGCAACGTGTTTACAATATATATAGACCTATATAAAATAATACGAAAAAGACATACCATATAACAAACTTCCCGGCTCAAGCGAAACATCTTCTCTAGCAACTAATTTTGAATCAGGTATCGGAAATATGCAAATTTGAAGTATGTGAAACCTGATTTTGAGTTTTGTACATCGTTCTTAACAGTAGTATGTATAATTTATATATATATATATATATATATATATATATATATATATATATATAGTAACACCTTGACTCAAAATTGGTTGCTGCTAGAGGAGATTTTTCGCTTGAGCTGGGAAGTTTGGAAGTTTATTATATGATATGTTTGGTTTATATAAAATGCATATTCCAATGTTTCCTATTAGCCATATTTTTTAAGTGATTTCGATCTCCTTTTTGATTTATAGATTATACTATTAAGTAAGGGTTCCTATTGGCTTGAAAAGACGCTGGATAAAATTTTCTATGAATAATATACATACATATATTTAGATGTATATGAATTATTACTATATATATTACATATATATACACACACACACACACATACACACATACATATATATTTTTTTTTTATTTATGTGAAAAATGTTTGTCGTTAAAATAATTTTACAGCGGTGCAACATTTCGTGAAACGTTTGAACATTAGTACTGAAAAACAGTGAATCGATGAGAATATTATACGACATGATACAAATACTCTTCAGTATATCGATGTTTTAATTACGTACAGAATGTTCTATTTGTCATCTGAACCTCAAATGACTTCTGCGTTTTAAATGACTTTTAAATGGACATACTTTTTTATTTACAATATACGGCATTTTACAATGCTCTGAAGAATTAGTCCAAAAAACTGCATTATTATACCGTGATTTTCAGGTTTTCTTGGGGTTCTCCCGTTTCCCGAATTTCATCCCATCAACACTCCCCATTCCCCTTCCTCCCCCCTTCCCTCCCCCCTTCCTCCCCCCTTCCCTCCCCCCTTCATGCCATTTCATTTCTCATTTTCATTTCATACCACCCTTAACCTTATCTCATGTTTAAAAAATAGTTCGCAGTTGTTGAAAATATGTGGTGTGGTGTTCTATTGGGGCCTAACAGGGTGCTGCCTCATGATTCCGAGCCTAAACGATAAAAAATGGCAGAAGGGACCAACGGGAGGGTTTAAGTCTCTCCTCGCGGCCAAGGGCCCAACCCAAAAATGACGGTATTGATCATGGACGTAGAACCTGGTGTGTCTGACCTAGAAGACGACTTACAATTTATATAACACTCATCCACAATAATAATGGTATAGCGCAGTTGATCTTTCAGGTCGCCGCGGTGCTTTTCAGTCTGAATAAATAACTAAAATGTATTCTTATACAATATACATGCAACTTTATTACCTTATTTTGCAAATAGCAGCACATAATTTAACTATGTCTATTAAATTACACTCTTAAAAAGGAGCTTGTAAAATAAATTGAGACCATTCTGCATTAAGAAATAATATAATTTCAAAATTACATTGGTAAATAAACAGGATGTCTTGAACACAGCATTGGTCCATTTTACTGCAATTGGCCTATCAAAAAAATTCCAAATCAATGTTGCTTAAGGAAAAATAATGTACTACAACGATCTTATTTTTGTTTAATTGTCTCTGGTCATCTAAAGAAAGTATGCATAACAACGGAGAACTTTCCTTCAAAATCACAGAAGTATTGTTACTGACCAATAATGTCGACATACAATGGAAGGCGTTGCCTCAGAGATTACATAGCTGCGTAAATTGCTACTATCTGAAAGAACACTTGTATTGTGCGTTGCTGGGTGTATTCTTGTAATGGGAGAATGTTGTGGTTACCAGTTTCTTCCTATTTTAAAATTCTTCGCACGAAAAAGTCGAACAGCGAATGGCCTGGATTATAGGTAGCTATAAAGCGACCAATTCATCGAGAGTAAATTTGAAGTGGAGAATACTACGTACCTCGCGGGATTTTTTATTTGTTTTGTTATACAGCCGTCCTGATAACATCATATTTCTCAATTATATACTTTCCAAAGAGTCAGGAACAGTATGTCGTTAGATATATATATAATTTAGATTAGCATTAATGAAGCATGGGCGAATTATCCAAAAAATACCACACCAAACTCGTATCTCTTCGTGGGTTCCCTACGTCCCAATTTCTTATTAAAATGTTGAAAATAATATTATAAGTATTTAAAAAAAAACACTTAGTTAATTATTAAAATCATGAAGGCCTTTCAAAACATGTTTCTTCTTCGGCATGCTATTATGTACCAATGTAGCGTGCCGAAGATGAAATATGTTTTGAAAGGCCTTCATGATTTTAATAATTAACAAGTTTTTAAAATAAAAATTAATTCTAATTGAGGAAGACGAGTATAAAAATGAATTTATTATTAAAAAAATACAGAACCTCAATTGTGATAACAATTCATTTTAAAAATATAGCCAATATTCTCTCCAATGTTGCTTTATTAACAAACATGATATTTAAGAAAACATCTTACTTTTAAAAACGTTTATACTTGTCCAGCCTCATGGGCTAGTGATCAGAGCTTTCTGACTGCAGTTCAAGGGGTCCCGGGTTTGATTCCCGGTCAGTCCAAAGGAATGTTTTTCCTTACTATTCAGTATAGTAATTTATTTAGTAATGAAACATTTAGACCTACGAGGTAATATAGTCCACCGCTGTGGTCTCGAGGTAGCGTGCTGCCTTGTCACGCAGCTGGCCCGGGTTCGATCCCCGGTCGGGGCAGTTTTTCTGGGTGAGGTTTTTATCGGGGTTTTTCCTCGTCTGTAAGACAAATGTAAGGAAAACTTTAAGGCCCAAACGGTCCCCGAAATCATATGGCCATCATCATCATTATCATCCTTATCGTTATCATCATCACCATCATCCTTCACCGGTGTGGAAAGCAACCACACCTACACAATTCCCTAGTAAAGCTGCAAGCATAGCATGAAAATTCTATGATTGCAGTGAAGGACCTGCCTTCGGGCAGAATTACTGTGGATGGATGGATGGAGGTAATATAAGCACCAAATCTAAACAATATGTTGTCTATGAAAATGACATACTAGTAACGGGAAGGAACATACCAACACTAGTTCAAACTCTTCAGTTACTGAAAGAAAAATCAGTTGAATATGGATTAATAGTACATAATTCCAAAACAAAAATTTAAGATGTACAACAAAAAAAGTAATTTGACCAACGATGATATACAAATTTAATAAGTAGAATAACATAAATATCTTGGTTCAACTATAAATGAAAAGAAATGCATAGAGGAAGAAATTAGTGAAAGAATCTCTAATGGCAATAGAGCCTACTATGCAAATAGAATGTTTTTTAAAAGTGAACTTGTCTAACATGTCTCCAGTCTAGACAAAATTATGTTGTACACTTAATAAGACCGGTTGTAACTTATGGCTGTGAAACATGGATACTAAAAGAATCTGATAAAAAACTACTAATCTTTACAAGAAAAAAATTACGGAGAATTTTTAGGCCAATTAGAGAAAGGGATGGAACATGGGATATACGAATGAACTTCGAAACTAAATAATTTAATATAAAATAAAAATATAGTAAACCACATTAAAGCTCAAAGGCTGCGCTGGTTTGGACATGTGAATAGAATGCAAGAAGACAAACTTGTAAAATTAATATACAACTGGAAACCAATATGCACTAGAAAAGCTGGACACCAAAAAAAAAAAAAAAAAAAAAAAAAACAGATGCAGAATGACATCATAAAACATATATCAGAAGTGATCATTAAAATTGGCCAGTCTGTAACCAGAATATATGTGAAAGGAGAAAAATAGTTGAGAAGGCCAAAATTTCACTGAAGTTCTAGTCGCCTACCAGAAGGAGAAGAATGTACCATGAGTTAAAAAAACATTGACTCGCCCATATAGCACCACTTTGTAATTTATAATACTTCCTAGCTGGCCCGGCGAATGTCGTATCGCCTTTAAATATTTTTACGTTAATTTTTCCGACGTTTTAATAGTTATCTGCTATTCGGGGCGGAAACAAATCCAACAAATCAAAGATCATAAAAATCGGTCCAGCCGTTCTTGAGTTATAAATAGTGTAACTAATCCGACTTTGTTATATATATAGAAGTCCTGGCCACGCGTTGCTGTGGCTAAGGTATACGTTAAATTATGTTGTAGTAAACTAAGTGAGAAATCTAAATCAGAAAGTTTTTGTTTTACACCATTTTTTAGTTCTGGTATGTTAACTACACCCGGTATAAATATGGGTGGTGGTTTATGTGGAAGCGGTTTTGTTGATTGAGATGAATTTATGTTGTCTGCATTCTCAGTATCATC
This sequence comes from Diploptera punctata, assembly GCA_030220185.1. NCBI lineage: Eukaryota > Metazoa > Arthropoda > Insecta > Blattodea > Blaberidae > Diploptera > Diploptera punctata. Next base: position 57,598 of record JASPKZ010009822.1, read on the forward strand.
CATAAGTGTATCATAAGGAATATTTTGCGGAGGCTTGCTGATTTCATTATACTTTTGTTTTTTTCTACGAACTTGTTGGCAGTTTGGATTCTTATCATTATCATCAAGAAGTCTCTGTAGGCCTATAGTAATATCATCTTGTGATATATTATAGTCTTTTTTTATTTAATTGAGGCATGGAGATTGTTTCTGTAATATTAGGCATATTATTATAACTAACAGACTTGCTTACAGTTCTGTTATTCCGTTCCTTAGGATCTTCATATGTTTTTAAATTGACATTCTTCTTAAATGTAAGATTTATGTCACATAGACCTAATACCAATTTGTGGAAATTCACTTGATATCTTATCATTCATGGTCTCTAGAACTGATTCGCCATATTGTTCAATGTTCCTTCTCGGTCCAGTTAAATTTAAATTAAGTTGCTGTCTTTCAGCCAGATTACTTAAAACTAATACTTACACACGAAATTAATATTATTATCAATATATTGAAAATAAAATAAACACAAACAGACTTAAATTATGAAATAATCAATATTTGTAATTCAATTGAAATTCGCGGTTGCAACAAAAAGCACAGCCACCTGGTTAAATAATAAACCAATTACCTTACACGGCCATCTGTTAGAATCGTATGGAACTCATATAATTATAACTCTTTGTTAAATAATAAATAAATAATTTGCAATAAAAATAATTTAGTTATAAACTTCCCTAAGTCTGAAGTTGGATCAAACTGCACACAGTGTGCAATATTATATTAAAATCGGTTTAGTAGTTTAGGATTCCATCGCGGACAAACAACGTGACACGTAATTTTTATATATTAAGATATTACCACTAATACTTACATTACCACCAAATCAGAATCACTGAGAACTGAGAGAAATGCTAAATTATTATGGAATTATGAAGAAGAGAGTCCATGAAGCCTGAAAGTACCGCTACACTCACCCTCACTCAAAAACAAGTCCTCCATTTCACGTCCGGCGAGCTATGTTACATAAAATACATAAAGTGGTGCCCCGAAATGGTGCGTAAATTGAAAATAGGCCATATTAATGCCATCTTTCCTACCGCGGAACACAAAGCACTAAAAGTGCAGAGGGTGGCATTAGAACACACATATCCATCACATCCCAGCAAGTTTTCTACTTCCAGGTATCGAGATCATCATTCGATTTTCATATTATTAAGGATGTTTATGTTGAACTATCACCATATTCAATCATGCCGCTATTGATTACAATGCGGTCGTAGTAAAAACTTCATAACCACACCAATTACTGTTTAAAAGTGAATAAAATAATTCCCATCGAATGAAGAAAGACATATACCATTTTTTTCCCTTAAGAGATTTTTGACAAAATATTTGGTTATTCTGATGGAAGAAGAATCATTGGTATGATGAACTCAGTGCTTTGGAACAGAAATATAATATACAGAACGAAGAAACCTATATTTCAAGTTCTGTTACAAAGCATTTTATTATATGGGTCGTAAACCTGGACAGTAAGTAGAAAACAAGCCAATAAGCTGTTAGTTGTAGAAAATGGATTTTTGGAGGCGATCGACAAGAATTTCAAGAAGGGATAACGTCAGAAACAGCACAATAAGGGAAATTATGCAAGTTAAAAAAAAGTATGTCCCGCGCCGTAGCCGAGCGGTTAAGGTAGGAAGCCTTGGCGCAGAGCTACGGGACTTGCGCTGGTTCGAGTCTCCATGGGGGAAGAAATTTTCTCATGAGTATGGGACCGGTGCCCACCCAGCATCGTGAGGCAATTGGGTAGCTACAATAAGTAGCGGCTCCAGGTTGAGGAACCAGCTATAACGGCTGGGGGACTCGACATGCTAACCACATGTCACCCCTACACTGGCTGTTGATCATCTACCTCTGTGATTGACACATGTGGATGTGAAGGGCCAGCAGCCGGCTGGTAAAAAGGGCAACCGCTGAAAAGTGGGAAGACCCTCAATCGGAAAATCGGAAAAAAAAGTATTGGAAAAAAGAAGAAGAAACACGTTTGAAATGGCATGGGCACCTCATAAGAATGGAAGAAGTGAGAATACCAAAGAAGATCCTTAATTGGAAAGCTAATGGAAAAAGTGGAAGAGGCAGACCTAGAGAACGTTGGATGGATGGAGTGAGGAGAAGTATGGAAGCTAGAGATCTGAGGGAAGAAGATGCTCTAGACAGGAACTTCTTGCGACAAATCACTTTAGGTTGAAGGAGAAACACTGTATTGTGGAATATTCATAATTTAAAAAAATACTTAAAACACTAGGACATTCGTTAAGTAATGGCAACATTGATATAACATCACAAAACATATTTAGGTTAGTTTTGACGTTACGAAGTTAATTTAATCTCCTGTCAATGCGTTGACAAATTCTTGGAAGACAGCGCCAGCATTATTTCTTAATAACCCTCTCATCTGATCATTCTAGAGCTTTCTGTATATCAATTCTTGTTTGAAATCGAATGCCTCGTAAAGGTTCTTTGATCTTTGGGAATAAGTTATAGTTACAAGTGCTCCTGTCTGGTGAATTTGGTGGATGTTCGAGTACTTCCCAATTCCATCTTCTAAACAAATTCTACTGAACATCTTTTTAAAGCGGTATTACGTACTAAATGTGGGAAACAGTGAATGCATTCACGAAATATTGCTATTTCGAGAGTTTCAATATTACAGATTTATAAAACAATGATTGCTCAACAACATAAAAGATTACAATGATCACCACTTGGATCGCTGATTTACAACAGTGTTGCCATTACTTATCGAATGCCTTAGTATTTTTAGTACAAATTATTTAATTAAGTTGTCTATCTCTTCTTACCTTCGGTAATTTACCTCCGCGTTGAATATGAATTCCTCCAACTTCAATTACTCCTGGAACTGTAGGTCTTGGAATGTTGAGAGAGAAATGACTGTTAACAAAAATAAGACTAGTGTTCTTCTTCAGCTCTGCTAATGGGGGTAGATCTTCGCCATAGTACTTTCTTCCTAATTCATCCATTGCCAGATCTCCAATATAGTAACTACCTAATTTTGTTCCCATATAAACTATTGTGTTCATGAATCTTTGAAAGAAATTCATTTCGTCAGTAAAAGGCACGAAATAATTTGGTATAAAAGAAGGGTTATCAGGATTGCCAACTCTATCATTTCCCCATGGCAACATCACGCTAGAAATCATGCTAATTACAGGTGTTTTAAATTTATGTGCTAAGCCTAGAAAACAGTCCGGACCAAATATCTCTGTAATAATTAAATCAAATTTGTCACTGCTTGCTATGAGATTCTGAACGTTCGGTTGCTGAAGGACTGTGTCACACATATCGAGAGTTAGTTTCCAGATGAAGTCCAATAAATTGACATAACCGAGGTCTCTAACAAAGTCCACAGTAAAGTTGTTCACTAATACAGGCAAGCAACCTTCAACACTGATGTCTGTATAATTAGCAATTGGTTTCTTTTGTGGAAAGTGTCCTACAACATATACCTCGTGACCCTTTTGGGCGAGCCCTTTTAGGAGCGATTGAAACATCACAAAATGACTTCTTCCATTTAGATTGAATAAGCCCAGAATCTTCGCACCTTCACTTTCCGGTAGAGTTGTCCACGTGGCCACAAGTAATATTATAACTCCTGCATATCTCATCTGAAAATGAAATGTGAACATTTAAAAACTTTATTCATTCATTCATTGTATATACATTAAAAAAGTCCGTCACGCAGGAACTGCGTAAATTAATTGAATTCATCAGCAAGTTAAATTTATGGTCCCATTTTGGTGGTTTACGGAGTTTATAATCCTATTGTTATATTGAAGAAACTTAATTTCTGATGCCAGCTTATTTCAAAGTGTCGGACTGCAGAGACAACATATCGTGCATAACCGTAAGTTGTCACCTTTTTGCATATTGTTGTATAATTTGACACCAATCTAATATCTACCGATTCACTTTTTCATTACAATAATCAATTATTGGATAAGTTAAACTAATATATCTTATAAGATACAATGTGATTTTAAAAGTTATTAAATTGTATGGTATATTTTGCGACATGGTTGATAGAATCAGTTTTTAATTTCGGGTTTTAGATCAACCTACACTTCTAATAGACGGATTTCGCTGATTTTTTGAAAATCCTTCTTCGGTTTATTTTAATAGCATATACTGAGTTTCGTTGTGAAACATCGAAAATTGCGACCGCCAGAGTGATTTGTAAATTTAAGTTTCAGGTGAACTACATTTAAAGGTCCGACTTTGCTGGTTAACGAACTCAACCTAATTTTTTAAAATTATTTGCTATATCCCTAGTTTGGTTTCGACGAAACAATTGAGGCAGCTACAGTGCTAAAGAACACGCACACGCACACACATATAGTAGAAGGACTTTATTAAACTAAAAGTAAGAGATATACAATGTTATTTACAAATATGGGTCGCATGGGCAGTAAGCCGTACACTCTTGACAGTCCGTTACAATCACCTGGTAATAATATAACGTGAAACAATAAACAAAACACAATATTACGACTAGATAATAATACAATAACATTATACATTAATTAGGTTATGTATAATTATTAAGAATTAATGGTATTACATCTTGATAACATATTTATTTATTCATGAATGAGTGTTGTTCTCATTTTCCGCGTTTTGTCCAGAAATATACCCACGTTTTTCCAATTTTCTGGATTTACCATTAACTCGTAGCATGCCAATGTTTCACGATTTGAATTTAGAAATCTTTCCGGTAATAACTAACGCATCGAATATTCTAAATCGTTATATGCATGCACACAAGTAACTTTCAGGCGTGGTTATTTTCAGTGTCTGCTAGATAGGATCGGTGAATCGTTATATGCATGCACACACGTAACTTTCAGGCGTGGTTATTTTCAGTGTCTGCTAGATAGGATCGGTGAAGATATGTATAACATTTTCCAAAATCTTTTCATGAGAACAACCTTAATAGCTTCATGTCTTCGGAATTCGCTAATACAACACCATTAAACGCAGGAGGAGTAGAAAATCAAGGGAAACATCTCCCAAACTAATGTGGTGCATGATCACGTATATTCTTTAAAACAGCTGCAATACTAGAAAATGATTCATTCTACTTACGAATATATTCTAAGGATATCTTGTATAATTTTTAATGGAGAATTCCTTCTAGCTTCTTAAGAGAGCAAGGAGGTGAAAAACGTGACCTGTTTCTATTTCACACCAAATTGTCTCAATCGTATTCAGTTATTGAAATTAAGCAGACAATGTCTGATTTATCCTTGATGCCTCTCAAATTCAGAGACGTGCATTCATCCCCCGCTACCCTAGCACTACTGGGGTAATTCATTTATTTATATTTTTGAATTAAAATAATACACTTGCCGAATTTTAATCAAATCCATTACATTAAAATTCAAATTTCCCTCCGCGCCACGAAATGTGCCGAAGCGTATCACATTCAGTTTGACAAAGCGTTTACCAATTGCTATCTTCGTAAAGCCTAGTGGCTTCGTGAGAGATGATTTCACGCATGCCTATTAATACATTACGCTGCATGTTTGCTATATGAAGCTACTGTTTAAAAGTTTTATTTACTGGAACGCCAGCTAGTTAGACCAAAGGTGTGTAGACTTGACGTCACTGATACTAGAAAGAGAAGTGTATTACCTGTTGATCGATTGTCACGAAGTTCTGACCTATGAATTCTTTACAACGAATTTTGATTAGTTCGTGTGGATAGGCCGAAATAATAAGTTTTCAAAATAGTATTTTTAAATTCATAATAATTGATTTAATTTAAGCAAGTTGCTTTAGTTACACACCACAAACAGACTTATGAAATAAAATTATGTGGTACAACTTGTTTCATTTAACAAACTTTTTTATATACCTTTTTTGTATAAACTTTTTCTATTGTTAGGCCTCGCGATGTTTGAATGGCGCGGGCGAGAATGGCTGTCTCGCATTGATCAGAATGGATTTGCGAGTAGCCAATCACGAGCCAAAAGAACGCGTCGGCCGCCGATGTTTCTGGGCCGATAGCCTAGACGATTCTACCACTCTCTCCCCCCCCCCAATCATGAAAAATCGATGGCCAGTATCTTTAATGGTTCCAAGTATCTCGAACCTAAGTCTGGCAATTCTCTTGCACCTCATAAAAGGAGCAAAGGCAGATAACAGGAACTTGCGATATGTACGATAAAGTGTAGCGAATAAAACCATCAGTGACTGGAAATAATTGTGATTGTGAGAGAGATTAAAAGAAAATTAACTGTGTAGTGAGCATTGTAATAAAGTTCACTGATAATTTGTGAAAATAAATAAAGTATAAGTGAGATTTTAAACAACCTCAGTGTGCTTATTTACGCCAAAATAACACAAAAGGGAACTAGTGGCTATATTGTATAAACTGAATAAGTCAATAATTAAATGTTGATTGTCAGATTTTTTTACAATGCCACCAGGTTGTCTTTTATAACGTTTTTGACTTTCTCCCCTGGGATCGGCGGACCTTTTAACCCATTACTTAAGTTTGGGCACCTGGAAGGTGGACCTTTTAACCCATTACTTAAGTTTGGGCACCTGGAAGGCGGAGTTACGTTACCGCGATGATATGAAGAGCAATGAATTATAACGAAGCGCCAGGAGAGTCCTTAATCTAAACTTAACCTAAATTCCAGACCATGAGCGACCATAGGAATAAATCCCTTTAAGGAAAAAATCCTATATTCTGACCGAGAATCGAAGCCGGGACCTCATGAACTCTAGTCAGAGACACTGACCACTAAACCATGGGGCTGGTCTTTGTAACTTTCGACGGACCCAATTTGGGCAAGTTTGTTAAATCATTTGTGAACAGTGGAAACAATAAACACAATATCGGCATTGAGTTTGCTATTAATTTGTTTTGACACTTTTAGTTAAAGTGTTGTTGATGAATGTGGTTCTTGTCAAGTTATTGAAATTTAATTTGAGTGACACAAGACACCATTTTCGGGCAGAAATTTCCATTAGAATAATGAGCTCATACAACAAGATAGGCTAACTCCAGATTTACCGAAATTAAAGTATGGGGCAATGGTCGGCAACTGGCGGACCGCAGAAGGTCAAAAACTGGTCGCCAAATATGACCTCATACTCAACTCACAAAAACATATCAAATGAATGAACTGAAACATAAAAAGAAAATTTCCAATTAGGTTAATACAATCAATATTTATTTTAGTAGTTATAATCTTTCAACATTTCTAAAGATGAGAACATTTTTTTTACCATATTATAGTTGTTAAGCTGTGCAAACGCAGAAGACTGCGTTGGAGAGCAGAGGCGGAAGGTAGAAGCTAACCGGCCGGCACAGCATCTTATATTATGTCGAACCACATGAAAGCACTCTGCACCCGAATGCAACAAAAGGATTTTATTTAGTGAAAATAATACATTTTATAAATCGATCTCTGACTTTGGGAACATCTGAAGCCTCTTATAATCGGAGCAGCCATATTTATTTAAACACAATATTTGTGTTCGTAACTCTTAACGAAAGCTTAACTCTACTTTATGAAACTTACCTTTCGGCCGGGTGTACTTGGCGGCGGCGACCTTTGACATGGAAGCGCCTCGTTTGCGGTACAACTCCTTTGGTGTGTACCAATATACACTTTAATACACAAGTGGCTCCTTTGCGGTGCGTCGGTATGTGCTATGTGCCGTCACTAGTTGTTGCGATCTCGTAGGGAGCGTTTTGTTGTTATCGAGGCTTACAACGCTTCATTTGCATAGATATGGATTCTAAAAAGCGTAAAGTTGATAATGAAAATAGGAAGTTTTTTGATTGAGTGGACTGAACAATATTGTTTTATGCTACCTGATAGGCCTGGACCTGTTCCAGTTTGCTTCATATGCAACAAAACTGTCGCCATTGTTAAAAGGGCCAATTTAAAGCGACACTACGAAACAACTCATCACCAGTTCCCTAAAAAATTTACTCTGGGCATTGAAATTCGTCAAGAAAAACTCGAGGCATATCTGGCTTCCTAAAAAAACACACGGCCTTGCTCGTTTGTTCTATGAGCAGGCAAGAAAAATCTGCAGAAGCAGCATTGCATGTGTGTTGGACGCAGACTCTGAGACAGTAAAAAAATGTATGTTGGAAATGTCCGCGGCACTTTTTAAAAGAGAAAAACGATGTTGTTGCCGCAATTTAAGGTATTCCAATGTTGGCAAGAAGCAATATAAGAAGAACAGAAATTTTAGCTGCTGACAATAAAAGTACGTTTGCTCGAACTTCTGCAGAAGGCGCCCTGCTACGCCATAGCACTTGATAAATCATGTGATATTGTTGATGAAAAACAAATGTCTACTTTCGTGCGATTTTTGGATATTGAATGTAAAGCATTTAGGAATAGTTGCTAGCAATTGCCGTTCAAAGGAAAGACTTGCTGAGAAGTTTATTCAAGACTTTTGATGACTTCATGACACAATCATACAATAGTTATGATAAAATGGTGTCTCTTTCGACTGACGGGGCTCCAGCGATGATCGACAATGAAAAAAACTAGTAAAAGGATACGAATGCTGGGCTACTGTCTTATCAGTGCATAAATCACAGGCAGACCTTTGTGGAAAACTTAGTGGTATTCTGAAAAAAAGTAATGGGCAGTTTGATCAGGGTGATTAATTTTATGAGGTCTTGTTCTTCTCTTCAGCACAGACAGTTCAAAGAGTTTCTACCCGAGTGTGATTTAACATATTCTGACTTACTGCAATACAACAATGTTCGTTGGCTGAGTAAAGGTAAAATATTTGAAGGTTTTGGCAAATATAAGAAGAAATAATACACAAGAAGCAAGAAACCATTTGGAGCAAACGAATGCAATATGCTAGCTGTGGCTTTTCTGAAAGACATTCTGAAACATTTAAGAGCTCTCACTGTAAGGAAATTTGACATTAATATGTGATCTGATACAAAGTATCTACTTTCCGTCGGAAACTGGATATTTGTGAAAAATACATTACTAGTGAAGAGTTTATTCACTTTCCAACAATTTTTTAAATATAAAAATTATTCTGGAAGAGACATTGCAGTATTTTCAAACTTTATGCCAGATCTTAAGAAGGAATTTGCAACAAGATACAAGGCTTTTCAGGGATAGAGAAGTTGTCGCGATTCTTAAAATTGTCTTTTGAAGTTTCTTTGCAGCTGGAGAAGGGACACATGTGGCTGTGAAGTTTTTCCGTCTTTCAAAACCTTTCCTCCAAATGGAGATAAGAGTCGCAGGAAGACATTTCCTTGCTAACGTATAAAACTGAATCCACTGAAGAATTGTGAAGTAAAAATGTCCCAGAAAAAATGGAAATTTCAAACAAATTAGCCACTTAACCTTGATACTATGTTTGGCTCCACATATTTTGTGAAACTTTGTTTTCAAAAATGAATATTTTGAAGAACAAATATTGCTCAATAATTTGTTATTACTTACTTACTTACACTTACACACTGGCACTATCGAACCCGTAGGTTCATGGCCGCGCGGACATAAGCTCTCCATACATCCCTATCCTGAGCTAATGTTTCCATTCATTCCCTGTATAATCTACTTCCCTCAAATCATAGTTAATGTTATTCTCCCACCTCATTCTTGGTCCACCAACTGGGCGTTTTCCCTCTGGCCTTCCTACAAGAAGCTTCCATGCAACATTTCCCATACGTGCAACATGTCCTGCCCATCGCAGTCTACGAGACTTATCTGTTCTTATTATATCTGGCTTCCTATAAAGACCATGTAGTTCATTGTTATGTAGTCTTCTCCATTCACCTGTCTGTTCATCTCTCTTTGGTCCAAAAATTTTCCTATGAACTTTATTCTCAAATACTCGTAATCTCCTTTCCTCCCTTAAAGTAAGAGTCCATGTTTCGCACCCATATAATATAACTCGTAGAATAATAGTTTTATATATTTTCAGCTTAACGTTTTTTGAAAGGAGTCGGGACATCAAAAGTCTCTGCAATGCATAATAGCATGAATTTCCAGAATTGAGCCTATGTTTAATTTCTTTATGCATCTCATTCCTACTTGTGATTATTGTTTTCCTAGGTATTTGAATTCAGCCACTTCCTCAAAATTTCCCTCATTTGTCATTAGCTGTCCATTTCCATTATATACTGAATTTCTACGTGTGACCATATATTTAGTTTTACTGATATTTTCTTCCAGTCCCAATTTCTTAGTGTTACTCAATAGTGTGTACGTGTTGGCCTTTAGTATCACCTCGCTATCGGCCAATAATACTACATCATCAGCATAAACTAACAGCTTATTAATACCATTCAGTTGTAAGCCTTCCTCATTCCCTGAAGATTTAATGGCATGCTCTAGTACAAAATTAAATAGTAGAGGAGATAGTGCATCTCCCTGCTTCAACCGATTCTGGATTTCAAAAGTGTCTGAAAACTGTTTGCATACACGCACCCTACTCTTTGAGCCATTTAGACACATTCGTATAAGTCTAACTAACTTTTTAGGAATTCCGAACTCCAGCAGGATACTATATAACTTCTCCCTCTTAATTGAATCATATGCTTTTTTGAAGTCTACATATAGTTGATGTACAGTACCATTATATTCCCATTTCTTCTCTAAAATCTGTCTTATATTAAAAATCTGATCTGTTGTAGACCTGTTTCTTCTAAATGCACATTGTTGATCTCCTTGAATGTCATCAATATAGGGAGTAAGTCTGCTTACTAATATATTTGTTAGAATTTTGTACGAAGTTGAAAGTAATGAGATGCCCCTGTAGTTGTTGCAATCAGTTTTATCTCCTTTCTTATAAATTGGTAAGATAATTGATTCCTTCCATTCATCTGGAAGAGCTTCTTTTTCCCAAATCATACTAAGCAACCAGCGTATCTTGTCCATCAATTTTTCTCCCCCTGATTTTATCAGTTCTGCTAGGATCTCATCTGAACCTGATGCTTTATACATCTTCAATTTTTCAATTGCCATTTCAACCTCTAATGCACTTGGCTCTGCGACTAGCATTTCTGCTGTCTGTAACTTATCCTCCTCAATGTCTTGTTCTGTATGTACATTTAATAGCCGATTAAAGTAACTTTTCCATCTATTTAATATACTCTTAGAATCTGCAATCATATCCCCATTTTCATTCCGAATTATGTTTGTTCTAGCCTGAAACCCTTTCTTCTCTATACTAATTCCCTGATATAATTCTCTAATGTTCCTATTTTTTGCATTCATTTCAAGATCATTAATCGCACTGTCTAATTCTCCTATTTAAGATCCTACATACATCGATTCCCAATTATTTATCATCCCGTTTCCAGTATCTATCCTCAAACCATAACTTAAACACAAGATCACAACATAGTCTCTTACTTAATATGCCGCAACATAGGACATCACATCACTCCATGTCATATACCATCTCCACTTCTCGCAACTGGAATTCCCTACCACAAGAAATAAGGGGCTGCCGGATATTGACATCTTTTAAAAGAAATCTAAATTTATATTTGCTCTAAACTCGACTTCATTATTATCCAGTGTAAGATATATATATATATATATTAATTGGTGTTTCCCGTATAATGTATCATATTTATATTATTGTTATTATTATTATTACTATTATTATTATTATCGTATCATTATTGTTATTACCCTATGAAATGTTGTTTGTACATGACATTTACATTGCTACATTTATTGTATCTCTAACTGTTTATAATTAGTACAGTGTATATCTATATTTGTCGAATATTTATTTGTATTTGTGCTGGTTGAGTGGAAGAGAGGGCCTTATGGCCTTAACTCTGCCAGATTAAATAAAGTATTATTATTATTATTATTATTATTATTATTATTATTATTATTATTATTATTATTATTATAATCTTCTCTCTCAAATATTCCTTCTTTTTACTCTTTAGTAACTTGGTGGTTTCCCGTCTAACACTACCCAATTGCTCTAAATTTACCTTATTTGGCTCGTGTAACCATTTAATGTTTGCTAGCTTTCTTTTCTTTACAATGTCGACACATTCCTCATCAAACCATTTCTTGTTTTGCCTCTTTTTTAAAACAACCAATGCTTTCTGATGCTGACAATTTAATAATATCTCTTATAGCCTCCCATTCTTTATTTATATCAGTTTCTTCTTCATTTGCCACATTGTCATCTGAAGATTCCAGTACTTCGAATCTATTAGCAATTTGATTTGGTATTCTTGCTGCATTTCATCATTTTTCAAGTTTTTTAATTCAAATTTTACAGAATCATCTTTAGCGTTTGTTCCTCTCATAAGCGATAGCCGTTGTCTGATTTTCACTTTTGACCAGATGATAATCCGAATTGCAGTCTGTCCCTCTAACTGATCTAACATCAATGATGCTACTGTGCCAGCGTTTATCCACTAATACATGATCTATCTGGTTCCGAGTTTCTCCATCTGGAGACGTCCAGGTGTATTTATGAATATCCTTATGCTGAAATGTTGTGCTCTTAACAATGAGATTCTTTGATGTGGCAAAATGTGACTAATCTAACCCCGTTGTCGTTACTATCTTCATGAAGAATGAATTTGCCTATTGTTGGTTTGAATATATCTTCCCGCCCCACTTTTGTATTAAAATCTCCTAAGACAATTTTCATATGATATCGTGAAAGGCTATCAAATAAGCATTCTATTTCTTCATAGAACTCATCCTTGATCTTGTCATCTTTATCTTCTGTGGGGGCATGTACATTTACAATTATAAAAGCATGCCGTTTACCCTTTAGAATTATGTATGATATCCTATCACTAACAAACTTAATATCTCGGATAGCGGATAGTATCCTCCTTTTAACTAAAAAACCCGTTCCAAATGCAGGTCTTTCTGCACCCCCATAGTATAATGCAAAGCTTCCTGATTCCTGACTACCTACTCCTGGCCACCTAACTTCCTGTAAAGCGACTATATCCAACGGCGATTTATCTAATTCCCCCGTTAATATCTGTAGTGCCCCGCTATTGTATAAAGTCCTAACATTCCATGTTCCTAGGATCATGTCCCTATGTTTGAGCCTTTGGCATGGGTTCCCTGAAGTAGTTCCCGCCCGGAGAACCGAATGGGGGACTATTTGACCTCCAGAAAATTTTACCCCAGATGAACCCATGTCCGCATTTCTTGACGGTTGTATTTTTACGGTGAAAGATCGTCACTCTTTCGCCCAAGGTACTTTTTTTCGTCTGACTTATCACCTTCGACCAGTCCGACATGGGTAACCCTATCGGCAGCAATGCTACCGCCGGCATAGCTCTCAGGATCATTTAAGCACGCAAGCCACTCCACGACGACAAGGCAAAGATACCATGGAGGGTAATAATTTGTTATTCATTTATAATTTGTAATTATGTGTATTATTCAATTTTATTTTATATGTAACTACAGGCCTAGCATAGGCCTACATGTGTAAAATAGGGCTCAAAATCTTGGAGATTTAATAAATAAGTAAATAAATATCGCTCAACATAAAAGGCCGCTCACCTTGAAGATAGTCTTCGCATAAGCTGCTCCCCGCGTGAACTAGCTCAAGACCGCAAATGTAATTTCTCCCATTGATTTTTAATATAAATATCCTTATCTATTACGTTTCATGTAATTTTGTGAGTGAAAATGAACATAACAAAATAGGATCTCAATAAAATGTTTCACAAGTATCCGAACCCCACCTAAAATTACTTGTAAATATACTTGCAGAACCTACCATAATAGTACACGGTTCAAAACAATTAGCGGAACACATTTTTGGATGTCCAGTATAAGATTCCTATTTTAGTATAAGTGGTATGAGTGGTTATTGTATAACAATACACCTTAGGTAATAGATAAGGCAAGCTCCATCTACAGGCTTAGCTATGCATTATACCGTCGGCTGACCCCTAAAAACAAAGTGAATATTGGTATGTCAGTGTGTCGTCAGAGGGACACAGACTGAAGTAGTCAGCAGTTGAGGGTGTATTGAACTGAACATGTGCAATGCTACGTCTTACCGAAGTACAGGTCGCAAGGGAAGTCACTTTGATCCAGGAAGGATGGACTTTTCGTTGTGCTGCCGAGGAACTCAATGTGTCTCCGTCTGTCATTAATCGGTTGTGGAATCGCTACAGTGAAACAGGGCAGTTCACAACAAGGGTTGGATAAGGTCGTCGACGCATTAAAATCCCACGTGATGACTGATATCTGGTCACCTGTGCGTTCCGGCGTCATGCAAACTCAACCAGACAACTACAACAAGACCTCAGGAGGGCCACTAGAACCAAGGTGCCCGATCAAACAATAAGGAACAGGTTACGAGAACAGTTTTTGCGACTCAGACGAACTATTCGAGTGCCTCGCTTAACGCCGCAACATCATGCAGCCCGCCTTCTGTTTGCGCATACCCACATCTACTGGCAACTTCGTCACTGGAGAACTGTTTTATTCACAGTCGAATCCAGATTTACCCTGACGCATGTGATGGACGCGTACATATTTGGAGACGCCGTGGTGAGCAGTACATGCCACATGTTATCCTGGAAGTCGACAGATTCAGACAAGGTTCTGTAATGATATGGGGTGGGATCTGTATTGAAGGCCGTACGGATCTTGCCATTGTCCATAGTAACTTTACCGCCGTGCAGTACATTGAGCAGTTCTAGATATACGTGTGGTGCCTGCTGCATACGGTGTTGGCCCTGGCGTCCTTCTTATGCATGATAATCCTACAGCAGATGTGGCAGGCATCAGCAGGAATGTCTTGCGAAGACTGGAAATTCCAGCGATGGCATGGCCAGCGGTGAGTCCCGACCTGAATCCCATTGAGACTGTGTGGGATATGCCCGACAGACGTTTTCGTGGTCGTCCTGTGGCACCTCAGACTCTCCAAGAAGTCGAACATTCTCTCAATGAAGAATGGTAACGGACAGCACTGAGAGACATACATAGACTTAATCAGGGCTTGCCACGTAGAAGCCGGACTGTGATAAATGCTCAGGGAGGGCATACACAGTACTGAGGATCTCCAACTCTGATTGAAACCGCCCTATATGACTTCATTAATGACCGCTACCACTTCGTTTTCGCCACCATGTGGACAATTCAATATCTGTTATGAAAATGAACAGGAATACAATTATGATTTTTTCTGTACTTCATTTGTAAAGAATGAAGATTTATTTGGTGGCATAGTTAATTGCCAATTATTCTTCCATGCAGAACAGCTTGCATTCAAAAACATGTTCAGCTAATTCTTTTGAACTGTGTATATAAAACAAGAACATTTTAAGAAATTTTATATTCATATGTAGGACTACAATTCAGTAACTGAGCCAAAGGAAGCTAATATGTAAGTTCTACTGATGTGGTCAGGAAACTGCTCGTGAGAAAATGCCGATTCCGTTAAACTGCTCAGATTAATGTACTCGGCTTTCGTCCAATTAGCATTTCTGTCTTGGCCGAATAAGAAACAGTTTGAACGAAATAACCGTAAATATTTCTCGTAAGTCGAACAAATAGAAGTTTCGTAAATTTTGCTTTTTATACGTTAAAATTTTGACATAGGGTCGATCCTGCTGGTCTAATAGTTAGCTTGATCTCAAAGGTTCGCGGGTACAAACCCGACCGAAGTCGATGTTTTTTTACTTCTAAGTATGGGTTCCTTTGGAAAGGAAATAAAGCAGTAGAGCCTGGATCGTAAATTTATACCACGTAAAAGAATCTGAAGGCTGATAAAATAGGCATCTGGGCAAAATTTATTGCCTTTCACACGCACATTTTAATTGATATGCTAATGATTTTAACTGTTAAAGAGCGTTGTTAAATAAAATATCGCAATACGATAGCATTTTGGAATATGAGTTGATATAAAGTGTAAAACACATTTTAGTCGTACAGCTGGGGTAACAGCTGTGGCCACCGCACGCCACTGGTATTTTGTACCATTTTCATTGAAAATTTGTTCTAGCTCCTTAAGAGAGGAAGGAGGTGGGAAACTTGTGCTTAATCTCGTTTCTAATTCACACCATTTTGTCTCAATTATATTCAGATCATTTAGCAAGAGTCTGATTCCTCCTTCATCCCACTCAAACCAGTCTTAATACAACCAGGAGTGTGAGTACTGGCTTTGTGTTCTTGAAATATTCAAGGGGTGTTCAATAAACAATTATAATTTTTTGTAACATGTGTTTACTCATCATCAGAAGATTGATGGTCCTTCTTAAATTAGGTCACAGGTCAGCCATAAGTGAATTTTGAAACTCCGAAACTAATAGAGATATTTCTTTAAAATTTTTACCACAGATGTCTACCTGTATGAATAACATTTGTGATACAGTTCAAGTGATTTGTTATATTAGTTTGCAAGCTACATTATTTTTTCTTTTTTATTTTAGTTAATTATAAAAGTTCCTTGCAGTACAATTTTCAATATTTTGTTCCAATATTTGTTAGGATATTTGTTAGGATATCTCATAAACTTCAAGTAAGCCAAATGCGCTTCTTACGATCATTGTTAGGAGTTAATAGACTGGATCACCAAAGGAACACTATTATCAGAGGAAAACTTGGAGTAACAAGTTTAAATGAAGATATACAAAGATACCAACAAGAATGGAAAAATCATCTGAGGAGAATGGCAAGAAATATACTTCCAAAATTGGCATTCCAATATACCCCAACTGGACATAGGGACCAAGGAAGACCAAAACATAGGTGGAAAGATCAAGACCATCTTCGCTAGGTTTACCGTACAGGCCACATGGCCTAAAACGAATTTGTTCATGATGATGATTTGTTAGGATATTCGTTATACTCATTGTTTCTAAATTTGCATTGGATTTTTCTGTGCTGTTAATACTTTTGAGAAAAATATATTTAACTGATTTTTCATGTTGGCAGAAATCGAGATAAATATGATAATATAAAAAATCATAACTCATGAGAATATTGAGTATGATTAAAATTCAATGGAAATTTGGTTCTTTGTATTCTTACAGATAAGTGCTGATTATTTCAGTTGAATAAGGCAAACATTGCAGTGCAAAGAACTTTTTTTAAATGGGCATGCGCTTGAAATATACACTTTGAGAAAAAAGGCTACAAAGTTTTTCATTCTTCTGACTGCTTTAATAACACATAGTTCCAATTTCTGTGTTGAAACAAATATTTCTTTTAGATATTGTGCCAAAATGTATGGTAGAGACTCTCATTACCATTTTGGGATTTTCCTTTTGTGCCTCTCTCCAATAATACTTCTGATGCCAATCTTTGATATATTGCTATCATTTGTGCTACTAGTTCTGGGGGATTTTAATAATGGCGAAATAGCGATAAGTTATACATTTTCTTAGGAGATTTATATGAAAGATAAAACACTAAGTGTGTGTTTTGGTCAATTTTCACTCAAAAAATTCACTCATGGCTATCCTTAAAGTAGGTCACACGCCGTAGCCGAGAGCTTAAGGCAAGTTGCTTCGGCGGAGAGCTGGTTCGGGTTTCCATGGGGAGAATATAATTTCTCATGGAATTTCGACCAGTATGGGGCATTTTTGGGTAGCAATACACTAAGAGTCTCCAAGTCGATAAAACCAGCTATAACTGCTGGGGACCCTACATGATGACCACATGTAAACCCAACACTAGCTGCATGATCGTGTCTCTCTGTGGATGTGAGGCCAGCAGCCGGATAATACTTCTGGGACTGTCACGTCATTTTTTCTCAAAGTAGTCTCCTTTGAATGCCCCAGCGTTTCTCCAAGCAGCAAAGACATGCTAGAAAACTTTTTTACATGGTATTTCAAAACCGCCTCCACACCCTTCGCTACTGGTTCTGAAGAAAGTGCTCCTCCCGCGAAAGTACTTTCTAAGGTTAAGAATATAAAAAAAGAGACACGGGAGTAAATCCGAACTTAAGGGAGGGTAAGGTATGCATTTAACTCTGATTTTACAAGATATTCAATAACATTTGCGACATGCGGCCTCGCATTACCACGGTGCAGCATTCTGTTTTCTTTTTGTACGAAAATGTAACCTCTTGCGCCTGACATGGCCTTTCAAAGTTATCAAGACACCTCTACAGTATTGCCCAATCACTGTTGTGCGTGCATGTATGACATGCCGATAAACCATCTCATGAATATAAAAACTGAGATACCCATAACTTTCCCAGCAAAATAAACTACTTTTATTTTTTGGGTATATTTCCACAGAGAACTTTGCTGTGTGCTCTCAGGACCGAAATGATGTAGTTATTACTTTTGAAAAGAACTCTGGTTCACCTCCACAGTAGCCTTAGGCGGTACTGAATATACCTCGATCTGGATACGACTCGCATACATAAACCAGAGGGAAACTTGTACCACGTGTATATGGCGAATTAAGCAAACAAATATCGCAAAACCAACATTTTTCCCCAGTAGTAGGGGAAAGTATCAATGTTGACTCATCAGACAATATGACGTTTTTCCAATCATGATAATATGTTCATAACACCACTGGTTCGCATTATTTCTTTCTTGTCTGTAAGAAATAGTTTACTAATTGCTGCTCTGCCATATATTATTTCTTCAGGTCTCTTCTCACTGTTCTCAATAGAAATTTGATTCCTTCAAATGTGTATTTAAATATTTAGTCACTATATATGACTTTTTAAACTTTGTGCCAAAATCATCTTCAAAACTCTTCTCTCTATTTTATTTAGATTAGCAGAGATGACTTCAGGTATTTTAAAACCCTAACACGGCAAACTTATTTTTATGTTCATTGTATTATCCGATCTTCAGGCTACTTTAGAGAATGAAATGAAATCTACTCTCTGGTAATCGGTTACGGAGTTCCTGGCTGGACACACTTTAAGCATTCACACCAACAACTCAAACCGCCGTTTATTTAGGCTGGACCCTAGGTGTTGGGAAGGGGCTACAACCCTCCCTTTGGGAATATTCAGTCCTAAGAATAAACACAGGCTCAAAGTCATAAGGATGTACATGGTTATGTCCTCATTAGTCACCGTAGCCACATATTTTCAACATCTCTGCTTTGCTAAACTAGGTAGTTCTTACCTGACATGAGATGAGGTGAAGGTGATTTGATATGAATGAATGGAGATGGAATATTATTATAGGGAGGGAAGAGGAGTTGAGAGTGTTGGTGAGATGAAATTCGGGGAAAGGGAGAACTGCGAGAAAAACTCAGAATATTCAGGTGTAGCTCATCACTGATAGCCTTCCGGAACCGCAAGGATCCGAATCTGAGATTCCTGTTGGCACGTACACCGAGAGGGCTGTCTCCTTTATTTAGTTTGTTTGTTATAATCAGAGAGCGTAATATGTTCCACAATGTCTAAGGCTTACTTGTCTTATTGGCACAGAATAAAGAGTTTCCGCGCAAGGGGATGGGATGTATCTACCGGACTGTGAAGAGAGGACTGTCTTGTGGAAAGTCGCAGTAAACAACGTTTTATTTAGTAAATAAGTGGAGTTTTTGTAGAGTACGTCGCTAGTTGATATTGCGCATGTTTGATCTTATAAAACGAAACAAATGTGCATCCGATAGGACAATCTTTAGGCCTATCTGAAAACGTTTCGACCTTCTAAGCAATGCATAACCTAAGTGTATTTTATTGTATTTTGCACCTCGTATTGCTTTCTAATGTTTATAATACAGAAGAATCGCCCGATCAGTAGGTCTATGCAGACGTGATACACTCCATCCTATTCCTTCCGATTGCTTCAGGACAGTGAAGTCATCGGTATTGTGGAACAAATTCCGCTCTCTAGTTAGCATATTCTTCCTTTTTTGCACCTCGTATTGCTTTCTAATGTTTATAATACAGAAGAATCGCCCGATCAGTAGGTCTATGCAGACGTGATACACTCCATCCTATTCCTTCCGATTGCTTCAGGACAGTGAAGTCATCGGTATTGTGGAACAAATTCCGCTCTCTAGTTAGCATATTCTTCCTTTTTTGCACCTCGTATTGCTTTCTAATGTTTATAATACAGAAGAATCGCCCGATCAGTAGGTCTATGCAGACGTGATACACTCCATCCTATTCCTTCCGATTGCTTCAGGACAGTGAAGTCATCGGTATTGTGGAACAAATTCCGCTCTCTAGTTAGCATATTCTTCCTTTTTTGCACCTCGTATTGCTTTCTAATGTTTATAATACAGAAGAATCGCCCGATCAGTAGGTCTATGCAGACGTGATACACTCCATCCTATTCCTTCCGATTGCTTCAGGACAGTGAAGTCATCGGTATTGTGGAACAAATTCCGCTCTCTAGTTAGCATATTCTTCCTCTTTTGCACCTCGTTTTTTATTGCTTTCTAATGTTTATAATACAGAAGAATCGCCCGATCAGTAGGTCTATGCAGACGTGATACACTCCATCCTATTCCTTCCGATTGCTTCAGGACAGTGAAGTCATCGGTATTGTGGAACAAATTCCGCTCTCTAGTTAGCATATTCTTCCTTTTTTGCACCTCGTATTGCTTTCTAATGTTTATAATACAGAAGAATCGCCCGATCAGTAGGTCTATGCAGACGTGATACACTCCATCCTATTCCTTCCGATTGCTTCAGGACAGTGAAGTCATCGGTATTGTGGAACAAATTCCGCTCTCTAGTTAGCATATTCTTCCTTTTTTGCAGAAGATGTTTTATAAGTACAGAAATATGCAGATATAGCCTATGGCACTTGAAAACTTTAACAATGTGGCAGTTTGTCACTGTAGCTAAGTAATGTTTTAAACTTGCTCAGGTCATAAATCATAAGCTTTTTTCTACAGCTACAACTAGAGCAGAAGAAAATGCACTGTTAAGTACAGTATTAGGCTCTGAGTAAATATCCGAAACAAAATATTGAATTTCTGACGGCTTCTGCACAGTAACCAAGCTCATGAAAATAAAAGTCCGTCACGCAAGAACAGCGTTAACTAAGAGAACTCTTCTAACTCTGGAACTATCGAACCCGTAGGATCATGACCGCGCGGACATAAGCTCTCCATATATACCTATCCTGAGCTAATGTTTTCCAATCATTCCCTGTATAATCTACTTCCCTCAAGTCATGGTTAATATTATTCTCCCACCTCATTCTTGGTCTACCAATTGGGCGTTTTTCCTTCTGATTTTCCTACAATAAGCTTCCATGCACGTCTTTCATTCCCCATTCGTGCCACATGTCCTGCCCATCGCAGTCTACGAGATTTAATTGTTGTCATTATATATGGCTTTCTGGCTTTCTATAACGACCACGTAGTTCACTGTTATCCAGTTTTCTCCATTCACGTGTCTGTTCATCTCTCTTCGGTCCAAACATTTTCCTAAGAACTTTATTCTTAAATACTCTTAATCTCCTTTCCTCCCTTAAGGTAAGAGTCCATGTTTCGCATCGATATAATATAACTGGTAGAATAATAGTTTTATATATTTCCAGTTTAACGTTTTTTTGAAAGGAGTTGGGACGTCAAGAATCTATTTAATACTAGCATGCATTTCCAGAATTGAGCCTAAGTTTCATTTGTTTGTACATCTCATTCCTACTATTTTGTGATTATTGTTCCTAGGTATTTGAATTCAGCCACTTCCTCAAAATTTCCTTAATTTATCATTAGCTGTTCATTTCCATTATGTAATGTATTTCTATGTGTGGCCATATATCTCGTTTTATTGATTTTACTTCCAGTCCCAATTTCTTAGTGTTACTCAATAGTGTGTGCGTGTTGGCTTTTAGTATTTCCTTGCTACCGCCCAATAGTGCTACATCATCAGCATAAACTAACATGTTATTAATACAATTGAGTTGTAGGCCTTCTTCATCTAAATATTTGATGGCATGCTCTAGTACACAATTAAATAGTAGAGGAGATAGTACATCTCCTTTTTTTTCAACCCATTGTGGATTTCAAAAGCTAACTCTTTAGCAAGTTAATTTTCTTCTTCCAATGGCGCTACAGCACATAGGGGGCCAGGACCTTCTTGATGCGAGACCTCCAATTTTCTCTATCCAATACTTTCCGTTGCCAGTTCCAACAGTTCAGGATTTCATGACAATCTTCCTTCACTGACAAGGAAAGTACTTGGGCTCGAACAAACATATCAGTATGAAAGTTTGGTTGCAGGACCATTACGTACACTTAGCGACAAAAAGAATGGGCCGACTCTTGATCTCGAATATTTTAAGTTCTAACGCGCGATTCACACGAGTAAAATAATTGCACAGTAGACCTACAATACGTTTCCCTTCTTCCTTTGAAGAGTATTCTTTCTAAACGCAATAAGGCGGAGAAAGCTTAGCCCAGTGCTTAGTGGCTTCATTCGTATGCAAAAGGTCACAGGTTAGATTCCCGGTGGGGTTAATTTTTTAAATTCCTTTCTATTTTATTCTGTAAGCCCATTCTTAAATAAAAAAAAACGCACTAACTATTTGGAAGTATTGTCATTATTATTATTATTATTATTATTATTATTATTATTATTATTACTTATTTATAAACAAGTTTGCAGTGTAATAAAACATCTTCCTATGCCCAAAGCTTTTTACATTTTTAACTTCTTTCTCCATTGTTCTCTGTCTTCTCATTCCAATTCTTCCAGACCTAGGCCCATCATATCTCTTCTTACATAATCAATCCATTTAAATCTAGGTCCATCTGTCTTTCCTTTTCCAGGTAGAATCCATTCCAAAGCTCGTCTGAGTAATCTTTTCTCTAGCATCCTACGCATTTGACCATAACATTCTAGTTGTCTGTATCTCACAAAATCTAATATTGAGTTTTCGACTTTCATTTGTTGTGTGATCATTGTATTTCTGATTTTTTCCTATTTAGAATGTCTAGTTGAGCGTCTGAAACAATCCATTTCAGTAGACATAAGCTTCAAACTTAAATGTTCATTCAACTGCCAAGTTCCTGCACCGTATGTTAGCGTGCTTCGAAATACTGTATGGGTTTATACATTTACGGTCTTACTAATAAAAATCTCTAATACAGGCTTTCATCAGTTGTTTAATTATACAATATATAAGCCTTATGTAGATCACGTTTAATTTCCTTACTAATAAACGTTGTGCCGGAGCTATATAACAAAACATCAGTTATACACAATACGTTACATATTCGTCATCATAATGACGTCAGAACAATATTACTCGCAGTTTGTAACAGAAATAAAACATCAACAACTAGTGATTATTGTGTAAGAAATGAATATGGATAAGAATTAATAGAGATTCCCTAATTGAGGAGGTACGGAAAAAATAAGTGTGTTTTAATTTATATACATTTCCCTTGACATAGCGTCAAATAAAACGTAGAATTGGTTTCACAGATAATGTGCTGCCATCTAACGTCAGGAATTTCGACCAATTCTTGGAAACTAATAAAAGCTTTCCCCATTACTTATGAATTGTATGCAGTGTTTTAAGATGCGTTAGAAAACGTTCAAAATAGTAGGAAATGTTACCGACAACAAAATATCATTTCAAGCGAAAAAAAAATCACCATAGTTTGACCGGGAATTGAACCTACGACCTCACGCATCGCAGTCAGAAGTTCTAACCACAAGACTACCAAGCTAACATGCAGTTTTTGCAATAATACTTAAATAATCAATTGAGTTGGTGTTTACTTGATGAAAATCCATATTTATTAATTAAATAAAAATAAAACGTAGTTTTATTTAATTTTCATATTTATTATATAATTCAGTGACAGCTGTTTCGGTACACTGTACCTTCTTCAGACATGTTAACAAATTATGAATTGTGTTCCAACTGATCTAAGCAACAATACAACAATATTTATTTAAATTTTTAAATTTAACAAAGGGGATTCATTCAAATCAAGTTGAGAATTTAACAGTTTTTTACTACTTTTAAACTTATTAATTTCTACAGCCTCCAAAAGATCTAACTTCTTACCCTTATCACAAATATGTAAAATTTCAAAATTTGGATCGAAACAATGATTAAACTGGAATAGGTGGTTAGCATAGTTTGAATTTTCTAAATTTCTGTTATATGCTCTCATGTGTTCCTTTATCCGAGATATAAAAGGTCTACCAGTTTGTCCTATATAGACATTGTCACATGTGCCACACTTCAATTTATATACACCTGATAATTTTTGTTTTTTTGTTTTGGTTTTATTGTTTTTTACCATATTTTGTAGAGTTTTATTAGTTTTAAATGCCACATTAATGTTCAACTTTTTTGAAGTGTTTAGATATTTTATTTGAAAGTGGGCCTATGTATGACATTACGACATATTTCTTATTGTTTTCTTTGGGTTTTTCCTGTACCCAAAGAAAACAATAAGAAATATGTCGTAATGTCATACATAGGCCCACTTTCAAATAAAATATCTAAACACTTCAAAAAAGTTGAACATTAATGTGGCATTTAAAACTAATAAAACTCTACAAAATATAATAAAAACAATAAAACCAAAACAAAAAAACAAAAATTATCAGGTGTATATAAATTGAAGTGTGGCACATGTGACAATGTCTATATAGGACAAACTGGTAGACCTTTTATATCTCGGATAAAGGAACACATGAGAGCATATAACAGAAATTTAGAAAATTCAAACTATGCTAACCACCTATTCCAGTTTAATCATTGTTTCGATCCAAATTTTGAAATTTTACATATTTGTGATAAGGGTAAGAAGTTAGATCTTTTGGAGGCTGTAGAAATTAATAAGTTTAAAAGTAGTAAAAAACTGTTAAATTCTCAACTTGATTTGAATGAATCCCCTTTGTTAAATTTAAAAATTTAAATAAATATTGTTGTATTGTTGCTTAGATCAGTTGGAACACAATTCATAATTTGTTAACATGTCTGAAGAAGGTACAGTGTACCGAAACAGCTGTCACTGAATTATATAATAAATATGAAAATCAAATAAAACTACGTTTTATTTTTATTTAATTAATAAATACTTAAATACATTTTTATATCGGTGTGTGCGTTATGTATTAAAGATGCAAGAAAGTTTTCTTAAAATAATATTATGAAGCATTTAAACTACATTCAGGTTAAATCTTGTCTACAGCAATTATTGTAGAACATATCCTTTTGTGATTCAATGTTCAATCTTAAAATATTATTAGGCCTAATCGAGAATGAGTGTAACGAAAGGCATTTTATGATGCCTTTATTTTCCTACCCAGAGCTTTATTAATATTATTTATGCCCTGTGCATCCATCAAACAGTCGTTAGTGTTGCATTTTGGGTTAAATTTAAGGAAACTTTCATCAATATCATAAGAAAACAATCAGTTGATCTTGATGTCCGACATTTTGTCTAGTTATAGAATCCTTAAACAAGGCTGGAGGCATGTATAACGATTCCCATGTAAAGTTGTACACCTCTTCTACACTGAACAGCTAATACAGTGTTTATTAGTAAGAATTTTCAACTGAGATGTGTATAAACCTTGTATAAAAGTTATATATGGATTATTAGTAAGAGGGTTATAATTTGGCAACTATTCTTATGTTCTTATCCCACAAAACTCTGTTTAACATTGTCCTTACCGATCTGCCTTTTCGGATTCTATATTTTATGTAATTTTCTTGGGTATATTTTGAGTTAATTTGGATCCCCAGGTAATTACATTCTTCACATCATTTGATACATCCCATTATTATTATTATTATTATTATTATTATTATTATTATTATTATTATTATTATTATTAGTCCACCGCAATGGTCTCGAGGTAGCGTGCTGCCTTGTCACGCAGCGGGTCAGGGTTCGATTCCAGGTCGGGACACGTTCCTGGGTGAGGTTTTTTCGGGGATTTTCCTCATCTGTAAGACAAGTGCCAGGAAGCTTATGGCCCAAAGGTCCCCGAAAATCTTTTTACGGCCATCATTATGATCATCATCCTTCACCGATGTGGAATGGAACGGCAAGCTACCACACCTATAAATCCCTAGTAAAGCTGCAAAGCATAGCATGAAAATGCTATGATTGCAGTGAAAGACCTGCCCTCGGGCAGAATTACTATGGATGGATTATTTTTTTTTATTAATGTCCATCATCTATGGGCTATTATTATGCTGGACTTCACAAATATAAACTAAATATTTTAATTGAAGGGTGAAACTTTTTTTAAACTAATACGTAATAAGTAAATAAATTGTTGAATGCAGGCTTTCACGGCCGGTAATCGTAATGTTGAGTGATTC
Source organism: Diploptera punctata (assembly GCA_030220185.1). Classification (NCBI taxonomy): domain Eukaryota; kingdom Metazoa; phylum Arthropoda; class Insecta; order Blattodea; family Blaberidae; genus Diploptera; species Diploptera punctata. The sequence goes on from JASPKZ010009822.1 coordinate 83,873, forward strand.
CGGGTTATGTGGCCGTGGTGCATAGTTGGTGTTGATACCAGACGTTTCGCCCTCAACTGCGGAGGGCATCTTCAGTGGCGAGTGCTTCTATGCGTGTTTCCTGGTCGGAAGATCTACTTAGAATGAGCGCTGTGGACGTAGAGGACGTTGTATTAGTGGGGGGTGCAGGGTGAGTGGGCGTGGCTCTTGCTGATTGGCTAATAGTCGTCTCCTTGTTGTCACTGGTGTTAATGCATTTATTTTCTAGTGTATGAAACCAGGCCTTTAGACAGTTTGATACCTTCTTCTTTTCTGTTAATATTTCCCTTATGCTTGTGTATTTCTATAGCCTCTCGGTATAATCTAGGGAAATAGTATGAAGTTGTGGCTAAAACTTGTGTATCGTCGAATAGAATCTGGTGTCCATTCGTAATGGCATGTTCTGCTACAGCTGATTTATCCATTTCTCCTTGTCTGCAGTTTCTTTTATGTTCTGATAAACGGGTGGCTATACTTCTTTTCGTGGTCCCTATATATGATTTACCACACGAACAAGGAAGTCGATATACGCCGCAAATGGAGAGAGGTGGCCGAGGATCCTTAGCTGAGCGAAGGCAGTCTTCTATTTTTCTTGTAGGTCTGTAAACTGTTTTTATGTTGTATTTTCGTAGGAGTTTTCCGATACGATCTGTGACTCTTTGTACATATGGTAAGTAGGCTATGCTGGTTGAGGGTGTGTTATCCATTCTGACGTGCTGTCTTCGTGGATGTATGGTTTGTCTTATTTCCTTGGATGTGTAGCCATTTTTCTGGAAACAATTGAACAGATGGTGTTGTTCTTGTTTAAGGTGTTGTGGTTGGCATAACTTAGTCGCTCTGTCGAACAGTGTCTTAATGACACCTCGCTTTGTCTTGGATGGTGGTTAGAGTCTTTCTGCAGATATCGGTCTGTGTGTGTAGGTTTTCTGTAAACTGTATGTTGAATTTCCTCATTGCCAGTCCTTATTATTTGAACATCCAGGAAAGGAAGTCTTCCATTATGTTCTTTTTCCATTGTGAACTGTATTTTGTTGTGTCTGCTGTTAAGGTGTTGAAGGAAACGGTCCAATTCTTCACTGCCATGTCTCCATACTACGAATGTGTCATCAACATAGCGAAACCAATGTTCTGGAGACTTGGGAGCTGTTTTTAGTGCTTCTTCTTCGAATTTCTCCATGAAAAAATTCGCTACTACTGGGCTTAGAGGACTGCCCATGGCTACTCCGTCGGTCTGTTCATAGTAGCTGTTGTTCCTTGCCAGAAGAAATTAAGAAGAAATTACGCGTATCCGAAGCTCAACCTCCAAGACTCTATGGTCTTCCAAAAATACACAAAAACAACATTCCACTCCGGCCAATTGTCAGTGCCATCGGTTCCCCGACCTACTTACTGGCAAAGCATCTTACAGGACTTCTGAAACCACTCCGTGGAAAAACGGACAGCTACATCAGAGACTCGACACATTTCATTGAGAGACTACGGAATATAAACGTAACATCTCAAGATATACTGGTTAGCTTCGATGTGGTTTCCCTTTTCACCATGGTGCCGGTAAATGAGACCATGGACTACATTAGACAGATTTTCACAGAAGAAATATCCAATTTATTCAGGCATGTACTAACTACTACTTACTTCCAATGGAACAACAGCTACTATGAACAGACCGACGGGAGTAGCCATGGGCAGTCCTCTAAGCCCAGTAGTAGCGAATTTTTTCATGGAGAAATTCGAAGAAGAAGCACTAAAAACAGCTCCCAAGTCTCCAGAACATTGGTTTCGCTATTTTGATGACACATTCGTAGTATGAGACATGGCAGTGAAGAATTGGAACGTTTCCTTCAACACCTTAACAGCAGACACAACAAAATACAGTTCACAATGGAAAAAGAAGATAATGGAAGACTTCCTTTCCTGGATGTTCAAATAATAAGGACTGGCAATGGGGAAATTCAACATACAGTTTACAGAAAACCTACACACACAGACCGATATCTGCAGAAAGACTCTAACCACCATCCAAGACAAAAGCGAGGTGTCATTAAGACACTGTTCGACAGAGCGACTAAGTTATGCCAATCACAACACCTTAAACAAGAACAACACCATCTGTTCAATTGTTTCCAGAAAAATGGCTACACATCCAAGGAAATAAGACAAACCATACATCCACGAAGACAGCACGTCAGAATGGATAACACACCCTCAACCAGCATAGCCTACTTACCATATGTACAAAGAGTCACACAGATCGTATCGGAAAACTCCTACGAAAATACAACATAAAAACAGTTTACAGACCTACAAGAAAAATAGAAGACTGCCTTCGCTCAGCTAAGGATCCTCGGCCACCTCTCTCCATTTGCGGCGTATATCGACTTCCTTGTTCGTGTGGTAAATCATATATAGGGACCACGAAAAGAAGTATAGCCACCCGTTTATCAGAACACAAAAGAAACTGCAGACAAGGAGAAATGGATAAGTCAGCTGTAGCAGAACATGCCATTACGAATGGACACCAGATTCTATTCGACGATACACAAGTTTTAGCCACAACTTCATACTATTTCCCTAGATTATACCGAGAGGCTATAGAAATACACAAGCATAAGGGAAATATTAACAGAAAAGAAGAAGGTATCAAACTGTCTAAGGCCTGGTTTCATACACTAGAAAATAAATGCATTAACACCAGTGACAACAAGGAGACGACTATTAGCCAATCAGCAAGAGCCACGCCCACTCACCCTGCACCCCCCACTAATACAACGTCCTCTACGTCCACAGCGCTCATTCTAAGTAGATCTTCCGACCAGGAAACACGCATAGAAGCACTCGCCACTGAAGATGCCCTCCGCAGTTGAGGGCGAAACGTCTGGTATCAACACCAACTATGGACCACGGCCACATAACCCGGAATCACTCAACATTAAGTAAATAAATTCCTAAATATATGAAGCTATATTATATTTTATTACATACATTTATAGCATTATTATTAAAACGTGGTACTGCAAACACAATTAAATTTATACCGGTAACTAAATTGTGTTACAGAATTTACGAAGGCAGGAATATTACTTAATATAGTGTAAAGAGGGCGTAGATTATGTGGCAGGAATTAAATATTACAGGATGTATTTTGCGAAAACACAAATGAATAAAAAATTGACGGAGGATTCGAACCCTGGCTTTTACATACATTTCATCTTGTTGTAAGTAGTTTAACAATCTACTCTACTCGAACATCGGACACTAGTTGCCTTGCTTACTTTTACACTATGAGCGAGAGTTGAACTTTATTTAAAATGTCGCAATTTGAGTAATATTGCATTTGTCGTACACTCGTAAATATCTAGAAATACGTCTCCTTCGCTGTTCTTTAACTATTTAAGACGATTAAAACCAAATACGGCGTATTTAAAACACTAACAATGTGTTACCTCGTGAACCGCAGTTATGGCTTTTCGAGCATGCGCAGCGGGCCATAAGGACTCTGCTTTTTGAAGCGGCTCATTCTTTTTGTCACTAAGTGTACCTCTCAATGTGCTGGTGGGTGTCGTTTTTCCTGCAAAACTCTGCAACCATGCTCTAGATATAACTGTAGATGTTGTTGTAGAAGCCATACGCAATGCAGATATCTTAACTATAAATGTAAATGGGGGAATTTCAATAAAATGCTCACAGCAATATGAATGACTGCAAAACGCACAGCGAAGAAACACAAGTTGATCGCATGTCATATTTGCACATTCTATAATATCAGTGTTGAACGCCACGTCAATTACACTTTTGAAGTTGTCCACTGGTTCACCAATATCGTAGCCAGCGTTGTGCCACGCGTAACGAGGCATTGGTCTATACATCCCGCAGATAACTGATTGTAAATGACAGAATGCAAATTCATGATAACGAATCTGTTGTGCAATTTTGGCTGCATATGGCTGGAACGTTGATTAATAAAGTCTGTTATTCTCTTGGCATATATTTTATATTGCCTGAAGAAATACACATCCAGAGGTAGTGCATATTTTGTAGTTTTAGGTGGAATGATTTTTAAATGTACATCTTTTCCGCCAGATGCTTCCAGTAGTATTGTTCATCCTTATGTCCAGACCAGAAGTCACAAAGTACTAATGACTTTTTCGACAAATTTGGATTCAAAACTGACAGAAAAAAGTCTTCAGATGTTGTTTCGTCATCTTCTCACTCATACTTGTGTCGACGAAAACATTTGGAGGGCACAGAGTTTCTATTTCCCTTGATACACGGGGCCCAAACTTTCCACTAGGTTCTTGGAAACAAATATAGAGTTTGTCTGCCAATCGTCCTTCCATCGATATAGCAACATCGATCATGTAACTATGTGTTGCACTGTTAACTGATTGCAACATCGAGACAGTGTTTCTCTCCCCTTTCATGGATAGCGTTCTGTCAGAAGAAAGCTCATAGTTGAACTGACTCTGATCACAGTTCCATACAGAACTAATTTCGATTTTTTCTGTCGTGATATACTCATTGACGTCAGCAACAAACGTTTGAGCTCTTTGAATCAACTCTTCTTCGTCATCCTTATCTTTTCGTGCTTGGAGCATAGTGATACGGCGTGATGTTATCCTAAACTCCTTTTTCAAATTAGTAATAAATCCTAGTGAAGCTGTAAAGTTTGTACACCCGAGATTTCTGGCTACGTCCAATGCCCATTGTTGTAAATGCCAATAATGAGCGTCGGAACCGCATTCTCGCGCTTCATCGAATTTCGCCATTACTCGCTCCTTGACGATCTTGAACTGCAGTGTATGATTTCCTTTGAAAACTGTATTTCCTTCTCGGTTCTTTGCCACGTAGTCCAGTATGTTTTTAATATTGCCTTTAGGCTTCAGTTTAGGGTATCTTTTCAGAAGCTTGTCGTATATGTTGAAACCTCTTACGTGATAATCATCGTATATGTTCTCTAGTGTGTTGTCATCAAACGCCGTGATGATACTTGCGACTTTAACCTTCTTATCAGGAGAGGGTTGGAATTCACTTTCACTACTTCCATCGCCTCTTCCCGCACTTGCCGTATCACTACCGTTTGTAATGAGTTGTTCGTCATTATCATCACTAGCATCATAATTATGTGTTAGTGTTAAGGTACGTACACATCTGCGCGCCGCGCGCACCATGTTCGTCAGATTTGGACGGGGTTTTAAGGTGCGCGCGAACGGCGCACGCGCGTCTCGCACCACGATCCACTCATTGTCGGTTTTATCCACGAACACTTTGATGGTTCGCTGTTTAGATTTGGACGGGTACCTGAGAGGTTCGTTGTTTTCGGTGCGCACCTATTATTTGAGTATGGAGTGGTCAGAGGAAAACATGTTAAAACTTATTGATATTTATAGAAGCAAGCAATTATTGTGGGATCCTCAACATAAGGATCATTTAAAAAATCATTGAAAGGAGATGCCTGTTTTTTTCAATGTTATGTGTTTTTTTTCGTGTGTACTGTAATTGTATGAATAAATTAGAATTATTTAGAAAACATTATTTATTTAAGACGTTCATTTCATAATATTATGTATGAAGTATCACAAAACAATACAATATATAAACACATTTATTACTAATTATTTATTTATTTCTTCAAAGACTCCAAAGAGCAAGACTGCTCATGTTAAGGGGCAATATACAAAAAATAATGGTCATAAAACAATTAACAATAAAAACAAGAAAACAAATTCAGGCATAAGTTTAAGTAATACAAACTACTATAGATGCACAATATATATACACATATAAATACAATATTTAAACAGGATAATATTAATAATAATAAAATTAACAAAATTAACTAAGAAAGCAATGAGAAAAAAATATTTTTAATAGAATTAGAAAAATGTTTAACATTCGTGAAATGTTGATATTCAATAGGTAAGTTATTGTAATGGTTGATTAATGCATAACGAATTCCTTTTATACCTTTTTTTTTTTTTGAGAAACTAGTATCTTTGTGCAATAAAGTACAACCTCTAGTATAATAATCATGTACATCTTTATTAAAAATTAAGGCCATGTTATGGTGAGATAGATTCTTAATAATTTGAACATATATATACAAATCATATTTTTTTTAATTCCTTTAATGCTATAATATTTGAAAAAGTATAAATAAAGTTATAAGATGTAATAAGTAATAAGCGTGACCACACTTATTATGTAGTTGCTCACTTCCATTATGTACTCTCAATAGGAGCGGTGTTTGCAATTATAACAGGATTTATTCAATGATACCCTCTATTTACAGGGTTATCAATAAATCCTAAGTGATTAAAAGTTCAGTTTATAATTATATTCACAGGAGTAAATTTAACTTTTTTTCCTCAACATTTTCAGACGTCCCGATTTTGGCGGGACAGTCCCGATTTTTAACAATTTGTCCCGCGTCCCGCGGCATTTTTAAAAAAGTCCCTATTTTTGGGAAAGAATGCAGGACAAGTGGGAGAACGGAAAGGGAATATACGGTTTTCGCCGCCCATGTAGCTATTCACCAGGATATGAGTTTTATATTATTTTTGTTAATTTTGTAATGTTAAACTTTAATAATAACAAATCATTGTTGAGAACTGCTTATCAAAGTTTACATTGTTGATTCGACCACCATTGTTTGGTAAGTAAAGTGCGGACATAAAAAAAATCGCAGTTGGGTGTTGAGACTTCGAAAGTTATTTTATGTGAAGTATAATTTAACAAATTCTTGTGAAAAAATTCATGACCTTTTAAACAACGACAGCAATCTACTTAAAAAAAATCACTCAAATGAGAAATATGCCAAAGAATAAAATAATACTGGTACTATACATAATTTTGTAATGTATTACATTTGTAAATTATACTTATGTTGATATTATAATTAATAAGTTATATTATAATACTATTTTTGCGTTCTATAATTTTCCTCGCGCGATGGAGACATGGTTGGTTACACCTGCTCTGCAAAATGTCTACTGAAGGTTTGTGGATTTCCTATGGATCGCAGGAGGTTCGTTGAAATTAATCATTTCGACGAACATAACACGCGCCGCGCGCGCGCCGTTCGTGTTCGCGGCGCGCATATGTGTACGTACCTTTACAACAGTATCTGTTTCTAACTTATGCTCATATTTCGAAAACATGCGAATGATTCATCTTCACGAAGAAGAGTTCTTCGTACCTATATCTCAACCAATCGCAATACATTAGCAGGATTGATTACCAATCGCCGACCCATCTCACGCTTCACTATGCAAATAACTTAACAAAACACAACTTCAGAGGCACACTGCACCATCCTTACTGGTCTCGACTGGCGTACCGGCAGGTCAATGTGCAATGAGGCATGGCACACGCAGAAGCCTCTAACGGACGACTGCAGAGTCTTACAGATGAGCGAGTATCACTAGTGCAATAAGGGACCTTTAAATTATCTCTCACACGATTTTGGTGTATATGTGTTTGTTCGAGCCCAAGTACATTCCTTGTGAGTCCACCCATCTTTGCTTAGGTTTTCCAACTGGCCACTTCCCAAACATCTCCTCCGTCATCACTTTCTTAGTATGCATTATTTGTCCATTCTTTGAACGTGTCCGGTCCATTGAATTTTTTTTTAATCTCACAAGAGTTAATATATTATGTTTCTTAAAAAGAGGTCATAGATTTCCTTATTATACCTAATTCTTCATCTTCCATTCTCTTTTAATTGTCCATATATCCTTCCGAAATCTTTCTTTCAAAAGTGTTAATTAAATTCACAGAGCTTTTTGTCATAGTCCAAGTTTCACTTCCATATACCAGTACTGGACGTTTGCAGGTTTTATATAGTCTTATTTTAACTGTCTTAAGATAATTTTGAATTTTAGGATTGGAAGTAGTCCATAATATGTCTTAGTTGCTCTATATATCCTATTTCGTATTTCTTGTAATTCATCATTGTTATTAGTAATCGTTTTGCCTAAACATGAAAAACTCGTTATTACTTCAAACATGTTTGTGCCTATTATTCATTGTTGATCTGTATTAAAATGTATCCGTGATTGTATCAAGCAAGTTAATTTTATTGGCCCATTTTACTGGTTTACAGAATAGACATTTCTTTTGTTAAACTTGAGAAAATCAATTTCTGATGACAGCTTATTCAAAAGTGTCGGTGTGCAGTGAAAACATATCATGCATAATCATAGGTTATGATATATTTGCATATTTTTGTATAATTTGATACAAATTTAAATATTGTCTACCAATTGTGTTATCCATTACTTTATCAAACTATTAGATTAAATTAATGTTTTTATTTGCCTTTCAACAATACATATATCTTTAGTAACACCAGGAACATGGCGAGCTGAGTTGATAGTTGACCAATAAAATGATTATGTGCGCATGAGTACTAGACCAATGATGGAGCTTCTCCTATTTTGGTTACTTTTTATAATATAGATGCATTTACCACCTGAGCCACCAAGTCCGACTTTATATGTATAAATTAATAAGGTTGATCTCATATTCATATAATACTTACCTTCCCTTCATTTTACTAATTGAGTTTCATTTGACTTGCATGCATATTGTAATTTTCTTAAAATTTGAGATCACGCATGTATGACGTCACTGTGACTCAGCATTGATGTGTGTGTTATTTTTTTAGTCGGAAAATTATAGTTATATTAGTTACCGCTGCCACAAATAACATCAATTATCTTACAAATTCCATTCTTCTCTTACATAACGATCGTATGGAGTAGCCTACTGGCATGCGCTGCTACGCCTAAATAAATTAAACGTGTTTTTATGATTAATTGAATAAGTATAATAAAAAATAAAAATTTATATCGTAATTACTTTTAGATACCCCGTGCTGATTACCTGGCGTTGCCCGGGAATCTACTTATACGATCTTCTGGGCATCAATGAGCTGAAATACAAAAAAGGTTATTGCCAGTTATCCGTAAAAGTTAGACATATGCTGTCGTGGACTTTTTTGTAGATTTTTTGTTATAGGCCTATTCAATTCTGCATACATTAATTTGGTATATTTGTTACGGTTTAGGCAACGTAAGCCATTTAAGCGCCCAAAAAGCGACTTTTTAGTGCACCGATGCCTTTTATTTAGTTCCGGTGCTATAATACGTGGGATAACATGTTATATACATTAATTTTCACGGAAAACCATCTAAATAATGGTAAACACCCTATTCAAATAGGTCAAGTAGTTTTTTTTATTCCATAATGGATACACAGACTCTCACTCATTTTTACACGCTTTATATTAGCTTGACCTGTATCTATCTATCTATCTATGTAACTGAATCTTTCAACGCGATTTTCACCCACTTAAAATAATTGGATCGACTTGAAATTTTGTATGCTTGTAAAGGACCCGTGACAATTCAATAATTTCATATTTATTTTCTAAAATCCTGGCCATAATCATCAGAAAATCAAAAAAAGTGTTTTTGTATCAATGTAACGGAATCTTTCAACGCGATTTTCACCCACTTAGAAACATTGGATTGACTTGAAACTTTGTAATACTTGTAGAGGACCCGTGACAATACAATAATTTCATATTTATTTTCTAAAATCCTGACCATAATCATCAGAAAATCAAAAAAAGTGTTTTTGTATCTATGTAACGGAATCTTTCAACACGATTTTCACCAACTTAGAAACATTGGATCGACTTGAAACTTTGTATACTTGTAGAGGACCCGTGACAATACAATAATTTCATATTTATTTTCTAAAATCCTGGCCATAATCATCAGAAAATAAAAAAAACGTGTTTTTGTATCAATGTAATGGAATCTTTCAACGCGATTTTCACCCACTTAGAAACATTGGATCGACTTGAAACTTTGTATACGTGTAGAGGACCCGTGACAATACAATAATTTCATATTTTGTTTCTAAAATCCTGGCCAGAATCATCCGAAAATCAAAAAAATGAAAACTGGTATAATAGGTTGCGGACTTGTCGAGTTTTTAGTCAATCGTTGTAAGAGCTCAGTTGGTTGAGCAGTGAACTCTTAGTGGTATATAATTTCAGTAATCCATATGTCGCTGGTTCAAATCCGGCTGGGAGGTTTTTTTTATAGAAGAGTATTACTTTTAGCTCATACTACAATAGTATCGAATTTAAAGATATTTACATTTTTATCTTATTCTGTAAAATATTAAAACTAAAAAATAAAAAATAAATAATAGTTTTAAAAAACTAAAAGAACACGCTTTATTAGAAAACTAAAAAATGAGAAATAATTTTAATTTCCAATACGCTTGGGATAAAATAAAGTGGTCAACAAAAAAATCATCTCCAACACATATAGAATAAAATTAGAGTTATCAACAAAAAGAAAATAATTTTACCATCAAAAGCGTGGGGTGCTCTACACCAATTAATATATTTGATAATAAACAGATATTGGTAAAAGTAAGCTCTCTAAGAAGAAAATGTAAAACTCATAAAAATCACCCCACGCTTTTGATGGTAAAATTATTTTCTTTTTGTTGATAACTCTAATTTTATTCTATATGTGTTGGAGATGATTTTTTTGTTGACCACTTTATTTTATCCCAGGCGTATTGGAAATTAAAATTATTTCTCATTTTTTAGTTTTCTAATAAAGCGTGTTCTTTTAGTTTTTTTAAAACTATTATTTATTATATGTGAAGATTACAGATCCTCATCCATAAACGTTTAGACACGATAGATCAGACATATCCTCTTGTTGCTCTACGGACCGAGCTCCAGTAGTTTCGCTCTCGTAGGTCAGATACTTGAGGTGGAGAAGCTATAAACAGAGGACATGAACAGAGTGGTGGTTATTACAATTGCTCAGAAGCAATGCTGCCATACGAATTGATAATAATGTATTATTATTATTATTATTATTATTATTATTATTATTATTATTATTATTAAAGAGAAAATTTAATATTGGAAGAAGGAATCCAAATAAAACAATATTTTGGAATAATTATGGATAACTTTAAAGGTATAGGCAAAGAGAACATAAAGCATAGAATTGAACTGAATAGCAAAATATCATCGTTAAATTCTATATGGTGGGATAAGCATATTTGGAAAGGCACCAAAAATATATTGGTAAAATATTGGTGGAATCTGTTGCAGTGTATGGAAGTGAGGTGTGGACAATCAATAAGTGCTACAGGAATAGACTAATAGATCTAGAAATGGATTATTTACGCAGAAGCGCCAGAAAGTCAAAATTAGAACATGTCACAAATAAGGAAATTAGAAACATATTGGAAGCAGAAGAAAACGTAATTGAAAGAATTGAGGAGAAGGAATTAAAATGGTTGGGACATATTTTAAGAATGGAAGATGAGCGAAGGCCGAAACAACTATATCAATGGCAACCGACCAGAAAAAAGAAAAAAAAGGGAGACCAAAGTTAACACAAAAGGAAAGCATGAGGATAGTAATGCAAGCAAGAGGGCTAAGCATTGAAGATGCCAAAGATCGTAGGCTTTGGAGGTTTGGCACGAGAAGACCGCAGCAGCTGTAAAAGCCCGATGATAGATATCTAGTTTATTATTATTATTATTATTATTATTATTATTATTATTATTATTATTATTATTATTATTATTCTGTTTAGGTCTATAATTATATAGACTTGGTGTATTGAATTGTTTACTTGACTTATTTCTTGTATTTCCTAAGTGGAACATAGGGCAGCAGTAAAGTCCCTCCGTATCCTGCTTCCAGTCAGCAGTTTCGTTTATTTCCAGCTTTTCCCTTTTTCCTTTGCTTCCTCCTCTACTGATCGCTTCTATGTTTTCCTATTCGTGTGGGCTCCAATTTAGTGCAGTCTTCTCAATGACTCCGTCTGGTTTTGTAAACGTGTGGCCTATCCAATTTAACTTTATTTGTTTTATTTGGTGACATATTGGTTGGTTTATCTCTACAATTCTTCATTTGACATTTCCGGCCATCTTATATTTAAAATACGCCTCAGCCATCTGTTTAATAATAATAATAATAATAATAATAATAATAATAATAATAATAATAATACTTTATTTATTCATTAATTAAATAAAAATAAAACGTAGTTTTATTTGATTTTCATATTTATTATATAATTCAGTGACAGCTGTTTCGGTACACTGTACCTTCTTCAGACATGTTAACAAATTATGAATTGTGTTCCAACTGATTTAAGCAACAATACAACAATATTTATTTAAATTTTTTAATTTAACAAAGGGGATTCATTCACTACACTGGCTGTTGATCATCTACCTCTGTGATTGACACATGTGGATGTGAAGGGCCAGCAGCCGGCTGGTAAAAGGGCAACCGCTGAAAAGTGGAAAGACCCTCAATCGGATCGGATCGGATTCATTCAAATCAAGTTGAGAATTTAACAGTTTATTTATTCTGGCAGAGTTAAGGCCATAAGGCCCTCTCTTCCGCTCAACCAGCACAAATACAAATAAATATTCGACAAATATAGATATACACTATACTAATTATAAACAGTTAAAGATACAATAAATGTAGCAATGTAAATGTCATGTACAAACAACATTTTATAGGGTAATAACAATAATGATACGATAATAATAATAATAATAATAATAATAATAATAATAATAATAATATAAATATGATACATTATACGGGAAACACCAATTAATATATATATCTTACACTGGATAATAATGAATTCGAGTTTAGAGCAAATATAAATTTAGATTCCTTTTAAAAGATGCCAATGTCCGGCAGCCCCTTATTTCTTGTGGTAGGGAATTCCAGTTGCGAGAAGTGGAGATGGTATATGACATGGAGTGATGTGATGTCCTATGTTGCGGTATATCAAAGGTCTGCAACTTTTTATCGTTTTATTTGTTGCTCCCGTAACTTTCCATGTTTCGCAACCATAGCAGAGGACTGGTTTTACATTGGTGTTGAACAGTCTGTTTTGTCTTCAAAGATATGTTATTATTTTTCCATATGGGCTATAACTGCACAAATCCTCATTACACGCTTTATATTAGCTTGACCTGTATCTATCTATCCAACTATCCATCTATGTAACAGAATCTTTCAACGCTATCTTCACCCACTTAAAATCATTGGATCAACTTGAAACTTTGTATACTTGTAAAGGGACCCGTGACAATACAATAACCTCGAGCTTTTTTTCTTAAATCCTGGCCAGAATCATCAGAAAATAAAATAAGTGTCTTTGAATCTATGTAACGGAATATTTGAACACGATTTTCACCCACTTAGAAACATTGGACCGACTTGAAACTTTGTATACTTGTAAAGGACCCGTGACAATACAATATTTTCATATTTGTTTCTAAAATCCTGGCCAGAATCGTCAGAAAATAAAAAAAAGTGTCTTTGTGTCTATGTAACGGAATCTCTGAACACGATTTTCACCGACTTAGAAACATTGGATCGACTTGCAACTTTGTATACTTGTAAAGGACCCGTGAGAATACAATAATTTCATATTTTGTTTCTAAAATCCTGGCCAGAATCATCAGAAAAATCAAAAAAATGAAAACTGGTATAATAGGTTGCGGACTTGTCGAGTTTTTAGTCAATCTTTGTAAGAGCTCAGATGGTAGAGCGGTGAACTCTAGTGGTATATAATTTCAGTAATCTATAGGTCACTAGTTCAAATCCGGCTGTGAGGTCTTTTTTTAGAAGTGTATTACTTTTAGCTCATACTACAATAGTATCGAATTTATCATTTTTAATTATATATATATACTAACAATCTAACTCACTGGCACTTACGAAACCATAAATTCATGGCTGGCGAAGCTCTCGGGTCATTTAGGCACACAAAGCCACTGGCAGTAGGGAAATATAAAGTTACCATCGGAGGGAACATTTAAATGTATTCCTTTCTCAATCCTGGCGATTCCGGAGTAGTATTATTGTTGGTGGGCCGCATCTAGACTTTCGGATATTTCTCAGAGTTCTTCCATTTGCCGAATTTCATCCCACTAATATTTTCCACTCCTCTTCCTTTCCCCATCACGTCATTTCATCTCTATTCATTCGCTTCACATCAACTTTCACCTCATCTTTTGTTACGTAAAGAATAGTCTGGTTTAGCAAATAACATGTGTTTAAAATATGTGGCTGTGCTCATGTACACACGTCACTACTTACTGCCTGCATTTCAATTTAGGGCAGAAAGGGTCAACTCCTTTCAAAAAACGTTAAACTAAAAATATCTAAAACTATTATTCTTCCAGTTACATTATATGGGTGCGAAACATGGACTCTTACTTTAAGGGAGGAAAGGAGATTACGAGTATTCGAGAATAAAGTACTTAGGAAAATTTTTGGACCAAAGAGAGATGAACAGACAGGTGAATGGAGAAGACTACTTAACAATGAACTACATGGTCTTTATAGGAAGCAGGATATAATAAGATCAGTCAAGTCTCGTAGACTGCGATGGGCAGGACATGTTGCACGTATGGGGAATGAAAGACTTGCATGGAAGCTTCTTGTAGGAAAGCCAGAGGGAAAACGTCCAGTTAGTAGAACAAAAATGAGGTGGGAGAATAACATTAACTATGATTTGAGGGAAGTAGATTATACAAGGAATGATTGGAAAGCATTTAGCTCAAGATAGGGATGTATGGAGAGCTTATCTCCGCGCGGCCATGAACCTACGGGTTCGATACTGCCAGTGAGTAGGTAAGTAAGGGTCAAAGGGGAGGGTTGCAAATCCTACTCGAGGCCTTGGACCCAGCTCAAATAAATGGCGGTATGGGTCATGTGTGTGAATATTATGATGTGGAAAACAAAAAACAGACTATATATAACCGTAGTTTATAATTCACCTCATTCATTCCATAATGTAATGATGAGTATTTCAAACAACCAAAAATAGGATCTTGAAAACCGAACCCAATTTTTACTAATCTAATCCTTCCTAAAATAATTAATTTCCATAACACAATTGTCTACTCATTATATGAACCATCCATCCATAGTAATTTTGCCCGAGGACAGGTCTTTCACTGCAATCATAGCATTATCGTGCAATGCTTTGCAGCTTTACTAGGAAATTATAGGTGTGGTAGCTTCCCGTTGCTTCCCACACCGGTGAAGGATGGTGATGATGGCCGGATGATTTAGGGGACCGTTGGGCCCTAAGCTTCCTGACATTTGTCTTATATGTGAGGAAAACCCCCGGAAAAAAACCTCGCCCAGGAAGCTTGTCTCGACCGGGGATCGAGCCCGGGCCCGCTGCGTGACAAGGCAGCACGCTACCTCGAGGCCACAGCGGTGAACATATGAATCAAAAGCTTCTTTGTTTTTATCAATAAGTTTACAATTTGAGTGTTTTTTATCAATACTTGCAGGTTGTATTCATGACATTTCTTGTATTATCTCCGGGCAATGGAGAAATTGTAACCCACTCCTTAAGTTGGGGCGCGTGATAGGCGGAGCTACCTTACCCCGATTACACGATAGCTGATTGATAATGAAGCGCCAGGGGAGTACTTAAATTTAAACTTAACCTAAATCCAATGCATGGAGAGCCACATGAACTATAATCAGAAGCTCTGACCACTTGGCTATGAAGCTGGTCATAATAATTATGACCTTAAATTATTTGAGTGCATTTTCTTCAATTTTCTTGCTTTGTTGCACAGATTCCTTACATTCTGTGTCACATCTTTAGAAAATAATATAAAATTCACACCGTTTATTGTTAAATGAGAGACAGTTATTTCTTGATACCTACAACCCAGACATGGTGTATTCTGCAATCTTAATTTGTTCTGAATTCTGAATGTGTACATGTCCGAGGTCCTTATAAAAGGAACCGTTGACATGTACCTGTTCCAAATCTGATGCATTTTTATGTAAATTCTGTTTGTAAATATCATTATTAATTTTAGAAAATACTATAAGTAACTATATTTCGTGAAAATTAACTTCGGTCTTAAATTCGTCTCAAACAATACTAGTTATTTTCAGGTATAAGCTCTTGTATGGTGTTATGGGCTATTAAATATACTTTTATTTCATTTATACGCATTTCATTGAATTTTTATCTTCATTACCATTTTTGGATATTTAATAAATATGAAACTTTACACTAATATTAGAATATGTCACTCTTCGTTGATACTTTTTAATGATGACACAGACTTTATACAGTTTTCTTGCTTAATATATGAATAATTCAACAAATGTTGAGAGATTGTATTATCAGTGTCATATTTACGCCACGACTTTTGATAGCGCGGAGCAAAGTCAAACTAACCAACATAATACAGTTGATAGAGTAGTAAAGAGTACTTAAATGTGTTATTTAAAAATCCGTCACGCAGGAACTATGTAAACTAAGCAAATTACTCAGCGCGCTCAGTGTTCGAATTTATTGATTTATGGAATATATAAGCCTGTTTATTTTGTTAAATTGGAGATACACTATATCTAATGCCGTCTCATTTGAAAGTGTCAGACTACAGTGAAAATAAATCATGCATAGCCACTAGTTAATACTAGGGTTCGGAGATTTTATGTAATATCAAATTAACATCATTGACATCTTTTAAAGAAATCTAAATTGATATTTGCTCTAACCTCTACTCCATCATTACCCAGTGTAAGGTATATATATTAATTGGTGTTTTTCGTATAATTTATCATATTTATACTATTATTATTATAATTATTAACATTATTATATTATTATTTTATAATAATAATAATTATTATTACTATTATTATTATCGTAAGTATTATTATTGATATTATCGTATAAAGTGTTGTTTGTATACATGAAATTAACATTGCTATATTTAATGTATCTTTAACTGTTTATAATTAGTATAATGTATATCTATTTTTGTCAAATATTTATTTGTATTTGTGCTGGTTGAGCGGAAGAGAAGGTCTTATGGCCTTAACTCTGCCACAATAAATAAAACATTATTATTATTATTATTATTATTATTATTATTATTATTATTATTATTATAACATACTCTTTATAGATTATAATAAGGCTTTTGATAAAGTATCTAGACCAAAATTATGGAACATATTAAGTGAAAAAGGAATTCCACTATACTTGATAGCAGTAATTAAGGAAATATATAAGAACACAAAATTAAAAATAAATCAAAGGGAACCAATACATACAACTGGAGGAGTTGGATAAGGTTGTCCACTATCAACCACACTTTTTAACATTTATTTTGACGACATAAGATCATGGAAACAATGACGACTGGGGGAATTAACTTAGGAAATATAGTAATAAAAACAGTAGCCTTTGCAGATGACCAGATTTTAATAGAAAAATACAAAAGACGAATTACAAAGAATGCTTTATAAACTAAATTAAATATAAAAAAATATACAATATGGAAATATGACAAAAATAAAAAACAATGGCTTTCAAGGACGCTCAACCAGTTCGGAAAAAATAATATTAGAAAATAAACCAATAGAACAAGTGACAAAATATAAATTCCTAGGTTGCAAAACATCATACACAACGGAAACAAATATAAACAACAAAACTAAATAAGTTTAATTATATAACCACCGCTGTGGTCTCGAGGTAGCGCGCTGCCTTGTCACGCAGCGGGCCCGGGTTCGATCCCCGGTCGGGGCAGTTTTTCTGGGTGAGGTTTTTATCGGGGTTTTTCCTCACCTGTAAGGCAAATGTCAGGAAAACTTTAAGGTCCAAACGGTCCCCGAAATCATATGGCCATCATCATCATCCTTATCATTATCATCATCACCATCATCCTTCACCGGTGTGGAAAGCAACGGGAAGCTACCACACCTACACAATTCCCTAGTAAAGCTGCAAGCATAGCATGAAAATGCTATGATTGTAGTGAAGGACCTGCCTTCGGGCAGAATTACTATGGATGGATATAACAAGAACACTAAAAAATAACGTTGAAAAATAAAGCCAGAAATGACTCTATAATTAAATTATACAAGAAAATGGCAGACAATGGAAGTTCCTATTATTACTTACGGATCCGAAACACGAACGGTGATAACGAAACAATCTGCCAGAACCCAAGCTGCTGAAATGAAATTTCTCAGACCAACAGCAGGATATCAAATAACCCAACACAGAAATAAGACAGCAATTAAAAGTAGAGGAATTAAACACAACAATAGTGAAATACAGAACAAACTGGAAAGAACACTTAGCAAGGATAACTGAGAACAGAATACCAAAATCAGCATACAACTATTCACCAAGAGGAAGAAGAAGTTTGGGAAGACCAAAGAAAAGATGGAAAGAGTAGCAATTTGGAGCCAGAATAGGCTAGCAAAAGCCTAAACCGTGACTAAGAAGAAGAAGGGGAAGAATAATAATAAGAAGAGAAATGTTCTGTTGTCGTGCACAGTGTTCTCTTTGAGAATGTTTTTTTATAAATAGAGAAAGTTGACTCAACTTCGCAAGAAGTCCACGGTGTATATTTATACAGAGGGAATGTGCTCAGGAGATCCTACAATTTCACCATTAAATGAGCAACACAAAATAAAAGATTTAAGTATCCAGGTTTAAATTAATTATTAACTGCAAGAGCCAAATTAAATTTGATTAGAGCGCGAGCGGCTTGTTATTTTCATTACCACGTGAGCCTCTATCAGAATAAATATTTTTAGAGATTTATTCGTTCACCAGTAATGAAAGCTTACTTCTGATCTAACCAACATCACAGCCACAGTGTCTTCAGTCCAGATTGGAACAGAATTCTCAGTATTTTGATTAAAGGAATCCATTGTTTGCAGCTACTTTATTATGTTAGATATATTGCATGCCTTTTTGTCCGTGATATGATGGGTTATGATATATTACATTAAAAAAAGTAAACACAAATCTATAGAGACTCATTTTTGACTATATTGTATTCAATGGTGACCTACGACGTTATTTCCCTTATACAGGGTGAACGGAAATTACACAGACAAACTTCAGAGACTGATTCCTGATTAGAAATGAAGAAAAAAAAAGGTCCTATAAACATGTGTCCGGAAATGAACGATGTGTGCGCAACGACGACAAATCGTCCCTGTACACAGTACATAGCACAATCTCATCCACGTCACAACAGATGTTCAAAGTGGCCTCCATGGAATGCAATGCACGCGCTCACACGTATCATGGATTGCCTCACTCTTTCGCACGTTACGGCCTCTCTCCGAATAGTTTCACAGGCGACGTGGACACGCTGTTCAAAGGTAAGCACATCAGGAACTGGTTCAGCATACACAACGCTTTTCAGATGTCCCCAGAGGTAAAAATCCAGGGGGTGTAAGTCCGTGATCTAGCAGGCCATGCAACAGGCCCGAGAGAAAATACCATTCGCCAGAGTCATCTACCGTGACAACGATGTATCTATGGACACTTACTCATAGGACATTTTTTCCTCCTTTTCCAGTCAGAAATCAGTCCCTGCAGTTTGTCGGTGTAATTAAAATTCACCCCGTATAGGCCTTTGTACTCAGAGGTTGAAATGGCAATACAAAAATTAACAATGCATAAAAAGATCCAGATGAAATTTCAGCAGAACTTTTAAAAGCAGCTGGGAAAATTGTTGGGCAAGATACTCCGGCTCCTTAGTATGATTTGTGAAATAGAGGCTCATCCAAATTAATGGAAAACATAATTTATCGTACCAATATGCAGGGTGTTCCGAAACTATTCAAATTAATGCAGGAGGTAGAGAAAACATCGAAACAAATATATTTCGATAAAGAACATGTGGTCTCTGAAGCCAACTTTTAAAGTTAGGGACGATTTACAGAGAAGATAGTTTGACTTGCTAATTACAGCAGTAGCAGCATTACTAGTATCGCAGGAATTGTTTGAATACACGACCATTAGCTTGTTTGCACGCAGTACAACGTCTTACCACTGATTTTCGTGTTCGTTCCAAGATTCCTGGCATGTCCACAATGTTCCTAGCAGCGACGGCAATTCTAGCTACGATATTTTTTTTCTGTTTCCATAACGGTTTTATACACCGGCTGCTTCATATGCCCCCAGAGGAAGAAATCCAGACACGTGAGGTCAAGTGATGTGGGTGACCAGGCCACAGGGTCACCTCAGCCGACACAACAGCACCATTAACAAAATGTTCTCCAATAATACAACTTGACTTCTGAGACCACATGTTCCTTATCGAGATTAATGGGACAACAAAGACTGCTTACAACCTTTGACATATCTACACTTCCAAAAATTACTATAAATAATATAATTATCCCTTATTCTTCTTCAGTAATAGATCTTGGACTACATCTAGACGCAAATTTAACCTGGCAAACACAAGTGAAACACATATGTAAAAAGACTTTCTCCATCTTACATTATCTTAGACGTTTAAAGAATTTTCTCCCAGTTTCGTTAAAACAAATCCTTGTGCAGAATCTTGTGTTACCACACTTCGATTATTGTGACATTATATATAATGATCTAAACTATGACTTGTCGCAGAGATTGCAGCGTGTTCATAATTCTTGCGTTCGATTCATTTTCAATATCCGCCGTTATGACCATATTTCCGAACACTTTAATAACCTCTCTTGGCTCCGTCTTACTGACAGACGTAAATTGCACTCTCTTTCACTACTTTTCAAGCTTCTGAATTCCTACATCCCTACTTACCTGGCGTCCGGATTTGAGAAGTTATCCTCTTACCACAATATTGACACTAGGTCACAAGATAGCAGTATGCTAACAATTCCTCTTCATAGCACTTCCTGCTATTCTACTTCCTTCACAGTAGCCTGTGCCCGCTCCTGGAATCTCATTCCTTAAGATATCTGGGGTTGCCGCACACTTGGTACCTTTAAGTCACGCTTATACAGTTACCTGTTGTCTAATAATTAACTTTCCTATTTATTTAATTTTATACTATGTCATTAATCTTCTCCTCGTTTTTTATATATCTTGTACATATTATATATTTAATTCGTTAAATTTAGAGTAAATCAAGATACATTATAAATATTAATTGTATTGTATTCATAACTTGTAATCGCTTATATATATATATATATATATATATATATATATATATATATATATATATATTGTAATTTAGATTTAAGACTATTTTTTTGTTTGTATTTTTTTAAACCTGGTTGAGTGGTAGACAAGGCCTTAAGGCCTTAACTCTGCCAGGTAAAATAAAGCTATTATTATTATTATTATTATTATTATTATTATTATTATTATTATTATTATTATTATTATTATATTTGTTTTGATGTTCTCTACCTCCTGTATTAATTTGAACAAATAGTTTCAGAGCACTCTGTATAAGAAAGGAGATAACTGATTGCAACAACTGTAGAAACTTTTCATTATTTACAACTTCAAACAAAATTTTAACAAATTAATTAGTAAACAAGGCTTATTCTTTACATTGATGAGGTAATCACAATTGTTTATTGGAGAAGAGTGTCTACAATAGATCAGTTTTTAGTATAACACAAATTGTAGAAAAAATACTGATACGTCACCTAAATAAACTATATGTAGACTTAAAAAAATATATAATTTAATTAAAATTGAGAGATTATCATAGTATCCTGTTAGAATTCGGAATTCCTAAAATTGTTGAACTAAATGAAAATAGGAATTGAGCGCGGATAGCAAACAGTTTTCAATTACTATTCAAATTCACAACTCTGGAAACGCATGCCATTAGAACTTTTCTCTAAAAATATATGTTAAAGGCGAAATTTGGATAGGCCCATGTTGAGGAAACTGTACCTTCAAATGCCCGGGTTGAGGAACTGTTGTGATACCTAAATGGCGTGTTTAACTTTTTTTTTAAATTATACTTTGGGTCTGGTTCGGTCAGCTCTCGGTAAAACAAGGGTATTTTTCAGGAAAGATCAAGGAAATAGCAAGGTTGTGGAAATTAAAATTGACAATGTTATGAGTAAACATAATCGTCTCTTCTTAGTTTATTGCACATTTATCACTTTCACTTTTTTATATGGAACTTTTTTCTTCGGCAGCGCTATTCTTTTATTTCCCGTACTTAATCAATTTCAACAATTACGTTAATCAAATCTTTCAATAGTATATTACAATGCGAGGTTAGTAAGTGGTTTTTACAGAAGCGAGGAAATGATTAAAAACCTTGCTATCGTTCGGTTTTTAATCATTTCCTCGCTTCTGTAAAACACTTCACAAACGTGCATGGTACATTATTTTTTTTCATGTTGGTGTTTTCAAAATGATAGAAAATAGTAAAATAATATATTTGTTGGAAATATTTGCGTTCATTATAAACAACTGACTAACATTAAGTCTGACCACTTTTTATACGGTAAATACCGAAAATAATTTAGTCGAGACTATAGCAGACAGTGACACCAAACATGCATAAAATGGCGGCGGCAAATACGAATTTATTGTTGTATATTGTTTCAAATAAAGTTCAGTTTATTAAATTGCAATAATTTGTTTCATATAATGGATATTAACACCATCTTTAGGATATATTTTTGTATGTACGTAGTACGTAATATACATAAAGGGCAGTGGTTTACTTCCTGCACTAGGTAGGTAATTTGTAGCTATTTAGTTATTTATAGATTGGCAACCCCGAAATTATTAAATTGAACTTTGAATCATGGTCGCCATTGCTGTAAGTACGACAGAACCCACTATCGTTCAAAACATTTTATTAATTAATTCTCTAGGAAATTCTTTGTGTTGAATAGAATTTAATAATTATATCTCTGTATGTTAATTTCAGTACGCGCACTTCATAATTTGGTTTTTACCTCATATTAAGGATGCCATTCCAACGAAATTTCTACTAGTATTCGGAGGTGCGTCCTATCTCTATGGTCATTTATGAGAGATGAGATTTTGTAAATCTTTTGAAATATAAGTTTGTTTATAAAATCTTGTGACTTGTATTTCCTTTCTCATTGATCAAGGGATTATATATTGAAATATAGGCCTATAATTTCTTACTGGTCATTTCAAACATTTTTTTTAAATTCAAACAGATTAAAGAAGTATCGATTAAATATTCAGTTGCGAATTTGAAATGAAAATCTTCTAGATTTTTCAATTATTAGTTTGTATAAAATACTGTAAAAAAGCTATACAATAATACACAAAAGCAAATATCTCCACAATTTAGTTATATCAGTTATTATAACTTATTTTATGTATAACAAATCCTTTAGATTATTTAATGAACTTTTACTTATATTAAAATTATTATTTTTATATTAAAATCTTCTGATCTGTGAAAAGGTGATTCGTCCAACCAGATTATAATGGACGCAGGGCATGGTTTCTTTTTATAAGAGACGAAAAATATTCAGAGTATTAGAACATTTTTCGACCAAAAAGATATGCACAGAACTGAGAATGGAGAAAATTACATAAGAATGAGTTGCATGATCTTTATGAAAATTGATGTGAAGTTATCTCTCGTTGGGATGTGCATCACATGTGGCACGAAACCTCTTATAGGAAAACTAGATGAAACCCACTTAGTAGGTAGGTCCAGAATAACATTAACCATCATCCGAGGGAGGTGAATTATGCAGGGAATGAATAGAACTGACATGGAATAGAAAGAGCCCATGTCCATGAACCTCTGGATTCGATAGTGTTAAACAGCTTTATTGATTAATTTCCGTAACTAATGAGAATGAAACTTTACAATGTTATTTTAGACCTATTTAGCAGTTACTCTATTTACACGAGAAAAAATAAGTAATAGAACTAACAGTAAGAAGGGTAATAGGGTATTCTTATGACATATCAAATTCGAAGTTTCAAAAATATATAGAACACGCGTACGTGAAGGAATCTAGTAAGTGTGTGCATTAATATTTAATTTGGCTTATTTTATGTACATATTCCTATTATACAAATGAAAGTCCAAAATTCAATATTAGATTTTGTGAGATGCAGACAACTAGAATGGTATCGTCATATACGTAGGATGCCAGAGAAAAGATTAGCCAGACAAGCTTTGGAATGGATTCCACTTGAGATAGGAAAGAGAGGTCGACCTAGATTTAAATGGATGGGTGATGTAAGAAGAGGAATGAGTGAGCTAGGTCTGGAAGAATTGCAATGGAAAATAGAGAAGAGCGGAGAAAGAAGGTAAAAATTAAAAAAAAAAAAAAAAAACTTTGGGCACAGGAAGATGTTTTATACGTTGTAAACCTGTTCATAAATAAAATTTCGTATTATCTTTGCCAATCGAGAAATATAAAAATAAATATTAAATCCGAGTATGCAAAGAGCCAGCTAACACAATGACCGATGCACTCAAAATAAGTTTTACATTATAAAAACGTTCTGACGCATTGTTGGGTTGGATTTTGAATTTCGCGAGAGACTGCGAGATTTGGGTTTGGCATTGTATGGTAGAGAAGGATTCCTAAGGTGACGACTCACGAATCAGAAAGCCCGCGGAGAACTTTCTACGCGAATATGCCTCCAATTCTTTCTCGAGGCTTCCACTCAAGACAAGACAGACTGGCTTCCAGATGGTTCTAACCATCGCACATAAAAGGAGATGCGAGGATTGGATCAGCCGTTACAGTCGTGTCCAAATTGTGGATGAGTAAACGTGACCCAGATATGAAGACATGATGTTCTAAGTAACGTAAAACCGTAGGCCTAAGCATGTGTAAAAAACTGCCTGTAACATTCTGATAGTTTATAAAATGTATTTCCTTCGTATAACGCAGTGGACCTAAACTGACCCCTATTCTCCCCTTCATTTATTTGTAAACTTACTTACTTACTCACTGGAACTATCGAACCCGTAGGTTCATGGCCGCACGGACATAAGCTCTCCATACATCCCTATCCTGAGCTAATGCTTTCCAATCATTCCCTGTATAATATACCTCCCTCAAATCATACTTACTTACTTACTTACTTACTGGCACTATCGAACCCGTAGGTTCATGGCCGCGCGGACATAAGCTCTCCATACATCCCTATCCTGAGCTAATGCTTTCCAATCATTCCCTGTATAATCTACTTCCCTCAAATCATAGTTAATGTTATTCTCCCACCTCATTCTTGGTCTACCAACTGGGCGTTTTCCCTCTGGCTTTCCTACAAGAAGCTTCCATGCAAGTCTTTCATTCCCCATACGTGCAACATGTCCTGCCCATCGCAGTCTACGAGACTTAACTGTTCTTATTATATCTGGCTTCCTATAAAGACCATGTAGTTCATTGTTATGTAGTCTTCTCCATTCACCTGTCTGTTCATCTCTCTTTGGTCCAAAAATTTTTCCTAAGTACTTTATTCTCAAATACTTGTAATCTCCTTTCCTCCCTTAAAGTAAGAGTCCATGTTTCGCACCCATATAATATAACTGGTAGAATAATAGTTTTATATATTTTCAGTTTAACGTTTTTTGAAAGGAGTTGGGACATCAAGAGTCTCTGCAATGCATAATAGCACGCGCATTTCCAGAATTGAGCCTATGTTTAATTTCTTTGTGCATCTCATTCTTATTTGTGATTATTGTTCCTAGGTATTTGAATTCAGCCACTTCCTCAAAATTTCCCTCATTTGTCATTAGCTGTCCATTTCCATTATATAATGTATTTCTACGTGTGACCATATATTTAGTTTTATTGATATTTACTTTCAGTCCTAATTTCTTAGTGTTAGTGTGTGCGTGTTGTCCTTTAGTATCTCCTCGCTATCGGCCAGTATTACTACATCATCAGCATAAACTAACAGCTTATTAATACCATTGAATTGTGAGCCTTCCTCATTCTCTAAAGAGTTAATGGCATGCTCTAGTACAAAATTAAATAGTAGAGGAGATAGTGCATCTCCTTGCTTCACCCATTCTGGATTTGAAAAGTGTCCGAAAACTGTTATTTGTTAAAGGTAACATTTTCCTACAATAGTTCTCTTAAAGGAGAAAATGTTCACTTATTAATTTGTTGATGTAAGCCTACTACTTTTTGCCGTAATAAAAACATTGCGCGTAGAGACTTTATTAGCAACAAATCGTGTGTATAAAGTGAAATAACGTGAAATAGATAAAGTGAATTAGGAAATTTTGTGTAAACGTCTGTGAAGTAAATTTAAAGTCCATGAACGCCATCTGCGACAATCTTAAGAGTATTTTCTTGCCACTATGAAGTAACAAAATTACCGCTATGAAAGAGAATTACTTTTTCAAGGAATTTGACAATCATAACCATAATACTAGGCGGCTCTGTGGTGCAAACGATTAGACGCTCGCCTCTCACCGCTGGGGTTCCAAGATCGAGTCTCGGCCACTCCATGGGGTTTCGTGGTGGCCGAAACTGAGATTGGGGCAGGTTTTTCTCGGGGTTTTCTCCCGTTTTCCCCTGCCAAAATTTCATTCCACCATTTCCCCATATTAATTTCAACCATTTCGTTTCATTTCGTTCATCTGTCCGTATGATGGTGCGTCAGGAGTGGTCGGCCGGCAACCCTTGTCGTTCATGAACCTTCATCCCATCTCATCCCTCGACCCACCCTGAGTTGGACACGAGTTGAGGATATTTTATTCTATAATCATAATACTATAATCATAAAGGAATACTGTAATCATTTGAGATGTAGAAAAGTGAAACTTTATGTATAACTGACGGAGATTAATTTCGTGCTGTGATGCCTGTAACATTCTGATAGTTTATAAAATGCATCTCATTCGTATACCGCAGTGGACCTAAACTGACCCCTATTCCCCCCTTCATTTATTTGTAAAAGTTAACATTTTCTTTTACGAATGTGTCTAAATGGCACAAAGAGTAGGGTGCGTGTAGGCAAAGAGTTTTCGGACACCTTTGAAATCCAGAATGGGTTGAAGCAAGGAGATGCACTATCTCCTCTACTATTTAATTTTGTACTAGAGCATGCCATTAAATCTTTAGAGAATGAGGAAGATTAGAACTGAATGGTATTAATAAGCTGTTAGTTTATGCTGATGATGTAATACTATTGGCCGATAGCGAGGAGATACTGAAGGCCAACACGCACACAGTATTGAGTAACACTAAGAAATTAGGACTGGAAGTAAATATCAATAAAACTAAATATATGGTCACACGTAGAAATACATTATATAATAGAAATGGACAGCTAATGACAAATGAGGGAAATTTTGAGGAAGTGGCTGAATTCAAATACCTAGGACAATAATCACAAATAGGAATGAGATGCACAAAGAAATTACACATGGGCTCAATTCTGGAAATGCGTGCTATTATGCATTGCAGAGACTCTTGATGTCCCAACTCCTTTCAAAAAACGTTAAACTGAAAATATATAAAACTATTATTCTACCAGTTATATTATATGGGTGCGAAACATGGACTCTTACTTTAAGGGAGGAAAGGAGATTACAAGTATTTGAGAATAAAGTACTTAGGAAAATTTTGGATCAAAGAGAGATGAACAGACAGGTGAATGGAGAAGACTTACATAACAATGAACTACATGGTCTTTATAGGAAGCAGATATAGTAAGAACAGTCAAGTCTCGTAGACTGCGATGGGTAGGACATGTTGCACGTATGGGGAATGAAAGACTTGCATGGAAGCTTCTTGTAGGAAAGCCAGAGGGAAAACGCCCAGTTGGTAGACCAAAATGAGGTGGGAGAATAACATTAACTATGATTTGAGGGTAGATTATACAGGGAATGATTGGAAAGGATTAGCTCAGAATAGGGATGTATGGAGAGCTTATGTCCGCGCGGCCATGAACCTACGGGTTCGATAGTGCCAGTGAGTAAGTAAGTAAGTAAGTAAGCCTACTACATTTTGCATTCAGAACGAGTAGAACAAAGTTTTCATGAATACACTACTTTCCGTTCACCGCTCAGGGTAGCAAGGCTGCCTGGTACGCAATGGGCCCAGCTTCCGTCCCCGTTAGAGACAAGTTTCATATGCAATGTTTTTTTTCTCCAGGGGTTTTCCTCACCTGTAAGATATTGTCAAGAAACTTTAACCCCAAACGGTCCTCGAACATCACCTGGCCACCATAATCATATTTTCCATGTTTAGTATGAATGTAAGTTATGTGTGAATGGTGTGTTTCGTCTTAAATATTTGTGCTGTCTCGGAGAGGTCGTAGATCGAGCTGATCACTCATTCATGGAGGCCTCCATGACCTTGTGTAATCAAGAAGTATGTATGTTATCTAAAAGTTTAAAATCCCTCTCTCAACAGGTCTTGTCACTGCAAGGCTCGTGTCCCTCTCTCAACAGGTCTTGTCACTGCAAGGCTCGTGTCCCTCTCTCAACAGGTCTTGTCACTGCAAGGCTCGTGTCCCTCTCTCAACAGGTCTTGTCACTGCAAGGCTCGTGTCCCTCTCTCAACAGGTCTTGTCACTGCAAGGCTCGTGTCCCTCTCTCAACAGGTCTTGTCACTGCAAGGCTCGTGTCCCTCTCTCAACAGGTCTTGTCACTGCAAGGCTCGTGTCCCTCTCTCCAACAGGTCTTGTCACTGCAAGGCTCGTGTCCCTCTCTCAACAGGTCTTGTCACTGCAAGGCTCGTGTCCCTCTCTCAACAGGTCTTGCCACTGCAAGGCTCGTGTCCCTCTCTCAACAGGTCTTGCCACTGCAAGGCTCGTGTCCCTCTCTCAACAGGTCTTGCCACTGCAAGGCTCGTGTCCCTCTCTCAACAGGTCTTGCCACTGCAAGGCTCGTGTCCCTCTCTCAACAGGTCTTGCCACTGCAAGGCTCGTGTGGCATAGAAATGTCCATATAAGGTGAGAGGCTAAACTAATATGGAGAAGAAGGCACTACTTTATATTACACTAGCTAATAGCCGGCGTGCGCTGCTACACCTAAATAAATTAAAATTAATGTGCTTTTATGTTTAGTTGAATAAGTAAAAGGAAAAATAATTATAAATTTATATTTTTTAGATACCCCGTGCTGATTACCCGGCGTTGCCCGGGAATCTACTTATCCCGATCTTCTTGACATAAATGAGCTGAAATACGAAAATTAATGTGTTTTATGTTTAGTTAAATAAGTAAAAGGAAAAATGTATATCGTAATTATTTTTAGATACCCCGTGCTGTTTACCCGGCGTTGTCCGGGAATCTACTCATCCCGATCTTCTTGGCATAAATGAGCTGAAAGACAAAAATTAATGTACTTCTTATGATTAGTTGAATAAGTAAAATTAAAAAATAATTATAAATGTATATCGTAATTATTTTAAGATTCCCCGTGCTGATTACCCGGTGTTGCCCGGGAATCTACTTATCTCGATCTTCTTGGCATAAATGAGCTAAAAGACAAAATTCGTTATTGTGAGTTATCCGTAAAAGAATACCCGCAATGTGCTGCTATGCTTGCACATGAATCTACGTACTTGTCTCGATCTTCTTGGCATCAATGAAAGACAAAAATGGTTATTGTGAGTTATCCGTAAGAGATAAACATATGCTGTCGCGGACTTTTTTGTAGAGCTTTTTGAGATATTCAATTCTGTGTACATTAATTTTGTGTATTTGTTATGGTTTAGGCAGCGTAAGCCATTTAAGCGCCCAAAAAGCTACTTTTTTCACGTTTTCGACTACAAAGGGCGATTTTTAAGGGTGTAGGAGTTGAGTATCACAACTCTCTTATAGCCTATGTTCATCCCGGGAATCTCCTGAACATTTTGCAAAAAGCCCCATCACAATCGGATCAACGATATGGCCGCGCATAAAGTACGAACAAACAAACAATATATATTAGATAATAATATCCTCAACTCGTGTCCAACTCAGGGACGAGTCAAGGGAAGAGATGAGACGAAGCCCCTTATATAGAGGTCTGTGAATGACAGGGTGCCGGCCGACTACGCCTGACGCACCATCACGGGGGCAGATGAACGAAATGAAACGAAATGGATGTGATGAGTATGGACAAATGGTTGAATGAAATTGCGCAGGGTAAAATGAGAGAAAACCCCTAAAAAAATCTGTCCAAGCCCAGTTTAGTCCACCACGAAATGGAGATGGAGTGACAGAGACTCGATCTCGAATCCCAGCGCTGTATTCGAACAATTCCTGCGATACTAGTAATGCTGCTACTGCTGTAATCAGCAAGTTAAACTATCTTCTCTGTAAATCGTCCCTAACTTTAAAAGTTGGCTTCAGAGACCACATGTTCTTTATCGAAATATATTTGTTTCGATGCTTTCTACCTTCTCCTTTTTCTGCTACTACAAGGTTTAGGCTATGCAGCCTGCTCCGGCGAAGTTAAAAGTGGAGTCCATCTTCTACGTGGTCGGCCAACATCTCTTGTTCCTCTGGGATTATACAGGAAGGTTCTTTTTGGTATTCTTTCGTTGTTCATTCTCATTAAGTGTTCTGTCCATTTCTTATTATTTTCGCTGATTTTATCTTCAGTTTTATATATATTTAATTCTTCTCGTATAGTTTCATTCCTTATTCTATCCGCTCTTGTGCATCCTTTCACATTACGTAAAAACAGCATTTCCGCAGTCTGTATCCTGCATTTATCCCTTGATTTCATTATCCAATTTTCACTTCCATACAACAACAAAGGAACAGCCATTGTTTTATATAATTTAAGTTTCGTATCTTTCCTTTTTTTCCGACCTAAGGTTCTTTTTATGGTTCCACAAATAGCCTGGAATTTATTTACTTTATTTTCTATATCTTTATTTTCTCTATAAGTTATATCACATCCTAAATATTGGAAATGTGATATTTGTTTTCTACCTCCTGCATTAATTTGAATAGTTTCGGAACACCCTGCATATTGGTACGATAATTGATGCTTTCCATTAATTTGGATGAGCCTCTATTTCACAAATCATACTAAGGAGCCGGGGTATCTTGCCCAACAATTCTCCCAGCTGCTTTTAAAAGTTCTGCTGAAATTTCATCTGAATCTTTTTATGCATTGTTAATTTTTGTATTGCCATTTCAACCTCTGAGCTTTCACCACGGAGTCGCCTAAGGAACTACTTTCTTCAGTTTTAAATTTAACTATTTCATTTGTAGAGAATAAATATAGAATATTTAATTATACTTATGAGGATTTATTAGTATATAAGTTTTAATTTACATGTTCGATTTTAATGATATTGAATTATTTATGATGTTGTCCCATACTGCACTTGTGAAGGTCTGTTACATAATGCATGGCATCCAGTACAATCAAATTACTTTATTTAAAATTTAAACATAAACACTCACATACATTAAACATCTTCTAAAATTCGTTATTGAAGATTGTATTATTGGTAGGCTATTTCGTCTAAATTTGCGATCAGAAATATTATAGAGTAGGTTATAACATTTCTCCTATCAGATGTGTAGGGTTTAGACAATAGTGTTTCAGTTTATTTTTCGAGAAGTCCTGAGATCAAATCTATGAGTACTGCGAGCTGACCGTCTTTTTTTTTATTTTAGCGAATTCCGAAAAAAAAGAAGCTATTGTTGTTGTTATCATGGAATAATAATAAAAGTAAAATCTTCACTGGGTGGTATCTAGTAGATACGGAAAATTATCGTGACCAAAATTGTGTGCGTGTGCTTGGGCGCGCGCGTTTGTCCGTTAACGCATTAGTGGCCGAAATTTGTATTTCATGGAAACAAAACTTGGCATACAGAAATTAATTAAAAGCGTAAAATCAAGTTAGTCAGAAAAACGGACCATTAAGCGTAGGAGTTCACCTGAAACGAAAAGTTAAAAATCGCTTTAGCGTTTGCAATTTTCGATGTTTCACAACGAAACTCAGTACCCATTCTGTTAAATAAACGAAATTAAAAT
Organism: Diploptera punctata; assembly: GCA_030220185.1. Taxonomy (NCBI): domain Eukaryota; kingdom Metazoa; phylum Arthropoda; class Insecta; order Blattodea; family Blaberidae; genus Diploptera; species Diploptera punctata. The sequence goes on from JASPKZ010009822.1 coordinate 115,715, forward strand.
TAAAAAACCGACTCTAGCAACCGCTATGATTGGTTTGTCGCAATGTAGGATACATCGTAAAATATCTTACATGATAAATTAGTTAAATTCATGTAATATTTAAATACATTAATAAAAATGAATATATAGGTATTATTTAAATTCGTTTAAACTGTAGGCCTACAATGTCCAAATAAGTATTTTTTTTATTATTTGTGTAGCCCAATGTTGACCCTTGTCAGGAGCCACTAGACCAAGTTAATTTTAGTTACCTTATTTGCCTATAGTCCACCGCTGTGGTCTCGAGGTAGCGTGCTGCCTTGTCACGCAGCGGGCCCGGGTTCGATCCCCGGTCGGGGCAGTTTTTCTAGGTGAGGTTTTTATCGGGGTTTTTCCTCACCTGTAAGACAAATGTCAGGAAAACTTTAAGGCCCAAACGGTCCCCGAAATCATATGGCCATCATCATCATCCTTATCATTATCATCATCCTTCACCGGTGTGGAAAGCAACGGGAAGCTACCACACCTAGAATTCCCTAGTAAAGCTGCAAACATAGCATGAAAATGCTATGATTGCAGTGAAAGACCTGCTCTCGGGCAGAATTACTATGGATGGATTTGTCTATAGATGTTACGAATCTTGGGTACTTACAAAAAAAGGTATCTCACACATTCAAGCCACTGAAATGAAATTTTTAAGAACCGTAAAAGGATGTACACGCATGGATAGATTACATAATGAATCAATAAGAAATTAGCTGGAGATATTTTCAATAGTTGATAAACTAGAAGAGCACAATGGAAAGAACATTTAGACAGAATGGGCAATACATGATTACTCAAAAAGATCAACACCTACAAACCATATGGAAAAAGATGGCCAAGAAAACGATGGACTTGAGACCGGAACAGGTCGCATTGACCTAATCCTGGAAAGGAAGAAGAAGGAGATATTACGAATGGCATGCGGTCAACATACCGACTCAACGAGACATCTAGCAGGCAACTGAGGTATTATTAGGAGGTCGGTAAATGTTGCTTAGAGGTCTCTTTATTCAGGCTTAAGGATCTTTTGCGAGCCTGAAAATCTTCAGACTCGGGATCCACGGGTTAAAGTCGGACTTGCTCCTTGGATTTTTCCATCCTAAAAAAAAATCCATCGACCCGGGCGGCCATGCGCCTACAGATTCGATAGTGCCAGTGAGTTATGCATGATTTGTTTTCACTGCAATCCGATACATTTATATAAGTTGGCATCAGAAATTGAGTTTCACCAATTTAACAAATGACATATATATTCCGTAAACCAGCAAAAGGTGACTATAGATTTGACTTGCTGAGGAATTCGCTTAGTTTACACAGTTCCTGGTTAATGGAGTTCTTTCTAATCGACAAGTTAAATATGCGTTGAATTACCATTGTCGTGAGGCATTTTAAAATCGTCTTTTAGGTAATTAAAACACCAGGGAATGTGTACATGTCTAACCACACACAAGAGTATAGAAATGCTCCTCGATATGACAATATGAGATATTGAATCATCTTCATATAACAATCTAAATGTGCACTTGAATGTACGTACAATCGAATTACCTATACGTCCGTGAGCATTTTCTCATTTTTGTTGTGGAAACAGATGTGGTTTCTTCAAGTTAGTGTGCACGTACAATATGAATCGCTTTGATAGCCTAATAAGGAACAATCCTTGAAATATAATAAAACTACGATTTTACCCAATGATATAAGACAGATGTCTCTCATGCAGGAATTGTGTAAACTAAGCGAATTATTCAGAAAGTCTAATTTATTATTCAATTGAATTGGTGTTTACTTGATGAAAATCCATATTCATTAATTAAATAAAAATAAAACGTAGTTTTATTTGATTTTCATATTTATTATATAATTCAGTGACAGCTGTTTCGGTACACTGTACCTTCTTCAGACATGTTAACAAATTATGAATTGTGTTCCAACTGATCTAAGCAACAATACAACAATATTTATTTAAATTTTTTAATTTAACAAAGGGGATTCATTCAAATCATTGAGAATTTAACAGTTTTTTACTACTTTTAAATGTATTAATTTCTACAGCCTCCAAAAGATCTAACTTCATACCCTTATCACAAACATGTAAAATATGTAAAATTGTTTCGATCCAAATTTTGAAATTTGACATGTTTGTGATAAGGGTAAGAAGTTAGATCTTTTGGAGGCTGTAGAAATTAATAAATTTAAAAGTAGTAAAAAACTGTTAAATTCTCAACTTGATTTGAATGAATCCCCTTTGTTAAATTAAAAAAATTAAATAAATATTGTTGTATTGTTGCTTAGATCAGTTGGAACACAATTCATAATTTGTTAACATGTCTGAAGAAGGTACAGTGTACCGAAACAGCTGTCACTGAATTATATAATAAATATGAAAATCAAATAAAACTACGTTTTATTTTTATTTAATGACTAATTTATTGTTCCATTTTGCTGGTTTACGGAATATATATAGCCTATTTCTTCTGTTAAATTTCTGATTCCAGCTTATTTAAAACTATCTGACTGTAATGGAAACAAATCATGCATTAACGTAAGTTATTATCTATTTTCATATTGTTGTATAATTTTATACCAATTATATCTATAGATTAAATCTTTCTGTTACTGTTAAATGTATTAAATAAATTAAATTAATGTATCTTATGGAATATATTGTCAGTTTATGGGTTAATTAAATTGTATGGTATATATTGCGACAAGCCAAACATGACGGTTTCTGGAGTCAGTTTTTAATTTCGGGTTTCTGATGAACTTCTAATGGTAGAATTCGCTGATTTTACAACATAATTATTTTATTGACAGGAAAAATCATGGTGAAAGTTGTTAAGCAGATGCTATAAGGAAATCTGTCAGGGAACGTATTTATAGATTTCCAAATAATGAGGAGTCATTCCAGATTAAGAATCAAGAGAAAGTAATTCGCCCCGACACCAATCTTTCTATCACGTGCAGACGATCTCGTGTACCAGAATGTATAGAAAACAAAAATACTGAGGGGAAACATAAACGAAGGAATGACTGTACGAGATAGTTTGCAGTAAGAATTGAAATATTTCTAATTCTTTAACAAGGTATTTTAACGATTGTACTCGTAATTACTCTAAGAAATTACTTAATGAAACCTGTATGAAAAAGTAGGTTTGTAACCAGAGAAAAGTTCGACGAAAATCACAAGGAAGTGGGTAATAGGTTTGAAGTGATCCCACAACAGGCCCGGAGGCCCTTGGGGGTAGTAGGAGATTAAGGCTCCCACTTTTTCTAGACAATCGGCACTTTATGTCAGCCGGGTTGTCAGCCCCGCGTGACGGCCGCCTTTACCCCCAGAACAAGCGTCTGGTACTCATTTCCGTTAGAGGCTGAGTCGACCCCAGGGCCATAGTGCCGCCAGAGGGTTTGGGTCAGTTTAAAAATCCTGAAAAACACAAATCAGTTGAACCAAATTAGTTAGAAGAAAAAATACCAACTATAGCCAGCAAAATGCCTTCCAACTTGGAGTAGTGCCTCTGCATCGTATGCAGCGAGCCTGGATTTTCCATTCCCGGTCGGGACAATTTTCCTGAATTATGGTACTTTTCGGTTTTTTTTCCACCTATAGGACAAACTGTCAGGAAACTTTAAGGTTCGAAAGGTCCCCGAACATCATCTGACCTTCATAATCATTATCATCATTTTCGCAATAGTATATTACGATGCGAGGTTGGGAAGTGGTTTTTATAGAATCGAGGAAAAATGTTTAAAAACCGAGCGATAGCGAGGTTTTTAATTTCCGAGATTCTGTAAAACACTTCACAAACGTGCGTTGTACATTATTTTTTGCGCGACGGTGTTTTCAAAATAATAAATAATAGTAAAATAATAACATCTTTGTTGGAAACATTTGAGTTCATTATAAACAATTGACTAAATTTAACAGTGTTGACAATGTTTATTAGTTGAAACAACAGGACGCCTTGAGAACAATTACTGATAACATGACCGCAAGTACGTATTTATTATTTTATATTGTTTCAAATAAAGTTCAGTTTATTTAGAATACAGTGATTTGTTTCATATAATGTATATTAACGCTACCTTTTGCATATTTTTTTGTATAGGCCTATAAATTGTACGTAATATACATAGAGGGCAGTGGTTTTACTTCCCGCACGTGAGTGTAAATATAATATTACAGTATAGTTATTTAAGTTGGCAACCCCGAAATGTAGGAAGTTCAACTTTCAATCATGGTTGCCATTGCTGTAAGTATGACGAAACGCACTATCGCGCAACAAATTAATATAAATATGTGTGTTAACATAAATGGGGGTGTGTTTAGTGTTGTGTCGTGTTTCTGAGGAAACCCTGACATTGGACTGATTACTCATTCGGGGAAGCCCTCCAAGTCAACGTGTGGTCAAAAAAGTAGGTGTATGATAAACAGTTTAAAATCCCTCTCGCGTGTCACTCAGGTGGTGGGTGACATGTAAAAGTACCTATAAGGTGAGAGGTTAAACTGTGTTAATGGAATGGGATGTGTTTAGTAGAGAATTCAAAGTTTCCCAAAACTTAATAATTAGGCCTAAATTTAATAGAAATACTAATAAGGATTAATCGGTATTTATTATAGTACAAACTATATAATGATGATGATACATTATTATTACCATTATTAACATTATCATTATTTTTGTTGTTATATTTTATTATATTACTATGATTATTATTATATTATTATTAATATTATTATTATTATTATTATTATTATTATCATAGCTATTTTACTATTATTACTATTAACTTATTACTAATACTATAATAATAATATATATTATTATTATTATTATTATTATTATTATTATTATTATTATTATTATTACCATTATAAATGTTATTTATACTACTGTTATTATTATTATTATTAATACCATTATTAATGTTATTTATACTACTGTTATTATTATTATTATTATTATTATTATCATTATCGTTATTTTTATTGTTGCTGTCCTTATTAAAATATTATAACATTTATATACTTTTTTTATATTTTTGTACTCCGTCTTTCTCAACTTAAATATTTCATGTATTATATAATATTCGTGAAGCTTTTCCAAGTTTTACTGAATCTTCATGACTCTTGTTATTATTGACTTTATTCATTTATTTATTTGTATATTTAATAATAAGAAGAGTCATGAAGATGAAGTGAAACTTCGGAAAGCTTCACGAAGATATAATACATGAAATATTAAAGTTGAGGAAAACAAAGTATAAAAATATAAATATAAATTTTATAATAAAAGATATAACCTCAACGGTGTGATATAAAATAAAAAAATGAATATAAATATATATTTATTAAAATAATCAACATCACAGAGCATTTTGTGGACGATGGTATATTTGAGAAAAATAAACTTGTAAATTTTAAGATAAAATCTCCCGGACTAATTCCAGAACATTATCACCTGCATATCGGATGATTTTATTTCTCAATTTAACAATACGATTGTCGGTAACTTACCTTGGTAAACAGCAGACAGTCTGTAGTAGGTTGTCCCAAGACGGACATACACTAACTATGAGGCGCGGAACAAGTTCCACTTGTCTTGCTCTTACGTAATGAGGTTCATGGTCATTCGAGAACATAATGACTGTGTTTTCTCGTGTTCAAATTACATAGGTCATCATCTAAAATGTTGATTATTAGATACCTAATAGAGCATATGCGTTTTCGCACGAAACTATCTGTACCGCCTCCAGAAATTACAATCGATCGATATTGGAATTTAGACTAAATTGAACTAATTAATTCACTACCACTATCGAACCCGGAAGTTCATGGACGCTCGGATATAAGTTCACTCATTCCTCTCCTGAGGTAACTTTTCCATCATTCTTCTTCTACTACAAGGTTTAGGCTATGCAACCTGTTCCGGCGAAGTTAAAAGTGGAGTCCATCTTCTACGTGGTCGGCCAACATCTCTTGTTCCTCTGGGATTATACATGAAGGTTCTTTTAATAAAGATAAAATAAATGCTTTATTATTCGCTGACGATGTTGTACTTTTAGCAGAATCTGAAAATGAGCTCCAAATGTTAGCATATAAATTTAAATTAATAGCCAATAGATATAATTGTAAATATCAATAAATAAGTCAAAAGTAATGGCATTTATTGGTAAATATGGAATTAGATAAAAAATTGTACTGGACAACTTTTCCATCTCCTGTATAATTCATCTCTTTCAATGATGGTTAAAATATTTTTCCTGTCTCATTCTTAGCCAACTTAATGGGTGCTTCACTCTGTCTTTCCTATAAGAAGTTTTTATGCCCGTCTTTAATTCCTCATATGTGCCACATGTCCTCTCCATCGTAGTCTACGAGCCTTCAGTGTTTTTATTATGTCCGGTTTCCAATAAAATAGTTCAGTATTTCAACTCTTCTCCATTCACCTGTCCGTCACTCTTTGGTCCAAAAATGTTCCTACTAACTTTATTCTGAAATATTATTAATCCTTTGTCTCGTATTTCGCATCCATATCACATAAATTAAATAATAACTAAACTAATTAACTCACTGGCACTATCGCCGCGCAGACATAATCTCTCCATACATCCCCATCCAGAGCTAAAGTTTTATAATCATTCCCTGTATAATCTACTTCCCTCAAATCATAATTAATGTTATTCTCCCACCTCATTTTTGGTCTACCAACTCAGCGTTTTCCCTCTGGCTTCCATGCGCGTCTTCATTCCCCTTTCGTGCCACATGTCCTGCCCAGCGCAGTCTACGAGACTATAATGTTCTTAATACATCTGGGTTCCTATAAATACCATGTATATAACTGTTATGTAGTATTCTCCATTCACCTGTCTGTTCATCTCTCTTTGGTCCAAACATTTTCCTAAGGACTTTATTCTCAAATTCTCGTAATCTCCTTTCCTCCCATAAAGAGTAAATGTTTCGAATCCATAATATGATATAACTGGGAGAATAATTAAATGAAAGAATATGTTTTATAAATTCTAGTTCAACATTTTTGGGAGAAGTTGAGATGACAAGAGTAATTTCCTTCTGTACTAATTCCTTTTTTAAATCTTCAAATAACTGTATTCGGTGGAAAGAAAGAAGCAGCAAAGGAATGTGAAGTGAAAGCAGTTGCTAGTAATCAAGTGCGGTGGAGAAGATGTGTGTCAGCCCTATGTTCCCTGGAGGGATACAAATGAATGTGGTAATCAACTAAATCTATGTTTATGGAATCTATGTTATGGAATGTTAATGTTAACTATGCAGCCAGTCACATATTTTCTGCTGATGATGGAACTAGTCCTAAAAGACCTACATAGAATTAATAGTCTACAATGTTGAGGAGACGGACCTATTAGGTAACAGTTTTATAATTTTATATTATAATTTTAATTTTGTGGAATCTGTAGTTTTAATGTCGATTTCACTAAGGTCCTCCGCAGTCTCTATCCTCAGTAAACTGCATCCAGTTCTATAAGATCCATCCGAATTATATCATTCCATCTACCATTTACACCTAGGTCTTCCTAATGTCTATTCTGAAGACATAGTGAGCTTTTTTGAACAAATGTATTTTTAGAGGGTGTTTTTGCTTGCGTCACACCAAATACTCAACCTGGATGGCCAACTTCTTACCGTCCATTCACGACAGCTTATTCATTATCGTACCCTCCATCTCTGAAGACAAATCATCTATCCGCAAACCGAGGATGCGCTATGCTGTGGTGACACAAACTCAGGGTAGACAGACATTTAACTAGAATGTTTAATTTATTTTGACACGCCATTTTCACTATTTACTATAATATACAATATGTTTTATCATATACTTATAACTATCATTATTTTTTACTTTTTGTGCCATTATAGTCATTCAGGCTAATTTTTGTGCCATTATAGTCATTTAGGCTACTTTTTGTGCCATTATAGTCATTTAGGCTACTTTTTTTGTAAGCCCATGTTTTCCCTTTACAGAGATTTAGGCGCTCTCCCCTACAGGGAAGGATTTGAACCATACTAATTTAGTTACCCTTGTTTTCGTATAGATGTCATTTTGAGTGGTCCGTGGCCAGCGTTCCGCCTCATACGGACATCTAGGAGACCAAGGTAGTACTAGGACGGGAAATTCGGTAATTTTGCTTAGATGCCTTTTTCATTCAGGCTTAAGGATTTTTTACTAGCCTAAAAATATTCAGACTCGGGACCCACGGTTTAAAGTCCCTCCCGGAGCACTTGCTCCTTGGATTATTCCATCCTAAAAAATCCATCGACCCCGGCCGGGTTAGAACCCGCGACCCTCGGGACCAGAGGCTACGAACCAAGAATATTAATATGGTTATTATGCCTTGAGGGCGTCAGGGTACCAAGCCGAGGGTCTTTGGCCCAAGAATTAGGTAGGTCCCATTAGGATATAATAACTGTCTTTAATAACCCTTGCGGCATGTTTAATTTTTTGTCTTACAAGGGAAGCATATACTTATGTTGGACCAGTTGGATTGTAACAAAAATTGGAGGATATGTTAATTAATTGACATTAAATATGATGACGTTAGTCATTTTGCTGCAAATTTAATAAAACTCGTGTTATTTGTCATTAAATTTCAATCACGTCTTATTGACCGGTTCGTAACGGCACGGTTGCTCATTGCAGCTGGTTTCAAGCACAAGTGCTGCTAGCGAACGTAAATATTAGTTTCCTGCCTTGTTAACATTAATAACTATTTTTGATTACTTTTATACAGATAGCAGAGCACTGTATACTATTTTGTTACTTGGAATTCAGAATCGGTTGCAATTTAGTTTACTGGAGTAACAAAAACAAATTACCATTTACCATAATATCAATGGTGATAATGAGGGCCTTCGATGAAATGGTTGTAACAAAGTTTTTGCGAACACCATGAGCATCTGATGGTGGCAATCCTGGAGCATTTATATGTGACACATTCACTAAAACCAATGTCAAATACATTTTCAATCATATTTGTGAATCTCGTTACACTTTGGTCCATGTTAAAGTCAGACTTTGTGCAGGTATAAATACGCATATCTCTGTAAATTTCTGCTGACAGTTGATTATATACAAGGAAATGCAGTTTTATAATAAAGAATCTATCAGGAATTTTCACGTCACCATTTGATTTTAGACGCACATGTTCTTCAAGTCGTCGCACATAGATCGGTATATTGACGGGGCGAGGGGAAACATCAAGTGGTTGTATATATTTGGTGGCTCTTGCAGGAATAATTTTCAGCCATAGATTTCTTATCGGGTAAACAGTCTTGTAGCAATTGTTCGTCCTTATGCCCGGACCACAAATCGCATATTAAAAGTGAATCCATTTCAATGTTTTCACTAAACACATGTTTTAAGAATATTTTCAAATGTTCTATTGTCATTTTTTCCACTGGCACTACAGTCGACATACACATTTGGAGGTGTATTCTGTTCTATCTTCTTCTGAACTTTGGGCCCGAATTTGTTTCCAGTAGGTTCTTGAACAAAAAAAAAAGGTATAACCTCTTCCCAAGTTGCCCACACATTGAGATAAGAACATCTATCGTCTAAGAATGCGTAGTTCCATGCAGGGTTTGAACTGTAGCATCAGTGAGCTTTTTGTCTTTGACTGCCAGTGTTCTGTTTCCTGCCATTTCATAATTAAATTGACTTTGGTCACAGTTCCACACATTCTTTGTTGGTATGCAGTTTTCTTGAATAGTCTGGTTAACGTCTCTTACAAACTTATTTGCATTTTCAATAGTTTGAGTTTCGTTTTTAAAACCCTTGACAGTGGCAAATTTGGTAATTTTTCTTGAATAAATATTGTTTAATTTTTTTGAAATTTGAAATGAATGTCTATGAAGCTTTAAATTAATTCAAGCCCAATTCCTTCGCTCGAAAAACAGCCCACGTTTATAAATGCCAATAGTGCACTATCAATTCCCGATCTCGAGAATCTCGAAACTTATTAAGAATGTACTCTTTAATTTGGGCGATTTTGTAGGGGTCACTGTTTTTTTAATTGTGAAGCTAGACAATATGTTTTACTTTCTATATCATTCAAAACTCTTCTTACATTTTGGTTATTAACTAATTATGACAATTGTTTTAATTATTTGTGAATAGGACTTCGGGCCAGATTTCCCTGACATCCTATATTCATAAATGTTTTCCAAAGTTTCTTCAGAATAGGCAGACATTACGTTAGGACGTTTAGGGTTTTTAACAGGAGACGGCTCAAAGCTACTTGAACTGTCACGTTCCTCACTGGATTCGTTGGCAATTTCAAAGTCTTCAGAACATCCGGCCTGTGTGAGCTTCTGATTGCAAGTAGCATAGTCTTCGAAATCTAAAGTATTTTCACTAAAGTACTCTAACCCATTCCAATATTTCTGTACTATAAGTTCTGTCAGAAAATACGCAAAACTGATCATCATCCAATCCAGATTCTTTGTGTTTTTCAAATGTTTCCTGAACTATAGATCCTAACGTTGTTAAGACGTAAAATCGATTTATTATGCCCATTTTATTCTTCTGACGAAATATTTTATGGTCTCACAAGACTATCACCTGTAGATGTACACATTTACGTGTAAATATACTGTTATGTCCTAAAAAGAAGTATTAATTTACACCATAAAAGTGCTAATCAATAAATAATAAAACAAATGTTCTATTGTACTTTCAATTGATCGAGTTTTTGTGTTTAAATAGAAACAATTCGTATATACTGTACGAATACTCGACTGCGGGAGTGGAAAAAAACATTCACAATCCAGTGCGCTGCTCTTCAAGTAACACTGCCGCTCCGTTGAAATATTTATTTCCTTAGTTTCTCTCTCTCTCTCTCTCTCTCTCTCTCTCTCTCTCTCTCTCTCTCTCTCTCTCCTTGTTCCTTTTTTTGTTCTTCCCTCGTTCACCACACTATATTTTTCTACTTTTATTTGTGTATTTTATTTTTCCAAATGTTTTACTTATTTATAATTGTAGGCTTTCACGGCCGGCGTCTTGATCCATATTTGGTTCGTCTTCCGGGCTTATAGGCCGTGGTCTGGTTGTCTTCATACTCGACGTTTCGTCTACTGCTGCGGTAGACTCATCAGGAGATACTGCGTGCTTTCTGTGAACTCCTCAACAGTCGGCTGCAGACTGGCTGGTCGTTGGAAACTGTCTCTCTGTTTATAGCTAAATCCCGGGTGGAGGGGAGGTTTTTCTGCGCGCACCGAGTTTTGCGCTGTATTGCCGTGTGCAGAAGTCTTAGGCTTCGTTGTCGTGTTATGCAGTGCTGGGATCCAAATTTTGTTTATCTTCAAGGTTTCTTCTTTTTTGTTGAAGGAATTTTTATGTTTATATATTTCTATGGCTTCTCTGTATAGTCTGGCGTAGTAATGTGATGTTTGTGATAATACCTGGGTATCTTCAAATCTTATAATATGTTGTTGGTTGTTCATCAAGTGTTCCGCTACGGCCGATTTTTCATTTTGTTTTAACCTGCAGTGTCTCATGTGTTCTTGTAATCGTGTGTTGATCATTCTTTTTGTTGTACCGATGTACACCTCTCCACAACTGCACGGGATACGATATATACCGGCATGACTCAAAGGATCTCTAGTGTCTTTGGCTATTCTGTCATATACGGATGTTAAGCCTCTATTTATTTTTTCTTGTTCCTTATTTCCTATTAAATATTATGCATACTGTTGAATTTGCAGTGAAATTACTAATATCAAGGTGTTCAGTATCCTTCATTCAACATATCATCCAATTGTTGTTACAATCCAACTGGTCCAACATAAGTACATCCCTTGTAAGTAGTTTTTAATGAAAAGGAAAGAAATGTTTATTAAAACATGAAAAATGTACATATGCAAATTACTTGATCGTCGCTTGTTTCATATCCAACAATTGACTTCACTGATGAAAGATTTAATTTGGCGCAAGATACATACGTCAATAGAATGCAAAATCCGCATACACAAAACGATAGTTCGACCAGTTATCGTATACGGGGCAGAAACTAGGGCTGATACAACAAAAACTAAACAAATAATAAGCACATGTGAAATTAGGAACTATTCTAGGGGAAACATTATTTGATAGGATGCACAATACAGAAATTAGAGACAAGTGTCAAATTCAAGACATAACCAAATTTATTATAGACAAACGAAAATATTGGAAAGATCATATATAAAGAATGGAATTCAACAGAGTTGCAAAAAGAACTAAAGAAAATAGACGGGAGGAGAACAAGAGGAAGACCGGCCAAGAGATGGATAGGCAGTGGATGCACATCCAATACGTCTTCCTCCGAGGAGTGATTTTGAAATAAACAGGATGAAATTCCTACACAAAAAAAAAAAAGAATAATAATAAGAACTTCACTGCTAAGGGATTTATATATAGGGAGTTTGTTTATTCACTAACACATTCAAAATAGAAGAATATGTAAATATTTGAGAAGAAATTTGTGAATTGGTGATATAAGCTGTTTGTGTCCAGGAAAGTGAAAGTAATATTAATTACACTGTAGTTACTGCCCGTAGTATGAGTTTCACGGGAAATTTAACAAGTGTAATTGCAATTTCACTTCCTGTACCGACTAAGGTAAATTCGTTAATTACAAATGTTTCTTCTGGGAAATTCTCGTATAATAATAATAATAATAATAATAATAATAATAATAATAATAATAATAATAATAATAATAATAATAGCTTTATTTTACCTGGCAGAGTTAAGGCCTTAAGGCCTTGTCTACCACTCAACCAGGTTTAAAAAAAATACAAAAGAAAAGTCTTAAATCTAAATTACAATATATATATATATATATATATAAACGATTACAAGTTATGAATACAATACAATTAATATTTATAATGTATTTTGATTTACTCTAAATTTAACGAATTAAATATATAATATGTACAAGATATATAAAAAAACGAGGAAAAGATTAATGACATAGTATAAAATTAAATAAATAGAGAAAAATTAATTATTAGACAACAGGTAACTGTATAAGCGTGACTTCTTGAAAGCATAATAATAGTCCCTTCGATTGGTTGCTGGCCAAAGGAAGGCAAGACTAGTGATGGGGCTGCCATCTTATAGCCTCTGGTCAGGCTTTTCTGGAGAAGAAAAGAAAATAAAAGAAAGAAGAAATGGAAGCCCTTGGATGCTCTAATAGCGTCGGGGTCGAAAAAAACAAGAGTTAACCAAGAGAGGTTAGATAGTAAAGTTAAAAGAGTAAGTACACATGTTTTATTGCCGTAATTAATATTTTTGTATGCGTGGTAAACATAATGCCTGCCCGGGCGTTTTGAAATTTTAATACCCGACGATGTATTATGAAATCATTTACATTTACCGTATCCTATCAATAAACCAACAATTAAGTACAAAGACAGGAGTATATTACGATGCGAGGTTGGGAAGTGGTTTTTACAGAAGCCAGCAAAATGTTTAAAAACCGAGCGATAGTGAGTTTTTTTTTTAATTTCAGATATTCTGCAAAACACTTAAAAACGTGCGTTGTACATTATTTTTTGCGCGATGGTGTGTTCAAAATAGTAAATAACAGTAAAATAATAACATCTTTGTTGGAAATATTTGCGTTCATTATAAACAACTGACTAACGTTAACAGTGTAGGCAATGTTTATTAGTTGAAACTTCAGGAGGCTGGGAGACCAATTAGTGATAAAATGGAGGCAAGTACGTATTTGTTGTTTTATATTGTTTCAAATAAGTTCAGTTAATTTAAGATGCAGTGATTTGTTTCGTATAATGAATATTAACACTAACTTTTGGATATATTTTTTTGTATATACATTGTATGTTGTATACATAGAGGGCAGTGGTTTAATTCCCACACCCGTTTTGTAATATGTAATATTACAGTGTAGTTATTTTTATTACTGTATAATTATTTAGGTCCACCGCTGTGGTCTCGAGGTAGCGTGCTACCTTGTCACGCAGCGGGCCGAGTTCGATCCCCGGTCGGTGCAGTTTTTCTGGGTGAGGTTTTTATCGGGGGTTTTCCTAACCTGTAAGACAAATGTAAGGAAAACTTTAAGTCCCCGAAATCATATGGTCATCATCATCATCATCATCCTTCACCAGTATGGAAAGCAACGGGAAGCTACCACGTCTATAATTCCCTAGTAAAGCTGCAAAGCATTGAATGATAATGCTATGATTGCAGTGAAAAACCTGTCCTCGGGCAGAATTATTATGGATGGATAGATAGTTATTTATGTAGGAAGTTGAACTTCCAATCATGGTCGCCATTGCTGTAAGTACGACAAAACGCAATGTCGCGCAAAACAAATTATTTATTTCTTGCTTATAATAGATGTTCTATAGTAAATCTGCCCGAGGGCAGGTCTTTTACTGCAATCGTAGCATTTTCATGCTATGCTTTGCAGCTTTACTAGGGAATTATGAGTGTTGCTTTCCACACCGGTGTAGGATGATGATGATGGTGGTGGTGGTGGCCGGATAGTTTTCGAGACCGTTGGGCTCTAAGCTTCCTGACATTTGATTTACAAGTGAGGAAAAACCCCGAAACAAAAAAACCTCACCTAGGAGCCTGTACAGACCGGGAATTCAGCCCGGGCCCGCTGCTTGACAAGGCAGTACGCTACCTCGAGACTACAGCGGTGGACATAATAGATGTTAATACGTGTGTCCACAACCAATACATTGTCACGAGGGTTAGGGCAGCTGCTGTTACAGTACGTATATGATAAAGGTTAACTTAACCTCGTGCGCTATGGTTTATCTACGACGCAAATCGCGCGTTGTAATCGTCCCCCTTGTTTTTGAATGCATATGGTTTCTCAACAACGCTGACGACTGGCGCTAGAATTCTGCACTGACGTGATGCGTCGTGTACTTGAATTACTTGAATTCCGGATGCAATTTGCCGGCGTTTCCAAAGAATACTGAAGCTATTATCCGTACTTATTATGAATACATAGTCTTTTATATAGATTTTTTATTGTTTTATAGATTATTTTAATTATTTAAGCAAAGTCTTTTGAAATAGAGTTTAGACATTCAAAGTCTGTTGAGATAGAGTATAGTTCAGAGCAAAGTCTTGTTTAAGCTAACTGTAAACATCCCTACATTTAGTTCATTGGAATGTTAGTTGGTACAGTTAGGGTGAATTGAGGTCATTTTTAGTATATAACACTTGAGAAGTGAGGGTCTCGTGTCTGTCTGTGTGTGTAAACGGCTGAAGGGTAAGTCACCGACCATTTTTCTTAATAATGTAGTCCATTTCTTTTATATTTGTATCAAGTACCATTAACATTTTTGAAACTATATTTTAGAAAAGGGATATAACATTTTAATCATGTAGATTTGGTTAGATTTAAAAATTCCACAACTCCCTCTTCTCAACCCCCCCCAAGAAAGTACTGTAGTTTTTAATATAGGCTTAGATTAGATTTAGGGCTATTAACTAAGGGTTTCTAATTATTTATACTTTAGTAATAAAATAGTTTAAAATAAGACTCCATTTGTTTATTTCAAAACATGTAAACTGTACATCCTCATACTAACGCTCGGCCAGATAAACGCTACCAGATTTTCCAAGTCCCGGAGGTCCTTTAAGCCTAATAAATCCAGTTGGGTTTATAATAGTACTCATTGGTGTAATTTATAAAAACAAACAAATATTTTATGACTAAATATCGGAAAAACAGTGCTTATTCTGTAATTTCAGCTAATTTAACAACTAAATTTTGATTAGATTTGTTACAAATCATCGAGTTCTGTACGATAGGAGGCGGATTTCTAATAGCATGCTATCTGGTGTGAAAAATTAGAACAATTTCTATGCAGTTGTTTCATGTGTAGGCTATATTTTATTTCGTCTGCACTTTATTAACTCTACAGGAAACCCAATATAAATAATTAAATATTAATACATGGTGCATGATATATGAAAATCGTATCATTTGTTGACCTCTTTCAGCCTCAAGAGAAACACCAAGTCTTTTGAGTGGACGTCCAGGTCTTCTTCTTCCTGCAGGTTGATAGCTTAACATTTCTTTGGGTATTCTGTGATCTTCCATTCGAAGAACATATTGCATCCATCTTCACTTTTAATCAGACATTTTGTTTTCTAAAGATTCTATGTGTAATCCTTCTAAGATGCCATCATTTTTTTGTGATCTGGTGTCCTCCGAAGGTATCTCATTTCAGCAGATCTAAGTCTCTGTATATCCTCCTGTTTTAATGTCCATGCTTCGCTATCAAACAAAGGATCCAGTATTTTACACACTTTTAGTTTTGAATGTTTTTGGACTAACTATGGCTTGAAGATGGAATTTATTAACCCTAAAGTCGTTAAAGATTTAGATATTTTTGCATTTACATTCTTTTCTTCTTCATATGAGATATTGCAACCTAGATATGTAAAATTATTCACCTGCTCCAAAATGTTATTGTCAAGTACAATTTTACTTCTGACAGGAGACCAATGCCATAATTGTACGTTACATTGTTCAACTTATTAAAGAATTTATATAAACTTAGTTTTGTTAAGATAAAGCTTTCTTAATTTTGATTTACTTAAGTTCATTTTCGATTTACACAAAACTTACTTACTTACTGGCACTATCGAACCCGTAGGTTCATGGCCGCGCGGATATAAGCTCTCCATACATCCCTATTATGAGCCAATGCTTTCCAATCATTCCCTGTATAATCTACTTCCCTCAAATCATAGTTAATGTTCTCCCACCTCATTCTTGGTCTACCAACTGGGCGTTTTCCTTCTGGCTTTCCTACAAGAAGTTTCCATGCACGTCTTTCATTCCCCATACGCGCAACATGTCCTGCCCATCGCAGTCTACGAGACTTAACTGTTCTTATTATATCTGGCTTCCTATAAAGACCATGTAGTTCATTGTTATGTAGTCTTCTCCATTCACCTGTCTGTTCATCTCTCTTTGGTCCAAAAATTTTCCTAAGAACTTTATTCTCAAATACTCGTAATCTCCTTTCCTCCCTTAAAGTAAGAGTCCATGTTTCGCACCCATATAATATAACTGGCAGAATAACAGTTTTATATATTTTCAGCTTAACGTTTTTTGAAAGGAGTTGGGACATCAAAAGTCTCTGCAATGTATAATAGCATGCATTTCCAGAATTGAGCCTATGTTTAATTTCTTTGTGCATCTCATTCCTATTTGAATTACACAAAAACTATATTCAATACTCAGAGAACCCCGGGTTAATCAATCAGCTGAATTTGAAAAAATAAAAAAATAAAATAAAAGAGTGAAGGGCCACAGAGCACAATAACTGGCAATACAATCCTTGGAAGGACGATATGCACTCCATGTGAAACCAGTATCACGCCGAGCATACAGCGTCGAGGCTATACATCGGGCGTAACACACTGTACAATAAACCAAAGGATATATGATACCTTCGGCGTTTGTTTTTCTCGCTTCAGGAATAACTCCAACTCACGGTATCATTTTCAATACCTTCAGAACTTCAAGTTTTTTTTTTTCTCCAACTGCAGTCTTTAAGTGGCAGCTTCAAGTAAAGGGAAAAAACTTGGTTGAGACCAATGACATCATATATGATACCTTGTATAAAATACCCTTAAATACCCTCCCCCTATTTTTTTGTTTCTTGATAATTTATTTTCACCCCCATGAACCCATGAAACGTGAACATAAAATTATAAATGACAAACTCTCAATTCTGGACCTCTTTAAAAGCTTCCAAAACATTTTAAACCCCGAATTTTTGTTTTGGCTCCCTAGAAAACTCTTAAGCACAAAAATGAGTTTATAACTACGTATCTTGTTAAAATTTTCTTCGGGAAGCAGAAGATTAATTATATATATATATATATATATATATACTAGAAGTCCCGGCCACGCGTTGCTGTGGTTAAGGTATACGTTAAAAATTTAAATTAAGTTGCTGTTTTTCAGCCAGATTACCCAAAACTAACACTTACACACGAAATTAATAATATTGAAAATAAAATAAACACTGAACACACTTAAATTATGAAATAATCAATATTTGTAATTCAATTGAAATTCGCGGTTGCAACAAAAAGCACAGCCATCTGGATCTCTCTTTGTTAAATAATAAACCAATTACCTTACCAAATTACCTTACACCGCCATCTGTTAGAATCGTATGGAACTCACAGATAATTATAATTCTTTCTTAAATAATAAACAAATAATTTGCAATAAAGAAATAATGCGACTGTAAATTTAGTTATAAACTACCCTAAGTCTCAACTGCACGCAGTGTGCAAAATTTTATTAAAATCGGTTCAGTAGTTTAGAATTCCATTGCGGACAAACAACGTGACACGGAATTTATATATATATATATATATATATAATTGCTTAGCCCATTGTTGAACCATAGCCTCTCCTTTGTAAGGAATTACTAAACCAAGTTAATTTTTAGTTACCTTATTTGCTCATAGATGTCAACTCCATGAGGCTAAATAAATCTATTCTATTGAATGGCATGCGGTCAACATGCCGACTCGATGAGACGTACAACAGACAACTAAGGTGTTACTAGGACGTTTGAGCTCGGTAAATTTTGCTTAGAGGCCACTTTATTCAGGCTTAAGGATCTTTTACGAGTCTGAAAATCTTCAGACTCGGAATCCACAGCTCCCTCCCGGAGGACTTGTTCCTTGGATTTTTCCGTCCTTAAAAAGTCCATCGACCCCTGCTGGGTTTGAACCCGCGATCCTGAGGACTAGAGGCAAGGAGCGTAACCACTAGTCCACCGCGTCCGACAGAAGATTAATATAAATGTATTAAAATAGAATACATGATACAATTAAGATATTAAAGTTTTAATTTTCAATTCTTCTTTGAGCGCTATTTTCCCTCTCTAATTTTTCTTACTCCATCCCAGAAAATACATGTTTTCTCTACGCGTTCGAATTTCCCCTTCTCTCCTTCTTCTCAAGTTATCGCAACAAACCAATATCCCACGAGCCGACCTGAGAAATATCTTCAGTATCTGCAATCTTAATTATATTTTATTGTTATCAAATACAATAACATGCGACCAATTTTAGAATCTTTGCACAGAGAATATAATTTAATTTCGTCCTCGCTTTTAAAATTATGAACCATCAATTCACCCTAGCAGAACCATCCAACTGCATTTCTACCATCGTCATGTTTTTCTCTCCCCCAGGATAATTTAAGTCCTGACTGCGGGGTGAGATATATTTAATGACTCCCCTTTGACCCCTCTTTATATCAATGACGCTCTTATTAATTTTCAGTATCTACTTAGTAGGATCGATAAAAAAATTTAAACACTTTTTCAAAAATCTTCTCATAGGAACAATCTCATTGGTATACTATTTCTAAATTCGCTAAAACGCTAGAGGAAGTAAAATAAGATAGTCTTACCTTAGGGAGCCTTACCTTAGAACGTCTCAAAAACTGTTCATGAATATGATACAAGTTTTGTTAAGTTCAGATCAACGGAAACAAGCAAACCACAGGAGACTGATTCAGGGAAACAAGTCACGACTGTCGTAATATAAACACAAAGTAATTTATTCCGCCGACAATCCTGTAAACAGCTAATTCCAAAGTTTCGCATGTGTATGTTGGCGATACTAAAAAATAACTTAATGGAAAAGTGTTCGGATTATATGGAAATAAACTTCAGATAATATTGAGAAGGAAATACAAATTATGCCTATAAATTGTTTGTTTCGGCGAAAGATAACGATTTTAATTTCATAATAGTTGGATTGCATGAAAGGAATTTTTACTAGTCATCAGTTTCGCCTCTTTTGTAATGCGGCGTGTTAATCAGTACACAATCTCGAACCGTTAGCTGATAAATATTTTATAATTGAAATTAATAAAGTGGTCTTATCAAAGCATTGGTTGTTTTAAAAAGAGGCATAACAAGAAATGGTTTGATGAGGAATGTGCCGACAATGTAAAGAAATGAAAGCTAGCAAAAATGAAATGGTTACACGAGCCAAATGAGGTAAATTTAGAGCAATTGGGTAGTATTAGACGGGAAACCACCAAGTTACTAAAGAGTAAAAAGAGGGAATATTTGAGAGAGAATATTAATTATCTTGAAATGAATGCAAAAAATAGGAACATTAGAGAATTATATCAGGGAATTAGTATAGAGAAGAAAGGGTTTCAGGCTAGAACAAACATAATTCGGAATGAAAATGGGGATATGATTGCAGATTCCAGGAGCATATTAAATAGATGGAAAAGTTACTTTAATCAGCTATTAAATGTACATACAGAACAGGACATTGAGGAGGATAATTTACAGACAGCAGAAATGCTAGTCGCAGAACCAAATGCACTAGAGGTTGAAATGGCAATTGAAAAATTGAAGATGTATAAAGCATCAAGTTCAGATGAGATCCCAGCAGAACTGATAAAATCAGGGGGAGAAAAATTGATGGACAAGATACGCTGGTTGCTTAGTATGATTTGGGAAAAAGAAGCTCTTCCAGATGAATGGAAGGAATCAATTATCGTACCAATTTATAAGAAAGGAGATAAAACTGATTGCAACAACTACAGGGGCATCTCATTACTTTCAACTTCGTACAAAATTCTAACAAATATATTAGTAAGCAGACTTACTCCCTATATTGATGACATTCTAGGAGATCATCAATGTGCATTTAGAAGAAACAGGTCTACAACAGATCAGATTTTTAGTATAAGACAGATTTTAGAAAAGAAATGGGAATATAATGGTACTGTACATCAACTATATGTAGACTTCAAAAAAGCATATGATTCAATTAAGAGGGAGAAGTTATATAGTATCCAGCTGGAGTTCGGAATTCCTAAAAAGTTAGTTAGACTTATACGAATGTGTCTAAATGGCACAAAGAGTAGGGTGCGTGTAGGCAAACAGTTTTCGGACACTTTTGAAATCCAGAATGGGTTGAAGCAAGGAGATGCACTATCTCCTCTACTATTTAATTTTGTACTAGAGCATGCCATTAAATCTTTAGAGAATGAGGAAGGCTTACAACTCAATGGTATTAATAAGCTGTTAGTTTATGCTGATGATGTAGTATTATTGGCCGATAGCGAGGAGATACTAAAGGACAACACGCACACACTATTGAGTAACACTAAGAAATTAGGACTGGAAGTAAATATCAATAAAACTAAATATATGGTCACACGTAGAAATTCATTATATAATGGAAATGGACAGCTAATGACAAATGAGGGAAATTTTGAGGAAGTGGCTGAATTCAAATACCTAGGAACAATAATCACAAATAGGAATGAGATGCACAAAGAAATTAAACATAGGCTCAATTCTGGAAATGCGTGCTATTATGCATTGCAGAGACTCTTGATGTCCCAACTCCTTTCAAAAAACGTTAAACTGAAAATATATAAAACTATTATTCTACCAGTTATATTATATGGGTGCGAAACATGGACTCTTACTTTAAGGGAGGAAAGGAGATTACAAGTATTTGAGAATAAAGTACTTAGGAAAATTTTTGGACCAAAGAGAGATGAACAGACAGGTGAATGGAGAAGACTACATAACAATGAACTACATGGTCTTTATAGGAAGCCAGATATAATAAGAACAGTTAAGTCTCGTAGACTGCGATGGGCAGGACATGTTGCACGTATGGGGAATGAAAGACTTGCATGGAAGCTTCTTGTAGGAAAGCCAGAGGGAAAACGCCCAGTTGGTAGACCAAGAATGAGGTGGGAGAATAACATTAACTATGATTTGAGGGAAGTAGATTATACAGGGAATGATTGGAAAGCATTAGCTCAGGATAGGGGTGTATGGAGAGCTTATTTCAGCGCGGACATGAACCTACGGGTTCGATAGTACCAGTGACTAAGTAAGTAAGTAAGTAAAGTGGTCTTATCTTTAAAATGCAGCATTTAACTGGAAAAAAGTTGCATTTAGTCAGACAAATTTAACATTAATTCAGATAAGTCTGATCATGTTATACAGTACGAATTCATGATTAGTCTAAGATAGCTGTCAGTTATAATGTAATGATGATATTATGTCGTATACTGTATCATGCAAATTTAACTTTTTATAATGATCACAGAACCTCAGAATGTCTATGGTACTTCTCAAATAAGTCTATTATGGATGCAAAGCACTTGTCGCAGCGTTTCTGCCAGTCTGCAAAGGCATGTCCAAACAATTTTTTGACATCTTTCTAAATCGCATCCTACTGTTTTTGAAGTTGAAAACCGCCTCCCGTAAAGGCGTTTATCTTGGTTATAGAACAGAACAAGTTACACGGGACTAAATCCGGATTTTAGGGAGGCACGCATTTCACCTTGATTTTCTAAGACATTTATCATAAGTAATTTCACGAGTGAATTTATCTAGAGGATTTGTAAATCAAGAGTGGCATTTGTTAGGACTACTTAACGAATAAAATTAAGCAGTTTACTAAAAAATCATTATTTAAATGTACTGTACGGTATTCACCGGTATTTAAACATATTTATATATTAATGTAAACGGCGATGTTTGGAAACAAATCAGAAATGTGTGGTTATGTCATTTGTTCATTCACTGCAACTTGATCATATTATTTATTGCCAGATAGGATCGCAATATTGTAAGAATGCACCCTAGTGGAGAAAAGATGAAACACATCAAACTGTATATTACAACCAACATTATAGGTTATTAATTTAATTTTTTAGTAAACAACTCAGTAAAATCATTATTTTAAATCACAATTATCAAATATTTAGTTCGAAGGAATCTGTTCATTATTTTCTATATTCAATTTATTTGTTGGAGAGTTAAATCACTGCAAAACAATACTGCGATCTCCTTCAGAACATCAAATAGGAGGAACTTTCTTTACCACTAAAGCAGAACCTGGTAAAGATATTTCGATAAAGAGCGAGATGAAACACGACTGTCATTGGTTATAAAACAAAACTCATTGGAACGTGATTGGTCATTGACTCCCATTTGGGGCACGAGTTAAATATCCAACATCATTTGCGATATGCGGCCTCGCATCATCGTGGTGTAGCACCCTGTTTCTTTGTTGCCAGCCTGTGGCATCCAGTGTTCTTTTTTTATTTTTATTTCAGAAGGCGTTCTTATGATTATTTGTATTGAACCTCTCTTACTATTACAGAAGCGTGTTGATGTTTTCTTCCTCAAGAACTGAAGCTTCGGGCCTACCTTCTTTTGAAATTGATTGTCATAAGTAATCCCACGAGTGATTTCCAATTTATCTAGAGAATTTGGAAATCAAGAGTGGCATTGTTAGGATTATTTAACGAATAAAATTAAGCTGTTTACTCAGAAATCATTATTTAAATATAGTTATTTTAAAATATTTATATATTTAATGTAAACGGCGAAGTTTGAAAACAAATGAGAAACGATTGGTACGCTTCTTCTCCTTCTTTTGTTCATCACTGGAACCAGATCATATTATTTATTGCCAAAGGAACGCAATATTGTAAGAATGCACTCTAGTGGAGAAAAAATGAAACACATCAAACTGTATATTAATTCATTTCTGATGTCCTATGATAATTACATTTTTCTGGAAAGTTATTACCAGGGAAAAATACATTTAAGAAAGTGCAAACATTGGTTTCTTTTTTGGTGGTATAATCAATTGCTACAAATGTTTTTATATTAACTCCCGCATGTGCTATGTGTTGACATTGATGCACTATGTATACAATCTGGTAGCCGTATTTCTTACAGAGTCAGTCACTACAAAATAATGCTATGACCTCTTCAGTATGTTAAAAAGGAGGTGCTTTCTTTATTATGATAAACTTTAGTTGGTACATTCTAGGCGAAACACGACTGTGATTGATTGTAAATCAAAAGTCTTTGAAATGTGATTGGTCATTGACTCCCATTTGGGGCATAAGTTAAATAGTCATAAGTAATGCCACGAGTGATTTCCAAATTATCGATAAATTCACGACTCACGAAGTGAGGAGTGAATTTATCTAGAGAATTTGGAAATCAAGAGTGGCATTTGTTAGGACTATTTAACGAATAAAATTAAGCTGTTTACTCACAAATCATTATTTAACTATAGTTATTTTAAAATATTTATATATTTAATGTAAACGGCGGTGTTTGAAAACAAATGAGAAGCGATAGGTACGCTTCATCTCTGCTTCTTTTGTTTATTCCTGCAACCAGATCACATTATTTATTGCCAAAGGAACGCAATATTGTAAGAATGCTCTCTAGTGGAGAAACAATTAAACACATCAAACTGTATATTAATTCATTTCTGATGTCGTATGATGTAAATATGACAATTATATTTTTCTGGATTGTTACCTGGGAAAAAATACGTTTAAAAAAGTGCAAACAGTGGTTTCTTTTTTTGGTGGTATAATCAATTGCTACAAATGTTTTTATATTAACTCCCGCATGCAGCATGTGTTGACATTCATGCACTATATATACAATCTGATAGCCGTATTTCTCACAGGCTCAGTCACTGCAAAATAATGGTCAGACCTGTTCAGAATATTAAAAAGGAGGAGCCTTCTTTAATATGGTAATTATAACACTGATAAATATTTCGTGAAACACGACTCTGATTGGTTGTAAAACAGAAATCATTGAAACGTGATTGGCCATTGAGTCCCATTTGGGACATGAGTTAAATAGTCAGTGTAAATGCTAATTCTAATTTCTAAGAATAACTTTATCCACTTTAAACAATTTATATCATCTTCCAGCTGTGCTGTAGGGGGGGGAGCTCTCTGTAGGTCTCCTGTAACATTACATAGGCCTCAGAAGAACGTTTGTTGAGATAGAATCAGAATTTGAAAGCAGCATATTATTTCCATTGTAGCCATGTCTGTACTGAACATGTCTGGACTTGCACACCACTCGCAAAAAGGAATCCTGAGGGACGACCTTGAAAATGTACACGACTCATTACGCTAACAAGCAAATTTTGCGTGTTAAGTTTTATTGAACAGATCTCGTGTTTAAAAGTGTGCAAGATACCAGATCTAGCAACGTTCAATGTCTTTGAGTGTGTACAGTACTCTGGGTGTTTCACTGACTGTTTAACTCGTGCCACAAATGCTAGTCAATGATCAATCACGTTTCAATGAATTTTGTTTTACAACCAATGACAGTCGTGTTTCACCTCGCTCTTTATCGGTTTCTCTTTATCAGCTCCTCCTTTTGTGATAAAGAAAGCTCCTCCTTTTTAATGTTCTGAACAGGACAGAACATTATTTTTCTCCAACAAATACATTGAATATAGCAAATAATTAACATATTCCTTGATTTTACTGAGTTGTTTACTAAAAAAATAAATGAATAACCCGTAATGTTCTTCTTCTTCTTCCTTCCAAGTATTAGGCCAAGGCCTGTTACGATCCTATAGAAAATTTTCCCTCCAGCGTGATCCTTCCGGGAAATTCTCGTATAAGACTTGAAAGCATAATAATAGTCCCTTCGATTGGTTGCTGGCCAAAGGAAGGCAAGACCAGTGATAGGGCTGCCATCTTATAGCCTCTGGTCAGGCTTTTGTGGAGAAGAAAATAAAATAAACGAAAGAAGATATGCCCTAATAGCGTCGGGGTCGAAAATCAAGAATTAACCAAAAGAGGTTAGATAGTAAAGTTAAAAGAGTGCAAAACACAAGTACCCGTAATGTTGATTATGATATATAGTTTAATGTGTTTCATTATTTCTCCACTTGGGTACATTCTTACAATAGTGCGATCTTATTTGGCAATAAATAATATGATCTAGTTGCAGTGAATGAATATAACCTCACATTTCTGATTTGTTTTCAAACATCGCCGTTTACATTAAATACATAAATATTTCAAAATAACTATAGTTAAACAATGATTTGTGAGTAAACAGCTTAATTTTATTCGTTAAATAGTCCTAACAAATGCCACTCTTGATTTCCAAATTATCTAGATAAATTGAAAATCACTCGTGGCATTACTTATGACAATGTTTGGGATATTAGAGCGATTGTGTATTTTTGCATTATGTATGTTTAATGTCCGTCGCCGTGGCGTAGTCGATAGAGTCCATACCTTCCACTCCGGCGACCCGGGTTCGATTCCTGGCGGGGTAGGGGATTTTAAATCTCCATCTTGGGTCTGGGTGTGTGTGTGTGTGTGTGTGTACTTGTGTCTATGTTAGAATTAAAGAAAGCTAAAAAAAAAGGCAAAACAAGAAAGAAAACCAGTATAAACAAAAAAAAAATGAGAGCCCGATTTGCTAGCCTTACTGTTTGAATGTCATGTTTGAATTCGTCGTGTAGGGTCTAACAATATTGAAGAATTACTATAAAGCCGGATATTTATTCGTACCCTAAAAATAAGGGATTATGTAATTTTAATATATCTATTTTCATTTAAATATAAAAATATGATTTAGCATTGTTTATTAAGAAAATAGAAAAAATCATATTTTTATCTTATAAATAATTAAAAATAAGTTATTGTTGCTAAAATATAGTTAAACTTTATAACTGTCTAAGAAGTTTTTTAATATTTTATTGACTTTGTTTATAAATAAACTTCCTTTAATAGTACATTACGATGCGAGGTTGGGAAGTGGTTTTTTTACAGAATTGAGGGAAAATGTTTTCGAGATTCTGTAAAACAGGATAATTTTCCCTTATTTAAGAGGCCTTTATTCATTTGAGTTAGGATTTTTATTTATTTAATTTTTTTGCTTCACAAACGTGCGTTGTACATTATTTTTTGCGTGTTAGATGTTTGAAATATTTAAATAATTACTGAAATATTTTTATTTTAAAGTGATTGGGTAACCAGAAAATGAATTAGGCAATGTTGGTTTGTGAACCAATCAGATTTGAAATATTATTGAATGCTGGGTTAGCATCTCTAAGATGGCTAGAGGAGTGCATAACACACGGGTCGAGATTACAACGGTCAGAATCACTTAAGAAATATTTCATGGTTCTTCTTCTTCACTCCACGGGCTAGACAAATTGCCAGCTCCGCCTCACAGTTGTTCTGTCCATCTTTTCACTGGCCTCCCTACATTCCTTGAACCTCTTGGCTTATAATTAAATGCTGCTTTTGATAATCTTGTTACATTCTTTCTTTCTATATGTCTCAACCATTTATCTCTATATTCTTTGATTCTATCATTCAATGGATATATATATATATATATATATATATATTTTCAAATGCCCTAGGTTGTCTTCCGTCATTCCTGGTGTTCTCCTGGCATGGTGCACTTGTAACCCACTTTTGAGGTTGGGGCGCCTGGAAGGCGGGGTTACGTTGCCCCGATGATATGATGGGTGATGATGATGATGATAGTGGTCCCTAATCCTAAGCTTAATCTCAGATGAATATGAATGATGATGATTGAGATAGCTATATGATTTCGGGCCTTTTAAAGTTTTCCTGACATTTGTCTTACAGGTGAGAAAAAATCCCGTGGTACCGGTCAGCTCGGGGTGGGTGTCGGTGAGCAATGAGATTCAGGCGACTATCACGATCACTATGATAATGAAGATAGACGAAGAATTGTTGTTTTTTTTTCAAATGCAGGGAAATCTTGATACACTTTCCAGTCTTTTCTTATTTTATGAATTAATGTTTGACAGCTATCGCCCTTAAGATTCTCAAGGAACTTTTAAGTTATTCACACTCTATTTAAGAGAATATCACTTTCTATTAGGACCCTTTATTTCTCGCGATATATAGCACACATTTAATCAATCGGAGATCTAGGCTGTTGTACACTTCAGGTCGCAAATTTTTTTCAATTTAATATCTTATTCCACTGATGCACTAAACACTTTTAAAACATTTTGCAACACTTTTAAACACATTTTAAACATCTTCCATTGTTGCAACGATCTTTTTTTTTATATTTATATATTTACGTAAAACATGGTCGTGCTACATTGCTTACTGCTATTTTCCCTCCTCTTCCTATGTTGTTCCAGCGTTGCCACCATCAACAACCCAAAATACTCCAGATGTTGCCAACCATTTCCACGTTCCCTGGATTTCACCTACGTTAGAGTAATTCATTTGTGTTACAGTAATTGATTTAGGTTTGGTTAGCTTTTAGGTTCCTTGCTTTTTAAATGTGATTCCACGTTCCCTGGATTTCACCTACATTAGAGTAATTGATTTAGGTTTGGTTAGCTTTTAGGTTCCTTGTTTTTTAAATGTGATTTGATACGTAAAATAAATTACCTCTTCATATCTGTTACTCTATGAAAAATTCAAAATATCGGACAGTTACCACGTAAAATCATATTTCCACTAGTTCATTTCGTGTCAATTATACATTTTTAGATAAGTTCTGGGAATTTTGTGTCAATGTTGGTCATACTGATTTCTCATACATATACCGCCAATTGCTGGAGGTTGCATTTATCTACCTGGGATAATTGGAGCACTAGCGCATGCGCACTGCGATTCTATAGAACTTAGAAAAATTTTCGTGCGACCCGAAGTGTAGCACATCCAAGATCTATCCTCCTAACTATAAAATTACTTAGTGACTTCTAATATTCTCACTACGTTGCGGCCGTTGTAAAATCTTAGAACAATATTAATTTCGCGCCTTCTCTTGAGGACGAGCAAATAAACTTATCCTGCCCAATGCAGGAGCGAGAGTTTGTCAACTTCGTTCTAGACTCCTTTTGAGAATCTTTAGGGTGGCAACATTATTACCATCGCACATTCAATTGGTTAATTTATTATAATAATATAAAATATACATTCTTATTGGCTAAAAACATTTACGCCTACAAATTTCACACACCTTGGGACCATGTTTCTCCCCGAGTTCATTGATCTTGTTTACAAGCGACGTTTCTGGACATCTCAACACCTGTACAGGCGGCAGCGTTGTAAGATGTTTATTTGTAAAGAAGGTTTTATTATTCAACTTACCTTCCAACCTTTCTAACTGCTGAGTTTTATGGCTTCTACGTGACTACCCCAATAGACTGTAGGATTTGCAGCTAATTGCTTATATCCTTTAGGGGTCCACGAGCTTAAGATTCCTATATGTATTTCTAAATTTTGTCACCGACAAGTAACTACTGGAATTCTCCTTTATGTTTAATATATATATTCTTTAATATAATCTTAAAAATAACATGTATAATGGGGGATAAGTTCCCGTCTCAAATTGCCTCATATTGCTCATAATAATAATTTAGTAGGTAAACTTATCTGATAAATTTTTTATGAGCAATATCTATCGCTTCGAATTGTTCCTTACCCTCTCTTTTGGCTAATCTATCAATTATTTCTAAATATTATGTTGAATTAATGTCATTTAGTTGGAGACTCACACACTCTACAATAAACATTCATACAGCACATTGAAAAATAAACATAATCCTTGACGAAATATGATCTCTACCGTTTCCTAAAAAATACATATTTGACATACAACATATTAATTTATTCAATTTCATAATATCTCTTGTTTAACATAGATCCTAATTAACACTTCCAACAGTTTATTATTATCTTTTGTATAGAGATTTATTTATATTTCTTTATGTTAAGCACACGCAATTTATTCTCTTATTTGATGGCGTCTGGTCCAATCAATCTTTTAACTTATTTTATTGAATTTATTTCACTAGATTTTGTAGCTCTTCTTTATCACTCAGTAACACTGTTTTGTTGTACACACATATAATTTTAATTGATGTTGGAATACCTAGAAGACGTTGGGCTGATGCATTATGAAGTCGGAACGGGCAATTGCCTAATCCTGGAGTGACGATGATGATGATGACTTTTCTTGCATGTGATTTGGAAATACCGCTATATTTTTGTGTTTACTTACATATATTTTCTTAATATCTAAATATTTTATTTGATACATATACAGCCTTTGGTTTCCTTTGCCTTGTTTTCATTAATTTTGTGCAGAAGCTCGCATTAACGTTTTTTTATTTAATATTCAAGGATATCAATTACATGTAAATATTTTGGTATTAAAATTACTTGTATATGCCTCTCTATATAAGCAATTTATGCTGATGTAGTATTATTGGCCGATAGCGAGGAGATACTAAAGGCCAACACGCACACACTATTCAGTAACACTAAGAAATTAGGACTGGAAGTAATTATCAGTAAAACTAAATATATGGTCACACGTAGAAATTCAGTATATAATGGAAATGGACAGCTAATGACAAATGAGGGAAATTTTGAGGAAGTGGCTGAATTCAAATACCTAGGAACAATAATCACAAATAGGAATGAGATGCATAAAGAAATTAAACATAGGCTCAATTCTGGAAATGCATGCTATTATGCATTGCAGAGACTTTTGATGTCCCAACTCCTTTCAAAAAACGTTAAGCTGAAAATATATAAAACTATTATTCTACCAGTTATATTATATGGGTGCGAAACATGGACTCTTACTTTAAGGGAGGAAATGAGATTACGAGTATTTGAGAATAAAGTTCTTAGGAAAATGTTTGGACCAAAGAGAGATGAACAGACAGGTGAATGGAGAAGACTGCATAACAATGAACTACATGGTCTTTATAGGAAGCCAGATATAATAAGAACAGTTAAGTCTCGTAGACTGCGATGGGCAGGACATGTTGCGCGTATGGGGAATGAAAGACGTGCATGGAAACTTCTTGTAGGAAAGCCAGAGGGAAAACGCCCAGTTGGTAGACCAAGAATGAGGTGGGAGAACAACATTAACTATGATTTGAGGGAAGTAGATTATACAGGGAATGATTGGAAAGGATTAGCTCAGGATAGGGATGTATGGAGAGCTTATGTCCGCGCGGCCATGAACCTACGGGTTCGATAGTGCCAGTGAGTAAGTAAGTATATA
The DNA here is from genome assembly GCA_030220185.1 of Diploptera punctata. Taxonomy (NCBI): domain Eukaryota; kingdom Metazoa; phylum Arthropoda; class Insecta; order Blattodea; family Blaberidae; genus Diploptera; species Diploptera punctata. The sequence goes on from JASPKZ010009822.1 coordinate 146,658, forward strand.
GCAATTTAGTCTCCCACGATTTCTTTATTCCGGCCTCATTTATATATTTTCATTTATCATTTAAAATAAATAGGTGCTCCCTTAGCTATGGTCATTGTTGAAGTTTTATTATAATTTATGTTGATTGATCTTCATATATACTTGATAATCAAATTCTTCTTTATATAACTCATTTATTCATCATTCGCATATTATTTTTATTCAATCGATTAAGGTGGAAGTTATCCTTATTTATTTACTTGTAGGTAACATAATAAAAAAATTCATACGCGCAGAACCGTCGCTGTATACAGAATTATCTCGTCGTAGCTCATAATTCGTCCATTTCATTACAGACGACAATTATATCTCATTAACAAGTCGACACAATTGGTCGAATCAAATCATGAAGATTTTCGCTATCATATGAGCGAACCTTTCTCATAAAAAAAAAAACATAATATGAACGCTTCCTTCGGACATTAATCCTGTATTTATATTTATTTCGCTTTGTCCACGCAATCATCATATTTGTCACCGATCATAGTCTATTCAAAGGGCAACACTTTAACCCCTCTTTTAAATTCCAGTATGCTTCTAATGCTTCAATTTTATTCCTCAAGAACAACATTCGATTTTTAAGAACATTTATTTATTATCATAAGTAATGCCACGAGTGATTTCCAAATTATCGATAAATTCACGACTCACGAAGTGAGGAGTGAATTTATCTAGAGAATTTGGAAATCAAGAGTGGCATTTGTTAGGACTATTTAACGAATAAAATAAAGCTGTTTACTCACAAATCATTATTTAACTACAGTTATTTAAAAATATTTTTATATTTAAAGTAAACGGTGATGTTTGAAAACTAATGAGAAACGATAGGTAGCCTACGCTTCTACTGCTTCTTTTGTTTATCACTGCAACCAGATCATACTATTTATTGCCAAAGGAACGCAATATTGTAAGAATGCTCTCTAGTGGAAGAAAAAATGAAACACATCAATCTGTATATTAATTCATTTTTGATGTCGTATACATTTAAGAAAGTGCAAACAGTGGTTTCTTTTTTTGGTGGTATAATCAATTGCTACAAATGTTGACATGTAAGCACTATTATATACAATCTGGTAGCCGTATTTGTTATAGGCTCAGTCACTGCAAAATAACGGTCAGACCTGTTCAGAATATTAAAAAGGAGGAGCTTTGCTTAATATATGATAATCCTAACGTTGATAATTATTTCGTGAAACACGTCTCTGATTGGTTGTAATACAGAAATCATTGAAACGTGATTGGTCATTGACTCCCATTTGGGGCATGAGTTAAATAGTCATCGAAAACATCCTATTTATATATTTGTATCTATTATGTAGTTGATTCTAAATTTTAATAGCACAATGATTACTTAAGATTTTTATTACAAGTAATGGCGTTTAATACCCTGGTTTAAGCATCATCGTCATCATCATCATCATAGTACATTCACGAATTTAGGTCATTTGATGACCTGTTTCGGCCTCAAGAGAAACACCATCCAGAAGTCTTTTGAGTGGACGTCCTGGTCTTCTTCTTCGTACAGGTTGATATCTTAACATTTGTTTGGGGATTCTGTGATCTTCCATTCGATGAACATGTTGCATCCATCTTGACTTATAATCAGAAATTTTGTTTTCTAAAGATTCCAGGTGCAATTCTTCTAAGATGTCTTCATTTTTTTGTGATCTAGTAGTGTGTATTCTGCAGTGCTCCGAAGATATCTCACTTCAGCAGATCTAAGTCTCTGTATATCCTTCCTTCTGTTTGAACGTCCATACTTCGCTACCATACAAAAGAGTTGGAAGAGCCAGTGTTTTATACACTTTCAGTCTTGAATGCTTTTGGACTAACTGTGGCTTGAAGATAGAATTTATTAACCCTAAAATTCTTAAAAATTTAGGTATTTTTGCATTTACATCCTTTTCTTCTTCATATGAGATATTGCATCCTAGATATGTAAAATTATTCACCTGCTCCAAAATTTTATTGTCCAGTACAATTTTACTTCTGACAGGATCTACACCTTGAAATGCCATAATTTTTGTTTTTTCTGTAGATATCTTTAATCCATATTCTTCTGTAATTTTGTTAAGTTCATACAGACCTTTCTGTAGATTATCTTCGGAATTTGCTATTATTATTTGGTCATCTGCAAACAATAGGGTGTTTAATTTTCTATTTTCTGATATTCTTATTCCAAATTTATATGTTTTGTTCCAGCAACATATTACTTCATTGATATAAATTGCAAAGAGTGTTTGGGATAGGGGGCAGCCTTGTCTCACGCCACGATTTATAATTCCTTCTTCAGAAAATCTGTTATTTAATTTAATCTTTATGGTGTTGTCTTTGTAAATACTTTGTATGTTCTGCCGAAGTAAATTTGGTATATTTCTGTCTTCCAATATATTTAAGAGTTTTGATCTCTTGACTGTGTCGAATGCTTTTTCAAAATCTATGAAAGCGAAATATGTTTCTAAGTTGAATTCTCTTCTTTTTTCAAGCTGGTTTAAGCATTCATTTATTTATTTATCTGATTATGACGGTAAACAAGTTTTGTACAGACGAGCTTGTACCTGGGAGGGGGAGTATTTTCTGTCTCACTCGTACACTTGTATTTTCTTTTAAAAACATTTCAAGGTGGTAAAGCGAGATTCTTATCTCCCGTCTTTCAAGTTCCGAGTTCAATGTATCCTGCACTATTTTGTTATGAACAGCTGCATTTTTTTCTTTTCATTACAAAAATCTTTTATTTTATTCCTACTTATCTATATCAAGGCAAGGAATATCATTTAGGCTTAAATCAGCTCTATGTTATGCATATTATATATTTTTAACACTAATTCACCCTTATAATTATATTATTCGCCCTTATATGCAAAATGTAAAATTGTATATCTTAAATTCTATATCTAACCTAATTTTGCATCTCCGTGCACCTGGCAGATATTTTATTGTACTTCGATCTCCGAGCTACAATTATGGCTAGGGTAGTTCGCGTTCCGCGGATCCCTTACAAACTCATGATTATGACTTTATTCAGTCGAATTCAATTCAATATTTACCATAACATTTTCCCCACGATTTCCGGCGTCAGTACACATATCTGCCCGGGGTTCAAAGTGACGTCGTTCAGATTTATTCGTGAACTCGCGATATCTGTGTTTTGACCTTCTGATATTATATCTTCTCCTATTCCTTTACTGGCGATTCCAAGCATAGGAGACATATATTTTTCTCCTGAGGCGTTCATAACATCTACGACATATATTTCTTTTAAACTCTTCTTCTTCTTCACTTCCTAGTTTAGGCAAGAGTTGCCTGTTCCGTCTTCACTAAAGAGATCTAAGACCATCTCTTCCGAGGACGTCCGACATCTCTTCTTCCTCTTGGAAAATAATGGAATATTTTATTTGGTAATCTACTTTCTTCCATTACAGACAATGTTCCAGTCATGCAATATGACAATACTGCCTCCAGAACCAACCCATCATACTAGGTATTCTGACACACTACTAGACTTAATTATAACAAATAATCCTCAAAACGTTATAACTAGTGGACAGATAGAAGCTCCAGGCATCTCTGCACATGACTTAATATACATTGAATATTCACTCCTTTGCTCTAAACGTAGACCTAGACTTGTAACATACAGAGACTTGAAACATATAAATTATGCGCAATTAATTGATGACGCTGCAAAACTACCTTGGAACAACATATGGACACTTAGGACTGTAGACGAGAAAGTTGAAAATTTTAATGACATGATTTTACAATTGTATGACAAACACGCACCTATCAAGACTAGACGTATAAACAGACCACCTGCACCCTGGATGTCTGATAATATCCGCTTGCTTATGACTGAGAGAGACGTAGCATTCAGGAATACAGGAGGAACAAAGAACTGACAGACTTACAGACATACAAACATCTGAGGAATAAAGTCAACCAGACTGTCAGGAATGCAAAACTAAGATATGCCCATACTATTATTACACAATCTATGTCCAACTCAGCTGACATGTGGAAAAATTTAAAATCAATAGGCCTCTGTCAAAATAAACTACAGGTAGAAACAGCTGACCTACCACTAGATGAGTTGAATGACCATTTTACCCGCCTCCCTTCTGACAACACCTCACAACACAAACAACAGACAATAGATGAACTAATGTCATATTCCCAACCTACCCGAGACAAATTCTTTTTTTCCTATATCTCACACCTGATGACGCCAAAAGAGCAGTATTACGTATTAAATCTAAAGCACAAGGAATAGACAATATAACAATAACTCTCCTGCAAAAAATAATAGACATTATTCTCCCAACAATAACCCACATTTTTAATGCCTCTATAATGACCGGGACTTATCCCAGACTCTGGAAAATGGCTCTAGTTCGTCCTACACCGAAATCAAACACTCCCACAACACTCGATGATTATAGACCAATTAGTATTCTTCCCTGTTTATCTAAAGCACTGGAACACATAATACACTCACAGTTAACAGACTACCTCACCACACACGACTTACTTGATGAACATCAGTCTGGTTTTAGAACAGGACATCACACAAGTACTGCACTACTTGACATTGTAGAGGACATAAGAGACTCAATGGACAAAAGCAAACTCACCGCAATAGTCCTACTCGACTACAGCAAAGCCTTTGACACAGTAGATATAGACTTAATGCTAGCGAGACTAAAGACACTACATCTGTCGGAAAACTGCCTTGATTGGTTTGCATCTTACCTCACTAATCGTCAGCAATCAGTTTCTGTTAATAATCGCATTTCTTCCTGGCGCTTGGTGAGGAAAGGGGTACCTCAAGGCGGCGTCCTCGCTCCTCTTCTCTTCTCGATTTATATTAATGACGTGACCAAGAAACTACAAAACTGCAAGCATCATCATCTTTACGCCGACGACCTACAGATTTACACACACTTTAGGCCTGACGAAATTAATGAATATATTGACAAAGTAAACACTGACCTCAGGCATATATCTTTATGGTCCAGACAATATGGGCTGAAACTAAATGTAAACAAAACGCAAGCAATAATTATCGGACATCCAAGGCTATTACACCTCATAAACAATGGCAATATGCCGGCTGTCATATTAGATAATGAACAAATTCCTTATACCGACGTCGTTAAAAACTTGGGATTTTACTTAGATTCTAATTTAAAATGGCATGAGCAAGTAAAACAAACATCTAAAAGGATCTTCTCCATAATGCATTCCCTAAAGCGACTTAAACATTTTCTTCCTACAACTCTTAAAAGAATTTTAATCCAAACTTTAGTGATGCCGCATTTTGACTACTGTGACGTTCTACTAACTGACATAAGTGACGGATTGTCGGACAAACTGCAGCGTGTCCATAATATGTGTATCAGATTCATATTTAATGTTCGAAAATACGATCACATTTCTCCATTATTCCACGAATTGTCATGGCTACATCTAAAAGAGAGAAGAAAATCGCACTGTCTAATTCTCCTATTTAAGATCCTACATACCTCGATTCCCAATTATTTATCATCCCGTTTCCAGTATCTATCCTCAAACCATAACTTAAACACAAGATCACAACATAGTCTCTTACTTAATATACCGCAACATAGGACATCACATCACTCCATGTCATATACCATCTCCACTTCTCGCAACTGGAATTCCCTACCACAAGAAATAAGGGGCTGCCGGACATTGGCATCTTTTAAAAGAAATCTAAATTTATATTTGCTCTAAACTCGACTTCATTATTATCCAGTGTAAGATATATATATTAATTGGTGTTTCCCGTATAATGTATCATATTTATATTATTATTATTATTATTATTATTATTATTATTATTATTATTATTATTATTATTATTATTATTATTATTATTATTATTATCGTATCATTATTGTTATTACCCTATAAAATGTTGTTTGTACATGACATTTACATTGCTACATTTATTGTATCTTTAACTGTTTATAATTAGTATAGTGTATATCTATATTTGTCGAATATTTATTTGTATTTGTGCTGGTTGAGTGGAAGAGAGGGCCTTATGGCCTTAACTCTGCCAGAATAAATAAAGTATTATTATTATTATTATTATTATTATTATTATTATATTATTATATTATTATTATTCTTTCTACATGTTCTTTCCACTGTATCTTGTTGTTAAATATATGTTCTTTTATGGAGTAGATCTGAAGTTCTTCACGGATATCCTCGTTTCTTATCTGGTCCATTCTAGTGCAGCCTTTTACTCTTCTTAAAAATTTCATCTTGGCTGCTTGGATTTTACTTTCTTGTTTGGTGGTGGTAATCTAATATTCCCTCCCATACTAAAGGACAGGGACAGCCATTGTTTTATAAAATTTTAATTTTAATTTTATTTGTTTATGGGCTTTATTATTCAATGTTCTATTTATTGTGCCACAAATAGCTTGAAACTGATGTGTTTTGTGTTCAATATCTTTATCATACCCATAGCTGATGTCACATCCCAAATATTTAAAGTGGGATACTTGTTCAATAATTTCGTCTCTAATTACTATTTTTGCACGCAGAGTATTTCTTTCACAAAATGCCATTACTTTTGTTTTACTTATTGAAATTTTAAAATTATAATCGCTACATATTGCATTTAGTTTGTAAGAGCCAATTGTAACACATCTTCATCATGGTGTAGTAAGACTAAATCATCGGCGAAAATTAAGTTATTAATACTTGAGTTATTGTTCAATCTAAGGTCTTTGTCTATTATAATTTTCCATTGTTTCATAATGTCGTCGATATATATATATATATATATATATATTAAAAAGAGTGGGCGATAGACTACACTCTTGTCTAACTCCTTGATTTATTAAAATTTCTTCTGATTTTTTCCATCAGTTTTTATCACTACTTTAGTTTCTTCACAAAAGCCTTGGACTGATTTTATTAGATGGTGTGGATATCCTCGTTCCTTCATTATTTCCCATAGTATAGATCTATTTACTCTGTCAAAGGCCTTTTCAAAATCAATGAACAACAAATATGTTGACAGGTTAAATTCTCTTCTCTTTTCAATTAGTCTCTTTATAATAAACACATTGGGCACGCCGTAGCGTAGTGGTTAAGGTACTGAGCTACAAGCCGGAGGGTCGAGGGTTCAAGTCCCGTTGGGGTCAGAATTTTTAAACTGACCCAAACCCTCTGGCGGCACTATGGCCCTTGGGTCGACTCGGCCTCTAACGGAAATGAGTACCAGACGCTTGTTCTGGGGTAAAGGCGGCCGTCACGCAGGGCTGATAACCCGGCTAACATAAAGTGCCGATTGTCTAGAAAAAGTGGGAGCCTTAACCTCCTACTACCCCAAGGGCCTCCGGGCCTGTTGTGGGATCACTTTACAATAATAAACACATTATCACTACAGGATCTTCCTTTTCTAAACCCTGCTTGTTCTTCTTCTAAGAGTGTGTCAGATATCTTCTTCAATCTATTATTTATTATTTTTGCATATAATTTATAAGTGGAGTTCAATAAGCTGATACCTCTATAATTTTTATTATCTAATCTAGTTCCTTTTTTGAAGAGGGATATGACTTCACCTATCTTCCAATTTTCAGGTATTTTACATATCTTCCAACATTCGTTTATTAAGTTTAATAATCTTATTTCTGCAAATAAACCTGTATATTTTATCAATTCATTGTTTATACCATCTATACCTGGTGCTTTTCTATTTTTCATTTCTTTCAATGCCTCTCTCATTTCGCTTAGAGTAATTCTGTCTATTTCTGATTTATTTTCATTTTCAGAAGGGCGTTTTATAACTAATTCTTCTTCATTACACCATAATTATCTGTAGTGATTCTCCCATGTCTTCGGATTAATGGTATTTAGTTTTGCAGTATCTTTTTCTGTTGTATTTAATTGTTTCATTACTTTAAATGCTAACGATTGTCTGCCATGTACATCGTGCTCTATTTTGGAAATAAAACTTTCCCAGGAATCTTTGAGCTGTTCGAGTTATTTGTTTTGCTCGATTTTTTTTTTATATATATAGTTCTACATTCTTCAGTTTTATTTTGTAAGTACTCATTCTTTATCCGATCCATTCTTGTTACAGCCTCTTGTTCTTCTAAGGAAGTTGATTTCTACGCTTTGTATTCTACTTTGTAATTTTTGGTCACTCCCATAAAGTAATGCAGGAACTGCCAATGTTTTATAAAACTTCAATCTAGTATCATTTCTTGTTCTATTCTTTAATGTTGTATGTATAGTTCCACATACCATTTGAAATCTTGACAGTTTCACATTTACGTCTCTTTCAGTTTTTGTGTTCATGATAAAATTACAACCCAAATAATTAAAATTTGTTACTTGTTTCAGAGGTTTGTTGTCTATTTGATCTTACATGTTCACTTCCCCAAAATGCCACCATTTTTGTTCTTTCCTTTGATATTTTAAAATTGTATTCTTGACATAACTGATTTAATTGATGTAAAGAGTACTGTAAATTATTTTCATTTTCTTATATTTAATTCTAAAAGACAATTCTAGTATCAATCTGTGAATTTACTTGGAAGTCACAAATAAATGTGTTATGCCCCAAAATTTATGGGCTTTATAAATCCCTTTTTTATTGGGCCCATTATTGATAGTGTGATAGCCCGGAAATAATAGTTATCAAAAATACATTATTAAATTTAATTAGTGCTCTATAAACATTTGATTGATATAATTATTAAGTCCCTTTAGGCAGTTTATTTAATATGAATGCATATATCCGGGTGTTTTCGTACCAGGCACATATTGTCACGACAACATATTTTGTAAACAACTTCCCATTAGGTGAAAGCGACATACTTACAAGGGTATAAACTCGGGATTTCCTCCCCAAAAGAGATCTCGTCGGGGGTTGGAGGGGTGGCTCAACATCCTATGTAGCTCATCACACAGAAACACTGCTTCCACGCCGAGGTCGCCGATAATGGACTCACCTAAGACGACTTTATGTTATGTACTTTACATAGATTATGCTTTGTTCGGTTCAATAATTTGAAGCCTAAAATTCAAGCATTAAGATATCCAGCCTAATAGGCTTATTCAAGTCTTAGCTAACATGTTTTTGTTCAGGCTCATTTTTAAGTCTTGTTTGTTTCAGAATATTTCAACATTTGTTTCTTTTATAAACTCTCTGTTTATTTTAATTGTTATATAATATATATATATATTCAATAATCAGTTGAGTTGGCTTTTACTTGATGAAAATACATATTTATTAATTAAATAAAAATAAAACGTAGTTTTATTTGATTTTCATATTTATTATATAATTCAGTGACAGCTGTTTCGGTACACTGTGCCTTCTTCAGCCATGTTAACAAATTATGAATTGTGTTCCAACTGATCTAAGCAACAATACAACAATATTTATTTAATTTTTTTAATTTAACAAAGGGGATTCATTCAAATCAAGTTGAGAATTTAACAGTTTTTTACTACTTTTAAATTTATTAATTTATACAGTAGTAAAAAACTGTTAAATTCTCAACTTGATTTGAATGAATGCCCTTTGTTAAATTAAAAAAATTAAATAAATATTGTTGTATTGTTGCTTAGATCAGTTGGAACAAAATTCATAATTTGTTAACATGTCTGAAGAAGGTACGGTGTACTGAAACAGCTGTCACTGAATTATATAATAAATATGAAAATCAAATAAAACTACGTTTTATTTTTATTTAATTAATAATATATATATATATATATATATATATATATATATATATATATATATATATATGTTTCATATTTAGTTTATTTACGTGTCTGCGCTAATAACCTAGTTTTGCAGAGTTATTTAAATCCTGACCTTGATTTAATGTTAAGCCCGTCTCATTTATGCTATGCTACTCCTTTATAGGAGACCGGCTGTAACAAAATACTATCACTCCTTTAGTGAAAAAAGCATATGAGTTGTATTTTGGAAGTAAAGTGGAAGAGAGGAAAGAGCTGGGCATCGGGTAAAATTCCTGGCACTTGTTCGCGAACTTCACATGATTGTCTTAATGCCACTCATAAATCAACATCCTTCTGGAACCCCGATCCAAGTTTTCCAGAGCCAGAACCAAATATACTTCACTTTATTTCCCAATGTGAACTGAACGATCTTGTCCGAGACATCAATCTTTCTAAAGTTCAAGCGGAATTATTAGGTTCTCGACTGAAAGAGTGGAATTTATTACAAGGTGGTGTTAAGATGTCATATCGGAAACGCCAGCATTCACTGGCCCTTTATTTTTCTGCTATTAATGAGTTAACTTACTTCAATGATGTACAAGGCCTTCTGCAAGAACTTCTTAGTAGCTACAAATATAACGAGTGGAGACTATATTTAGATTCATCTAAGATTAGATTGAAAGCAGTATTGTTACATATTTACCCATCATTACCTTTTGCCTGTTCTTTGGCATGAAGGAAACAATATGGATGCAATATTGAAAGTAATAAATGATACAAAATATGGTTGATAGATATGTCGAGACCTGAAAATGATTGTTATACTTTTAGGAATGCAGTCTGGGCCCCTTACCTACGTGTTCTTTTGGAATAAAAGAAACGTGAAAATATGGATGCGATTATGCAATATATGACTGGCAGATATGTGGAGACCTAAAATTGATTGATATATTTCAGTTCATGAAATTTAGTTGCTTTCTTTGCGAAAGGGACTGCCGAGAAAAGGATAAACATTAAAACATTGAGGATTGGCCCATGCGAAATACTGAATTCCCGGAGAAAATACGGCTAAAGAACCACGCTTTAGTTGAGAAAGACAAGATACTGTTATCGCCTTTGCATATAAAATTAAGGTTGATGAAACATTTTTTTAAGGCTTTGGATAAACATGGTCCGAGTTTAGGATACTTGAGAGAAAATATTCCTAAAATCAGTGATAGTAAGTTAAAAGAAGGTAGGGCTATATTTATCGGGCCACAAATCCGTTAGATCATTCATGACTATTTAACTCATGCCCCAAATGGGAGTCAATGACCAATCACGTTTCAATTAATTTTGTTTTACAATGAATCACAGTCCTGTTTTACCTCGATAATTATCGAATTTTGATTACCAAAATAAAGAAAGCTCCTCCTTTTTAAAATTCTGAATAGGTCAGAGCATTATTTTGCAGTGATTGACTCTCTTACAAATATGTTGAATATGGATAGCAAATGATGAACAGATTCCTTCGACCTATACATTTGATAATTGTGAGTTCAATAATTGTGTTTTTAAATAGTGATTTTACTGAGTTGTTTCCGAAAAAAAAATTAATAACCTATAATGTTGGTTATAATATACAGTTTGATGTTTCATTTTTTCTCCACTAGGGTGCATTCTTACGATATTGCGATCATATTTGGCAATAAATAGTATGATCAAGTTGCATTGATGAACAAATGAAACATAACTAAACATTTCTCATTTGTTTTAAAACATCGCCATTACATTAAATATACAAATATTTCAAAATAACTATATTTAAATAATGATTTGTGAGTAAACTGCTTAATTTAATTCGTTAAATAGTCCTAACAAATGCCACTCTTGATTTGAAAATCTTCTAAATAAATTGGAAATCACTCGTGGCGTTAGTTATGATAACTTATATAATTTCTAAAAAAAAGAAGATAACAATGCATGATAAGCTTTCACAAAAGTATGCCCTAATTTTCTTGGAAATATGAAAGCTGACAACTAAAATGAACTTATTAGAACTCGTTGAAACCTCACCAGCTTATGGAATGGAATATATCTTTAAAAATTCACTTTTTATGACGCGGTTAGTGACGAATCCAGCGTGAGATTTTGTAAATATGAGTACAAATGTGTTTTTTTGCCTTTTTTATTACGAAATTTCTTCCTATCGGAGCCCATTTTTTATACTTCGTATTTATTCGCGTGAATATTTAAATTTTATTTAGTGAGCAAAGAAACAAAAATTATTTCAATTTTCGGTGTAAGTTAGTATTACGAAGAGAATTAAATTGTTATATAAAATGAAAAAAAAAATCAGGGAAAACGAGAGGTGAGACAGCATTCCCAATACCTGATTCGGATTTAGCGGGTATTTTTGTTCAAAGGAGGAAATAAAAGTCCATAGGTGTAATTTGAAGAGGTTAATGTGCTTCATAGCTCACATATTTACTAATTTCAAAAGTAATTGTGTAAATTAATGAAGTTATATTAATTGTAACATCATCAACAATCACGGATTAAGCCCATGTGGCTTGTTCCGGTCTCATAGATTCTCATTCAAAAAAGTTAGATCCATCTCTTTTTCGGTCTACCAACATTCCTGTCTCATTTTGGTTTATAATTAAGTATACTTTTTGGTATGCGTTCATCTTTCATTCTTTGGACATGCCCTTTCCAGTTTTTTCTACATTGTTTTATTTGACCTAAACGTTTAAAAATGTTTAGCTAATTTCTAATATCTTCACTTCTTCTTTTATCTAGAATTTTGCACCCAGTTACACTTCTCAAAACTCATTTCAGCTGCTTCTACGACCCACTCTTCTCTTTTAGTTAAAACGCAGAACTCACAGCATACAATAGCAAGGGGACAGCCATTGCTTTATAAAATTTTGGTTTTGTTTCTTTCCTTGTGTTTTTCAATATCTCTTGATATTTTACCACATGTATAATTAAATGTATTAAGTTTGTTAAAAATATCATTTTTTAAATAGGAATTTCGTAACTAACTAACTCACTGGCTCTATCCAACCCATACATTCATTGCCGCGTGGAAATAAGCTCTCCATACATTCCTATCCTAAGCTAATGTTTTCCAATCATTCCCTGTATAATCTACTTCAATAAAATCATTTTTAATGTTATTCTCCCACCTCATTCTTGGTCTACCAACTGGGTGTTTTCCCTCTGATTTTCCTACAAGAAGCTTCCATGCACGTCTTTCATTCCCCATTCGAGCCATATGTCCTGCCCATCGAAGTCTACGAGACGTAACTGGTCTTATTACATCTGGCTTTCTATAAATACCATATAGTTCATTGTTATGTAGTCTTCTCCATTCACCTGTTTGTTCATCTCTCTTTGGTCCAAAAATTTTCCTAAGAACTTTATTCTCAAATACTCGTAATCTCCTTTCCTCCCTTAAAGTAAGGGTCCATGTTTCGCACCCATATAACTGGTAGAATAGCAGTTTTATATATTTTCAGTTTAATGTTTTTCGGAATGAATAGAAGGACGCAATAACTGTTCCGATATTTAAAAAAGGGAACAGAAGAGAATGTACAACTTATAAAGGAATAAGTTTATTAAATTCAGCTTATAAGATATATGCAAAAAAATTATCATATAGAATAAATAAAATAGCTGAAACAATATTACGTGAGGAACAAAATGGATTTAGAAAGGGTAGGTCAACTATAGATTGCGTTTTTACAATGGCCCAATTGTTAGAAAAAAGAAAAGAATTTAATTTACCCAAGTATATAGCTTTTGTTGATTATACTAAAGCATTTGATAGTGTAAGTTGAAATAAATTATGGAAGATACTAAAAATGAAAGGAATTCCTCAACACCTTATAAGAGCCATTCAGAGTTTATATATAGAAACAAATTTTAAAATAGACTGCGGAGATAAAATTAGTAGACAAAACATAGAAATAAACCAGGGAGTAAGACAAGGGTGTCCATTGTCACCAGTATTATTTAATTTATACTTGGTCCATGACATAAATGGATGGTGTGGCAATTCATTCATACAGCCTCCTGTGTAAATCTAAATAAATCCATGTCGGTAATAATAATCAGATAAAATTATAATATCATTAAATGAAGCAGTTACTGGACTTAGGTCATATTTATATTCAAATTGATCAGGGAAGAGAGTGGAACCTGATTATGTAGGAGCAAAGGCCATATAAAATGATCCAAAGAAGTCAGCATCAATGTAATCAAATTATTAGTTATTAAAGAAGACTGACAACTCAGGTAATGTAACCCTTTCTTTTGTGAAGACGGAAGTGGCTGACACATGATAATAACTTACTAATGACAATAATCCTTTGCTAGACAGATTGAGTAGAAATATCTTCTAAGCCTCCAGTTAACTGATTTAGCGTGATAACCATAACCCATTAGCTAATGTACAAGCGGGGGTTTTACCCTGACACAAACATCGTTAGCAAAAAAGTGTGGGAACATGGCAAGTTTCTAGCGTCGGAAGCCTAGGAAAAAACCCAAGCCTAGGAAAAAACCCAAGCCTAGCTAATGTTTGTGACCCGACTGTACGTGAAGCCAGCACGGGGAAAAAAGGTCCAACCTCTGAAGGCGTAAATCGCCAATAATAAATTTGTAACACCCCAGGGATCAAAATAGGAGGGCGCATTAACCAATTATATGTTTCGTTATATGTGCCTAAGCACAGACCTTAGGTCCACGAGATCGAGGTAGTGGGAGTAACTAATTTACCTATAGGCGAGAGAGGCTTCTCCTCGTCACTTACTTCTCGTGTATAATTTCACCAAGTCACTTTCTTCTCGTGTACGATCAAACATAGTCACTTCTCAAAAAACACTGCTTTCTAAAAAGTTAGATAAATTCACTTCATATATATATATAATTACTTGCAGTTTATAAAAGATAAGAATAAACTACTTTTACCAGGCAATTCTCTACACATTAATTCTGCCCGACGAAGTCCTCGTGGAATCCCGAGATAAGAACCTCAACTCTACCGATTACCAACCTGAGCAACCTAAGTTCTCACACATGGAGAACTCCTTCAGTATTCCTAGTGCCACTAAATCCAGTCTTTACCTCTTTGCCCAACAATAACCCCTCTCCATATTGGCTCCCTAACGTGCGGGCAGAATAGGTCGTAAAAGTAACACACGAATAGAAATCAACGGCAGAACGACTAAGTCCCACGACCACGAGGCAACCAGGCACAGAGAAGATGAAATGGGGCAAAAACAAGGCAGGCAACCCTGGATGCGGAAACGAGAAGACATCGACTGAAGGAAGGATGCGAGTAAGTGACACAACAGCAGAATAAGCATTTTCTTTACTTTTTACATATATCTGTGGTGTATTTATGTTGTTAAGAAGTAGGAATAGAAAGAGGCAGGCAAATAAAGATAAAAAAAATGGATAGGAAACACGAAGAGATTAGGGAGAAGGCTTGTGGGCAACTGATTGAAGGAGAGAACGAAATCGTAAGGATGGGAGAGGACAACGAAGATGGCAGAGAGAACTTAGAGCAGAGCACAGGGGAAAGTAGTGAAAACAACGCAAGAGTAGAAGCTAGAGGGGAAGTAGAGGACAAGGGAAATCCAAGCACCGACACCATGAAATACATGGAAATGCTAATGTCGAGAATAGAGGAGATGGATAGAAGTAGGAAAATGGATTTAGAGACGATAGATAGAAGTAGGAAAATGGATTTAGAGACGATAGATAGAAATAGGAAAATGGATTTAGAGCCAATGCAGAGGAATATGAAACGGGAACTTGAAACTTGGAGAGGACAGATGGAGATAAGCAGGGAAAAGGATGTATTTACGTTGAAAGAAACATTAAGGGATGAGATGGGAAAAAATAGAGAGATGCTAGAGGCGAAAATAAATGAATCGTCAGCGTGTGTAGAACTAAAGATAAATAAAATGGAACAAAAACTTATTAAAGACCTAGAGAAAACAGAAAACAGGGTAATAAGTCAAATGAGAACAGAGATGAACAACAGTATAATAACGTTACAAACTAACTTAGGGGAGAAACAGGAGGAATTACAAGGGGAAATAAAACGAGTCGACAAGAATGTGCTCTGTAGGTTGGGAGAACGCGGACAAAAGGGTGAAATGATATGTGTGTATCTGTACAAAAGCTAGCCGACGAACAAGAAACACTAAAACTCCAAGTAGCTCAGAAAATTGTTGAGCAGGATAAACGCTCAGAAATGATCGAAACAATAGTTGATTCTAGATTTAATGAGTTAGGCACTAATATAGAACAGAAAGTGACTAATGAAATCAGCAAACTAAATGAGGAAATAAGCGTCCTCACAGAGAAAATTAATAGCGGATGTCAAAAAGAGAGGACTCCCGAAAATGAATCACAAGCGTCGGATAGTGTTTCTTGGACGACGGCTAACCACAAAGCACGTGCGCATACAAAAGTACTAGGGAACCAGGAGATCGCTAGTAGTTCTGTGGTGCATACTAATGTAAGCGAACCAGATAGTATACACGGGTCAGCGCCGTACTACAATTCCTCTTTCATTGATATCCCATTGCCGGAATATAACGAAAGTGAAACAAACCCCATCCAGTTCATTGAAGAACTGGAAAACTATTTCAAAATTAAATGTATCCCGAAACACTTGTATATGTATATTGTTAAAAAGTGCCTGAAAGGCAACAGTCTTATGTGGTTCGAGGTTACTTTATCTACTGATGCTCCATACGAGACATTTAAGCAAACATTCCGTAACAAATTTTTTAGTTACGAGAAACAAATGGATATAAAATACGAGATACGCAATGGGACATATGATAAGAGGAAAAACTTGACGTACAGCGAGCATTTTCTGGCCTTGGCTAAAAAAGCCAAACTTATCTCACCGAGTTACCCTGAACCGGAATTTGTACGAACGCTAATCAACCATTATCCGCAGGCAATTAGGCACAGCTTGCTAATCGCGCGCGTTAGCACATACGACCAAATGATAGAAATGCTAACTATCCTGGAAGCGGGCGACAATAGGGGTAATAACCAAAGTGGAAATAGGGAAGGAGGAAATAGCAGGGAAAATACGAGTAGGAACAACTCGAACTCCGGACCTAACCGTTCAGACGAGAGGGGGGCAGCCGCGCCCGACATACGGAAGAACAATGACCACTATCGAGGAGAGGACAGGAGATTTAGTAATATGCAGAGTAACAATAGACAATACAGGAACGAGAATAGGGACAACAATGGTTATGGTAGAGGGTACAAGGATCTCAGGAGGGACCAGAGGGGTAAAGAACCTAGGGTCAACATGATAAACATAGGAAGGAGTGCAGAGGGCCCACGGAACCAGATTTATGGAAATGTAAGGGACCATAGATACATTCCAGCGCAGAGGGGATACGATTATGACCGTACATGCACAAGGCCAGGAAATGAACAACGTACTAATCAGGTATATGTAAGCGAGGACCTGGATAGATGTGAATAAATTACCATGCGAGTGTTCAAAGTTTATTTGCGTGTGGGCGTAGTATCGCAAAACATGTATATAATAATAGTACAGGAGGCCTTTGCGAGTCAACAGACTGTGAAATTAGACACTAATAGTATTAAGGGTAGATAGACGGACAGTGAAAATGACACTCGAAAAATAGGAGGGAGAGATTTTTACACGTAAGAATGACAACGGAATGGATATATTACGTATGTGTGTATGTCTTGCATTGTACTATATTGTATTGTGTGCACAGGTAGACACTACTGTGATTTTAGGTATGAGATAAAGGTCAATGTAAACGCTGAAATTATGCAGTACCCAGGTAAGGAAGTGGTTTATATACCGACAAAATTTTGATATAACATACAAAAGGTACAAACATATAAGCTCTACATAATCCCCAAACGAAAAAAAAAAAAAAACAAGACCTGATAAATTATACTTAAATGCATGAACCAGTTTTCACGGGATTCGAACTCAATACTAGCTGAGATTAGGACATAAATGAAAAGTATTAGTGAAAAAAAAATAAATAAGTGTTGTATGGTAAAGTACCAAATATAATCAGTAATTAAAATAAATAACACTAATAAAGTGATTAAATAGGCCTAGATGAAAACGCTAATCGCGAGAGGAAAGGGCACAATGACTGCGAAAAAAAATAAAGTGAAATGTCGATTTAGATATTAATCATGATAATACCCCCATATTGATGGATGTGATATAATTAATTGAATTAATGTGAATACATAACACATGCATGTCCACTTTCAGCTAAGATTGAGGGTGATTAATAAATTGTTGATTTGAACTTAACGATGGAGAATGGATCTATATTTTTAAATGTTTTAACCCAATCGCTCGAGCAGAAAGCTGCAGTATCTACTTAATCCAGTAAATGTTAAAATGAGCCCAGATAGGCCATTGTCATTGTTTAATACATATAGGTAATTGAAGAAACTTGTACAACAATCTGAATACGAATAATATCATGATGATTATGATTCTTTTGTCTAAAATAACAATCAGACAGCGTAAATATAGGAGCTAATGAGACAGGGTGAAGCTCAATGCACCTTAATTGAAAGGCCGAGTGACGGTGTGAACCTATAAAGCGTGAGGAATTTATTTGTTGATTATATTTACAGAATTTAATTTGTAGACGTGGGCCGAAGCGGCACGTCACTGTGTTTGTATAACACGTGCTATTTTGTTGAAAATATTTGAGGGCAAGGGATCCCGTATTATCTAGTTAATGAGATGAGATGAGGTCATGATCGCTGATGGGAGCGAATGTGACAATTTGTGCGAATTTGTATTCGATGTTAATAATGAGATGAGATGAAGTCATGGTCGCTGGTGGAAGCGAATGTGACAATTTGTGCGAATTTGTATTCGATGTTAATAATGAGATGAGATGAAGTCATGGTCGCTGGTGGAAGCGAATGTGACATACTATGCGATTCTGTATTCGAAGGAAATGATTTTGCACGCTTAAGAAAATAACGTCGTTTGGCTGAGTAATGACAGCTATGCTTTGGCAAAGTAAATGGGCCGAAATATGTTGAGAATAAAATATTAAGAATCATGAATATTTCATGGATTAATAATCATGATGAATTCGTAAGTATGCAATACCTATGGGGAAAATAAGATCAGGGTGTAATACTATCAATAATAATTGTTTATAACGATAGCACAGCTGCTTAAACGCGATATTTAGTATTTTGGTCGCAAAGATATAGATCCATGTAAATAAGTCTTATTGACTCAATTTAAATTAAATTTAGCAAAACTGAAGTATTATTCGACATATGGTTTGAAGTAGACAAAACTGGTTCATCGCAAATGAATTCCCAAGCTGTAGACGCACATTATAATGTAGGTAGATATTAAGGTGTAAATTAAATTGAAAATAAACAGTTACACATGAAGAAGCAATTTATGCTATACTGGTATTCAACTAAATAGTTTTGAATGGTAATTGTATAAGCATGAATGGTTTGAGTAGACCACCAAATATATATTAAGGGTGTATCTTTTTTTTTCTTAATGAATATTTATGTATGTCTATATTGCAGAAAGTGAGTCTATTTAACCTCAAAGAACGATCCCAGGTAAAAGGGGTACATATCAGTGTTTACAATCTGAACATAATTGACGTGCTGGCAACACTCTCAGGGTTAACGTGCTCTAACCAAAATATTATAGCCATTTTTTCTTTAAAGGCCACTATAGCTATGATACTAGCATTATATTACGCGAGAGGATTATAAACAAATAAAAAAAAATCCCTTGATTTTTCCATTTGTTTATAGGGCATTTGTGGCAATTCATTCATACAGCCTCCTGTGTAAATCTAAATAAATCCCTATCGGCAATAATAATCAGATGATATTATAACATCATTAAATGAAGCAGTTACTGGACTTAGGTCATATTTATATTCAAATCGATCAGGGAAGAGAGTGGAACCTGATTATGTAGGAGCAAAGGCCGTATAAAATGATCCAAAGAAGTCAGCATCAATGTAATCAAATTATTAGTTATTAAAGAAGACTGACAACTCAGGTAATGTAACCCTTTCTTTTGTGAAGACGGAAGTGGCTGACACATGATAATAACTTACTAATGACAAAATCCTTTGCTAGACAGATTGAGTAGAAATATCTTCTAAGCCTCCAGTTAACTGATTTAGCGTGATAACCATAACCCATTAGCTAATGTACAAGCGGGGGTTTTACCCTGACACAAACATCGTTAGCAAAAAAGTGTGGGAACATGGCAAGTTTCTAGCGTCGGAAGCCTAGGAAAAAACCCAAGCCTAAGAAAAAAACCCAAGCCTAGCTAATGTTTGTGACCCGACTGTACGTGAAGCCAGCACGGGGAAAAAAGGTCCAACCTCTGAAGGCGTAAATCGCCAATAATAAATTTGTAACACCCCCGGAATCAAAATAGGAGGGCGCATTAACCAGTTATATGTTTCGTTATATGTGCCTAAGCACAGACCTTAGGTCCACGTGATCGAGGTAGTGGGAGTAACTAATTTACCTATAGGCGAGAGAGGCTTCTCCTCGTCACTTACTTCTCGTGTATAATTTCATCAAGTCACTTTCTTCTCGTGTACGATCAAACATAGTCACTTCTCAAAAAAACACTGCTTTCTAAAAAGTTAGATAAATTCACTTCATATATATATATAATTACTTGCAGTTTATAAAAGATAAGAATAAACTACTTTTACCAGGCAATTCTCTACACATTAATTCTGCCCGACGAAGTCCTCGTGGAATCCCGAGATAAGAACCTCAACTCTACCGATTACCAACCTGAGCAACCTAAGTTCTCACACATGGAGAACTCCTTCAGTATTCCTAGTGCCACTAAATCCAGTCTTTACCTCTTTGCCCAACAATAACCCCTCTCCAATGGCAAGAACAAATTAATATAAATAGTGCATTGACAACTCTGCTTTTTGCAGACGACCAAGTAATAATGACAGCATCAGAAAATGCTCTGCAACAATTCCTCTATACATTAAATAATATCTCTCTAAAATACAATTTAAGAATATCTACATCTAAAACAAAAATATTAGCTCTGAAAGGAAAATGTGCAATAAGAACAAAAATAGTGATAAACAATGTAATTATAGACCAAGTACAGAATTTTAATTATTTGGGTTGTCATTTAGGTAATGACAGAAATTTGGATAAACACGCGAAAATACAACGATTCAATTATCTATGTGGCACAATTAAACGCACTTTATTGAATAAGACTAGAAAAGAAACTATTTTGAAGTTTTACAAAGTATTGGCAGTTCCGTCTCTTATACATGGATGTGAAACCTGGACATTAACAAAGGGAGATAGTAAACAAATAGAGGCTGCTGGAATGAAGATGTTGAGAGCAATAGCAGGATACCAAAGGACCTAAAAAGAAAAACGAAGATATAAGAACAGAACTTACTTACTTACTTACTCACTGGCACTATCGAACCCGTAGGTTCATGGCCGCGCGGACATAAGCTCTCCATACATCCCTATCCTGAGCTAATGCTTTCCATAAGAACAGAACTTAATATATTTAATCTCTGTGAAAGAATAACATATTACCAAAATGCTTATCTTCAGCACGTATTACGAATGAATGAACAGCGCATACCAAGAAGAATGAAAATTATAAACCAAAAGGGAGAAGAACGTTGGGAAGACCATTGAAGAGATGGAAGGACTAATTCGACCTATAATGAGATCGGAACAGGCCATTGGGCTTAATCCTTGTTGTTGTTGATGATGTTTTTCGAAACGATTCCAATAGTCCCTGTAATGCATAATAGCATGCATTTCCAGAATTGAGCCTATGTTTAATTTCTTTGTGCATCACATTCCTATTTGTGATTATTGTTCCTAGGTTTGAATTCAGCCACTTTCTCAAAATTTCCCTCATTTGTCATTAGCTGTCCATTTCCATTATATACCGGTAATGAATTTGTACGTGTGACCATATATTTAGTTTTACTGATGTTTACTTCCAGTCTAATTTCTTAGTGTTAATAGTGTGTGCGTGTTTGTCTTTTAGTATCTCCTCGCTATCTACATCATCAGCTTAAAGTAACAGCTTATTAATATCATTGAGTTGTAGGCCTTCTTCATCCTCTATAAAGATTTGATGGCATGCTCTAGTACAAAATTAAATAGTAGAGGAGATAGTGTATCTCCTTGCTTTAACCCATTGTGGATTTCAAAAGTATCCGAAAACTGTTTGCCTACACGCACCCTACTCTTTGTGCCATTTAGACACATTCGTATAAGTCTAACTAATATTTTAGAAATTCCGAACTCCAGCAGGATACTATATAACTTCTTCCTCTTAATTGAATCGTATGCTTTTTTGAAGTCTGTATATAGTTGATGTACAGTACCATTATATTACCACTTTTTCCCTAAAATCTGTCTTATACTAAAAATCTGATTATTGTAGGCCTGTTTCTTCAATTATTCAATATATATATATATATATATATATATATATAAATTTATTTATTTATTTAACGAAGCCTGGTAACGTGTAGGCATTATGAAATTTATAACGTTATAAAAAATCTTCCTGACTAGGATCGAACCGGGCCCCCGTCGTTGGAAGAGAGCATCTTACCGACTGCTCCACTGAAGGGACAATCCATATCAAATCGGACAGCAAAAAATCTTGCAATTTATTTTTTTAATTTTGTGTATCCCTAAATATAGTGAATACATCTATAAATGTATGAATACAGAAATTTAATTTTTATCATTTATAGGTTCGTGGTTATGATGATCTAAAATTATCGTAAATATGATAAACTAAAACGTTTATTAACTAATATTTCTGAAACAGTAAACAGCAAAAATTTGTTTCAAACATATTTATATAGGTGATATCATGTAGTTTAAGGGTGTTATTTTTATAATTAGGATATTTTTATTTTCGGTCTCAATTTTCTGTTTTATGGCGGTTTACTGCAGTACATATCAAAAAATGAAAACGGAAAAAATACAGGATACTATTCACGTAATAAGAGTTAATTTCCAGCAATTACCCTTTTGGAGAGTTGAATAGTTCAGACAATATAAATGTTTTTTGTTCTATTTTCGTAAAAAAAAACTCGCGGGTCCATGGCGCAGCAGATTCATTTCACGACCAAGGTCGCGCGCGTACTTTATTGAAAGAGCTTCATCAGTGACTTTTTCAACTGCCATTAAATCGAATAGATTTTTATATGTTCTGCTTAATGGAACAGTACCGTAAATTTATAAAAGTGGCGATATTTTAATTCTTACGCAGTAGACATTTATTTATCAAATTTTATTGCTGAAGTGAGAAGTAAAGAGCTCTGTTACGTTTACTGTGAATTATTAAACAAATTATTTATAACTAACTCACTCACTGGCTCTGTGGAACCTGTAGGTTCATGGCAGCGCGGAAATAAGCTCTCCATACATCCCATCCCGAGCTAACGTTTTCCAATTATCCCCTGTATAATCTACTTCCCTCAAATCATGTATAATGCTATTCTCCCACCTCATTCTTAGTCTTCCAACTGGGCGTTTTCCCTCCGGTTTTCCTACCAGAAATTTCCAAACACCTCTTTCATCTTCCATACGTGCCACATTTCCTGCCCATCGCAGCCTACGAGACTTAATTGTTTTTATTATATCTGACTTCCTATACAGATCAAGTAGCTCACTATTATGTAGTTTTCTCCATTCACCTGTCTGTCCATCTCTTTTTGAACCAAAAATTTTCCTAAAAACTTTATTCTCAAATACTCGTAATCTTCTTAGAGTTTAAATGTAATATTTTATAATAAGAACTCTCATCATTAATTGAATAAACTGGTATAAATTTTTATTATCTTATAATTACTAATTTCAGTCTTAAAATAACTTTTTATTCAGTGTATTTTATTGTACGCTGAAAAATTTGACGAAATAATATTGTTATATGATATCACTTCCAAATAAAACCGAATGTTTTAATACTCGTACCACTTCCTACCAAACAATAATAATGCAGCATCAGCGAGTCTTCCTTAAACATCTGTTTTACATCAACAATTCTCAAGTTCAGACAGTTGATTTACATCAGTATGTTTAGTGCATCTCGTCATTTTAAGTGTCACAGTCAAATTTAAAATAGTATCTTATTGTTTTTAACTCACAAGTTTGCAGATCTACAAAGACTGAATGGTGAGTTAGAAGTTAAATATAATTTTAATTATGCATATATTAGTATACAATAGTTATTAACAATAATATGTGTTAATATAATTTTTACAATTTCTTAAATGTTTCTGGAATGAGAGAATAATCGTTGAGGTATACATTTTGTGTTATAAAAGGAGAATAATGGGAAGTTTAGACATTAAATTAAACACTATAACAATAATTTAGCTTATAATAAAAGCTAATATTATCGTGCATTTTAATATCATCTTAGATATGTCATGAGTAGGGGATGTAAGATCAGTAAGTGATACCAAGCCAATGAAATATATTTATACCTCTTAAATATTACTTGTAACAGCATGAAAATTGTTATAAATCATTATCGATAGTTTAACATTACTTACAATATTCAACATCAGACTTTGGCGTAGGGTACAAGTACAAAATATTACAACACATTACAAAACTACTCTCTAGAAAATATTTTTAATAGGCCTACCAGTTTGAATTCGTAGGTGTTTATTAATTTAAATTAAACTATACATTAGCCAAATCAGCACAAAATTAACCGCGTACTGAATATATCAATAAAGATTGTTATATTTAATGGCGTTTATTATGTAGCAATTTATTTCAAGCGCGAGGTTCTCCTACGTACCATAAATTTACGACACGGGACTCACGGATTTCCTTCCTTCTGGAGAAAGCTACATTCAGAATTGTTACGCCTTTAAAATGTCATTGATTCCTATCGAGTTTGAACTCGCGAACCTCGGAATCGGAGGCGTACAGAGTAACCACTAGTCCACGATGATGATGATGTAATAATTGTAATAATGATAATAAAAATAATGTAATGATGATAATAACAATAAAAAATATTTGTAAGTGCGCAAAGGATTATTACCATTGTACGAGCGAGCGATCTCCGCTCACGCGAAAGGTATTGCGGGCAGTCTACACATAGGAGATTTTAGGAAAAATAATTATTTTTGGTAGTTTCCTTTCAAGACTCCACTTTAATACTAATTACAAAAAAATAACTGGTGTTCAGGTAATAATGTGGTATTTTTTGATTTTATAAAAATTTTGGTGAGGAAGGTCAATTGCGTATTAATTGCATTTACGCCCTTCAGAAAAACGTAAATATTAACATACTAATTTTCAAGCGATAGAGCATGAAATCATCTATAATGTGACTATCTTTTCAAGTTGAGGGAATAGCCGTACTTCGAGAAATGTATTTTATAAAAGAGACTATTTAAAACAATACGATAATTTGACAGCTCTATTACTCTTTAATTACATCAAGCGAAGACTTGAAATTCGGTTCAGATATTCAGTATATCATAAAGTTTCACTGTAAAAAAAAATTGTAAACTTTTAAAGATGTGAGTTCAATTTTCACAATTTTTTTGCCGATTTCGTATGGAATGTCCCTGAAGCGAACGATACGAATACTTGCATGAAGAAAGACTTACGCCACCCGATTTGAACTAAAAGGAGGCACTACACGTAACAACTTGTTGGTGTGAATCGCGCTACAAAACTCTTCAAGTTTCCATCATCAAGAGTTGCTCCATCAATTTTATCAAAGGCTGTTCATGTTCCACTCCATCCGGGCCTTACAGGAACACAACCTGTCGGGAGAGGATTTTAATCTCTAGATCGCAAACTTACTATTATGTTTACCGCACAAGGGCCTTCCTGGGTGTGATCAACTCAGTGCCAAGGCCACCTCTGAGACACACGAATATTTAAGATACACCTCCTCCATTTCTCCATGGTGCGACAGGCC
Organism: Diploptera punctata; assembly: GCA_030220185.1. NCBI lineage: Eukaryota > Metazoa > Arthropoda > Insecta > Blattodea > Blaberidae > Diploptera > Diploptera punctata. Next base: position 172,468 of record JASPKZ010009822.1, read on the forward strand.
CTTGGCTTACCAGCCGGCCGTTAGCTTCACATCCACATGTGATGATCACAGAGGCAGCCAGTTAGGGGTGACATGTCGGGCCCTCCAGGCGTTATAGCTGGTTTTCTCAAACTGGAGTCACTACTTAATGCAGCTACCCAAATGCCTCACGATGATGTGTGGGAACCGGTGCCATACTAGCCGAAATTACATGAGAGAAGTTCTTCCTCCATGGGGAACCAACGCAAGTCCCGTAGCTCTGTGCCTTAACCACTCGGCTATGGCGCGGGACTTTAAGATACATAATTCACTCATATATTCATACTATGGAAGGGAAATGTGATATGGAAGATCGGTCTGTTCTCAGGGCGGTGATCGGGGACTGTTTGAGCATTAAGTTTTATATTCTCTTAAAGGTGAGGAAAAAACCTCCAAAGAAACCTGACCCAGGAAACTTGTGCCCCAACCGAGAATCGAACTTGGGCTCGATGCTTTTGTGGCAACTACATTACCACTAGGGCCTAGGCCATAGCAATAGGTTACAGATACTAGTTTTACAGATGCTTTGCAGATTTTTAGAGATATTATTTTTTATTTTGTGGACCTTCAATTTAAAAAAAAATAATAACTGACATGGGCTATAAAAATAATACTTTTTTTTTACCACTTTCTGACTTATTTTAACATATTTTCCCCTTTCTTTTTACCGTGAAAATTGCACCTAAAATTTCTAAGCCTAGTCATATAAAAACCTTTCCATGCTAAAGGACAAATTTGATTTGAGATCGTGAATAGAGAGTATCTTGTCCATCTGTCAAATCATTAAAACAATACAGAGAATATAATTTGCCAACGTTTATGGCATTTGTGGGCTAGGATAAACTTATGAGAAAGTTAATAGATTTAAATTATGGTGCATAAGTCCACCGCTATGGTCTCAGGGTAGCATGCTCCCTTGTCACGCAGCGGGCCAGAGTTCGATCCTCGGTCGGGACAAGTTTCCTGGGTAAGGTTCTTTCCTCACCTGTAATACAAATGTCAGGAAAATTTAAGACCCAAATTGTTTCCAAACTCCATCTGGATATTATGAACATTATCATATTCGCACCATTAGATAAGTTTAGATTAAGGGTTCTCCTGGCGCATCACTTATCATCATCGTCATCGTCATCATCACTTTTCATATATCATCGGGGCAACGTAATCCCCTCCTTCCAGGCCCCCAAACATCAGAAGTAGGTTACAGTAAGCCATGACAGGAGAGAATACCAGAAATGACGTAATAACAACCGGTGGTATTGATTAAAAAGTTATGGAATACTCGAACATCGCATTACACCCATTTATTGTTTATATACTAATAATAAAATAAGTATCCGCTATGTTAATGGCACAAGTAAAGACTATAGAATAATATCGTAAGGACTGAGGCAAGGATGTCCACTATCACACGCATTATTCAATGTAAACATTTTTTAGAAATATTCCATAATATACCGGTAGTGTTTCTCCTACAACCCAAAGTGATTTGTCGTCAGAGGTTCCTGTCTAAAGCATCTTCTTCCCTCAAATCTCTAGCTTCCATACTTCTCTTCACTACATCCATCCATCCATCCATCCATCCATCCATCGTTCTCTAGACCTGCCTCTTCCACTTTTTCCATTAGCTTTCCAATTAAGGATCTTCTTTGGTATTCTCTGTTCTTCAATTTTTATGAGGTGTCCACACCATTTCAAACGTGTTTTATATTTTTCCTAATATGTTTTTTTTCAACTTGCATAATTTCCCTTAATATGCTGTTTCTGACCTTATCCCGTCTTGAAATTCTTGTAGATCGCCTCCAAAAATCCAATGTAAACATAAATAGTTAGGCCCCAAAATATGGCAAGAACATCTGAAAGCTTAGTAACCAATTTTAAATTCATAATATTTTTAAATTAGTCCACCGCTGTGGTCTCGGGGTAGCGTGCTGCCTTGTCACGCAGCGGGCCCGGGTTTGATCCCCGGTCGGGACAGTTTTTCTGGGTGAGGTTTTTATCGGGGTTTTTCCTCACCTGTAAGACAAATGTCAGAAAAACTTTAAGGCCGAAATGGTTCTCGAAATCATATGGCCAGCGCAATCATCATCATTCATATTCATCTTAGGTTAAGCTTAGGATTAGGGACTCTCCTGACGCACCATTATCATCATCATCACCCATCATAACATCGGGGCAACGTAACCCCGCCTTCCAGGCGCCCCAACCTCAGAAGTGGGTTACAAGTACGCCATGCCAGGAGAGAAACCAGGAATGCCGAAAGACAAACCTGGGGCATTTGAAAAAAGAAAAATATTTTTAAACTTAAGTCACTTATAAAAATTTATAAACAAGTTCGAATAACTGACCGATGGTTTTTCCTCACCTGTAAGACAAATGTCAGGAAAACTTTAAGGCCCAAACGATCCCCGAAATTATATGGTCATCATCATCCTTATCATTAACATTATAATCTTCCTTCACCGTTGTGGAAAGCAACGGGAAGCTACCTCATCTACAATTCCTTAGTAAAGCTGCAAAGCATAGCATGAAAATGCTATGATTGCAGTGAAAGACCTGCCCTCGGGCAGAATTACTATGGATGGATGGAACTGACGATATCCGTAGTTCGTTTTCCTTAGATAACTTGCACATGTTTCCTGGTTCATTGTCATCAATTGAATGAGATAAGAATTGAAGGCTACTGTAGGTACATACATATCTTCCTCACAAATTTTTTCTACTGACTTCAAAAAGTTCCATTTTTTTTCAGAATTTTCCACTTAGTGATTGCATAACATGCTACACACACGTTAGTATTTTCTTTGTATGAATTACAAATTTAAAATTGCATTGCATTAGAGGCCATGCGTTCAAGTAAATGAGTCCTATTTGGTTGGCCTAAATATATTTCACAATATAGATTCACTTTTTAAACTTTCCAGGTCATTTAAAATCAAGTTATTTTTAAATGTTTTCAGTAATACATTCGGGCCATACTAATTGCTTTTTACATTGTGTGTTCGTATGCTAGTAAAAGTACATCAGTTATTGAGAATATTACAGTAGATAGTAGGCCTATTGTATTGTTCTATTTTCAGATCATTTTATAATACAATGAAAGTATCGACATTAGAGAGAGTAACAAACTCATGGGCACTATTGAACCAGTAAGTCCATGACCGCGTCGACATAAGCTTTCCATACATCCCTATCCTGAGTTAATGTTTTCCAATCATTTTCTGTACATATACATTGCGATGACCCGAATATCTCGGTTGCTAAAGTGGATTTTTAATTTCGGTTTCAGGTAAAACACCGCTTTTAATTAATTAAATAAAAATAAAACATAGTTTTATTTGATTTTCATATTTATTATATAATTCAGTGACAGCTGTTTCGGTATACCGAATTATATAATAAATATGAAAATCAAATAAAAATACGTTTTATTTTTATTTAATTAATAAATATGGATTTTCATCAACTAAACACCAACTCAATTGATTACCACTTTTAATGTCCGTGTTTCGCTGATTTTCTGAAAGTAGCTTCCTGGGTTTATTTTAATAGTATGCACTGTTCTTAGTTATGAAACATAGAAATTTATGACGCTAGACCGATTTAAAAAATTTTATTTTAGGTCCAATTTTGCTTGGTTAACGAACTCGACCTTATTGTTTTTCGTTAATAATCTTACACAATATCTATGGCTAGAGCATGGAACTGACTTCCCAGTCATGTCAGGGACCGTCAATCGCTATCATTATTTAAATACAAAGTAACTGATATCTTAAGTTCAACACAACGAAAACATTAACTGCATAACAACTATATACAGCATTCTATAAATAATCATCTAGGAAGCTACTTACTTATTTTATATCATTTTAATTTTATTATATTCTTTGTTTTTGTTAGTATTAGCTAGTATTAAACAACTACAGGGGCATCTCATTACTTTCAACTTCGTACAAAATTCTAACAAATATATTAGTAAGCAGACTTACTCCCTATATTGATGACATTCTAGGAGATCATCAATGTGCATTTAGAAGAAATAGGTCTACAACAGATCAGATTTTTAGTATAAGACAGATTTTAGAAAAGAAATGGGGATATAATGGTACTGTACATCAACTATATGTAGACTTCAAAAAAGCATATGATTCAATTAAGAGGGAGAAGTTATATAGTATCCTGCTGGAGTTCGGAATTCCTAAAAAGTTAGTTAGACTTATACGAATGTGTCTAAATGGCACAAAGAGTAGGGTACGTGTAGGCAAACAGTTTTCGGACACTTTTGAAATCCAGAATGGGTTGAAGCAAGGAGATGCACTATGTCCTCTACTATTTAATTTTGTACTAGAGCATGCCATTAAATCTTTAGAGAATGAGGAAGGCTTACAACTCAATGGTATTAATAAGCTGTTAGTTTATGCAGATGATGTAGTATTATTGGCCGATAGCGAGGAGACACTAAAGGCCAACACGCACACACTATTGAGTAACACTAAGAAATTAGGACTGGAAATAAATATCAATAAAACTAAATATATGGTCACATGTAGAAATTCATTATATAATGGAAATGGACAGCTAATGACAAATGAGGGAAATTTTGAGGAAGTGGCTGAATTCAAATACCTAGGAACAATAATCACAAATAGGAATGAGATGCATAAAGAAATTAAACATAGGCTCAATTCTGGAAATGCGTGCTATTATGCATTGCAGAGACTCTTGATATCTCAACTCCTTTCAAAAAACGTTAAACTGAAAATATATAAAACTATTATTCTATCAGCTATGTTATATGGGTGCGAAACATGGACTCTTACTTTAAGGGAGGAAAGGAGATTACAAGTATTTGAGAATAAAGTACTTAGGAAAATTTTTGGACCAAAGAGAGATGAACAGACAGGTGAATGGAGAAGACTACATAACAATGAACTACATGGTCTTTATAGGAAGCCAGATATAATAAGAACAGTTAAGTCTCGTAGACTACAATGGGCAGGACATGTTGCGCGTATGGGGAATGAAAGACGTGCATGGAAGCTTCTTGTAGGAAAGCCAGAGGGAAAACGCCCAGTTGGTAGACCAAGAATGAGGTGGGAGAACAACATTAACTATGATTTGAGGGAAGTAGATTATACAGGGAATGATTGGAAAGCATTAGCTCAGGATAGGGATGTATGGAGAGCTTATGTCCGCGGGGCCATGAACCTACGGGTTCGATAGTGCCAGTGAGTAAGTAAGTAAGTATTAGCTAGTATTAAATCACATCATCATTGTATTTTGTTTAGTCTGTATTTTAATAATATCTTAAAATTGTAATATGTATGTAATGTTTGTATAATTCTACTGTTCGCTGGTTGAGTGGAAGAGAAATCCTTATGGCCTTAACTCTGCCACCTAAAATAAAGCATTAATATTATTATTATTATTAGAGAGTATCTGGGGAAGAAGTCTAATAAGAATCTTAAGTTAAGTTTGTTTAACGTTTAGTTAATTATAAGGTCGTTTGATTCCTTCCATGGTACTAAACATTACATCAGGGATTTAAGTTATATCTTAGGTATATGCTGAACATCCCTGGAATTCTCTTTGATTCTCATCACTCAACTGCTTTTAATAAAAAAATCGCGTCTTCGAATTTTCGAACCCGCGAACCTCGAGTTTCGAATTTTCCCCAACACAGCTAAAGCCTGATGAGATTTTAGTGAAACAAGGAACAACAATAACAGTTGTACATTGGTGCATACAGATACTGACTTGTCTAGTTAATAGAATATCTCTAATTAACATTGTTCTTATATCATATTAATGTGAAGATGACCTTATAGTAAAAATTAACTCAGATATGCACTGAATAGTGGTTTAGAGATGATCAACGAACTCAATAAAGAAGCAAAGAATATAGGACTCAGAATTAAAATGGAGACAAAAAAATTTATAAAAAGGCTATGATTTTAAAACCAATCAACCCTTTTTTTTTCTCAACAACAAATTACCATTGAAGGTCAACAACTGAAATTTGTAAAGATTATATACTTAGGAATTAAATGTATTCTATTGTTATTATACTTAGGAATTAAATGTATTCTATTGTTATTATACTTAGGAATTAAATGTATTCTATTGTTATTATACTTAGGAATTAAATGTATTCTATTGTTATTATACTTAGGAATTAAATGTATTCTATTGTTATTATACTTGGAATTAAATGTATTCTATTGTTTTATTACTTAGGAATTAAATGTATTCTATTGTTATTATACTTAGGAATTAAATGTATTCTATTGTTATTATACTTAGGAATTAAATGTATTCTATTGTTATTATACTTAGGAATTAAATGTATTCTATTGTTATTATACTTAGGAATTAAATGTATTCTATTGTTATTATACTTAGGAATTAAATGTATTCTATTGTTATTATACTTAGGAATTAAATGTATTCTATTGTTATTATACTTAGGAATTAAATGTATTCTATTGTTATTATACTTAGGAATTAAATGTATTCTATTGTTATTATACTTAGGAATTAAATGTATTCTATTGTTATTATACTTAGGAATTAAATGTATTCTATTGTTATTATACTTAGGAATTAAATGTATTCTATTGTTATTATACTTAGGAATTAAATGTATTCTATTGTTATTATACTTAGGAATTAAATGTATTCTATTGTTATTATACTTAGGAATTAAATGTATTCTATTGTTATTATACTTAGGAATTAAATGTATTCTATTGTTATTATACTTAGGAATTAAATGTATTCTATTGTTATTATACTTAGGAATTAAATGTATTCTATTGTTATTATACTTAGGAATTAAATGTATTCTATTGTTATTATACTTAGGAATTAAATGTATTCTATTGTTATTATACTTAGGAATTAAATGTATTCTATTGTTATTATACTTAGGAATTAAATCTATTCTATTGTTATTATACTTAGGAATTAAATGTATTCTATTGTTATTATACTTAGGAATTAAATGTATTCTATTGTTATTATACTTAGGAATTAAATGTATTCTATTGTTATTATACTTAGGAATTAAATGTATTCTATTGTTATTATACTTAGGAATTAAATGTATTCTATTGTTATTATACTTAGGAATTAATGTATTCTATTGTTATTATACTTAGGAATTAAATGTATTCTATTGTTATTATACTTAGGAATTAAATGTATTCTATTGTTATTATACTTAGGAATTAAATGTATTCTATTGTTATTATACTTAGGAATTAAATGTATTCTATTGTTATTATACTTAGGAATTAAATGTATTCTATTGTTATTATACTTAGGAATTAAATGTATTCTATTGTTATTATACTTAGGAATTAAATGTATTCTATTGTTATTATACTTAGGAATTAAATGTATTCTATTGTTATTATACTTAGGAATTAAATGTATTCTATTGTTATTATACTTAGGAATTAAATGTATTCTATTGTTATTATACTTAGGAATTAAATCTATTCTATTGTTATTATACTTAGGAATAAATGTATTCTATTGTTATTATACTTAGGAATTAAATGTATTCTATTGTTATTATACTTAGGAATTAAATGTATTCTATTGTTATTATACTTAGGAATTAAATGTATTCTATTGTTATTATACTTAGGAATTAAATGTATTCTATTGTTATTATACTTAGGAATTAAATGTATTCTATTGTTATTATACTTAGGAATTAAATGTATTCTATTGTTATTATACTTAGGAATTAAATGTATTCTATTGTTATTATACTTAGGAATTAAATGTATTCTATTGTTATTATACTTAGGAATTAAATGTATTCTATTGTTATTATACTTAGGAATTAAATGTATTCTATTGTTATTATACTAGGAATTAAATGTATTCTATTGTTATTATACTTAGGAATTAAATGTATTCTATTGTTATTATACTTAGGAATTAAATCTATTCTATTGTTATTATACTTAGGAATTAAATGTATTCTATTGTTATTATACTTAGGAATTAAATGTATTCTATTGTTATTATACTTAGGAATTAAATGTATTCTATTGTTATTATACTTAGGAATTAAATGTATTCTATTGTTATTATACTTAGGAATTAAATGTATTCTATTGTTATTATACTTAGGAATTAAATGTATTCTATTGTTATTATACTTAGGAATTAAATGTATTCTATTGTTATTATACTTAGGAATTAAATGTATTCTATTGTTATTATACTTAGGAATTAAATGTATTCTATTGTTTATTATACTTAGGAATTAAATGTATTCTATTGTTATTATACTTAGGAATTAAATGTATTCTATTGTTATTAATAGTTTTATTTTCATTTCTCTATCTTGTAACATTTTATATTCAGTTCGTTAAATATAGAGCAAATAAAACTATATTGTAAATAATAGGTCTAAATGTATTGTAGATGTAGCATGTAATTTATGTTTATTGTAATTTAAATCTAAGTCTGATTTTTATATATTTTTAACCTGGTTGAGTAGTAGACAAGGTGTCAAGACCTAACCCTGCCAAGTAAAAATTAAAGCTACGATGTTAATAATGATAATGATAATGATGATTATGACAATGACGATGATGATGATATAGATAAAAATATTAACAAATAATACAAATATGAACAAATAATACAAATATGAACAAATAATACAAATATGAACAAATAATACAAATATGAACAATAATACAAATATGAACAATAATAAAAATATGAACAAATAATAAAAATATGAACAAATAATAAAAATATGAACAAATAATAAAAATATGAAGAAATAATAATAAAAATATGAAGAAATAATAATAAAAATATGAAGAAATAATAATAAATAAAAATATGAAGAAATAATAATAAAAAATATGAAGAAATAATAATAAAAATATGAAGAGATAATAATAAAAATATGAAAAAATAATAATAAAAATATGAAGAAATAATAATAAAAATACGAAGAAATAATAATAAAAATGTGTGAAGAATAGTAATAATAAAAATATGAAGAAATAATAATAAAAATATGAAAAATAATAATTAAAAATATGAAGAAATAATGATGATAAAAATACGAAGAAATAATAATAAAAATATGAGAAATAATAGTAAAAATATAAGAAGTAATAGTAAACATATAAGAATAATTAAAAAACAATAAAAAATAATAAAAAGATAGAAAATTATAAAAAATAAACATAAAAACAATGATAAATAATAAATAACAATCGCGATAATAAATAGCAATCTCGATAATAAACAGCACTCGCGACGGCAGGTGACACTCGCGACGGCAGGTGACACTCGCGACGGCAGGTGACACTCGCGATAATTAATTAACATCCTCAATTCGTGTATGGTATGAGATGAAGCCCCATATATTTACAGAGGTCTGTAAATGACAAGGGTACCGGTCGATCACGCCTGGCGCACCATCGCAGGGGCAGGTGAACGAAATGAAACTAAATGGATGAGATGAGTATGGTGAAATGATGGAATGCAATTTTGGCAGGGTAAACGGGAGAAACTCCGAGAGAAACCTGCCCAAGCTCCGTTTCGTCCACCACGAAACCCACATGGAGTGACCGAGGCTCGATTTCGGAACCCCTGCAACGAGAAGCGAGCATCTAACTGCTTCCGCCACGGAGCCGCCTAATTACGATAATAATAGTAATAATAATAGTAATAATAATAGTAATAATAATTGTAATAATAATAATAATAATAATGCCCTCAGGGGTCCCCATCTAGGGGATATGTGGATGGCGACCACAAGGTGCCCAAGCTGAGCAAAACATTGCTTCCACTTACTTGTGTTTTGCTCCTTACTTTTATGTTTAACCGACCTGGTATTTCTTCCTTTCTTCCACTTATACCAGTCTCTTTTAACTTTACTATCTAACCTCTCTTTGTTAGCTCTTGTTTTTTTGACTCCGACGCTATTAGGGCATCCGAGGGTAGGGAGTCTTTGCTTTTTTCCATTTCTTCTTTCCTTTAATTTCTTTATTTTATTTTCTTCTCCAGAAAAGCCTGACCAGAGGCTATAAGATGACAGCCCCATCACTGGTCTTGCCTTCTAACCAATCGGCCAATTGGCCAGCAATCAATCGAAAGGACTATTATTATGCTTTGAAGTCTTATACGAGAATTTCCCGGAAGGAGGACGAAGATCTCTGGGCCGTCCTATGAAACGCTGCTGGAGGGAAAATTTTCTATGGGATCGTAACAGGCCTTGGCCTAATACTTGGAAGGAGGAAGAAGAAGATGATAATGATAGTAATAATGATATTAAAATTAATAATAATAAGAATAATTAATAATAAGTAATATTAGTAAGAAATAATAATATAATAATAAAATGTATTAATAAAATAGTAATAACAATATAAGTAACGTCATAACGAAAGTTATAATAACAATAATAATATAATAATAATCGATATAATAAAAATTGATGTTGATAACTACCAAAAACAGTGAAATGATAGAGATACGAAGAAGAGTTCAAATGGATAAGATAACTTTTAAAATATAAAATTATCCATCGCAGAACAAAAATGCTCTTATATCAAATAATAATACGACCTACACGTATACGAAAATGAAACCTGAATTATTTCACAAAATTCTACCAAGTTAGTAAATATATTCTAAAGGAATATAGCTTACTCGGAAAAATCTACGGCCCAATTAATGTTCAGGGATTTCGGAGATTAAGAAATGAAAAATTGAGGCAGCTTTACAGAGAATCTTAAATCTCAATTTTTTAAACCAAAAAGACTATAGTGAACTAGTGGTAAAAATGGACGAAAAACGAGGACCAATAAAGTTCTTATAGGTGAACTTTGAAGGAAGGAGGACAGTGTAACGACCGAAAGGAAGGGAGGACATAACATGCAGACACCACCACACTTCTGGGAGTAAGGAATTGGAAGACGGTGGCTAGGAACAGGGAAGAATGGAGGAGTAATTGACAGCCTAGGGTCCAACTCGTGCTGTTAGAATAGTAAGATATAAGGAGGAAATATTTTTTTTTTATTTGAGAAGGTTGTTTTCAAAACTCCTTAAGTAATGTAAGGTAAACTATTTTGTTGTAAACGAGTCAGTTTGATTTCAGTAACGAGTTTTAACCTAAGTTTATAGTGCTTAAGTTTGTAGTGCTTAAGTTTGTAGTGCTTAAGTTTGTAGTCATTGAAGCCAAATGGTGAGAATTTTACATAGGGACTTCTAATAAGAATGAAGAAACACAAAAGATCAATTTGGGCATATGGTGGAGAAGAATCGTTTTGAAAATGAGTTCATTATTTCATGTGCGCGTTACATAATGTTTCCCGTATTTGCATGTTTCTCGCACTTGCATACGCTAAGCGAAGCGCTGTCATGAAGCAATGTCAAATCTATGCTGTATTTAAATTTTATAAACCTGGTTAGTTTCGCATTATTTTTTATATCAAGTCTATTAAGAACATCGCGGTTTTAATCTTATTATTTCTATGCATAGTGTTTCGAAATTCCTAGCACAACTTGATGTTAGTAGAGGCAATGATGGATATTCTTATTGCAACCCATGTCCGGAAATTAACGTTCCCATGAAAAGTATAAAATACAACCAAGTGTTTAATATTGTAGATCACAATACGACGCATATATACATTCAAATTTAATAAAAAGTATTACCGTTTTCCTGGTACAAAATAAAAACACATTTTAGTAAATGTTTATCGCGAGAGGGCATGAAACTGAAATACGTTTGAATTTAAAAACCACCACTGTTATAAATGTTAATAATCTTAATATTAATAACATATTACAAATATTAATATTAAGAAAAACCACTAGTTCCTAAATGAGATTTGTCACTGTTACCTTTTTTTATGTTAACCGCTGTGGTTTCGTTGTAGCGTTGTTGCCTGGATTCGATCTCCGATCGGGACAAGTTTCCTGAGTGATGGTTTCTTTTTCGGGGTTGTTCCTCACCTGTAAGACAAATGTCAGGAAACTTTAAGACCCAAACGGTCCCCGAACATCATCTGGTCGTCATAATCAAGATTTTTATATTCGTCATGTTTAATATGAATATGTGTATGAATGGTGTGTTTAGTCTTAATGTTGTGTTGTCTCGGAGGAGGCCCTAGCATTGAACTGATCACTCATTGCCTTTGTATGGCTAAAAAAAGTATGTATGTGATCCATAGTTAAAAATCCCTCTCCCGACAGGAAGTGCCACTGTAAGGCCCGGGAGGCATGTGGCACCTAAGGTGAGGTGTTAAACTCCGGTAATGGAGTAACCATAAGTTTTAAATATGTTTTAGTTGTAAGAAATGTGCCAGTTTTGTGAATAAGGGATCAGTCTGAAACAAGCGTTTTATTGGCCTGCTTTAAGAGTCAAGAGTTTGTTTATTGCGTGATATTTCGGCTTATATATGTAATGTTTGTTCGCGCTTATAACAGGATAATTTGTGTTTTGCACATGAGAAGACTTTTCTGTCGCACGGTAATTTCCGACTTAAGTGGCATTCGGTGACCGGAAAATAAAATTAAGTTTCCCTAGAATCTGTACAACATTTCTTAATCTTACTCAATACCTACCGAAACGTTTTACTTGTGTTACATTTATTTCGCATATCTTTATGTTGGGAACACTCTTATAAAATGCAATAACTACGTTTGCAATAAAATGAAATGCTGGTGGAAAATAATAAATTAGCTATGATTTAGGAAATGGGAGAGACGAACACAAGCAAAATAAGTTGCAATGCTTAGATTTCACAGTAACTCCGTCCATAAATTACTTGTCGTTAGCCAGTTAAATAAGTGTACGCATGCATTCACATTCAAAAGAAAAATAAATGAATTGAACCAATTCTAAAAAAAAAGTAATTTTAATTTATAATAAACTAACGAACACTAACTCGCTGACACTATAGAACCTTTAGCTTTATAGCCACGCGAACATAAAGTCTCCATACATCCCTATCCTGATCTAATCATCCCATGTATAATCTACTTCCCTCAAATCATAGTTAATGTTGTTGTTGTTATCCCACTTCATTCTTGGCCTACTTAACTGTGTGCTTTCCCTTTGGTTTTCCTGCTGGACTTTCATTCCCCATTCGTGTCACATGTCCTGTCCATCGCAGTCTAAGAGACTTAGATGTTATTACATCTGGTTTCCCATAAAAATGATGTAGCTCACTGTTGCGTAATCTTCTCTATTTGCCTGTATGTTCGTCTCTCTTTGAACCAATTTTTCCCCTAAGTACTTAAATTATGAAATTTACGTAATTTTTTCTCCTTCCTTTAAGTAAGAGGTCATAAAACGATGATTATTCTCAACTAATCATAAAGATACTGGAACCTTATACTTCATCTTCGGGCCAGACCCAAAATTTTATTATCTTCTAATATTGGAAAGGGATGGAAGATCAATTAAGGCATTATTGGCAATTTTAAGTAATGGATGACTGACTCGTAATGGTTTATTCATATGTTATCTGGCGGAGGCGTCTTTTAATTGTTTCGCATTCAAATAATTTAAGGACAACAATAACCGTATATGTATTTTTTTTTAGTTGAACTTTTTTTTAGAGAAGATGTCCCTATAATGCGTAATAGAATGCATTTCCAGAATTGAGTCTCTATTTAATTTCTTGCTGCATCTCATTCATGTTTGTAATAATTGTTCTTAGGTATTTGAATTCTACAACTTTAGAATTTCTGTTATTTGTTTATAACTGTCCACTTCCATTATGCTATGCATTTCTAAGCGTGACCATATTCTGATTTATAGATGTTTACTTCCAACCGTAATTTCTTGGTATTACTCAATTGAATATACGCATTAAGCCTTAATATATCCTCTACATAGCATAATATTGCTACGTCATCTGCATTTACCAACAGCTTAAAGCAATTCAACAGTCTAAGATTTTATAGCGTGCTCTAGTACAACATTAAATAGTAGAGCAGATAATGTTTCTCACCTGGTTAACGCACTGTGAATTAAAAAAAAAATTGCCTTCTGAAAGCTGTTATATGAAAATTATTTTTTATACACTAATTTAAATCCTTAGAGAATGAGGAAGGCTTACACCTCAATGGTATTAATAAGCTGTTAGTTTATGCTGATGATGTAGTATTATTGGCCGATAGCGAGGAGATACTAAAGGACAACACGCACACACTATTGAGTAACACTAAGAAACTAGGACTGGAAGTAAATATCAATAAAACTAAATATATGGTCACATATAGAAATCCATTATATAATGGAAATGGACAGCTAATGGCAAATGAGGGAAATTTCGAGGAAGTGGCCGAATTAAAATACCTAGGAACAATAATCACAAATAGGAATGAGATGCACAAAGAAATTAAACATAGGCTCAATTCTGGAAATGCGTGGTATTTTGCATTGCAGAGACTTTTGATGTCCCAACTCCTTTAAAAAAAATGTTAAGCTGAAATTATATAAAACTATTATTCTACCAGTTATATTATATGGGTGCGAAACATGGACTCTTACTTTAAGGGAGGAGAGGAGATTGCGGATATTTGAGAATAAAGTACTTAGGAAAATTTTTGGACCAAAGAGAGATGAACAGACAGGAGAATGGAGAAGGCTACATAACAATGAACTACATGGTCTTTATAGGAAGCCAGATATAATAAGAACAGTTAAGTCTCGTAGACTACGATGGGCAGGACATGTTGCACGTATGGGGAATGAAAGACTTGCATGGAAGCTTCTTGCAGGAAAGCCTGAGGGAAAACGCCCAGTTGGTAGACCAAGAATGAGGTGGGAGAACAACATTAACTATGATTTGAGGGAAGTAGATTATACAGGGAATGATTGGAAAGTATTAGCTCAGGATAGGGATGTATTGAGAGCGTGTGTCCTCGCGGCCATGAACCTATGGGTTCGATAGTGCCAGTGAGTAAGTAAGTAAATAAGGAATTTAAAGTATTTTTGTCCATTATATAAAATATATAACAATTAGCGTAAGCAGGAAAACTTCTGTCTTTGTAAATAAATGTGTTGATGAAGTATATGAATCGACATAATTAAAACAAAAGTTCCTAAAAGTATTTCAGGATATACGGATAGTGTGTTCATTTCTTTGTTGGTATATGCGTTAAAGAAAGGACCCATTTCAAAGTTAGGTAATACATAACTGCGTTATGAGTGAAAAAAGTCTATAAAAGTCACAAAGTAGAATGTGTATGACTTCTCAAGATACTGTAGAATTACTAAACACCACATGCTTTTCTCGCATTTGAACCAACAAGGTCAAAATCGACGAGAACATTATTTAATTATGACCCTATTCTAATTAAGCAATTCAAAAACAAATATATTATTTTGTTGTTAACATCCTATTGTGACCCTTTTGTAAGATATTACTACTGTTGTGCTGATCGTTTAAGTTTGGGCGTTTTCTTCTCGCGATAGAGGTGCACGGGAATCCTGCTCGAGGTGCTTTCTCAGTACCACGATACCTCTGCGATGAACGAATACTTAAACATCAATGAGGGATTCACTCTATTATTTATCTAGAGGATTTGGAAAATAAGAGTGGCGTTTGTTAAGGACTATTTAACGAATAAAATTAAGCTGTTTACTCAAAAATTATTTAAATATAGTTACCGGTATTTTAAAATATTTATATACTTGATGTAAACGGCGATGTTTCAAAACAAATCAGAAATGTATGGTTATGTTTCATTGTATACTCACTGCAACTTGATCATATTATTTATTGCCAAATAGAATTGCAATATTGTAAGAATGCACCCTAGTGGAGAAAAAATTACACACATCTAACTGTATATTATTCCAAACATAATAGGTTATTAATTAATTTTTTTAGTAAACAACTCGGTGAAATCATTGTTTAAAACACAATTATTGAACACACGATTATCAAATGTGTAGTTCGAAGGAATCTGTTCATTATTTGCTATATTCAACGTATTTGTCGGAGAGTCAGTCACTGGAAAATAATGTTCTGATCTAGTCAGAATATTAAAAAGGAGGAGCTTTCCTTATAACAAACGCAGGATCTGATGAATAGAAATCGATAAAGAGCCAGGTGGAACACGACTGATATTGGTTGTAAAACAAAATGCATTGAAACGTGATTGGTCAATGACTCCCATTCGAGCTTGAGTTAAATAGTCCATAGAATATCACGCCGTAACCTGAATTTTTAGTCATGTTGGATGTCCATTTGGCATCTCCAGGTTGAAAATTATAAACCACTCTTTGACAGATGATGCTAACTCGCGATCTTTGATAGAAGGTAAAGAATCCGCTCTGTTTTGTGAAGTAGATATCAGCGCTGTATCATCTGAATATAATTAATGATAGTTAAGATGTCAGCTATTCTTCAAGGACGTTCTGATACGAATTCCATACATTTGCGAGGAAAATTCCATAGAAATTCAGCCAGAAAAATGAATCCATGCAAAGACATTTCAAGATTTGAGCGAAAGAAGCAAAAGAAGGAAAATAGAGGATTTACGTAGCAGTACAGACACGGGTGTCCTGACTTATGCTGCACAAGTGAAATTAGGAACTACGGGAAGAAGATTTGCTTCTAAAGTACTCGAGGAAATAACCAGTTCTCAAAAGCGTGCAGGAAAATATAAAAAAGCATACTCTCTTAGTGTTCAGGAAGACAAAGCACAATTAGCGGCATTAAGAGCATTGGCCATTTTGTCGAAGCTGATCTTTCAAGAAGACAATATGAAGTAATAAGGAACGTCAATAACATATATATCCTTGCCAGAGTGCACTACAAAAGGCAAAAATGGATTGATATCCGGGTAAAGAATCTTATATGTTACTGGTACTAGTGCTGCAATTAATTTACAACAATTTTTGGATCTTAACTGTTTTACGATTGCTGACACATTTAGAGGAAGTTGTACAGACTTTAAGTCAGGAAGAAAGTAGTTCATTGGTGTTAATTTGCAAGTGGGGCTGTGATGGATCGCAACAAACTCAATATAATCAGAAATTTCGGAATGATGCTGAACTCAGATGTATATAATTTCCAGAGTTCTTTTGTACCACTTCAACTTATTTGTTGTTACAAATAATGATAAATTGATCTGGCAGAATCCAACTCCTTCTTCACCACATTATTGTCGCCACTTTAGATACAGCTCAATCATCATATGAAATGGAAGTAATTTTTGATGAAGAACTGTGACTCTAATAATCACAATCATCATCATCATCATCAAAGTGATGACGTGTATAAACATTTATGTTAAGTTTGTGACAGCAAATGGGAAAGTAGAAATTTGAAGGACTTCTTACAGAAGGACAAATTGTTCACATAATACTGCAGATTCTGGACATAAACTTAAAGTTCAATGCTTGTAGAAGTGGTTTATTTAAGTATAATTGATTGTAACAGTGCCCTTTTTCACATTTAGTTTCTTATGTCTGTTCATAGTACTTAATAATTGGATTACATAGTTTAAAAACGTAAATAATTTTTTTTTCTCTAAAATGTACTATATTTCTATTAAAATACAGTTAATTTAGTCAGAGGGCACATTTATACTCAACTGAATTGCAAAAATAAATTTGGCCGCCTAAATTGGTAAAATACCCCACTGTGCGCCGGTTGCTTAATACGATTTGGGAAAATGAAGATCTTCCAGATGAATGGAAAGAATCGATTATCGTATCAATTTATAAGAAAGGAGATAAAACTGATTGCAACAACTATGGGGGTATGTCATTACTTTCAACTTCGTACAAAATTCTAACAAATAGATTAGTAAGCAGACTTACTCCTTATATTGATGCCATTGTAGGAGATCATCAATGTGGATTTAGAAGAAACAGGTCTACAACAGATCAGATTTTTAGAATAAGACAGATTTTAGAAAATAAATGGGAATATAATGGTACTGTACATCAACTATAAGTAGACTTCAAAAAGGCATACGATTCAATTAAGAGGTAGAGGTTATATAGTATGCTGCTGGTGTTCGGAAATCTTAAAATATTAGTTAGACTTATACGAATGTGTTTAAATGGCACAAAGAGTAGGGTTTTGAAATCCAGAATGGGTTGAAGCAAGGAGATGCACTATCTCCTCTACTATTTAATTTTGTACTAGAGCATGCCATCAAATCTTTCGAGGATGAAGAAGGCCTACAACTCAATGGTATTAATAAGCTGTTAGTTTATGCTGATGTTGTAGTACTATTGGGCGATAGAGAGGAGATACGCACACACTATTGAGTAACACTAAGAAATTGGGACTGGAAGTAAATATCAATAAAACTAAATATGTGGTCACACGTAGAAATACATTGTATAATGGAAATGATCAGCTAATGAAAAATGAGTGAAATGTTGTGGAAGTGGCTGATTTCAAATACCTAGGAGCAATGATCACAAATAGGAATGAGATGCATAAATAAATTAAACATAGGCTCAATTCTGGAAAAGCGTGTTAATATATATTATAGAGACTCTTGACGTCCTATCTCCTTTCAAGAAACGTTAAACTGAAAATTTATAAAACTATTATTCTATCAGTTATATTATATGGATGCGAAACATGGACTCTTACTTTAAGGGAGGAAAGGAGATTACGAGTATTTGAGAATAAAGTACTTAGGATAATTTTTGGACCAAAGAGAAATGAACAGACAGGCGAATGGAAAAGACTACATAACAATGAACTACATGGTCTTTATAGGAAGCCAGATATAATAAGAACAGTTAAGTCTTGTAGACTGCGATGGGCAGGACATGTAGCACGAATGGGGAATAAAAGAGGTGCATGGAAGCTTCTTGTAGGAAAACCAGAGGGAAAACGCCCAGTTAGTAGACCAAGAATGGAGGTGGGAGAATAACATTAAATTTGATTTGAGGGAAGTAGATTATATAGGGAATGATTGGTAAGCATTAGCTCAAGGTAGGGATGTATGGAGAGCATATTTCCGCGCGGCCACGAACCTACGGATTCGATAGTGCCAGTGAATTAGTATTTTTACACTGTATATCGGAAAGCCAGATTTTATCTTGTGCAAAACGATATTATATTATTTAACTTCTGCACGTTGTGCGCCATTATTATTATTATTATTATTATTATTATTATTATTATTATTTATTATTAGAGATCAAAATATGCGATGATTCAAGGAATGTATAGGGACTTGGTGTCAAGAGGATTGATATAGAGTGGTGCAGAAAATATGGATTTTTGGAGGAATAAAATTTCAATGGATTGTAGGGAAAATACTGTATAGAAGATCCATTCCTAATAAAGAAGAAAATTATTATTAATGTAATGTTATTATCATTATTTATCATTATACCTTATGCAGAGGAAGGAATGTCATATCATTATTGAGTAACTTGAATTTACGTATAATGTATGCAAATACGAAGTCTGGTTCAGAAACACATTTATTATGCGCTAGTTCATACCAGGTAGACAATATGGATTAGTGTTAATACCTGCTTGGATGCCCTGTGGGACGCGTTACATTGAAATACGAGGCTTTCTAATAGGATACGTTTCTGAACAGGATAAGACTGCCATAATTCATATGCGTGCTTTAATATATACAGAGATATTATAAAGACAATTCGTTATGCGTTGAAAATATCAAATGGGCAGCACATTAAGTAATTATGTTATCACCGCTCTCTTATCAATTACTAGCTAATGAAAATTAATGTGTTTTTGTGTTTAGTGTAATACATAAATGTATGTCGTAATTATTTTTTAAATACCCCGTGCTGATTACCCGACGTTGCCCGGGAATCTAATTTTCCCCATCTTCTTGGCATAAATGAGAAGAAAGACAAAAATTAATGTATTTTTACACGCTTTATATTAGCTTGACCTGTATCTGTCTATCTATCTATCTGTAACGGAATCTTTCAACGCGATTTTCACCCACTTAAAATCATTGGATCGACTTGAAACTTTGTACACTTGTAAAAGACCCGTGGCAATACAATAATGTTATGTTTTGTTTCTAAAATCATGGCCAGAATCATCAGAAAATAAAAAAAAAAGTGTCTTTGTATCTATGTAACGGAATTTTGTAACACGATTTTCACCCACTTAGAAACATTGGATGGACTTGAAACTTTGTATACGTGTAAAGGACCCGTGACAATATAATAATTTCATATTTGTTTCTAAAATCCTGGCCAGAATCGTCAGATAATCAAAAAAAGTGTTTTTGTATCTATGTAACGGAATCTTTGAACACGATTTTCACCCACTTAGAAACATTGGATGGACTTGAAACTTTGTATACGTGTAAAGGACCCGTGACAATACAATAATTTCATATTTGTTTCTAAAATCCTGGCCAGAATCGTCAGATAATCAAAAAAAGTGTTTTTGTATCTATCTAACGGAATCTTTGAACACGATTTTCACCCACTTAGAAACATTGGATCGACTTGAAACTTTGTATACTTGTAAAGGACCCGTGACAATACAATAATTTCATATTTGTTTCTAAAATCCTGGCCAGAATCGTCAGATAATCAAAAAAAGTGTAGGTTTTGTATCTATCTAACGGAATCTTTGAACACGATTTTCACCCACTTAGAAACATTGGATCGACTTGAAACTTTGTATACTTGTAAAGGACCCGTGACAATACAATAATTTCATATTTGTTTCTAAAATCCTGACCAGAATCGTCAGATAATCAAAAAAAGTGTTTTTGTATCTATCTAACGGAATCTTTGAACACGATTTTCACCCACTTAGAAACATTGGATCGACTTGAAACTTTGTATACTTGTAAAGGACCCGTGACAATACAATATTTTCATAGTTTGTTTCTAAAATCCTGGCCAGAATCATCAGAAACTAAAAAAAATGAAAACTCGTATAATAGGTTGCGGACTTGTCGACTTTTTAGTCAATCGTTGTAAGAGCTCACTTAGTAGAGCGATAGACTCTAGTGGTATATAATTTCAGCTATCCGTAGGTCGCTGGTTCAAATTCGGCTGGAAGCTCTTTTTTTTTTCGAAGAGTATTACTTTTAGCTCATACTACAATAGTATCGAATTGAAATATATTTACATTTTTATCTTTTTCTGTAAAATATTAAAACTAAAAAATAAAAAAATTAATAATAGTTTTAAAAAACTAAAACTACACGCTTTATTAGAAAACCGAACTAAAAAAATGAAAAATAAATTTAATTTCCAACACGCTTGGGATAAATAATTTTACCATCAAAAGCGTGGGGTGCTTTTATGATTTTTACATTTTCTTCTTTAGAGACTTTACTTTTACCAATATCTGTTTATTATCAAAATATATTAATTGATAAAGAGCATCCCACGCTTTTGATGGTAAAATTAATTTTCCCAAGCGTGTTGGAAATTAAATTTACTTTTCATTTTTTTAGATCGGTTTTCTAATAAAGCGTGAAGTTTTAGTTTTTTAAAACTATTATTTATTATGTTTAGTTGAATAAGTGAATAGAACAATTTATATCGTAATGCTTTTTATAGATACCCCGTGCTGATTACCCGTCGTTGCTCGGGAATCTATTTTTCTCGATCTTTTTGGCATAAATGAGTTGAAAGAGAAAATTCGTTATTGTGAGTTATCCGTAAAATAATATCGGCCGAGAGTTGCTACGCTTGCCCGGGAAACTACTTATCCCGATCTTTTTGGCATAAATGAAAGACAAATATGGTTATAGTGAGCTATCCGTTATAGAAAAATCACATGCTGTCGCGGACTTTTTTGTACAGCTTTTTGAGATATTAAATTCTGTGTACATTAATATTTGTGTATTTGTTATGGTTTAGGTAGCGTAAGATATTTAAGCGTCCAAAAAGCGACGTTTTTCACTACAAATGGCGATTTAGGTGTGAAGGAGTTGAGTATCACAACTCTCTTATAGCCTATGTTCATCCCGGGAATCTCCTGAACATTCTGCAGAAAGTCCCATACAATCGGATGAACGGTATGGCCACGTATAAAATGCGATCAAACAATCATGCATTTTACATATTAGATAAATAAAAATACAATCTGCTAATATTGTAAAATGTATATAAAGAGATCCCACAACAGGCCTCAGGAGGCCCTTGGGGTAGTAGGAGGTTAAGGCTCCTACTTTTTCTAGACAATCGGCACTTTATGTCAGCCGGTTTGTGAGCCCTGCGTGACGGCCTCCTTTACCCCCGAACAAGCGTCAGGTACTCATTTCCGTTAGAGGCTGAGTCGACCCCAGGGCCATAGTGCCGCTAGAAGGTTTGGGTCAGTTTAAAAATTCGGACTTGAACCCCCGACCTTCCGGTTTGTAGCGCAGTGCCTCAACCACTAGAATACGGCGTTATATTTTCTGCTAACTAACTAACTAACTAACTAACTCACTGGCACTATGGAACTCGTAGGTTCATGATCATGCGGACATAAGCTCTCCATACATTCCTATCCTGAGCCTACTGGTACATTTTCTGCTATCTACAGTGTCTTGGTCGAATACACTAGTCTGCATGATATCAGATGACTGGAAACTAAGTAGTAGTATTAGTTCACTTTTTTGTGCTCATTCCAGAACTGTTCCCAGTTATCTTCTATCACGTACATTTTTTTCACAATGGACTTAATCTGTTTTCAAATATTTATTAGTGAGAGCATAATATGTGTCAGAAGGTAACGAGTTTTATTGGAGGGAAATTTGTCAATTCAGGCCTCTAAGCCTTTAGGTTGGCTCAACTGCTGCTGAGGTTGTTATTGGGTGATGTTGGAAGTATTGTTCATCTCAGACTATCAATGCTGTTCTCACTTTCTCTCTTTCTCTCTCTAGTGTGACTGCAAGTAAGACAATGTCTACACACAAGTGTGTGAACAATCCTAACGTTTTCTGCTATATTTGTGGAAATTATACAGAGCTTAAGCTAAGAACGGATATTACAGACTTTGTGAAAAAAAGCTTATTTTAAAGTGAATCTTGTTGACCAGGACAAGGCGTGGGCGCCGCTATTGCTCTATTGTTTGCTACTATTGCGTTCTGAGGTTAAGATTGTGGGCAAAAGAAAAGAAAATATGCATGCTGTTTGCGATTCCTGTGGTGTGGAAGGAACCTAAAGACCACCTTAATGTCTGTCACTTCTGTTTACTTAATGTTCGGGGTGCAATTCAAATAATGAGAACCAAATTGTATATCCAACAATCCCTTAAACCATTGGGCCAGTTCCACATGGAGAAGAGCTGCCTGTTCCTCTTCCTCCAGCTGTTTTAGAGAATCTGAGACAGAAGATGATGTTGAAAGTGAACTTGATGCAACCACCGACGACGATACTGATGATGTATGTCAGACTGAGGACGACTTTACACGAAAACGGTTCTCTCAAAATTATCTTAATGATGTAGTTCATAATCTGAATTTGTCAAAGAAATCTGCAGAACTACTTGGCTCGTGGCTTAAAAGTAAGAATCTACTGGAACCAGGAATACATTACTCATTGTACAGACACATACAAAAATAACTAGTTCCTCTATTATCACAGAATGATTGCAATAACATAAACGAGTTAATGCACTTCTATGACACTGAGCATGATCCTACTCAATGGAGTGTGAACGTTTTGGCCAGAGTGGAGAAAATTTGTGCCTGAAAAAAAAACATCCTACATGAACCACTTTAGACCCTCAAAAAGTCCTGCATCCACCACGACACATCAAATTGGGCTTGATGAAGTAGTTTGTAAGAGCTCTACTATAGGATGGGCTTTGCTTCAAGTATCTTTGTAAGAAATTTCCGTCCATCACACAAGAAAAATTGAAATCTGGAATTTTTGTTTGTCTGCAAATAAATAAATTGGTGAAGGATGAAGATTTTGAAAAAAAAACAATGTATAAGAAAGAAAAAGAAGCATGAACCACTTTCCGATATGTTACTGAAAACTTTCTAGGGAATAACAAAGATCCTAATTGTGGAAAATGTTGGAAAATTTAAAAAAGTTGAGCTGTAACATGAGTGTGAAAGTTCACTTTGTATATGCCCATATCGACTACTTTCCCCAAAATCGGGGACATTATAGTGAAGAGCAAGGTGAACGTTTTCACCAGGATATTAAAGAGAGAAAGTACCAAGGAACATGGAATGAAACTATGATGGCGACTACTGTTGGATATTGAAGAGGGAGACTAAAAATGGAGGAACTTCAAGCAGGTCAAAGAAAAGAAGGTTTCAAAATTAATGGAACACCATTTGCTTTCTGTTTTATTACAAGGTAGTCACGAAATTATTAGAACAATTCTTTACAGTATTTTTAACATCTGTTTTAAGAAAAAATTATCTTATGTGAAATGAAGCTTGAATATATTTGTGCTTATAGTAGTTAAAACCATGAAAATATAAATTCTTATTTTGTGTAAAAACCTGACGTGATAGACAAAAATGCAAATTTCTGGAATCGGTGTAAAAAATTGATTTAGAAACACACATTTTAAATAAATCATATGAGAAAAAGTTTTAAAATTCGGGCTTGTGATATTATTTCATTGGTCTAAAATTAAATGTAGGCCCATATAGTTTAAAAGCATAGATAATGTGTATTAGGATTTTTATATGATTAATAAATCTACGTACGTAAGTAGAAATTAAGTCAACAAGCTGTTAGCAGTAGAAATGGATTTTTGGAGATGATCGACAAGAATTTCAAGAAGGGATAAGGTCACAAACAGCACAATAAGAGAAATTATGCGAGTTGAAAAAAATAGAAGAAAAACGTTGGAAATGGTATGGACACCTCATAAGAATGGAAAAAGAGACAATACCAAAGAAAATACTTAATTGGAAAGCTAATGGAAGAAGTGGAAGAGGCAGACCTAGAGAACGTTGGATAGATGGAGTAAGGAGAAGTATGGAAGCTAGAGATTTGAGGGAAGAAGATGCTCTTGACAGGAACCTCTAGCGACAAATCATTTTGGATTGAAGGATAAACACTGTATTGTGGAATATTCTTAATAAAAAATTAATCTTCGTACTTACTTACTTACTTACTCACTGGCACTATCGAACCCGTAGGTTCATGGCCGCACGGACATAAGCTCTCCATACATTCCTATCCTGAGCTAATGCTTTCCAATCATTCCCTGTATAATCTACTTCCCTCAAATCATAGTTAATGTTGTTCTCCCACCTCATTCTTGGTCTACCAACTGGGCGTTTTCCTTCTGGTTTTCCTACAAGAAGCTTCCATGCACGTCTTTCATTCCCCATACGCGCAACATGTCCTGCCCATCGCAGTCTACGGGACTTAACTGTTCTTATTATATCTGGCTTCCTATAAAGACCATGTAGTTCATTGTTATGTAGTCTTCTCCATTCACCTGTCTGTTCATCTCTCTTTGGTCCAAAAATTTTCCTAAGAACTTTATTCTCAAATATTCGTAATCTCCTTTCCTCCCTTAAAGTAAGAGTCCATGTTTCGCACCCATATAAAATAACTGGTAGAATAACAGTTTTATATATTTTCAGCTTAACGTTTTTTGAAAGGAGTTGGGACATTAAAAGTCTCTGCAATGCATAATAGCATGCATTTCCAGAATTGAGCCTATGTTTAATTTCTTTGTGCATCTCATTCCTATTTGTGATTATTGTTCCTAGGTATTTGAATTCAGTCAATTCCTCAAAATTTTTCCCTCATTTGTCATTAGCTGTCCATTTCCATTATATAATGTATTTCTACGTGTGACCATATATTTAGTTTTACTGATATTTACTTCCAGTCCTAATTTATTAGTGTTACTCAATAGTGTGTGCGTGTTGGCCTTTAGTATCTCCTCGCTATCGGCCAGTAGTACTACATCATCAGCATAAACTAACAGCTTATTAATACCATTCAGTTGTAAGCCTTCCTCATTCTCTAAAGATTTAATGGCATGCTCTAGTACAAAATTAAATAGTAGAGGAGATAGTGCATCTCCTTGCTTCAACCCATTCTGGATTTCAAAAGTGTCTGAAAACTGTTTGCCTACACGCACCCTACTCGTTGAGCCATTTAGACACATTCGTATAAGTCTAACTAACTTTTTAGGAATTCCGAACTCCAGCAGGATACTATATAACTTCTCCCTCTTAATTGAATCATATGCTTTTTTGAAGTCTACATATAGTTGATGTACAGTAACATTATATTCCCATTTCTTTTCTAAAATCTGTCTTTATACTAAAAATCTGATCTGTTGTAGACCTGTTTCTTCTAAATGCACATTGATGATCTCCTAGAATGTCATCAATATAGGGAGTAAGTCTGCTTACTAATATATTTGTTAGAATTTTGTACGAAGTTGAAAGTAATGAGATGCCCCCTATAGTTGTTGCAATCAGTTTTATCTCCTTTCTTATAAATTGGTACGATAATTGATTCCTTCCATTCATCTGGAAGAGCTTCTTTTTCCCAAATCATACTAAGCAACCAGCGTATCTTGTCCATCAATTTTTCTCCCCCTGATTTTATCAGTTCTGCTGGGATATCATCTGAACCTGATGCTTTATACATCTTCAATTTTTCAATTGCCATTTCAACCTCTAATGCACTTGGCTCTGCGACTAGCATTTCTCTGCTGTCTGTAACTTATCCTCCTCAATGTCCTGTTCTGTATGTACATTTAATAGCTGATTAAAATAACGTTTCCATCTATTTAATATACTCTTGGAATCTGCAATCATATCCCCATTTTCATTCCGAATTATGTTTGTTCTAGCCTGAAACCCTTTCTTCTCTATCCTAATTCCCTGATATAATTCTCTAATGTTCCTATTTTTTGCATTCATTTCAAGATCATTATTCTTCTCTCTCAAATATTCCCTCTTCTTACTCTTTAGTAAATTGGTGGTTTCCCGTCTAACACTACCCAATTGCTCTAAATTTACCTCATTTGGCTCGTGTAACCATTTCATTTTTACTAGCTTTCTTTTCTTTACAATGTCGGCACATTCCTCATCAAACCATTTCTTGTTTTGCCTCTTTTTTAAACAACCAATGCTTTCTGATGCTGACAATTTAATAGTATCTCTTATAGCCTCCCATTCTTTATTTATATCAGTTTCTTCTTCGTTTGCCACATTGTCATCTGAAGATTCCAGTACTTCAAATCTATTAGCAATTTTGATTTGGTATTCTTGCCGCATTTCATCATTTTTCAAGTTTTTTAATTCATATTTTACAGAATCTTCGTACTTATGTTCATATTATGGTTGATATTGAGTGTAATTAAAAACAAATTATGTGTGTGTGTTCTAATTCCACCCACTGAACACTTTTTGCTTCGGGTTCCGCACTGAGCGGCTAGATGCGGTTAATAAGGCCTATATGCAATTTACGCACCACTTCCGCAGACCACTTCACGTAGATGATATATTCTAGTATTGTGTACAGCAGGGCTGTTAATAAGTGCTCACTAGGTGTGAAATGGCGGTCCCCCACCTACCCGCATACAAGTACACTCCCAATGAAACAACGTAACTGACAAATTATTAGCAATGTCTTACCTTGTCAGCCTATCCGACGTAGGGTTGAATAGGAGGAGCAGGTCAGGCGTGAGCCTAGTGAGAACTTAACAGACCTAGTGTACAGGGTGGAGTATAGAATGTTTATATTTTTGTGTAGTGTAAAGTATGCTGTGTGAGGGGTGATGGTGAAGAGAAGGAACAAGGTCAAATACGGTGCCGGAAAGTAGCCAAATCTTGTCGAAAAACACCAAGAGGTCCGTCAGGCATAACGTCCCCATCCGACGGACGAATAGCTATCAACAGTACCACAGGCCTGCTCAACGTATGTACTGCGGGGGGATTTCTAATTTAATGCAGGGACCTAATGTACTGGCACCCATCCTGACCCCGATGTTGAGCATTTTATAGTTAAATCAATTTAATTAAATTTATTTTACAATAAAAGTCCACCGCTGTGGTCTCGAGGTAGCGTGCTGTCTTGTCACGCAGCGGGCCCGGGTTCGGGGCAGTTTTTCAGCGTGAGGTTTTTATCGGGGTTTTTCCTTACCTGTAAGACAAATGTCAGGAAAACTTTAAGGCCCAAACGGTCCCCGAAATCATATGGTCATCATCATCATCCACCGGCGTAGAAAGCATCGGGAAGCTACCACACCTACATTTCCGTAGTAAAGCTGCATGCATAGTAGTGAAAGACCTGCCCTCGGGCAGAATTATCAACCTACCGGGTATCGAAATCGGACCCCAGTACATTTCTAAGTACTTTCTACAGTAACATATTATGCAAGTTATTCAACATCCTGGATATTGTATTGAATTGTATTGTATTGTATTGTAAGCCTATGTTTTCCCTTTACAGAGATTTAGGCGCTCTCCCCCTACAGGGAAGAGTTTGAACCATACTAATTTAGTTACACTTGTTTTCGTATAGATGCCATTATGAGTGGTCCGTGGTCAGCGTTCCGCCTCATACTGACATCTAGGAAACCAAGGTAGTACTAGGACGGGAAAATTCGATAAAATTTGCTTAGGCCTTTTCATTCAGGCTTAAGGATTTTTTACGAGCCTGAAAATCTTCAGACTCGGGACCCACGGCTTAAAGTCCCTCCCGGAGGACTTGCTCCTTGGATTTTTCCGTCCTAAAAAATCCATCGACCCCGGCCGGGTTTGAACCCGCGATTCTTGGGACCAGAGGCAAAGAGCATAACCACTAGTCCACCGCGGCCGACCTTCCTGGATATAAGAACCAAATATTATATGAAGTTTCTACTGTCTCTTGTTATTTAATACAATTTTGAAGATATAAATTACCGCACCTCCCATTATGTTTATGGGAGCAAATTGAAAGCAGAGAAACCTCGAGTGATCCAATTCAAATTAAATAGAACTCTTTTCCTGCAGATTTTTTTTAAGTTTCTTTAAATCATAAATTACAAAAAAAAAATCCTCTATACTTTTTCCGATAAGCTTTGGCTCTTGGAACTCTAATCTTTCGCTGACTTTCACAGAAGATACTCTTTCTTGAAATCGAGTAACCACTTTTCGTAGAAAACTAAGTAAAGTGAATTGAAAGTTACATGATGTTTCGCCTCTGTTCATAATCCCACGATGTAGCCGAGAGATCAATGCTCTAGCGGCAGCAGTTTTTTTTTCGGAACCAAACTCCGCATATAGGAATCAATTAAGAAAAAAAATGTTGAGTGCGTTAATCAACAAAATATGACATTAGAAGTAATATTAGATAGATCATCGGTTGATTAATGTCTTCGACATCGTCCGATTCCTAATAGCCAATTTTGTACGTCCAACTAACCTCTTGGTTGTAGATGTTTCTCCTTCATGTATAAATATATTCCCTGACTCCAGGAGGTTTTAGGTCTTCCTCTACCTCGTCTTCCCTCAGGATTCCGTTCCAAAACACTTTTTGGTAGCCGATTCTCTTCCATTCGCTGGACATGTCCGTTTAATCTTAATTGCTGAGTTTTAATATAATCTAAAATATTGTTTAAACCTTCATTTTCTCCCTTATAACTGAGTTTAATTTTTCTCTTCTTTCTAGAAATAATAATAATAATAATGGCGGCGGCGGTGACAGTGGTGGTGATGGTGCTGGTGATGGTAGTAGGGGCTCATCTGAAGTGAAAATTTAAAAATCGCTCTAAAAGCCAGTCTTTCACATGTTAGAGTGTTTAAATTGCATTAGGTTAGCTTTTTTAGGTTAATTAAATATCGTGCATATGTTGGCTGCATCCCGTGATTCCATAGTGTAAACCGCTTCGCGTTTGTTGGTGCATGCGCATGATGTACGATTGGAACTAAGAAACATTTTTTTGCGTCACATGTTGTAAAGTATTTCCCAACTATATTTTCATATTTGTATGTATACTCAACTACGTAGACACATGTTGATATAGGCCTAAAACTTTGATAATTTTATTTAATAAATAAATATAATGTGTTTTCAGCAAGTAAACACCAAATCAATTGATTACCGGCCATCTCCCTCAAATCGTGGTTAATGTGATTCTCCTGTATCATTCTTAGTCTACCCACTGGGTCTTTTCCTTTTGATTCCTATCAAGATCTAATCACTAGGTATTTTACTTTTGGTTCGCTACAAGAATCTTCATGCTTCTATTTTATTCCCCGTTCGTGCCACATATTCTATCCATCGCAGTCTACACGTCTTACATCTGGCATCACATAAAGATCATGCAGGTCACTCTTGTTGACGTCACGCAAGTATCAAGTTATCAGTGTGTCACTAATTATATCTTCCATCCATAGTAATTCTGCCCGAAGGCAGGTACTTCACTGCAATCATAGCATTTTCATGCTATGCTTGCAGCTTTACTAGGGAATTGTGTAGGTGTGGTAGCTTCCCGTTGTTTTCCACACCGGTGAAGGATGATGATGATAATGATAATGGTAAGGATGATAATGATAAGGATGATGGCCATGTGATTTCGGGGACCGTTTGGGCCTTAAAGTTTTCCTGACATTTGTCTTACAGGTGAGGAAAAACCCCGATAAAAACCTCACCCAGAAAAACTGCCCCGACCGGGGATCGAACCCGGGCCCGCTGCGTGACAAAGCAGCACGCTACCTCGAGACCACAGCGGTGGACAATTATATCTTAATTTGAAATTCGTGTAGTGAAAACAAAAATAATTTGCGAAAATATCATCTCCTTTAATTCTCTGAAAATAAAACAATAAAACCTAAACTTGAGACCATCATCCATCTTATTGCTCTTGCAGCAAGTTGTGCTGCGACCTCCCCAATGTGGTTTCTTAAACAATATGATTTATATTAATAAATAGAATCTTCTCGGCGATAATAAAACTGTATTACACATTATCAATAAAACCAAAATCACCAAACTAAAATATTAAAATAGTCAACGCGTTCCGATTATCAAAACTGGTATTGATTATATTGAAAGGTATTAAGAATGAGTAGTATTCCTGATAATGGTGCCCTCCCTGTCGAAACGCGTTGAATATTTTAATATTTCAGTTAGGTGATTTTGGTTTTATTGATAATGTGTAATGCAATATGATTTAGTTACGCTTATTTCCCTATAGATGTCGTGAGTGGTTTGTGGTCGGATGTCGCTTCAAGAGATATCTAGTAGGTAACTAAGAGTATTACGTGGATGGTAGAAAGTTAAATTTTGCTCAGCGGCCTATTTTTTGGGTTTGATAAACTTTCATTAACCAGAAAATCTTTATACTCGGGACACAGAACGTAAGTCCCTCCCGGATGACTTGTTCCTTGGATTTTTCCATCTTAAAAATTCGTTGATCGCGCCCGGGTTTGAACTCGCGTCCCTCGAGACTAGCGGCAAGGAACATAACCACTAGACCACCGCGAATGCCAAACTTGAGTGTTCGTGTACCTTCTTCTTCTTCTTCGGCTTTCCCCCACTTTTAGGTTTGCGCTTCAGTTTCCATTTATTTCTATCATTCCAATCTCCTTCTTCGAAATTCCTATCATCCGTTATAATTCTGACATAAGTTTTCCATTTCCATCTTGGCCTGCCACATTTACTTCTTCCAGGGGGTGACTATTGGTATATATATTTTTGGCCATCTTTCATTTTCCATTCTTTGTACATGGCCATACCATTTAAGAGTTTGATTTTCAATCCTCTTAACAACAGATGTGGTGAAATTCATATCTTCCCAAATGAATTCATTTCTTATTTTATCCTGTCTTGTTTTTTGAAGGTTTCTTCTAAGATAATGAAATTCAATTGTTCTAATTTTATTCTTTTGTAATTCCGTCAAAGACCAAGTTTCACTTCCAAATGACAAAATATTCTGTACTATGATCTTATAAATTTTCATTTTAGTTTCCTTTGTAATATTTTGTTCCAAATTATTCCATGTAATGTCTTAGTTGCATTTTTTGACATTGCAATTTTAGTTTGTACATCTCTTTCACATATACCTAAACATGTAATTATTGACTTAAGATATTTAAAAATTTCACATTTTTTTATCTTCCCTGTTTCAAGTATGAGGTCATCCGCATCCTTTCCCAAACACGTATATTGTGTGTTCTGTAAATTTATACTCAGTCCCCATTTTGTGTATTCTTCCATTAGTTTATTTATCATATATCTCATATCATCTTCATCCGCAGCAAAAATGATTTGATCATCCGCAAACAACAATGAATATAGTGTACCTGAAAACGAAAATAATGTATGATTAGCTGTAATTACCTATACTACAGAGGTGTCATTTGAGTTAATTTGAAATAGTAAGATTCAAAATATCCAATATCGTTAGAAGAATTTGATATGAATGGAATATATTGGTCGATGGATTGTCAATATCTTTTTGACGAGACGCGCTGTTTGAAAGGGGATTTGTATAGAATAGTTACATCAAACTTTGAATTCAATAAGAAAGCGTCAGTCCCATCATAGCTTCACTTCAACTTGATCTCCTTCACACTCTGCGTCTAAAACCTGTTTGGTCATAGCACTCCAGTGATAGTTCATTTCGAAATGAATGCCATCTGGTGGACTGACAATATATAGAATGATAAAACCTTTATTTAAAGCTTGTGTAAGCTATTTTTATTTTCATAAAATTTTCCATTACCTTAAAATATGACTACTACTCCAGTAGTGATAACATCAATACGTTTAAAATTCATGACGAAACACAGTTGAGGTCACCATGTAACATTTAAATCATAAAATAGATACCTGAGATCTCAGTTGTCCCCAACTTTTTGAAGGCTGTAAGATGAAGTACTTTCGGAGCATATGCTCCATCATCAGCATGTAGTTGTTTGTGAGAATATTGTATAGAGGGTTGACTTCACTGGGCGCGTTCTCATTAAGCAGGTGAGTGTTTCTGGTCTCTTTTAATATCTCTATTCCTTCGAGAATGTTGATCTTAAATTTTTTGTTTTCTCTATGAATGATGGATAATGTGTTAGCGATGGTATTGAATTGATGACCTGTTTCTATGACATGATTTGCAAAACTAGATTAACCCTCATTAAGTCAAGAAATTTCAATATACGATTTAATGAACATCTTAAGGACTTCAGACTTAATGAGGGTAAATCTAAGTTTTGCAAAACACGTCATAGAAACAGGTCATCAATTCAATATCATCGATAACACATTATCCATTATTCATAGAGAAAACAACAAATTGAAGATCAACGTTCTCGAAGAAACCGAGATATTAAGAGACCACAAACACTCACGTGCTTAATGAGAACACACCTAGTGACGTCAAACCTCTATACAATATTCTCATTAACAACTAGTACCAATCTATATGCTGATGATGGAGCATATGCTCCGAAAGTACTTCATCTTACAGCCTTCAAAAAGTTGGGGACAACTGAGATCTCAGGTATCTATTTTATAATTTAAATGTTATAAGGTGATGACATATGCAGCAATTATTATGCAAAGAGAAAAATAAATTTTCTCTTTGGGTCATTATTTTTCTTTCACCTTGGTCTGGGATGTATGATATACGAGAAAGAAGGACAATAATAGTATTATTATACGAGAGTATTATTGTCTCAAGCTTTTAGTCTTGTGTGTGTTCTATGTGGAGTGCATTAAGTTGGTAAATCGTAATTCCGTGTAAGGCTTCTCTTCTCTTTCTTTACCTAATTTGTATACCTAAAGTTCGTGACGCAAGAAATGCAACTAAGCGAATTCCTCATCAAGTCGAATCTATCGCCTAAATTTGCTGCTTACGGAACATGCATGTCTTTTGTTAAATTGGAGAAACTCAGTTTCTGATGCCAGCTTATTTAAAAGTGTCGGGCATCAGTGAAAAAACAAATCATGCATAACCATAAGTTACCGATTTTTAAATTTATGTACTATTTGACACTAATTTATATAATATAGACCTATACGATTAATGTTTCCATTACGTAATTAAACATATAAAATAATTTAAACTAAAATTGTATCTTATAGGTTGCATTATCAATTTAATATTTAATTAAATTGTATGGTATACATTGCGACTAACCAAGCGAGACAGATGATAATCAATTTTTAATTTTGGGTTTCAGATAAACCCCCACTTCTAAAATTGTTAGGCTACATTTCGCTTACATTTCTGGGTTTATTTTAATGCCACATACCGAGTTTCGTTGTGAATATCAAAAATTGCGACCACTAGAGCGATTTTTAAATTTTCATTTCAGGTGAACTCCTACCATATAATGGTCCGATTTTGCTGGTTAACGAACTCGACCTTTGTTTTTTTTTAAATTAATTACCATATAACAAGTTTGGTTTCAATCAGACAAAAAATTGCAGCCGCTAGAACGTTAATGTATATATATACAAACATATATATATATTCTGCCCGATTACCATTTTCCCTGCAATTTTTTTTTAATTGCAGTCATCTTTTTAATTTTTGATGTAGAAATTGCCCTCCTCCTTCCTATAACAATTATTATAATTAATTCCAGTATATATATATATATATATATATGTTATAATTAAATGTTTTACATTAAGCAATGCAAGCTTAATATGGTATGATAAGAAAAATAAATGCCTGGACGGGATTCGAACCCGGATCTCTGAGTCTGTACCTCAGCGTGATATCCATTACACCACCAGGCGAATCCAATTCAAACACTTATTTTTCTTATATATGTATTATATTCTCCATTATTACTAGATGTCGCGAGAACTCGGTCTTCACTGCCATCTAGTAGCTGACTATAATAAGTAAGCAAATTAAAGAGAATGTTTTTTTTTCTTATCATACCATATTAAGCTTGCATTGCTCAATGTTAAACATTTAATTATAACATCTATAAAGCGTCACTGCTATAAGGTAAAAATATTCTCTTTAATTTGCTTACTTGTTATAGTCAGCTACTAGATGGCAGTGAAGACCGAGTTCTCGCGAAATCTAGTGATAATGGAGAATATAATACATATATAAGAAAAATAAATGTTTGAATTGGATTCGCCTGGTGGTGTAATGGATATCACGCTGAGGTACAGACTCAGAGATCCGGGTTCGAATCCCGTCCAGGCATTTATTTTTCTTATCATACCATATATATATATATATATATGTGTGTGTGTGTGTGTGTGTGTATATACATTTTGGTCACGGTCACTTTCGGTGTCTACTTTTCTAAACAAGATCGGCTCTATAATAGTTTAATATTTTTAGGGAAAATAAATAAATGGTGACAATATAATAATTTAAAAACGTTTTTCTTATTTTTTGCGAATATCTGCATTTAAATTTTTTTTTTCAAATGTCTTTCCGGAGAACAACTACAATAGCTTCATTCCTTCGGAATTCGTTAAAATGAGAGATGATTTTTACATTGAGTAAATAATTAGAACTACATATTGACCAATATATTTGTGCATTTTCAGAATGTGTTTTAATGATTGCGATTCTTTTGATTTGACAAGACAGATGCATGTCGCTTTATGAATTCTCGTCTATTTCCCAGTTACTTTAGAATTCCCAACTTATCCACGGTTTTCAAGATTTTCTCGACTTCTGGACACCCCGACATACACAGTGTTAATCACAGGCGCAAACCATTCAGTCAGCATACGGAAAACATGGTGAGCACGTTGGGTTTCCCAACCCTTATAGCTGGTTTTCTCGAATTAGAATTACCTGTGTAAAAATGGAGGGTCCCTTTAGGTGCCGTGAGCTGATTGATCGGCTCTGATCCTTCTGTCCAATATCTGCCAGGTAACATACTTAAACTACTTGCAAAGCCGATCACATCGGTGGATGCGATTTAAATCTCTGATGCAAAAGATTTTAGTAGTGGGATGCAGAGTGTTAAACAGATGGAGGATTTGAAGCAGGACATAATTATACTGACAGAAACAAAGAATAAAGGAGAAGGAATAGAAACTTTAGGTCTGTATACAATATTTATGAATAAGTTTTTACCACCCTTGATATTTGCAATGAATTGAGTTTGATGTTCCATTTAAAAAATAAAACATACTTGTAAATTTCATAAATGTTAACTAGTTGGCATATTTTTTTATATTATACTATTTTTAAAACTACTTTTTATATTAGTAAAGATTATATTTTCAGTGTTTTAATATTAAATTAATTACTTACATTAAAGTATTTACTATAGGCTATTGACCACGAGAACTCAGTGACGTTATAGGTGGATATTTTGTATTGTAGGCCTATTCCATACGTGCCGCATGGGAACACCGGAGTTTCTTAACCAGGCTAATTTAGTTAGGCTTATTTACATATAAATGTCATCGTGGTTAGCACATCACCTGGATGAGACATCTAGTAGACAACTAAGGTATTACATGGATGGATGGATGTCGATTTAATTCTGTACAGAAGACTTTTTATTTAGGTTTGCGGTTTTTAGTCCCGCGCCGTAGCCGAGCGGTTAAGGCAGGAAGCCTTGGCGCAGAGCTACGGGACTTACGCTGGTTCGAGTCTCCATGGGGGAAGAAATTTTCTCATGGTATTTCGGCCAGTATGGGACCGGTGCCCACCCAGCATCGTGAGGCAATTGGGTAGCTACAATAAGTAGCGGCTCCAGGTTGAGGAACCAGCTATAACGGCTGGGGGACTCGACATGCTAACCACATGTCACCCCTACACTGGCTGTTGATCATCTACCTCTGTGATTGACACATGTGGATGTGAAGGGCTAGCAGCCGGCTGGTAAAAGGGCAACCGCTGAAAAGTGGAAAGACCCTCAATCGGATCGGTTCTTTTGCTAGCCTGAAAATCTTCAGACTCAGGACCAAAGACTTAAAGTCCCTCAATCGTAAAAATCCATGGACACTAGCCGAGTTTGAACCCGCGACCCTCGGGACTAGAGCAAGGAACATAAGCACTAGATTACCGCGGCCGACCACGTAATAATATGCAAGTAGTAGGCTACTTCATGTAACGGCTCAGGTCTTTAGTGGTGTAATTAAAGGGCGTGAAGGGCCGTCAAATTATGCTCAGAGGTCTCTGTTAGAAATTATTCTACATACCGTAAATGTATAGCACGAGACACATGGATTTATTTCCCTTCCCAAATAAACAATAACCAAGATTTGATTTAAGGAGAGACATATACGCCTGAATTTGGATTTGAACCCGATGTCTCTGGTCTTTGTACATGAGTGCTCTATCCACTGAGGTACCATTCAAACACATGTTATTTCTCTTCTTTATTATACGAATCCCCGTGCGCCGAGATATGAACTTTTAGTTCCTCTACGCCTCTAGCGACTTCTTTAACAAAAAAATACTTTAGTGGGAATCACACCAACTTTATAGTCAGTGAAGATTTTTAATAATAAAACCTCTCACTGGCTATTTTTAAAATAAATATTTCAATCTACGATTTAATGAACATCTTAAGGGCTTAAGAATTAATGAGAGTAAATCTAGTTTTGAAAACACGTCATAGAAATAGGTCATCAATTCAATACCATCGATAACACATATCCATTATTCAAAGAGAAAACAACAAATTGAAGATCAACTAATCCTAATGGTCGAATATCGCTTATTTTTTTAGAATACTTTTCCCATTTTATTCGAATGGCATATGTCGAGTTTCCTTCCGAAAAATAGAAAATTATATTATATTTAAATAAAGGTTTTATTATTCTAGATATTGTCAGTCCACCAGTTGGCATTCATTTCGAAATGAACTATCACTGGAGTGCTATGACCAAACAGGTTTTAGACGCAGAGTGTGAAGGAGATCAAGTTGAAGTGAAGCTATGATGGGACTGACGCTTTCTTATTGAATTCAAAGTTTGAAACTATTCTATACAAATCCCCTTTCAAACAGCGCGTCTCGTCAAAAAGATATTGACAATCCATCGACCAATATATTCCATTCATATTTTATTCCAATTTTAATAAATATTTTATTTAAAGCTTGTGTAAGCTATTTTTATTTTCATAAAATTTTCCATTACCTTAAAATATGACTACTACTCCAGTAGTGATGACATCAATACGTTTAAAATTCATGACGAAACACAGTTGAGGTCACCGTGTAACATTTAAATTATGAAATAGATATCTGAGATCTGAGTTGTCCCCAACTTTTTGTAGGCTGTAAGATGAAGTACTTTCGGAGCATATGCTCCATCATCAGCATGTAGATTGGTACTAGTTTGTTTGTGAGAATATTGTAGAGAGGGTTGACGTCACTGGGCGTGTTCTCATTAAGCAGATGAGTGTTTCTGGTCTCTTTTAATATGTCCATTTCTTCGAGAATGTTGATCTTAATTTTTTTTCTCTATGAATGATCGATAATGTGTTATCGATGGTATTGAATTGATGACCTGTTTCATGACATGATTTGCAAAACTAGATTAACCCTCATTAAGTCAACGTTCTCGAAGTAACCGAGATATTAAGAGACCACAAACACTCACGTGCTTAATGAGAACACACCTAGTGACGTCAAACCTCTATACAATATTCTCATAAACAACTAGTACCAATCTACATACTGATGATGGAGCATATGCTCCGAAAGTGCTTCATCTTACAGCCTTCAAAAAGTCGGGGACGACTGAGATCTCAGATATCCATTTTATAATTTAAATATTATAGAGTGATGACACATGCAGCAATTAAAATCCTAATGGTCGAATATCGCTTATTTTTTAGAATACTTTTCCCATTTTATTCGAATGGCATATGTCGAGTTTCCTTCCGAAAAATAGAAAATTGCGGCCACTAGATCAACTTTTAAATTTTCGTTCGTGGTTAATCGACCATATCTAAGAGTCTGATTCTGTTGGTTAACGAAGTAGACCTTATTTTTACACGCTTTATATTAGCTTGACCTGTATCTATGTAACTGAATCTTTTAACGGGATTTTCACCCACTTAAAATCATTGGATCAACTTGAAACTTTGTATACATATAAAGGACCCGTGACAATATAATAATGTCATACTTGTTTTCTAAAATCCTGGCCAGAATCATCAGAAAATAAAAAATGTCTTTGTATCTATGTAACGGAATTTTTGAACACGATTTTCACCCACTTAGAAACATTGGATCGACTTGAAACTGAGTGTACTTGTAAAGGACCCGTGACAATACAATAATTTCATATTATGTTTCTAAAATCCTGGCCAGAATCATCAGAAAATCAAAAAAATGAAAACTGGTATAATAAGTTGCAGACTTGTCGACTTTTTAGTCAATCGTTGTAAGAGCTCATTTGGTAGAGCGGTGAACTCTAGTGGTATATAATTTCAGTAATCCATAGGTCGCTGGTTCAAATCCGGCTGGGAGGATTTTTTTAGAAGAGTATTACTTTCAGCTCATACTACAATCGAATCGAATTTAAAGATATTTACATATTTATCTTATTCTGTAAAATATTAAAACTAAAAAATAAAAAATAAATAATAGTTTTAAGAAACTGAAACAAGACGCTTTATTAGCAAACCGAACTAAAAAAATGAAAAACAATTTTGATTTCCAACACGCTTGGGATAAATAATTTTACCATCGAAAGCGTGGGGTGCTTTTTATGATTTGTACATTTTCTTCTTAGAGACTTTACTTTTACCAATATCTGTTTGTTATGAAATATATTAATTGATAAAGAGCACCCACACTTTTGATGGTAAAATTATTTATCCCAAGCGTGTTGGAAACTAAAATTATTTTTCATTTTTTTAGTTCGGTTTTCTAATAAAGCGTGTTGTTTTAGTTTTTTAAAACTATTATTTATTCTTAATTCATTGCTATGTACCGAGTTTGATTCCGGAAATAGATATAAACTGCCGCCGGTAGAAATTTACACACACACACACACACACACACACACACACACACACACACACACA
This sequence comes from Diploptera punctata, assembly GCA_030220185.1. Classification (NCBI taxonomy): domain Eukaryota; kingdom Metazoa; phylum Arthropoda; class Insecta; order Blattodea; family Blaberidae; genus Diploptera; species Diploptera punctata. The sequence goes on from JASPKZ010009822.1 coordinate 212,376, forward strand.
CACACACACACCACACACACACACACACACACACACACACACACACACACACACACACACACACACACACACACACACACACACACACACACAGACACACACACACACACACACACAGACACACAGACACACAGACACACACAGACACACACAGACACACACAGACACACACAGACACACACAGACACACACAGACACACACAGAGACACACAGAGACACACAGAGACACACGCAGACACACGCAGACACACGCAGACACACGCAGACACACGCAGACACACGCAGACACACGCAGACACACGCAGACACACGCAGACACACGCAGACACACGCAGACACACGCAGACACACGCAGACACACGCAGACACACGCAGACACACGCAGACACACGCAGACACACGCAGACACACGCAGACACACGCAGACACACGCAGACACACACGCAGACACACACGCAGACACACACGCAGACACACACGCAGACACACACGCAGACACACACGCAGACACACACGCAGACACACACGCAGACACACACGCAGACACACACGCAGACACACACGCAGACACACACGCAGACACACACGCAGACACACACACAGACACACACACAGACACACACACAGACACACACACAGACACACACACACAGACACACACACAGACACACACACAGACACACACACAGACACACACACACAGACACACACACAGACACACACACACAGACACACACACACAGACACAGACACACAGACACACACACAGACACACACACACAGACACACACACAGACACACACACAGACACACACACAGACACACACAACAGACACACACACAGACACACACAGACACACACAGACACACACACAGACACACACACAGACACACACACAGACACACACACAGACACACACACAGACACACACACAGACACACACACAGACACACACACAGACACACACACAGACACACACACAGACACACACACAGACACACACACAGACACACACACACACAGACACACACACAAGACACACACACAGACACACACACAGACACACACACAGACACACACACAGACACACACACAGACACACACACACACACACACACACACAGACACACACACAGACACACACACAGACACACACACAGACACACACACACACACACACACACAGACACACACACACACACACACACACACACACACACAGACACACACACAGACACACACACACACACACATATATATAAATAATTATGTTCATTTTAGGTGTCTATTATGTAGGATCCATGAAGGTTTTTTTTTCTAATATTTTCATGAGAACAACATTAATAGCTGCATTCCTTTGAAATTCACTAAATTTATGGTAGTTAAAACCATGATATAATTATATACAATAATAATGATATAGACGAATTTGTATTTTTTATAAACCCTTGAGAACGAGACTTAGGCATTCTCCCCCTACAGGGGAGAAATTGAACTATACTAATTTAGTTACATTTGTTTCCGGATAGATGACATTGAATGGTCCGGATTAGCGTTCCGCCTCATAGTGACTTTTAGGAAACCAAGGTTGTACTAGGATGGGAATATTCGGAAAAGTTTGCTTACAGGTCTTTTTATTCAGGCTGAAGAATCTTTTACGAGCCTGAAAATCTTCAGACTCGGGACCCACTGCTTGAAGTCCCTCGGATTTTTCAATCTTAAAAAAATCCAACTACCACGGCCGGGTTTTAACCCACGACTCTCGGAACTAGAGGCAAGGTACATACCTCTAACCCACCGAGGCCGACTTGATGCTTAAGAATCGGATACTCACCAACTTTATATGACCAGTGGTTCAGTTGTAACATGATGACAATTTGACACCTGTCCAGAATAAGTGGATTGCGTTACACCTGACATAATGGGATTAGGATTCTATTACATTACTGAGAGACGTTTATATGTATGAGGTTTTATTGTCTCGATATTCTACGCTTAACGCTTCTTTTAATGTCGCAAAACAATTGTCTCCTTTAATGTTGGCGGCAGAATAAATTCAAAATTAATATAAAATTATAGAATATTCACCTGAAAGGTCCGTCTCCTCAACTTAATTATCATTTAACTGTAGCGCTTTCGGGACTTGTCCCATCATCGGCAGGATTCAAAAAAAGTTTTGAATCCTGCCGATGATGGGACAAGTCCCGAAAGCGCTACAGTTAAATGATAATTAAGTTGAGGAGACGGACCTTTCAGGTGAATATTCTATAATTTTGTATTAATTTTGAATAAATCTCAACGGAACACATCATGAATCTTATAAAAGAATAAATTCAATTATGAAATAACTCAGAAATTCCTTAACACTATTATATTAAATTAATTCATAAATCACTATTTATAACTTTTAATCTAAAATCTGGTATGTACCTTTATCATAATAAAATGGAAAATTATTTTGTTGTCAAGGTAGTTTTGAAAATAAATTAGCTTGAAATGTTTCTTTCCGTAGGCCTACATTAGGCCTATAGTATATTACGATGCGAGGTTGGGAAGTGGTTTGTACAGAATCGTAGAAAACGTTTGATAAATAATAGTTTAATAAATAATAGTTTTAAAAAACTAAAAGAACGCGCTTTATTAGAAAACTAAAAAATGAAAAATAATTTTAATTTCCAGTACGCTTGGGATAAAATAAAGTGGTCAACAAAAAAAATCATCTCCAACACATATAGAATAAAATTAGAGTTATCATAAGTAATGCCACGAGTGATTTCCAAATTATCGATAAATTCACGACTCACGAAGTGAGGAGAGAAGTGAGGAGAGAATTTATCTAGAGAATTTGGAAATCAAGAGTGGCATTTGTTAGGACTATTTAACAAATAAAATTAAGCTGTTTACTCACAAATCATCATTTAACTATAGTTATTTTGAAATATTTATATATTTAATGTAAATGGCGATGTTTGAAAACAAATGAGAAACGATAGGTACGCTTCTACTCCTTCTTTTGTTTATCACTGCAACCAGATCATACTATTTATTGCCAAAGGAACGCAATATTGTAAGGAGGAGCTTTCTTTAATATGGTAATTATAACACTGATAAATATTTGGTGAAACACGACTCTGATTGGTTGTAAAACAGAAATCATTGAAACGTAATTGGTCATTGACTCCCATTTGGGGCATGAGTTAAATAGTCAACAAAAAGAAAATAATTTTACCATCAAAAGCATGGGGTGCTCTATATCAATTAATATATTTGATAATAAACAGATATTGGTAAAAGTAAGCTCTCTAAGAAGAAAATGTAAAAATCATAAAAATCACCCCACGCTTTTGATGGTAAAATTATTTTCTTTTTGTTGATAACTCTAATTTTATTCTATATGTGTTGGAGATGATTTTTTTGTTGACCACTTTATTTTATCCCAAGCGTACTGGAAATTAAAATTATTTTTCATTTTTTAGTTTTCTAATAAAGCGTGTTCTTTTAGTTTTTTAAAACTATTATTTATTTTTTAGTTTTAATATTTTACAGAATAAGATAAAAATGTAAATATCTTTAAATTCGATACTATTGTAGTATGAGCTAAAAGTAATACTCTTCTATAAAAAAAACCCTCCCAGCCGGATTTGAACCAGCGACGTATGGATTACTGAAATTATATACCACTAAGAGTTCACTGCTCTACCAACTGAGCTCTCACAACTATTGACTAAACACTCGACAAGTCCGCAACCTATTATACCAGTTTTCATTTTTTTGATTTTCGGATGATTCTGGCCAGGATTTTTGAAACAAAATATGACATTATTGTATTGTCACGGGTCCTCTACAAGTATACAAAGTTTCAAGCCGATCCAATGTTTCTAAGTGGGTGAAAATCGCGTTGGAAGATTCCGTTACATTTTTACAAAAACACTTTTTTTGATTTTCTGATGATCATGGCCAGGATTTTAGAAAATAAATATGAAATTATTGTATTGTCACGGGTCCTCTACAAGTATACAAAGTTTCAAGTCGATCCAATGTTTCTAAGTGGGTGAAAATCGCGTTGAAAGATTCCGTCACATTGATACAAAAACACTTTTTTTTTATTTTCTGATGATTATGACCAGGATTTTAGAAAATAAATATGAAATTATTGTATTGTCACGGGTCCTCTGCAAGTATACAAAGTTTCAAGTCGATCGGATGATTTTAAGTGGGTGAAAATCACGTTGAAAGATTCCGTTACATAGGTAGATAGATAGATACAGGTCAAGCTAATATAAAGCGCGTAAATAACTAAAACAACACACTTTATTAGAAAACCAAACTAAAAAATAAAACAATAAATGAAAGTTTAAGGAATACACGCTTTATTAGAAACCGAACAAAAAATGAAAAAAAAAATAATTTCCAATACGCTTGGGATAAAATTAAAGTGGTAAACAAAAAAAAAACATCTCCAACACATCAAGAATAAAACTAGAGTTATCTACAAAAAATAATTGTACCATCAAAAGCGTGGAGTACTCTATATCGATTAATACATTTGATAATAAACCGATATTGGTAAAGGTAGAGTCTCTAAGAATAAAACGTAAAAACCATAAAAAGCACCCCACACATTTTATGGTAAAATATTTTTTTTGGTAGACAACTCTAGTTTTATTCTAGATGTGTTGGAGATGATTTTTTTGTTGACCACTTTCATTTTATCCCAAGCGTGTTGGAAATTAAAAATCATTTTTCATTTTTTAATTCGGTTTCTAATAAAGCGTATTGTTTTAGTTTTTTAAAACTATTATTTATTTTTTATTTTTAGTTTGGTTTTATAATAAAGCGTGTTGTTCTAGTTTTTTAAAACTATTATTTATTTTGTTAAGTTTTAGTTTAATTGTCATAAACCTGAATCCCATGAAAATTTAATTGCTTACGATATTTTTAGTGACTAGGCACGTATATAATACTATTTTTTAAATTATTATCTAACATTATTATAATATTTTTGAATATTTTAATATATATATAAATAGTTACAATTAATCGCATCCTTCTCATATTTTTTGGATAGGCCTAAATTACCAATGTGCTAAGTTTACAAAATTGTCATTAATATTTTACAGGATAAGATAAAAATGTAAATATTTTTAAATTCTATATTATTGTAGTTTGAGCTAAAAGTAATACTCTTCTAAATAAAAACCTCCGGGCCAGATGCGACCTATGGATTACTCAAATTATATACCACTACAGTCCACCACTCTACCAACTGAGCTACCAGAGGATATAATATTAGTTTCTTACAACTATGGACTAAACAGTCCATAAGTCCGCAACCTATTATATATTATACATTATATATGAAATTATTGTATTGTCATTGGTCCTTTACAAGTTTACAACGTTCTAAGTCGATCCAATACTTTTAAGTGGGTGAAAATCGTGTTGAAAGATTCCGTTACATAGAAAGATACAGGTCAAGCTAATATAAAGCGTGTAAAAACCAAGCGATATCGAGGTTTTTAATTTCCGAGATTCTGTAAAACAATTTACAAACATGCATTGTACATTTTTTTGCGCGATGTTGTTTTCAAAATAATAAATAATAGTAAAATAATGAGATCTTTGTTGGAAGTATTGGCGTTCATTATAAACAATTGACTAACGTTAACCGTGTGTGCAATATTTATTAGTTGAAACTACAGGAGGCCGTGAGACCAATTCGTGGTAAAATGGCGGCAAGTACGTATTTATTGTTTTATATTGTTTCAAATAAAGTTCAGTTAATTTAAAATGCAGTGATTTGTTTCATATAATTATATTAATACTACCTTTTGGATATTTTTTGTATATACATTGCATGCAGTATACATAGAGGGCAGTGGTTTTACTTCCCACATGCGATTTGTAATATGTAATATTACAGTATAGTTACTTTTATTACAGTATAGTTATTTAGGTTAGCAACCCCGAAATGTATGAAGTTGAACTTTCAATCATGGTCGTCATTGCTGTAAGTACGACAAAACTCACTATCGTGGAAAAAAGTTTCTTTAAAATTTTCTTTCTTGTTTATTAATTTACTCTCTCTCAATTTGTAGGACATAAAATTCCCCACTTCACTCACAGTTCAATGTCGTGATTGGGTTCCTGTAGGCATAAGTAGACATTTTGAACTTACAGATGCAGGTAGCTGATATATATATCTCCCACACGCAGGTTTATATATACAATATATAAAAATGAATGTTTGTTCATATTTTATGCGCTGCTACACCGTTCATCCGATTTCGATAGGGCTTTTTGCAAAATGTTGAAGAGTTTCCCGGGAAGGTTATAGGCTATAAGAGAGTTCTAATACTCAACTCCTTCACTCTTGAATAAAACTTTGTGGAATGAAAAACGTCGCTTTTGGACGCTTAAATGAATTACGCTGCCTTAACCATAACAAATACAGACAATTAATGTACACAGAACACAGAATTGAATATCTCAAAATCTCTAAAAAATAAATCCCCGACAGCATATGTTCATCTTTTACGGATAACTCACAATTACCATTTTTGTCTTTAATTGATGCCTAGAAGATCAGGGTTAAGTAGATTCCCGGGCAAGCGTAGCAGCGCACGGAGGATATTCTTTTGCAGATAACTTACAATAACGTACTTTGGCTGTAAGCTCTTTTATGCCAAGAAGATCGGAATAAGTAGATTCCCTGGCAACACCGGATACCAGCACGGGATATAAATTTGTAATTATTTTTCGTTTCACTTATTCAACTAAACATAAAAACACATTAACTTTCGACCTTCTGCGATTTTGTGCCAAGAAGATCGGGATAAGTAGATTCCCGGGCAAAGCCCGATCATCACAATGGGGTATCTAAAAATAAGTACGATATACATTTTTCCTTTTACTTATTGGACTAAACATAAAACACATTAATTTTCGTCTTTCAGCTCTTTTATGCCAAGAAGATTGGGATAAATAGATTCCCGGGCAACGCCGGGTAAGTAGCACGGTGTTTCTAAAAATAATTACGATACAAATTTATAATTAATTATCTCACACTTATTCAACTAGACATAAAAACACATTAACTTTCGTCTTTCAGCTCATTTATGCCAAGAAGATAAGTAGATTACCGGGCAACGCCGGATAATCAGCACAGGTATTTAAAATAATTACGATAACATTTTTCCTTTCACTTCATATATAGATAGATAGATAGATAATGGAATTTATTGCCTTTTTTTCAGAATAAAGAAAATACATATGCATTTACATTGCGCACGGGCCTGCTTGGCCGTACGTGCATTATTTTTCCATGAATAAAAAAAATAAAACTAATAATATAAACAAATACCTACAAATACACCTGTATCAAAAAAAACAATAACAGGCTACATATATGTAAAATCTATGTCTACACTAAATCACAATAATACATATCTACATTCATCCACATTCCGTACATTAATATTTAAAAAAAATGCTAGAAAACAAATTAGAAAAAAAAAAACACACACACACACATACACCCACACACCCCCACACATATACACACCGCACGCTCATACCCCCTCCCCCCGTCCCTGCAGACATTAAATGCACTATCAGACTATTCAACTTATCAGACCTACTTATTATATAACATGATTAAAGATCGAAAACAAAGACCATATTGAGATTCTTCTTATTGTTAATACATATATCCTTAATCTACAATTTTGTTATATCTCAATTTTCTTACTGTACCCAAAAATTTGCATGTTTTTGATTCACTCTCGATCCGTCCTAAAAGATCCCAACACGCCACTCTCCCTCGATCCGACCTGAGAAATCTCTCCGGCAGCATCTGTAATCTAAGTTGTTCTGTCTCTCTACAGAATGCTATAATATGCTGCCAGTTTTCATGGTCATCGCATAGTGGGCATAGTTTAATGCCTTCATCATTTGTTAAATTATGGGCCATCCATCCCCCCAAATGAAACCATGCAATAGCACTTCTATCATCCCCATCCAAAGAGTCAATATATTTCTCCCTTCCCCACGAAAGTTTCAGTTCCGTCTGCAAGGTGAGCGATATTTTCTGGTTACACTCTGCTTCTATATACTGTCTGTCTATATCGATTAGTCTCTTCTTAACTGTCCTCCAAACATTTCTATTATTCCGCGTACTCCTCTCCCATACCCAACCCATCCCTATGCCCTTCAATCCCCTTTCTACACCGATTACCCAATCTCCCGAAACACACTGCCTTTTCTGTTCATTGTAACACTCTGCTCTAAGCGAGTCCTGATTCCCGTTTATTATGTCCAACCAATACTTAATAGCCATAATTTTGCCCCTTATTGTGTCCGAAAATGTACCGAATTCTTTCAGTATGCCACAATTTGAAGTCCCCGTTGCTAATCTCATCGCTTTCTTAAGAAACATAGGTTGAATTTTATCTAGTGTCCCCGTTCGTTCCCAACCCCATAATTCTGAGCCATACAGCATGGTCGCTCTCACAGTCGAAGAATAAACCTGTTCTAGTGTACGCATCGGTATGTTTCGCAATTTTGACATATTAGTAAGCATTTCGCTTGTCCGGCACCTAGCTCTCATTGTTGCATTTTCGATGTGTCTCGTCCATTTTCCATTCATTGTCAAAGTCATCCCCAAGTAGACAAAGTTTTTAACATTTTCTAAATTCTCACCACGGTATGTCCACCTTTCCCTCCCGCTGTATACCGACCCGTTTTTAAAAGTCATGGCTTTAGTTTTGCTAACGTTAACAGTAAGTCCCCAAGTCGTACAGTATGTCGATAGTAAATCTAAACCCTTCTGCATGCCATCTATTTTTGTGGAAAAGAGGCATAAGTCGTCTGCATACATTAGAACAGGAATACTTCGCCCACCCACCGTTGGAGCATCGATCCCCTCTACTTCCAGCATCAAAGCTACATCGTCTATAAATAAGTTAAATAACAATGGTGACAATACGCATCCCTGTTTTACACCCTTAACTGCCTTTATATTTTCTGAAACTTGGTCCCTCCCATATTTAACACAGAACTCCACTTTTTTTATAAATTCCCATTAGCGCCCTAATCATAGTTCCCGATACTCCTAGTTGCCATAATTTCTGCCATAGGGCATTGCGTTCAACAGAGTCAAATGCTTTTTTCAGATCTATAAAAGTACAGTGTAACCTGCCTCGTTTGACACTCAAACATCTGTTAATTGCAGTTCTCAGGACAAACAGATTGTCCGCCGTCCTGAAGCCTTCCCTGAACCCGGCTTGGTATCGTGAAATTTTATTATTTTCATTTATCCAATTTTTTAGCCTGTTATATAGCACTGTGCAATAAATTTTTCCAAACACCGGCAGAAGAGAGACACCGCGGTAATTGTCCGGATTGTTAACTCCACCCTTACCCTTGTAAATAGGATGCAGTATTGATGTGGACCATTCATCTGGATAGCTTCCTTTTTCAAAAATGTTGTTAAAAATACCCACTATGTACCCTGTCCATTTATCAATTTTCAAGGCTTCTTTATAGAACTCGGCTGGTATACCGTCTAGACCAGGAGCTTTTCCATGTTTCATGGATCGAATCGCATCCCTCACCTCTAGCTTTGTTATCTCCATGTCTAGCATTGGTACGTCTTGACCAACTAATAATAGCCGCGGTCCCTCCCAATTCCCCCCGCCAGTAAGCACCCTTTCGAAATGAAGTACCCAAGTTTCTGGCGAAATTTGATTCACTTTTTTACGATATTTAATTTCCCTAATTACTTTCCAAATTTTGGTAACATCCCGTTCCTTCATAGCCTGATTAATTCTCTCCAAGATTTTTCCCTCCCAATTCTCCCTGGTTCTAGCCGTTATCTCTTTATATCGTCTCCTCATCTCTATGTACACCCGCCGATTGAAGTCGCCACCCTCCTTTCTGAACCTCACTAAAGCCCTCTCCGCTCGTCTTTTTCCTTCCCTACATGCATTATCGTACCAGCCTTCATATCGTTTTTGCCCTGATTTTCCTCTAATCTGCATATTTTTCCCCCTTTCCCACATTAGTAATCTTAATTTTTTCACCTCTTCCTCCACATCGCCTAATACCTCCGGTGTTGAAGACTCTAGTTTGTTAAGCAGTTCCTGTGTCTTATCCTCTCTCCAACAGAACCGCCCAACAGTTCTAGTGTCTCCTCTCCTTCCCGTATTCAAGCTTTCCACTTCCTTTCCCTCTTCTTTCAAACTTCTAATTGGATTTCGATAGGTGAGTGATGCGATTCGATTCTGTCAGCTACTTTAAAAGCTGCAATCCTAGAAATAAGATTCTGTGAGCAGAGCATATAATCCACGACACTTCCTCCATTACCGTTTATGAACGTAAGTTCCCCTTCAATATCTTCCCCGTATTTTCCGTTTAGCATTTCTAGGTTATGAATGTCGCAAAAGTCAGAAGTTCTCTCCCATACGTATTAATAACCCTATCCTTACTCGCCCGAAATCCCTTTCTAAATCTTCCTCTCCTTCTTCCGTCCCTAAAATTATATTTTCTCTCCCAGCTCTACCATTAAAGTCCCCCATTATAAGAGCATCTAACTCCTGGCGCGACAGGCCTACAAGGCCCTTAGCCTACCAGCCGGCTGCTGGCCTCACATCTACATGTGTCAATCACAGAGGTAGATGATCAACAGCCAGTGTAGGGGTGACATGTGGTCAGCATGTCGAGCCCCCCAGATAAGAGCATCTGCATCCGGGAATTTATGTCCGAGTTCTATCATTGTATCTCCCAGGTCATCAAAAAAGGTAGATATAGCGTGTCGAGACCCAGCCGGGTGACGATATACCGAGAGGATACATAAACGAAGATCTCAGATTTTTACATGAATACACGTGACACCCTGTATTTCAACATGAATATTTTGAACACGTCTAAATGTATTATTTTTCAACATTGTTAATATCCCTCCCGGATATCTTCCCCTTTTTTGTTTACTACCCCTCCCCTTATTTATACATTTAAATCCATCAAGTTCAATATGGTTCTTTGTCCCCCATCCAAGTTTCTATAAATGAAATAAAACTAAAACTTTTAACAAAATCAATAAATCTGTCGAAGACATTCGTTTTCTCAAACTTTCAATATTCCACACAGCAATTCTGAGAGGGGGATTTGTCCTCTATGTTCTAATGGTTTTCTTTACCTGCTCTTGGCGGTCCTTCTGCATTGTGTATGCAAGCTTTTCCGACATCCTACTTCTCAATTGTCGCGCCGAGCTTTCATCTCTCACACTTCTGTCCTCTTCTCTGCAGGGTTGTCAGTTCTCTCGCATTCTTCTCGTTCCCGTGTTGTATTCTTGGGACTCGAACTCTGCCTCTCCGATATCGTTCCACGCGACTCATCTCGTTCCCTTGTTGTTTTATTGCGATTTGAACTCTGCCTTTCAGAGGTCGTCTCCCGTTGCGTTGTCCCTGCCGCTTCCTTCGTGGACACAGACATCTCCTCCAGTTCTCGACGAGTCCTCACCCGTCCATTTATTACCAGTTTATCGAAACGGATGAAAGCCTGAGCTCCCTGCTTCCTTGCGTCCACTAGATGTCGTTTCAGGAATGCTCGCTCCTCTCTTACTCTCCGGCTGTGGTCTTCACTCACTGCCACTCCAGTGCCACGTAGATATCTTGCCCCCCTTATGATTTCTTCTTTATCCCTATAGTGAGCTAACTTGCACACTATAGGCCTGGGGTACCGTCCACGACCCACTCTATGAGCGCGTTCGATGTCCCGTTCTAGCAGAACTATTCCAATTTGCCTTAGGACATGCTTGTTATAACTGCCGTAGTGTCCCAAGACTCGTTCTCCTCTTCCCCCACACCATACAACACAATATTGTTCCTTCTAGATTGATTTTCTAGATAGTCCATTTTTTCTTCCAGCTACCTCACTCTGTCTTCCATACTACTCCAGGCTACCTCCATTTCTTGAACCCTCTCCACGACAGAGTTTACCATAGACACCATGTCCTCCGTCTTTCGGAATCCCTGGGCCATCTCTCTCCTCATCTCTTCCAGCATTTTCTTCATGTCCTGCATTTTTACAATTTGACAACACCGCACTGTTCTCGAGAACTGAAAACACGTCCGCACACTACCACGTACCAATGTAGACTCTATATATATATATATATATAAAGTAATTACTAATACATTCGGGTCATCACCAAACACAACACAGCAAAAAAAAAAAAAAAGCTCACCTAGTTAAAATGTTCTCTCTTTTGGAAATCGAACACGAGTCATCGGAATGGAAATTAGAGTCTATGTCGATTACTATATATACTCCACACCTTTGACACCAGATATTTAGGTTACACATATTATTGTTAAAGGATGTCAGTTGTGATAATTATACTTGACAGTTTGTTTATTGATTTATTTGAATTGGATGTGCGTGTAAATAGTAGTATGTTACATTGCTGGCTGTATTAAACGCGTTTAGAGTATTTGAAGCATCGTTATAAAATAGAGTAGGCCTTTTATTAAATGTTACATATACCAACATTTCGTATAATGTAGTTTGGACCAAAGAGAGACGAAAAGACAGGTGAATGGAGAAGACTATTTAACAGTGAGCTACATGATCTTTATGGGAAATCAGATGTAATAAGAACAATTAAGTCTCGTAGTCTGCTATGGGCATGATGTGTGGCACGAATGGGAAATGAAAGAGGGGCATGGAAATTCCATGTAGGAAAACCAGAGGGAAAGCGTCCAGTAGGTAGGCGAAGAATGATGTGGGAGAACAACATCAATCATGATTTGAGGAAGGTAAATTATACAGGAGATGATTAGAAAACGTGTCTCAGGATAGGGATATATGGAGAACTTATATTCGCGCGGCCATGAACTTATGGATACGATAGTGCCAGTGATTTAGTTACTTTTATACAGGTATACTTAAGCCCCAGATTTGCATTCGCGAAATTATGATCCTGAGACGAAAAAAAAATATTGTCTAGAAGTTTTGAGGCCGATCAGTATACCACCAGCCTCTACTGGAAGAGTCACGAAAGCGATATTTCGAGGAAGCACGTCTGGAGAAATCTCTGCCAGTTGTACATCGTGACTTATGATCCGCGAATTCAAATGCCTTATGTCTTATAAGACAAGGTATTGAGCATTGCCGCCGCCCGCGAAATTACCGGTAAAAGGCGGTCATTTGAGAAACGAATTAACAATGCGTTACAATGCCTATAAAGGGGAGGTTAAACTAAGATAAAGAAATATATAGTTCGGCTTCGGTGGATCTAAATGTCAGAAGAACTCAACATTCACATGTTTTACTATTCCAAATTCTACATACATATTTACCAAGTTATTTATCAACGCGTTTTCAAAATTTATCGGCTCATCACAATTTGGGAACAAGATACCAAGACTCTTCTTTACTTTTGATACCACAGCACAGGGCATCTCTATGCTATGAATCTTACACAATATCTATGGCTAGAGCATGGAACCAATCATGTTAGGGACTGTCAATCACTATCATTATTTAAATACAAATTAACTGATATGACACAATGAAAACATTAACTGCATACCAACTATATTCAGCATTTCGGACTATAGAATTGAACATTGAAGGTTCGAATCCAGCCGATAAGTTCATAATTTTTTTCTGCAGAAGGAAACAATACAAGAAATGAAGAACTACAAGCAGCAGAGAGAAAAGGTCATGGCTATACGTAGGAATACTGAGACAAGACACAACAGGTGACACGATAAAGAAATTCCTGGATAAGAAGGGAATTATGGGCAACATTAGCTGTGAAGAATTGGTAAAAAAAAGACAGTCATTCAAAGTAGGCATCCCATTCCACAAGCTAGAAGAGACAAAAACCGAACTATTCTGGCCAATAGGAGTAATTGTCAGAAGATTTACATTCCGCAGGATTTTCGAGGAACGAGGAGCTACACTCGAATAAATATGACAACATAAACCAGAAAAATGACAAGATAGGAAGAAGACGGCGCATATCTCACACGACAACGAACACGTCCCATCTAACAATAACGATACAAAAAACGAGACCGTACTGAAATGTATGACATGGAATATAGAGGCCTAACAAATGCAGCAAATATGACAGCAGACGATATATTCGACGGACAAAAAATTATAGTCCAAGTGGAAACCTTTCTAAGACATCCATGGAGCACACCGAACCACTATGAAGTGTACTCCATCTTCGCAACCCAGGCATTACTAGGGATACCCAAAGGCGGGATCTCATGCCTCCTAAAGCCCTAAACTGGCATCCTTTCGAAATTATATATAAAACAAATAATATCATAGGTGTAAAAACCAAGCTATGCTACATCATATATGCTTACTTCCAACCAGAATGCATGCACACAAGGATCATAGATAAGATCAGCACTGTTCTCCATAGCATGCCCAGGAACGAGGCTATATTATTAGCAGCGAACCTGAACTGTAGACTAGACCGTCCAAATCAGAAAGCTATAAACGTTTTTGAATACCTACAGCAAGAAGGTTTCACACTACTCAGTGATCCTCAAGCCGAAACATACTTCTCTCATAAACGACAGAAGTACTATCGATGTGATATTCGGGAATATGAAACAAATGCGCCTCATAGGACGGCAGACACACGATAACATAATAATAAGAAAACACATTTCCATCGAATGCAAGATCATCATCGAAAAAGAAAGCCAATGATTGCCGATTGCCCAAAAACTGTAATAGCCATGGAGCCAGAATGATAGATACGGAAAAACTGGAAAAAGCACTAGCTGATACATCAAAACAATTAAAGGACATACATGAAAAGCATCTAAACGAAGCCCTGATAACAATTGAATCAGTAATCAACGGCCTAGTAAAACAAAGACTAAACAATCGAAGGAGATCCAAGCCATGGTTCAATGCTGATTGCTACTAGACAAGGAAAGTTATGCTAGAGGCACTTCATAATTCAGACAATCACAATCACAACAAAATCTAGGACAGTATTAAAAAAAGGAAAGAGTACAAGGAAAAGCTAAAAACCACAAGGAAAAACTATATCGTCTTGAAAGATACCAAATTAATAGAAACGGTAGAAAACGACCAATTCAAAGCCTTACGAACAAGACAACCAAGAATAGCCAGAGAAATTTCCATAGATGCCTGGGAAAACCCACTTCAGAGAAGTACTACAGTTCAAGAAAACCCGACCTCTGGCAATCCTCGACTTAGATGGTGAATTACAAGACATCGACCTATTCAACGAAAGCGACATTGAAGATGCAATCGCACAGTCCAAGAAAAGGAAAGCATGCGGACCAGATCATATATTCAACGAACATCTTCAATGCACCATTGAACTCTTAAAGACACCCTGCACCATCCTCATGCACAAATACCTTTGCAGTCAACCATCCCAGACAGGTGGAGAACCTCCATAGTCAAGATCCTCTACAAAGGAAAAGGAGACGTGGCAAGCCCAAACCACTAAAGAGACATCGCGCTAGAATGAGAACCCTTCAAGATATTCACCAAACTAATAACCAAGAGAATGAACAACCTACTCGACGAAAAACTACCGGAAGAACAATTTGGTTTTAGGAAAGGTCGATCCATCATGCATGCCATAAAATGCCTTCAAGACGAAATTCAAGAAGCACTAAGATACCAAGAAGGGAAACGTCACACTATCTTTGTGGATTATAGTAAATTCTTCAACTTAATCAACAGAAAATACATTATCAAGAAATTGAGAAGTCTTCTAGGAAAAGAACACTACCTCATAAGAATTGTGAATAATATCTTGACATGTAACTATGTCCACATAGACAACAGATAGAGAAATCATCTCCGACAACACAACTCCACGGAGTACTGCAAGGAGATCCAATGAGCCCATTGTTATTCAACATTGCCACAATGGATGTCGCTCAAGCCATCACGACAGTCGATGTAAAATTAATTGCTTACGCGGATGACATGATGCTGATGTCAACATCATCTGAACAACTTGAGCTCGCATGTAGCAAATTAGAAGTATGGGCAAATGAAAACGACCTTCACATAAATGAAAGCAAACGGTGTCGATGAGATTCAGGAAAGGAGAACGAACAACACCGAAAGATAATATCTTCATCAACAATAAGAAGATTCAACGGGTAAACAATTTTAAGTACCTGGTGGTCACCTTTCAGACATGTGGAACAGTTTTTAACTGGCATATCACAGACAAAACAACAGCGGCAACACTAGCTATGAATGACATCAACCTCATACACAGACTCTCTCTGAACACATCACTAGCGCTTCTCAAAGCAAAGATAACGCCGATTGTCACATACGGACTGGACATCATATGGACTCACCTAACAAAGAGAGATCTCTTACAAATAGAGATGGTGAAAGCTACGTACCTCAAAAAGGCTCTCTGGTCTGTCGAAATACACACTGTCGCACCTCGTATATGAACTGAGAGGGAACCCTTCTATATTGAAGAACTGCGACAAGATCTATATCTGCAGTCCACAGACACAGACATACATAATCACAATAGAGGAACTAAGTTGGAAGAAAGACCAAATCTGGATGGAATTCTACTCCACGGACGCTATGATGACAACGGATTGGAGACAAGCAGAACACGACTTCAGACACCTGATGACGAGGATGGCAACACATGGGTTCTATCATAGGTTCTGTAGGATCAAGAAACAGCACGAACCAGACTCCCAGTGCGCTGAACACTGCCACCGTTACCTTGTTGTGTCGTGTCGGAGGCGAGACGTGTCCCTGAGGTATTAATGTGGAGGGGACTTAACGGTGGACCATGGTGAACTTAACATTATGCACATTGTGCGCTCTTCATTATTATTATTATTATTATTATTATTATTATTATTATTACTATTATTATTATTATATTCAGCATTTTGTAAATAATCATCTAGGAAGCTTTACTTACTTAATTTTCTTTTATATCATTTTAATGTTATTATACTCCATATTCCATGTTTTTGTTAGTATTAGCTAGTATTAAATCGCATGAGCATTGTCTTTTGTTTAGTCTATATTTTAATAATATCCTAAAATTGTAATAAGTATGTAATTTTTGTATAATTTTACTATTCGGTGGCTGAGTGGAAGAGAAGGCCTTATGGCCTTAACTATGCCAGCTAAAATAAAGCATTATTATTATTATTATTATTATTATTATTATTATTATTATTATTATTATTATGTATGCAACTGTTAACCATTACATTAGTCATTGTACAACGGAAATAAATTCTACATTCATCGATTCTCCATTGATAAACACGTTCATCTACCCCGAACAACCTCTAGTGGTGACATAAAGTTTATTTATTTTGCCATGCCTAGAGATCCGTGAAAGTGGTTTTATTTTTAGGGAAAATTATTTTAAAATTTCAATAATTCGATGTTCTTGGGAATTTGGCGGTGTTATTCTAAAAAAATGTAAATGAGTCTTTTTAATCCCAGTTTAGTATATTAAATCCAATATGCTAGAATGATATATACAGTATTTTAAGGTCAACTCTTAGCTTGTAATTGATATCGATTTTTAATACACCAAAATGCATAACATTTTAATCTTAGTTAATAATTTGTAAGCAAAATTCACCTTTTAAGAAAAAAAACAACCATGGTGAGTATCTCTGCATGACCATTGTTGTTCAAACTGTCAGTATTTGTTTTGTTACATTTTGTTAAAAGTCCATGTTATAGATATGTAATTCAATAGAAAAAATGAGTTTATGTAATTAAATTCTGTTTTAATTAAATTGGGAATAACAATATTTATCATAAGTAATGCCACGAGTGATTTCCAAATGATCGATAAATTCACGACTCACGAAGCGAGGAGTGAATTTATCTAGAGAATTTGGAAATCAAGAGTGGCATTTGTTAGGACTATTTAACGAATACAATTAAGCAGTTTACTCACAAATCATTGTTTAACTATAGTTATTTTAAAATATTTATATATTTAATGTAAACGGCCATGTTTAAAAACAAATCATAAATGTGAGGTTATGTTCATTCACTGCTGCTTGATCATATTATTTATTGCAAATAAGATCGTAATATTGTAAGAGTGCACCCAAGTCGAGAAATAATGAAACACATCAAACTATATATCATAATCAACATTACGGGTTATTCATTTAATTTTTTAGTAAACAACTCAGTAAAATCAAGGAATCTTTTCATTATTTGCTATATTCAATGTATTTGTTGGAGAAAAATAATGCTTTGACCTGTTCAGAACATTAAAAAGGAGCTTTATTTATCACAAAAGCAGGAGCTGATGAAGAGAAATCGATAAAGAGCGAGGTGAAACACGACTGTCATTGGTTGTAAAACAACATTCATTGAAACATGATTGGTCATTGACTAGTATTTGTGGAATGAGTTAAATAGTCAATATGATGTAATTACTCATTCAAATTTTGCAGTGCTTGCTTAATTGCCAGTTACTGCTTATACTTAAAGAAATTTTTTCTTCAGATTTGAACATACCATTACTTATTAATGATCGATATAAAATTGATGTTTGCAAAAGTTTAGGGAAAAATAACTTATCTTACACGTTAAGGTATTTCTTGGAATTCATATTGGCTATGGAACTTAAAAATCTAAGAAGAGACCATATTTGAGCATGAGAAGGACCAACAATATTAGCTCTATGTTGTCAACTGTGTTGCAACTATTTCCCTTTGCTAGAGTCCATGGAGGAAGCAGACATGGCGCCATCAGATATAGCAGTTAAAAAGAAGATGGAATCCGAAAACAGTGTCTAAAAATGCATTACGAAAATTTCGCGAATAGAACAATAAAATCTCCGGAATTCGTTCAAAATTTTAAATTTAAGTGGAGTTAAGAAATAGTACAAGAAAATGACAAAATTAGAGCATTTCGCGTTATCGCGACTCGCAAATTTTGCGGATCTCTAACTATTAGTCTATTCGTGTAGTACGTATTGATTGTCCATACCTCACTTCCATACATTGCAACAGATTCCACCAATGTTTTACCATTATACTTTTTGGCGTCTTTACAAATATGTTTATCCCACCATATGAAATTTAACGAAGATATTATTTTGCTACTCAATTCATTTCTTTGCTGTATGTTCTCTTTGCCTATACCTTCATTGTTATCAGTAATTCTTCTCAAATATTTAGTTTGTTTCACTTGCTTTATTTGAATTCCTTCTTCCAATATTACATTTTTTCTTTCATTGCTATTTATTGCCAAATATTCTGTTTTATTTTTTATATTTACTGTGACTATTTAACTCATGCCCCAAATGGGACTCAATGGCCAATCACGTTTCAATGATTTCTGCTTTACAACCAATCAGAGTCGTGTTTCACGAACTATTTATCAGTGTTATAATTACCATATTAAAGAAAGCTCCTCCTTTTTAATATTCTGAACAGGTCTGACCATTATTTTGCAGTGACAGAGCCCATGAGAAATACGGCTACCAGATTGTATATATAGTGCATGAATGTCAACACATGCCGCGTGCGGGAGTTAACATAAAAACATTTGTGGCAATTAATTATACCACCAAAAAAAGAAACCACTGTTTGCACTTTCTTAAATGTATTTTTTCCCAGGTAACAATCCAGAAAAATATAATTGTCATATTTACATCATACTACATCAGAAATGAATTAATATACAGTTTGATGTTTCATTTTTTCTCCACTAGAGAGCATTCTTACAATATTACGTTCCTTTGGCAGTAAATAGTATGATCTGGTTGCAGTGATAAACAAAAGAAGCAGTAGAAGCGTACCTATCGCTTCTCATTTGTTTTCAAACATCGCCGTTTACATTAAATATATAAATATTTTAAAATAACTATAGTTAAATAATGATTTGTGAGTAAACAGCTTAATTTTATTCGTTAAATAGTCCTAACAAATGCCACTCTTGATTTCCAAATTCTCTAGATAAATTCACTCCTCACTTCGTGAGTCGTGAATTTATCGATTATTTGGAAATCACTCGTGGCATTACTTATGGTAACCCATGATTCATATGTGTTTCTCAACCTTTTTGTCGTGAATTCCATATCACATTTATTACAATTTCATTCGGTAAATAGTCTTTTAATTTCATTAAGTAAATCTTCTTTAAGAATAAAACTGAGTTTTCATCTACTATTTGGACAATTCACTCGCATCACTACGCAAGAGGCATTCCCCTTGATAACTCTGTAGATTTTAGTGAAGTAAAGAAAAAAGTGATACACGCCATAGCATAGTTGGTTAAGGCAATACGCTACAATCCAAAAGGTCGGGGGTTCGAGTCCCGGTGAGGAAAGATTTTTAAACTGGCGTAAACTTTTTGGCAGGACCATGATCTTAAGGTTGCTTCAGCCTTTAAATGAAAAGAATACCAGACTTTTTCTGGGGATAAATACGACCGTTACGCAGGGCTGACACCCGGCTAACACCCGGCTAACAATTTGTGTGGATTGTTTAAAAAGCTGGGAGCTTAACCTCCTATTAGCCCAAGAGCTACCTGAGGTCTGTATTAGGATCACTTAAAAATAACGTGAAGCATTTTCTCACCTCAATAAAATATAAAAAAATTGTCATCAAGGAGAAGTGGAGAGTTAACATTTTGTAATCATTTAAAGTATGATATCTCGGTGAGGTAAACACAGGACATCTCAAATGCAATGCAGAACTAAGGCAATTAATTATATGTGGAGCTGGGTCAAAAACCAGATAACTGCTAACGAAAATTAGTTTATTTCTTTGTTTTATTTTTATTTAGTTAAATGAATTTATGGAGATTTGATATAATTTTAGGGTAATCATAGTAATTAATTTTATGAAAATGAATCTCTGGTGGACAAGTAATTACTTTAATTGCTCTAATTAAACATGTACCAGAAATATCAGACTCACCTTCATAACACTCTGGACTTGTCTGTTTTGAACTCCACATATGTTGTTAATGGCTACAGTCCACGTATTTTTATTAACCAAATCACGTTCATATATATTGGAGAGTAAATCCTCCATCTCCTTACGTCCTAAAACTGAGTGCAGGGTTGCACAATACGAGATCTACTTCAACCCATGCAATTGCGGAAGGACATCGGATCAACATGGCAGCTAAGCGTGACTTTAATCGTAAGTAATGCCACGACTGATTTCCAAATTATTTGGAATTTGGAAATCAAGAGTGGCATTTGTTAGGACTATTTAACGAATAAAATTAAGCTGTTTACTCACAAATCATTATTTAAATATAGATATTTTAAAATATTTATATGTTTAATGTAAACGGCAATGTTTAAAAACAAATGAGAAACGTTATGTTTCATTTGTTCATCACTGCAACCAGATCATATTTATTGCCAAATAGAATCGCAATATTGTAAGAATGCACCCAAGTGGAGAAAAAATGGAACGCATCATTACAAGTTATTAATTAATTTCTGATGTCCTATGATATAAATATGTCAATTATATTTTTTTTGGCAACGTTAATTCCTGGGAAATAATACGGTTATGAAAGTGCAAACAGTGGTTTCTTTTTTTGTGATATAATCAATTGCTACGAATGTTCTTCTATTATATCTCGCAAGCAGAATCTGGTTACATTCGTGTACTATATATACAATCTGGGAGCCACTTCATAAAATGAAAGCGATAAAATGAAAGCGATAAAATGAAAGCGATAAAATGAAAATGATAAAATCAAGGTGAAAAACGACTGTAATTGGTTGTAAATCGAAATTCATTGAAATATGATTGGTCATTGACTGCCATTTGGGGCATGAGTTAAATAGTCTAATTAAAATAGGTGGACTATAAAATTATGTGTGTAACTTAGTGTTTCTCACGAAGTGTTTTTCAAAATAATGTTCATGACGTAAATAAATATCCTCAACTCGTGTCCAACTCAGGGTCGGCTCGAGGGATTTGATGAGATGAAGCCCCTATATTTACACAGGTCTGTGAACTAAAGGGGTGCCGGCCGACCACTCCTGACGCACCGTCACAGGGGCGGATGAACGAAATGGATGAGATGAGTATGGAGAAATGGTGGAATGGAATTGTGGCAGGGGAAAACGGGAGAAACCGCGAGAGAAACCTGCCCATGCTCCTTTTCGTCCACCACGAAACCCACATGGAGTGATAGAGACTCGATCTCGCGACCCCAGGCGGTGAGAGGCGAGCGTCTAACCGGTTGTGCCACTTACAGTTTAATTTCAGATAATAATAAGTGATTTTTTTTAAATTTATTTATTAGTCGGCTACATACGTTTTGAAGAGTGATGTGCCGAAGACGAAATACTTTTTATGATTTTCAAATTCAGCGCCTTTACATATTACGAGTATTTACAGAAGAACAAAAAGTTCCAAAAAGCAGCTCTATTATTTTAAACATGCAATATAAAAAAGTACAGATACATATATGCATAATATATTTGTCAGATTTTGATCCTTTTTGAAGAATAATGGAACAATAGTAAAACTTTTTTAATTACAGAACTTTTTCTCTACCTGAAAATCTACACTCTATAATTATGTAACCTTTTATGAAGCTACGTTGCTAATTAAAGTTTAATTCTGTTCAAGCGACAAGTTTTAATGCGGTGAACAGACGAGAACTGCAATTAAATTACTTCATTATATTCACTTTCTTCTTTAAATTTTGTTTAAAATAAATTATAATGAGCATCTTTGTAATAAGTGGATGGTTCAGCTCTACCTCACCGACGTCGTTATGACATATATATGGTGTCAGGAACAAGTTCTTAATTACAAATTGGCCAAAATTAGTTAAGTTTACTGTGAAGTTTTCAGCGAACTGTAAAGTACTTGATTAACAAGGGCACTAATACGTTCCGAGTTATAAAACAGATTGGTTCGAAGTAAGTCATAACTAGCGGCGGATTCCTATCATATGTATTTTTTAAAACCCTTATTTTTATCTTCGAGTAAGTAAATGACATTTATATAGGTCTTATGAAAATTTAGTGATTTATTATTGTATTAAAATTTATATTTCTCATGTTTTTAGATTTTTCATCATATTTATTCTTCTTCTTTTACGTAATGGTGATAGACCACAGACCTGTTTCCTCATCAAGAAACCGTATTCTTGCACCTAGTTATTAGTCTACCGATATTTCTTCTTCCTTTGGTTTGGTAGTGAAGCAAAATTTGTGGGAGTCTATTATTGTCATTCAATCTATATGTTGGAGCCAGTTACATCCTGAATTTTGAATTTGATCTATAACATTGTAGATGATTAATGCGGTTCTTATTTCATAATTATGTTTCTTATCTAACAATGTTTAACTTGATGCTGATCGTAAGAATTTCATATCAGCTTCTTATATTTGCCTTTTATATGATTTATGAAGTGTCCATGTGTTAACATAGGTACTGCCATAGTTTTATAGAAATTTAATTGTGTAATTTTTAACATTTTATTTTTAGAGTTCTTCTTATTGTACCACGCATATTATAACATTTATTTAATTTCAAGTTTATATCATTCTTTTGGTAGTAAGATACGTTAAAACCCTAAACAGTTGAAATTGTTTACTTGCTCTATTAATTTAAAATATGATAAAGAGGACTGATTACCAATATAATGTAAGTTGCATGTTCACTTGTTCAAATATAACTTTTTATTTTAGTAAATTTCTTCGAAGACCGGACTGTTCCAACACCCACTTTCACTTTAAGGCGAAAAGTAGGAAAATATATGCGAATAAACAATTAGCATACAATATTTAATAGATGCATTTATTTACATAGAATTCAAGGAAAACCATTTGCTAGATGGAGAGACCAAATCTCTTGAAGTAGGAACGGACCAGAGGGCCTAAGCCTTGATCTGGTTGATGATTAACCTTTTCACTGCTGAGATATTTCCAGCCTTTAAAACCCTCCTTGCTCAATGCAGGGAGAAATATGGAAAAAGTTTATTTAGGTTCCTAGGAGATGGCAGTATATGCCTGCTTAGTTTGAAAGCAATGCAATACGTATTATATAACTAGCAGGCGTTTGGATTTGAGAATGGATATACACACCCATAGCACAGCAAGCATTTTCTTTGCCAACGGATATACCCGTTCGTAGCAGTGAAAAGGTTAATATATAAAGTCATTTTTGATCATATTTAGAGAAATTTTAGGTAATAAATTCATGCATATTTTCTTATTTTAGGTAATAGAAATACGCCACTTACTTGAAAATAGTGCATGCTCTCGTTTAAATAAGTGCTTCCCTGAAAAGCAGTTGTTTTATAAACAATTGTTCCCTAGGATCATATGTATACGGACTTGCGCTGATTCGGGTCTCCATGTGGGAAGAAATTTCCCTATTGAATTTCGGTCAATATGTAACCGGTGCCCGCCCAGCATCGTGGGCAATTTGGATAGCTACGATAAGTAACGGCTACTTACTTACTTACTTACTCACTGGCACTATCGAACCCGTAGGTTCATGGCCGCACGGACATAAGCTCTCCATACATCCCTATCCTGAGCTAATGCTTTCCAATCATTCCCTGTATAATCTACTTCCCTCAAATCATAGTTAATGTTGTTCTCCCACCTCATTTTTGGTCTACCAACTGGGCGTTTTCCTTCTGGCTTTCCTACAAGAAGTTTCCATGCACGTCTTTCATTCCCCATACGCGCAACATGTCCTGCCCATCGCAGTCTACGGGACTTAACTGTTCTTATTATATCTGGCTTCCTATAAAGACCATGTAGTTCATTGTTATGTAGTCTTCTCCATTCACCTGTCTGTTCATCTCTCTTTGGTCCAAAAATTTTCCTAAGAACTTTATTCTCAAATACTCGTAATTTCCTTTCCTTCTCTCCCTTAAAGTAAGAGTCCATGTTTCGCACCCATATAATATAACTGGTAGAACAATAGTTTTATATATTTTCAGCTTAACGTTTTTTGAAAGGAATTGGGACATCAAAAGTCTCTGCAATGCATAATAGCATGCATTTCCAGAATTGAGCCTATGTTTAATTTCTTTGTGCATCTCATTCCTATTTGTGATTATTGTTCCTAGGTATTTGAATTCAGCAACTTCCTCAAATTTCCCTCATTTGTCATTAGCTGTCCATTTCCATTATATACTGAATTTCTACTTGTGACCATATATTTAGTTTTACTGATATTTACTTCCAGTCCTAATTTCTTAGTGTTACTCAATAGTGTGTGCGTGTTGGCCTTTAGTATAAGTAACGGCTACAGGTTGAGAAAACCAGCTATGACGGCTGGGGGGTCAGACACGCTGACCATATGTAACCTACACTGACTGAATGATCTGTGATTAACACAAGTGGATGTGAGGTCATTACCCGGCTGGTAGGTCAAATACCTTCTAGCCCTGTCGCGCCGTGGAATTTAGTTTTGATTTTAGGGTATTAAAATGGTAAACATTGATAGGTTATATTGATTAAGATGTGTATGATTACCGTCCAGAGCTTCAGTGGAAACTTTACAGTGACAGGAGTTTTCTCTGAGAACATAACTTATCTTGCAACTTATTTTAAAGCCTTTCGAATATCACTGCCTGATTGGAAGCATTTGACATGCGCTTCAATTAAATTAATTTCTGATTTATTAATAATGTCAACACTTACATTTGTCATTTAAGTGTTTATTCAATGTTCCACATTAATTAAGATCACTTACTTAATTCATGATAGTTACGTCATACATAATGTTATATATCATGCAAATTATAAAAATTCCCTAATTGCATCATAAACTTATCTCTACAGTCTGTTTCTATATTTTGAAATATGTCCGTATCTCTGTCTCTCTCTCTCTCTCCCCCCTTGGCTTCACGACTTTTTAATTCTAGTCTTAACGGATATCTTGCCTTGACCAATCTGATTTAGTTATGCTTATTTCCCTACAGACATTGACGTATCGCCTCAATCCAATAGACAATTGAGATATTATTCGGGTGGAGGAAAGTCGGTTAAATTATACACAGAGACCTCTGTTTAAGGATTGAGGTTCTTTTACGAGACCTAAAATCTTCAGACTCTGGACTCGCGGCGTAAAATCCCTCCCGGAGGACTTGTCCCTTTGATTTTTCTATTCTAAAAATCCATCAACCCCGCCCGGGTTTGTTCCTGTGACCTTCGGGATAAGAGGCAAGAAATATAACCACTATATTCCGGCGTACCAAAGGAAATTCAGTTCAGATGTAAACATTTACTTAATTGTATAAAATGGTATACACATAACCATAAATAGACCATTTATTTAGTATATTAGATTCCGATTTTACTTATTTGGCCGTATAATAGGGAATTTATGAAATACATTGATCCCCGTGATATAAACATGCAGACTAGTGCTCCGCTCCTACTGCTATTTTCAAATTGGTACCAGCAGGAGGAAGAGCAGTAGGAGCGAAGGGAGAGGCTGCGGCGGTAAGTGAAAAATACTGACATTTTATAATAAATAATGTATGTATATATAGAGTATACGTCTCGCGTGGTATGTGGGTTCTCCCTGGTAGGAGTTTCTTAACCAGAGTAATTTAGTTACGCTTATTTACATACAAATGTCAACGAGTGGCACGTGGTTAGCACTTAGCCTCAATGAGACATCTAGTGGGGAGCTAAGGTATTACTTGAATCGATGAAGGTCGGTTAAATTTTGCTCAGGGGTCTAAAGTAAGAAATAATAATCAGTGCGCATTGGATGATTAGCTGTTCATACTTATTACTGTTCCACATATATGTACAATCAATATAGAAAACAGGTATATGTACAATCAATATAGAAAACAGGTATATGTACAATCAATATAGAAAACAGGTATATATACAATCAATATAGAAAACAGGTTTAAGGCCTATAAATTATTTTCTCTCCTTCTCTTTCATCCATTAACCTATTTACAGGGTATTCACAAAGTCCTGCTACCAAAACAATGTAACTTAGCTCGTTAACTATTTGAGAAAGATACATGTGGTTTTTTGCAACGTATTCTACATCTCTCAAAAGGTTTGTTTACATTTGTTGCAGATTGTGATTTGAACGATAATGACAACAACACAGGAAAAAGCACAATGTGTATGGTTGTACGCTGAGTCTGGTAAATCACCAGTAACTGTTCAGCGAAATTTCCGCCGGTAATATGGAAGAGATCCTCCATCAAAATTATCCATAATTAGATGGGCCGAGAAATTTCTAGCGACTGGCAGTGTAATGGACTTGTCATGGAGTGGATGACCAGATGTGACCCAATAAACTATCGATAGTGGGCAACTTGCATATCAACTCAGACCTCAAAATTCGGTTAGTCTTGCTTCACGGGAACTGCATTTACCAAAATCAACCATTCATAAAGTCCTCTATGCGGCTGCAAATTACGCAAGCGTAGCTGCAAAGCGATTTCCCTCGGTGTGCGGAAGTGGCGAAGACAATGAGTACCTGCAGAGGGTAATGCTCTCTGATGAAGCGACTTTCTTTGTGTCTGGACATGTTAACCGCTATAACGTTCGGATGTGGGGCACTGGCGATTTACCAGATTCAGCATACCACCATACACATTGGGTATTTTCCTGTGACATTGTCCTTTAAATCAATCTGCAACAAATGTAAACAAAACTTTGAGAGATGTAGAATACATTGCAAAAAACCGCATGCCTCTGTTTCAAATAATTTAGGAGCAAAGTTACATTGTTTTGGAAGCAGGACTTTGTAGAACCACTGTATATCTCTGCTTCAAGTGCGACTTCGTCTTTTGTGCAGTTAAAATCAACTTAAAAGTACACACAAACAAACAGAAAATACAATATAAGACTTCAACTCAAATAAGCAAACAAATAAATAAATAAATAAATAAATAAATAAAAATAAATAAATAAATAAATAAATAAATAAATAAATAAATAAATAAATAATATAAATAAATAAATAAATAAATAAATAAATATATATATATATATATATATATATATATATATATATATATATATAGTAACACTTGTTTAATCCCGAACGTGAATAATGCGGAAATCTGTCCAATGTGAACAAATTTATTGGTCCCGGTGAAATAATAGTAATTTTATGTGTATTTATATTGCATAAAACGGAATCTGTCCAACGCGGAAACGGAAGGATATTTCTACAAAATTCACGAAAAAAATTATAAAGCGGAAAGGTATATATATTTATCTACCATCAGTATTTTTTTTTTTACTGTAGGCAGGTGCCAAGACGGCTTTTACAAATAGTAATTCAAACCAAACGGACAAATACATATCAAAACAAAACAAACCTAATTGTTACTGACCCTAAAGCTCATTGTTAAAAGCTGCTGTATATCGCATGCCGATATGTACTTTGATAAATGCCTCCATCGCCAAGATCGGTATATTATTGTTTCAACTTGTTCGTTACAATAATTTTGATTGAATAACACGTGTCTCTTGTGCTTCGTTGCCAGTTTATAATGTCAAGTAAAAGGAAAGAAAAGTAATTAGTACCGAAGAGAGAAAAAAAAGTGTTGCCGCTTAAAGTTGGCGAGTCGTTTGCGTCTATATCACGCTGTTTCAATGTTAATTAATAAAGAAATCCGAAGACAAAATAATAAATTATATCGCAGAATTCACAGCTGAATATCAATCTTAATTGAAAGACCTTTTAAAAGCGGCAAAACAGGTAAAATTTACCAAGTTCTTCAAGTCCTTGCCTAAACCTCCCAGTAATAATTAATAGAAATTGTTCAAAATCTCTCATTAATTTATTTTGACAATTTTTATTTTATTCTGTAACCTTGGAACATATCCCCCTAAATACCCATACAGCTTACAATTTCATATTCACGGATTCTGTATTCGCGGCGTATTTGCGGAACATATCCCCTCCGAGTAAAGAGCTTTTACTGTTTAGATTCTACCTCATTGCGCACCCGTTATGCGAAACACAGATACCTGTCTTGCAAATAACAATTGCACTGTAAAATCTTAAATTAGTTAAGTTCTGAGACTGATCTTTCACAGGTAGCGTTCTGAATTTACGGAATAAAGATGGCTGAAACGTATGTGATATTGTCATTAAACGAAGAAGTGAAAGTG
This sequence comes from Diploptera punctata, assembly GCA_030220185.1. NCBI lineage: Eukaryota > Metazoa > Arthropoda > Insecta > Blattodea > Blaberidae > Diploptera > Diploptera punctata. The sequence goes on from JASPKZ010009822.1 coordinate 241,542, forward strand.
ATTGAAGATAAATCTCCAAACATTTCCGGACCGATGATGCTCCAAAGTCAAGCTCTAGCTCTTGTTAAATCCCTAAGGGAATAACGATTTCAAGGCATCTTCAGGTTGGCTGAACAGTTTTAAAAGACGACACAATGTAGTGTGGAGTGAAATTTACAGGGAATCAAAAAATGTGAACGAAAGTGCAGTTCGTGGGCGAAAATCGAAACAGCATACTTTAATTTCAGGATACGCGCATAAGAGACATTTTTAACGCTGACGAAATGAACTGTTTTCTCGCGCGTTACCGTCGAAGTCGCTCATACATACTATACATCACTTTTCAAAGGCAGCAGAACTACAATTAATCGTAGGTACATAAAAAGACATGTACGGTACTCTATAATCTAAGATTATTAATAAGTTTTAGTTTTTTTATAATGCGGAATGTCCTATGTAGAAAAAAAGTGGTCCCATGCAATTCAGCTTTGAGCACGTTTTACTGTATTATGCGGTTAGAAGCAAAGGGGTGCAAGTGTAAGTTTTTGCAGTATTGAGAAAAACAGGTTTAAAGTTTAAGAAAATCATAGGTAATTGAAAATTATAACAATTATTATTTATCTACTCCTAACGCATACACTTATATCCCTTTCCCACTAAATAAAATTATGTTTCAAGAATGTAATTATACAGCAAACTCTTTTTTTGCAAAAAAAAATCACTTACATTCCTTTGTTTGTAAACGCCTCATATAGGCCTATATATATATACATTTAAATGTATGTAATTTTTGTGTGTGTGTGTTCTTGATGTTCGCCTGTGTGTGTGTTAACTAATACTGGGTTGTTTTACAATGCAGAAAGTCAGTATTTTTACATAGAAATGCATATTTTATAACTCATTATTTGCAGGAAATAATACCGTTAATACAATATTACTAAATTCAGATGTAGTAATATTTATGACTATTTAAGTCATGCCCCAAATGGGACTCAATGGCCAATCACGTTTCAATGATGTCTGTTTTACAACCAATCAGAGTCGTGTTTCACGAAATATTTATCAGTGTTATAATTACCATATTAAAGAAGGCTCCTCCTTTTTAATATTCTGAACAGGTCTGACCATTTTTTTTACAGTGACTGAGCCCGCGAGAAATACGGCTACCAGATTGTATATATAGTACATAATGTCAACACATGCCGCATGCGGAAGTTAATATAAAAAACATTTGTAGCAATTGATTATACCCCCAAAAAAAGAAACCACTGTTTGCACTTTCTTAAATGTATTTTTTCCCAGGTAATAATCCAGAAAAATATAATTGTCTTATTTACATCATACGACATCAGAAATGAATTAATATACAGTTTGATGTTTCATTTTTTCTCCACTAGAGAGCATTCTTACAATATTGCGTTCCTTTGGCAATAAATAGTATGATCTGGTTGCAGTGATAAACAAAAGAAGCAGTAGAAGCGTACCTATCGCTTCTCATTTGTTTTCAAACATCGCCGTTTACATTAAATATATAAATGTTTTAAAATAACTATAGTTAAATAATGATTTGTGAGTAAACAGCTTAATTTTATTCGTTAAATAGTCCTAACAAATGCCACTATTGATTTCCAAATTCTCTAGATAAATTGGAAATCACTCGTGGCATTACTTATGACAATTTTTTAATGCTGCTCTCGTCTTCCATAATAGATATTGACATTAATTTTTGTGTGTTTTCAAATTAACTTTCTTCATGTTATTGAGCGCTGCAGTAAAATATTTCATGAAAACTTACAACGAAAGAGCACTGTAATGCATTGTTGGTTATTTCCTCAAAAATGTTCTCGCTAAATCTTACAACATAAAACCTTTCTGTGCACAGAACTTTATACATGTTCTCTGGCAGGAGAATTGAAAAACGCACCAATGACATTGTGGAGGAAAAAAAAAAAAAACACATACACACATTTACAGGTGTTCTTTTTAATTCCACAGGAGCACATGGCTTTTACGAGAGTTGCTTTTCTCCTTTTTATCTCTCTTAATATTTTGTACCACCAAACTTTCATTCTTTCTTAATACTTCGTGCATTTTTTTTATTTCTCATGATTTACTGTGGCAAATAAAATGAGTCCACATGTGTGCTTTCGGAATAACATCGTTGCCTTGTATGCATTGGACCGAGGGACAAGTTTCCTGGGTGAAGTTATACCTGTAAAACATTTATCGAAAAACTTTAAGGCCCAAATAATACCCGAACACCATTTGGCCATTACAATCATCTTATTATATTCGCCTTGTTTTATAGACTGTTTGAGTGATTGGTGTATCTTGTGTTAAATGTTCGTGCTGTCTCGGAGGTGGTCCCGTATTGAGCTGATCTCTCAATCCATGTCGTTGCGTATTCAAATAAGTATGTATGTTATCCAAAGTTTAAACGTCCTCTCCCGACAGGTTGTGCCACTGGCTTCCAAGGGACACGTTAAAACACCTAAAAGGGAGTGATTGAATTAACAAGAGAACTGTCAACCATTGCCTGCCGAAACCTACTCTGAAATTTCTCCCAGAGAAGTGTTGTGACGTACCAAGGCCGTGTACAAAAAAAATATATTTGCCGCTTTTAAGTGAACATGGACATTCCGTTTTGAGACTTCCCACATATAATGTAGAAGTAAATGCAATAGAAATTAACTTATTTAGGCACTTGTTAAAAATTGGGTTGGTTCCCGTAATGAAACGTTCAAATTGGATGACTTTTAAGATTAACAGGGATTCAATATGTCGTCGATGGCAACGGATTCAACATGAATGAGTAATACGTGAAGGTAACAGATGGCTCAATACTGTTTCAATTCATTTTGAACCACCGTTGAGGTTGTTATGTACTACTCAGGACCCAGCTCCGTGTGTCTGAAAGGAATTTGCTGACTCAGCTGTTGGTATATGAGAAGCATAGAAGTGTACCTCCTCCCTTTCCCCACACTTCTCCCCGCAAACACACGGAGCTTGGTCTCGAGCTGTAAATAAGTAGGTAATCCAGTTGCTGAGGATAGAACAAGAAGTTCTGAAAGGCCTTCAGTATTTTAATGAATTTTAACTGTTGAGGATGTCTGAAATTTCAGGTACAAATTTTTAATATTTTAACAACTTACAATGGATGGTTATGAACATAACGTAGTCACTCGTCCTTTTATTATCGATGTTGGATCAGATTTAGAATAGATTTATTTAGCCTGGTGGATTTACAACCGAGCGAGAATCTGTCAGGGATTAAAACATTGTTCTCCGACACATAATGGCATAAACGAAGGTAGGTGTATTTCATAAAAAAGTTTTTTTAACGGGAACTTTGGTTTCTCTTTCTTAGAATTTTATAAAATTGTAATATGCAAATAATATCATTAATGTTTAATAAACATTTTAATCCAGGATGGTCTAGAAACATTTCGTGAACATTTTAACATCTGGAGTTGAACTTGCCCGCGCTCCCTCCTCCCCTTTCCGTCTCCTCATGTCTGCTGACTAAACCATGCCCTCTCGCGCATGTTGCGGACAAATTATTTTGCTATACCTCTAAAACAAAACCGTTTTCTTCTCTCTACAATAATGTGAGATGGATACCTTCACACTATATCGAGTTAATTGATTTCCAATGAAATTTAATTTAATAGAATATCCATCCATAGTAAATTCTTCCCGAGGGCAGGTCTTTCACCGCAATCATAACATTTTCATGCTATGCTTGCAGCTTTACTAGGGAATTATAGGTGTGGTAGCTCCCCTTTGCTTTCCACACCGGTGAAGGATGATGATGATGGCCGAATGATTTTTGAGGACCGTTGGGGCCCTGAGCTTCCTGACATTTGTCTTACAGGTGAGGAAAAACCCCGAAGAAACCTCACCAAGGTGCCTGTCCCGACCAGGAATCGAACCCGGGTCCGCTGCGTGACAAGACAGTACGCTACCTCGAGACTACAATGGTGGACCAATAGAATATATTGAATGAGAATATCAAAGACGCGATGGGAAGCATAATAGAGTTTTAATTATTTAAAATGCTGTATTAGTTCCTTTTCTTTAATTCGTTTAACTTCTCCCTTAGTAAGAACTTTTACATTCCCCACGCCACGCGGGCTTCTTGTATTATATTCGTGATTAATGCGATACAATCTTTCAAAATTTATTTCACTGAACTGCGTTTCATGCACTAAAAGCTTTTACTCGCGAATAAAATCTCATTTTAATCACTTCTATACTACATAACTGACCAGCCTCTGATTTGCGTTACTGACTACAGTTCACGAGGTCCTGGGTTCGATTCCAGGTCAGACCATACGAAATTTCCTTAAAGGAAATTATTCCTATGGTTGCTCATTGTCTAGAATTAAGATTAAATTTGGTTAAGAACTCTCGTGGCGCTTCATTATCATTTATCACTCATCAACTCATCGGGGTAACGTAACTCTGCATTCCAGGTGCCCCAACCTAAGAAATTGATTACAATTCCACCAATGCCAGGGGAGAAAGCCAGAAATAGCATAAAAGACAACCTGGTGGCATTAGACAAAAAGAAACTAATGGTGGAAATTGAAAGGATCCTCATAGACACAATTGGGACAAAGAAGCAACTTTGGTAAGGTCATCTAGAAAGAATGGAAGAAGATCGATGGCCAAGAAAGAAATCGAATTGGACTCTCCCAGGCAGATGGAAAAAAGGAAGGGCTAAGAAACGTTGGAATGATGGTGTTTATTCAGCCACGCGGGAGGAAACCTACACGCTAATGATTTGCAGGACCGTGAAGCCGGAAAAAAATATCAGGAAACTGCGTCAGCTGTAACAAATCTGATTGATGGTAATTAGAGCCCGGATTTGTAAGCAAAATGCATGTTTTGTTTTACGCATTAACAATATGTGGAAATAATTTATATGTTAAGTGGCCCCTTCACAGACAATTTGAGCGGTATTTGATATTGTATAGAAATGATTATTCCGGAGGAAAATTATTCTTTTAGATTTATAATTTTTACTTCAGATAATTACTAGTAATTGATTAATTATTAATTAATATTTTTTAAATTAATAAAGTCTCTACAATCCATTGGATATAAGTGTAACATATATATTTTCATCTGTATAAGAGGGAAATTGCCGTGAGCCTTGAGAAATAATGTTACGGTATTGCTAAAATCGCATTTGATAAGCTTAGTGAAGTAGCCTATTAAATAAAAATCCTGGCTACAATAGAATTTGTCAAATTAGTAAAATGTTCTCTGGAGATTTTGAAAAAACTGTAACCGAAGAGGAATTCACTGAAGAAAAACTGTGGTGATTTTCACATGCACCTGTGACATAATGTGATGTAAAAAGGACATTTTCATTGTATAAAACCTTCCTCACTGACAGACGAAGGAGCTTCGCACAAGAAAACTTCATAAAAATCTTCCGTATCTACTGTAACAGCCAGGAATAAATAACACTTTGCAACAAAAAATAAACTTTTTTTTTGTCTTAGAAAGAAAAATATGTGATTCTGATAGTATTTTTTCTCCTGAATTCAAATATGATACCGGTTTTTCTCCATCGCGCAAGGTTTCCGAGAGACAGGCATTTATAATTTCAAACACTTTAATATTTTCTACATTCGTAACTACACAGTATTCGAACATTCGGAGTCGCCTAGAAAATAAGAAATGATGATTTTCTGCTATATTTCGCCTGTGGAGCATCCCTCTCGATGGTACAACAATAATCGGCCAGCATGTTAGGATTCCATTTGCCTTGATATTTCTTTTCCATAGCTGAAACCATTTGAGTTAGCTCATTTGGTTTTATTTTACAAAGGACAAATTGACGAAAAAAGTTTATTAAAAAATAATTATTTAAATCCATTAATTGAAATTGAAATAAAAATACTGTGGGTGATGGAGGAATTCCGAATACATATTCGAAAACACGATAAAAAACTGCATTAAGTACAACTATTGGTACTCATGAGACAAAAATCATGTTGACCAGTGTAGTTTATTTCATTTTATTGCAATCTGTTTTTTGCATATTTAGGGTGCATATTTTCTACGTTTCATGCATATTTGCATGGGTATTTAGTACGTTATTTTGCATGCAAATCCGCAGAAATTTTGACATGCATCCAGCTTTCTATTCGTAAGGTTCTTTACACATATACCTTCCACATTAAGAGAGTTCGATGCCAGAAGCTTCCATACTATAAGAATCTAGACTGACATGGAGAACTTTCCTGCTATATGAACTGTTAGCGAGGGTTGGAACATTCAGTTGTGTTGTGACAGCGATACAGTGGCAAGTGAAACCACTAGGGACTGGAAATAATTGTGTGACAAACTGTGAAACAATATTATTATAGCAGCAAGTTTATGTAAAATGTCACTGGAATTTTATGTGAATGAAATAAAGTTATTGCGAGATTTTACATAAACTTCTGTCTTGTTTTATTACAAGAAAACAATGTGAGAACGACTCCATGGGATTCGAACCCGGATCTCTGAGTCTGTACCTCAGCGTGATATCCATTACACTACCAGGCGAATCCCGTCCAGGCATTTATTTTTCTTATCATTCCATATTAAGCTTGCATTGTTCAATGTTAAACATTTAATTATAACATCTATAAAGCGTCACTGCTATAAGGTAAAATATTCTCTTTAATTTGCTTACTTGTTATAGTCAGCTACTAGATGGCGGTGAAGACCGAGTTCTCGCGACATCTAGTAATAATGGAGAGTATAATACATTATAAGAAAATAAGTGTTTGAATTGGATTCGCCTGGTAGTGTAATGGATATCACGCTGAGGTACAGACTCAGAGATCCGGGTTCGAATCCCGTCCAGGCATTTATTTTTCTTATCATTCCATATTAAGCTTGCATTGCTCAATGTTAAACATTTAATTATAACATATATATATATATATATATATATATATATATACTCTAGTAATAAGTAAGTATAGTTTTACAGAGATGATTAGTAAATGAGATAGCCTACTAATATAATACAAGGGGTTTACATGTTAGTGAAAAAGGAAATGCATTAGCAAAATACCTTATGAGCATTTCGTGCTATATCAAATTTCCAAAAGTCATGGCTTCTGAGAATATTTTTATGTAAAACAAACTTAAGTTGTAAGTTGTAGACCTACTTCATATTGTGATAGAAATTTGAAAATGATAACTATGATTTGGTCATATAATGGGAGCAGAGTGGACTTTCCTTATAGACTTTTTTTTATAGGCTGCTTAGTCTGTACTGTACTATATAAAAGAATATTTCCTGATTCACTACTGGAGAATGAAAGGATCGTCATTTTGTTTAGTTCTATCAGTTGACTGCTATAATAAAAGCTCTCCTGAGAGTACATTGTTCTGTCTAAATTGCACCATAAACGTCTTTCCGAACAGATGAGTCTCTGCCCAGTATTTCTGTAAAATACAAAACAGAAGCTTTCTCATTCAGAGCCTCATACAGAGTGATCCAGAATTTCAATTATATATTTTTGGGGTTTAGAAAGGACTTGATAAATGTTTTGAAAAGAAACCCATGTCTGGAGGCATCATGGGTATGATACAATCAATACCATATCTCCTACATCACAATATTGACAGAGGGACGACGTAACTTACTGCATTATCCTCATCTCATGAATCTGTCCCAGAGCAACATCTGGCGCGTTCTGTATGAAGATTAAACCTCGCCCTTATCAACTCCATAAGGTACATGGCCGCGCGGACATAAGCTCTCCACACATCCCTATCCTGAGCTAATGTTTTATAAAAATCCCCTGTATGTAATCTACTTTCTCAGATCATGATGAATTTTATTCTCCCACCTCATTCTTGGTCTACCAACTGGGAATTTTCGCTATGGTTTTCCTACAAGAAACTTCCATGTACCCCTTTCATATCCCATTCGTGCCACATGTCCTGCCCATCGCAGCCTACGAGACTTGACTCTTCTTATATCTGGTTTCCTATAAACATCACGTTGTTAATGTTAGGTAGTCTTCACCACTCGCCTACCTGGTCATCTTTATTTGGACCACAAATATTCCTAAGAACCCTATTATCAAACAATCGCAATCGCAATCCTTTCTTCACCCTTAAAGTAAGAGTGCATGATTCGCATCCATCTGGGAGGATAAGTTTTATATTTTTTAGTTTAACTTTTTTGAGAGGAGTTGCAATACATAATTGCATGCATTTCCAGAATTGAGACTATGTTTAATTTTCTTTGTGCATCTCATTCCTATTTGTAATTATTATTTATAGGTATTTGAAATAAACTATTTCTGCAAATTTTTTCTCATTTGTCATTAGCTGTCCATTTCCATTATATAATGTATTTCTGTGTGTGATCATACATTTAGTTTTATTGATATTTACTTCCAGTCCCAATTTCTTAGGATTACTCAGTAGTGTGTGCGTGTTGGCCTTTAGTATCTCCTCGCTATCGCCCAATAGTACATCATCAGCATAAACTAACAGATTATTAATACCATTGAGTTGTAGCCCTTCTTCACCTCTAAAGATTTGATGGCATGCTCTAGTACAAAATTAATAGTAGAGGAGATAGTGCATCTCCTTGCTTCAACCCATTGTGGATTTCAAAAGTATCCGAAAACTGTTTGCCTACACGCACCGTACTCTTTGTTCTATTTAGACACATTTGAGTAACTTTTTAGGAATTCCGAACTCCAACAGGATACTATGTAACTTCTTCCTCTGAATTTAATCGCTGATACACTTTTTATTATTTACGTCAATTTACATTAATTTATGTATGAATATATTGCAACACAAGGATTACTGAGAACAATACGATGAGATTAATTAACGACGAAGCTCGATTTAATGATGGATTTGGCCAACGGCTGTATCAAGACGTTTTCCATAATTACTTAACTCCATCTCATACTAATTTTGCCAGATTATAGAGTCCAGGAAACAAGAACCATATCTTCCGCCTAGGTTTACTCGACATTCGATGTTGGCTAGTTGGTCTTACATCGAGTTAAAGAGAAATCATCGACGTATAATCGAATCTCATTTCACGAATATGTCCCAAGGTAACATCTGTCGTGTTCTATATGAAGGTAAAATCTCACTCTTATCAACTCCATAAGGTAGGCCTACACTCAACAGATATTAAAATCTTTTTAGCTAAGAACTGACGAGATGACGAGCATAAGGAATGCGTTACATGATATTAGAATCATAACATGTTTATCGCTTGCTTCTTAGTACTACGTGTCCTTAATACATTAGTCGCAATCTTTATAAACATTTTATTGAAAATGTAACAATATTAGAAAGGAACACATGTATTTATTACACGGTTAATGAAAGAAAAGAGCACAAGGTTTGTGAATGATCACCACAGTTCAATGCATAGAACCGCGGGGATTCACAGCGGTAACAACAACCTCCTTTCCATGCTCCGCTCTCCTTCTTGTGAGCTCCTAGCTGTATCTATCAAGGATTTTGCAGCTATTGTTTACCTTCTTGTGTCAATCTTTCACAGCCTTCTACCCTGCAAATCTTCAGGGCTTAATACTTTCCTGCTCATTGCTTGCTATATCTCATTAAACATTTTCTTGGCCTTTCTTTTCCTCGTTTTTCTCAATGTTGTCATTGATGAATTATTTAGGTCATATTCAAAATATCAACAGATGCCCATAACCTTTTAGACTCGACATCGAAATGTCTTGACAATACAGTACAGGCGAAACTGGTTATTTGTATATTGGAAACATCGTATTTATATTTAGGTTTGATTTATATTTGGTCTGAACTAATTTCTCCCCGATATACTGTAGTTGCTGGTCTGTATTTACATTGAACACTTGGTGAAAATTTATAAATATTCCCTTGTCCCTGTGCACTAGATTATAACATTTATATTGGATCCATGGCTTTGAATTGCATTCATAAAGTTGTTATTAAACACTGTATAGGGTCTTCTAATTCTATAAATGTATTTAAGTTTTTTATTTAATAATTAAGTTAAATTATATTAAACTTAGTGTTTGTTTCCTCCAACCTTTCATACCAGCGCACAAGTAGCAACCAGTATTCTTCTTCTTCTTCACGGTTTAGCCTTATTTACTATCCTGTGCCGGCTCCAAATTGCCGCTCTTTCCATCTTTTCCTTGGTCTTCCTAAACTTCTTCTTCCTCGTGGTGAATAGTTGTAAGCTGCTGTTGGTATTCTATTCTCAGTCATCCTTGCCAAGTGTTCTTTCCAGTTTGTTCTGTATTTCTCTATTGTTGAGTTTAATTCTTTTACTTATAGTTGTCTTATTTCTGTGTTATGTTTTTTGTCTGTTCTTTGATATCCTGCTATTGGTCTCAGGAATCTCATTTCAGTAGTTTGTACTCTGGCAGATCGTTGTGTTGTCACTGTTCATGTTTCGGTTCATAAGTAATAATAGGCACTGCCATTGTATTGTATAATTTCAATATAGAATCTTTCCTGGCTTTATTTTTCAAAGTTCTTTTTAATGTTCCTGTTATATAATTAAACTTATTTAGTTTGTTATTTATATCTGTTTCCGCTGTGTATGATATTTCGCAACCTAGGAAGTTGTATCTTACTACTTGTTCTATTGATTTATTTTCTAATATTATCTTTGTCCGAACTGGATGAGCGCCCTTGAAGACCATTGTTTTTTATTTTCCTGATGTTATTCCATGTTGTATTTTTTGATATTTCGTTTAGTTTATATAGCATTGTTTGTAGTTCGTCCTCCGTTTTTGCTATTAAATTCTGGTCGTCTCCAAAGCAACCAGTATTCTATAAACATAATTTAATAAATAAATTAACTATTCGCTGTAATGACATCGACAGTCTATTGGACATATGCAGTTTGTGTGTTACTTCATTCATAACTAAATGACATACACTATATGATTAAGTATATCGGCCTCGGTAGTCTAGGGGTTAAGTCACTTGCTTCTCATCTTGAGAGTCGCGGGTTCACACCCGGTCTGCGTCAAAGGATTTTTAGGGTGGGAATAATTTAAGAGGCAAATCCTCCGTGAGGGACTTTAATTCGTGAGTTCCGAGTCTCAAGATTAGTGAAAGATCCTCAAATCTAAATTGGAGGACATGAAGAAAATTTAATCGGCTTCTACCATCCAAGTAATATCTCATTTGCCTACTACATATGTTTATTCGAGACGATGTGCTAACCCCGTATTACTCACTGACCTCTGTAGGGAATTAAGAGTAACTAAATTAGCTTGGTTAAATAAACTTGGAGCGGAGTACCTTGATCCCATATTGGTACAGATAGATATGATAAGAAAGGTACAAATTCCAACCTGTACAAACACAGCCTTCTTCTTCTCCATATACAAGTCTATAGTGTAGCCAGATTCAATAACAATTTCCTCTGAGTATACAGGAGGGAGTAGGCCTCACAAATTTTGCGCAATGTGTCAGTATATCGTACGTCGTACACACTTTACATGGATGTTCCCCATTTTCTCGGCTTTTTCATTTCACCAACAAAACACATTTCAAAGTGAAGTTAATTTCTTCTGTCAAAACAGCTACAATTTGCGTTAAAATCTTCGTGCCTCACAATCCCATGAATTTCAATAAAGGTTCATCATAAAAGAATTGGCTGATAACATAGATGATTGTCTAATTACGAACCAACTTTTCACCACCACGATCTAAGAATCCAATTACTCTTATGGACCTCATGAGTGGTCTTATTTGTTAGAGTCCTTTAGAATAGGAAGGATGGCTGATTAAACGAATTCTGTCTGCAGCAGAAATGACTTTGCACATTATATAAACAAATCCGCTTATTAACTTACGGATTTTTTATTAGGCTACATTTGAAAAGTTTCCTCCATTCGGGCCAGTTAATTAACAGCAGATTTGGGTGATCTCTCATACATAGGCTGTAAAAAGAATGGCCCTGGAATGGACATAGTTAAATTTCATTATTGAAATCTTCTTCTGGGCCGAATGGTCATGGTCCGAAGGTGTTGCTAATCAACTCAACCGAGGAGTTTACACAAGATAAAATATCCTGAGAATGTCTACCCTAACAGTAGCCAGTATCAGCACTGGACTCCATTCAGCCCGGAAGACAATTTTGAGAATCAAGACATCGGCAGTGAAAGCCTACACATTTATATCGTTAATATTGTTTCACTTAATTTACGGTTAGCCAACGCTGACTGAACAAAGTAGTTCCCAGTGGCTAGCAGAATACACACAGTCCGAAGATGAAGTGAATGAAAGTGCGGGATGAGGTAGGAGAGTGGAAATTCAACCAAAATCGCCCACAAATAAAGGAACAGTCATATGTCACGCATCCGTGTGGTTTATTTCAGGCTTATTCTACTGATGGTCGGCCGCGATGCATTAGTGGTTATGCTCCTTGCCTCTGATCTCGAGAGTCGCTGATTAAAACCGGCCGGGGTCGAGGGTTCTTTTTTAGGACGAAAAAATCTAATAAACAAGTCCTCCGGGAGGGACTTCGAGCCGTGGATCTCAAGTCTGAAGATTTTGAAGCTCGTAAAAGATTCTTAAGCCTGAATAAAGAGGCCTGATAGCAAAATTTACCATACTGAACGTCCTAGTAGTACCTTGGTTACCTGCTAGATGTCTCATTGAGTCAGTGTGTTGACCGCATTTCATTCATTACATCTATGAGCAAACAAGGCAACTAAATTAACTTGGTCTAATGACTCCTGTTAACATTAGCTCAACATTGGGATACGACATTATAGATAGATAGATTTTCTACTGATGATTGTGCAACAGACTTGGAATTAGCATGCCCCCTGAGACACTGAAAGTTTCAGGTAGTACAATCCCTCATGACAATTATGCTGTGTAAAACATTCCTCGTGAGCGCTTTCTTCTGAGCTGTGGACTGTATAATCCACAGACGAAGTGAATGAAAGCAGAAGATATTTCATACGTCATGACTGTTCCTTTATTCTCAGGTAGAATGTCATTGTATCGCTTGCAATTCCCCGTGCCCATCTTTGTCCCGTGCTTTCATTCTCTTCGTCTGTGGACTGTACATGTGTCGCATGGTCACGATGACGCAGTCTAAACTGAATGAACCCCTTTCCAGAAACTATAACGAAATACAAACGTCTATGGGTAAGCCGAGAATTACCCAGACCATTGGGATGCTAGTAAGACCACTGAGTGAATAAAATGAGAACTATAAATGTATATACATAGTGTTCTGCCCAAGAACAGGTCTTCCACTACAAACTTAGTACTCTCCACTCTTTCCTTAACCCAGCTTTCCTTTTTGTATCCGCATACAAACCATTTATTTTAATATTGTCTATCATCTGATGTCTTTTTCTGTCTCTAACTTTATTTCCGTTGATCATTCCTTCTAGGGCATCCATCATTAAGCAGTTTCTTCTTAGACAGTGACCAATCCAATTTCTTTTGCTTTTCTTTGAGTTCCAGCATTGCTCTACCTTCACCCACTCTGACTAGCACATCTTTATTTTTTACTTCGTGTGTCCATTGTATATGTTCCATCCTTCTCCATATCCACATTTCAAAAGCTCCCAGTCGCTTTTTTTTTATTCTGTCATAATGTCCAAGTCTCTGCACCATACAATGCTACACTCCATACAAAGCACTTCACTAGCCTCTTCCATAATTATTTTGTCAAAGGTCCGCAAGCTCTCCACTTGCTCAATTGCCTCATCTTTAATCCTCATGTTTATCTTCCTTATTTCTCCCTATAATCATAGAATTCGTCTTATTTATATTTATCTTAAACCCATAATCCTCGCACATGTCATTTATCTCCATCAGAATGTTCCTCATTGTCATTGAATCTTCCACCAGCAAAGCCATATCATCAGCAAATCCATATCATCAGCAAATCTTATGCATTTATTCTTCTTGCTCCCATGTTTACGCCTCCCGTATTCCTGAAGCAGTTCTTCATTAGGTTTTCCGGGTAGATGTTGATAAGAGTAGGTGATTGAGGATATCCTTACCGTGCCCGCTTCCAATTTTTCTTCCCTCTGACATTTATTCTCCTATCTTCACTTTTATTCGCTGTTTCATTTAAAGAGTACTTATGAGCTTCTCCTTCCAGTAGTTTATGATAATTTTCTTCAAGATCCTCATGAGTTTATTTCAATTCACTCTGTCAACGGCCTTTCACAGGTCAACAAATACTGCATAAACTTTTTTTTACCTTTTTCTATATACAGTATCTTTCTCCTGTTTTTCGTTTCAATCCAACTGCATCTCTCGTACTATTTCCCTTCCTGAAGCCAAACTGTTGTTCTTCCAATTCGCTTTCCATCGTAGAACGTAAACGTCGATTCAGTATTCGCAGGAGAATCTTTGTAGAGGTTGGTATCAAGCTGATAGTCCTGAACTCCTTACATTTCTTGCATTATTTTTCTTCGGTATTGGTATTAATAGTGTCTCAGTAAATTCTTCGGGCCATTTACCTTCTTTATATGCCTTAAAACAGAATTTTCTTCTTTCCTTCACCCAAGCATTTAACCAATTCAAGGAGATTCCATCTACCTCTGTTGCTTTTCCATTTTTCATTTCCTTAATTGCTAGTTCAACTTCTTCCTTCAGAATTGAAAATCCTTTTTCATCTTCTGATACATCTTCTTCATTTTCTATATCCAACTTAGACGGATGTTTTCTTGTCTCATCTACTATTTCTCCCACATATTCATAATTCCCTGTTTGTCTGTTATTTCTTTATTATTTTTGTCCTCAATCAGCAACATAGTTTTCCTGCTCTTCTTTACATAGTCCAAGCATTTAACTTTCTAGTACTTCAAATCATATTTTCTTTTCCTCTCCAGATTCTGTAGTTCTTCACATTTCTGCTTCACCCATTCTTCCTTTGCCTTGTCAGTTTCTCTTTTAAGTTCGTTGTTTAGTTTCATGTACTTTCTGTTGGCTTCTTCTGTAGTGATATTTTTCCATTTTCTTCTTACAGTACGAGTATATCCATTGGGGTTATAACTTTTTGGATTTTTGTGAAATAAAATATTTCCTGTGCAATGAATGGGTGAACGTTTGCTTAAAATCACTGAAAAAGACCTCCATTACTGAGCTTCAAGACAAGGTCACCCCCAAATCAATATTAAATATTGATATATAAATATATATTTGGGGGTGACCTTTTCTTGAAGCTCAGTGAAATGAAGGCCTTTTTCAATGGTTTTGAGTAACATTTTTCAATCCATTGCACAGGAAATATTTTATTTCAGAACCTTTATAACCCTAATATCTATAAAATTCACTTGTAAGATAAAAAATCGCTATTGTAAATGTGTATTCTGTTATTTTAGGAATCGAACATATCGAAATTAAAACGATTTTATTCGAAAAGAAATAAATAGTTTTTTAAATGTAAACTCAATGTAGTAAATTGAAACTTGATATTATACTAGTGACAAAAATGTTTATATTCCATAGAACTTAAGAAAATTAAATATATTTTACTGCGCTGTTTGACGGATTAAAGAAAATAACTGCACAAGGGTGTGATACTGATAAGTGTAGACGTAATACTCGTAATAGAAAACGATACAATTGTGATGATTATCCGTTATGAATATTTAGAATTCGTTATATTCATGACGTATGTATTCATTCAAATCTGAATATCTGTCTGTAAACTATGTCAGCATAATAAGCGTGATTCGTCCGGGCCATTTCTTACCATGCTCGCCTCTAGTTCCGAGATTCGCGAGTTCATGACCATCCGGGGTCAATGGATTTTTTTAGGGTGTAGAAATCTTGAGCATGTTTGGAAGATAACTGAAACAGTTGGTTCCCGTTTCTTAGATTTATGAAACGTAAAAGGGAAATGTGAGTAAAGTTTATCGGCCCTTTCACGTCCAATTTATTTGAATTGCAACACTACAATGACCGTATTTGTTGAAGATCGCCGTTGAATAAAATTGTTAACTAGTATTAACTTACAGTCCTGGCCTGGGTATTCCATGTTACATAAAAACATTACGGAATTATACGTAGTCGTGCTGATGAATTAGATGGGAGTGTGATTGAATCAGATGGCACAAGAACCTCCAGGGTTACAGACCTATCAGCGATAATTATGCGTTTGGAGATCTCTGGCAGCTACATTGTCGTTTTATCAGAATAATAGAGATTTTCTGGTTGGGGTCAGCCTTTGAAAGAAATGATGGCGCAACTCTGGGTGATGGAAAGTTAGAGCTTTGAAGAGCGATTCACACCAGTTATTTGTTACATGTTATGACTCGTTGAGTATAAAGTGGACGGCGTAAGTTTCTCTTCATGCAGCATTCATATCGTTCGCTTCAGTGGATCAGTCGGTAAGATGTTCGTTTTCCGACAACGCATGCCCGCGTTCGATTCTGGTTAGATATGTATATATTTTATATATTATTATTATTTAATGACGTCGTTAATTTTCATAATGCCTTCATGTTACCAGGCTTCGTTATATAAATAAATTTGTATATATATGGAAATATTCCCGGTTGAACAGGTTCCTGGGTGAGATTTTTTCGGGGTTTATCCTTACCTATAAGATAAATGTCAGGAAGCTTAGGGCCCAACGGTTCCCGAAAATCATCCGGCCATCATCATCATCCTTATCATTATCATCATCATTCTTCACCGGTGTGGAAAGAAACGGGATGCTACCACACCTACAGTTCCCTAATAAAGCTGCAAAGCATAGCATGAAAATGCTATGATTGCAGTGAAAGACCTGCCCTCGGGCAGAATTAATATGTGATGGGAAATATGGAAATAAATACATTAAAAGAAACAGCTCACACACACACACACACACACACACACACACACACACACACACACACACATATATATTATATATATATATATATATATATATATATATATAATATAGACAATGAATAATGATTGTAACGTCTCATTACTTTGTTTAGAAAACACATGGCATATTGAAATTATTCATTTCCGTTACTAATACAAAATACGTCTGATTAATTTAAATTAAGTTAATATTTAATTTCGTTATACAAGTAAGTCCTGAAGTACTGCATCGCTTCATACAGACAATTTCTGGAAGAGATATTGTGATCTAATGGAGAACAACGTTTTGTTTCCCGTGCATGGGGTCGCGTGTTCGATCCTACTGTCATGCTTTTTTTCTCTCTCTCTCGTCCTTATTTCAATTAATTTTCTTTCTTTTGTTTAATTTATTTTGCTTTGTTTTATTTTCAGTATTTACCGCACTACTTATTTATACGAAATTGTTTTCCACTGCACGACACACAACTAAATAGAACGGATTTAGTTTCTCAAATAGTTGTATACTTGTGAACCAAATAGCTGATCTCTGATCATGCGCGGTGGCTTCGTTCTGAGACTTAGAAAACTATCTATGCACCATCAATTATTTCAAAGGCTGTACATGGCTGCTATAGATATTTATTCCTCGCAAGTTAGGCATTTTATCTGGAACAAAATCTATCCACGAGAATAGAAAACCAGCCAGGTGAAAGAGAAGAGCCTCTAGATTTGGCAGTAATGTTTCTATGTAGTATTTAAAACTGAATTTGTCGATTGTATTTTGTTTATTTATTAGCGAATACCTGGCGTGCGGTGTTACCCCTAAATCAATTAAATACGTGTTTCTATTTTTAGTTGAATGAGTTAAAATAAAATTACGGCTAATTAATTATATGACATAAATTGCAACAAACCAAACATGGCGTTTGCTAGAATCAATTTTCAATTTCTCATTTCAGGTAAATCCTCACTTATAATTAATGGATTTCGCTGATTTTTTGATAATATCTACCTCTGTTAATTTTAATAGCATACACTGAGCTCCGTTGTTAAAAACAATTGCGATCTCTTGAGAAATTGTTAGATTTTCGTTTCAGGTGAACTCCTACACTTAATGGTTTTAGAGAATAATATATAGTGACTAAACATTGTTCGTATCTGAAAACCGGAATGTACAAATTTTCATAACAATCAACCGAATGCTTTTCGAAATGTGTGATCACAAACATACGCAGGCTGAATGTTTGTTATACAGGCTGAAAACGGTAATTACACCATTTAAAAACTCCAAGGAACTGATTTCCTACCCGGAAAAAGGAAATGAAGGGAAAAAGTTTCCCATGGACACGGGTCCGGAGGAAAAGGAAAACGATGTGCGTTTACAAAAACGGGGACAACAAATCATCCCGGCCGGGGGGCACCACCAGTTACATAGCATAATCGCATCCACGTCACAACAAATGTTCAAAGTGGCCTCCATGGGATGTTCACACGTATCATGGATTTCCTAACTTTTTACGCATGTTCCGGCCTTTCACCGAATAGCGTCACAGGCGACGTGGACACGCAGCACATCAAAAACTGGTTCAGCATACATAACGCTTTTAAGATGCCCCCCAGAGGTAATAATCCATGGGGTTTATGTCCGGTGATCTAACGGCTATGCGTCCTATCCAACATCTGGGGAAGATATAGTTGAGGTGTCGGCGAACTGCAATGTGGAAGTGAGGTGTCGCTCCATGATGCAGAAACCACATCCCCTGTATTATTTCCAAAGGAACATTCTCAAGTACACAGGGAAAGTGTTCTGCAAGTGGTCCGAGAGAATGTCATTTCATCAGAGTCATCTTCCGTGGCAACGATGCATTTATGGACAATTATTCATAGGACATTTTCACCTCAATTTCCAGTCAGGAATCAGTCCCTGAAGTTTGTTGGTGTAATTAAAATTCACTCTGTATAAACATTCTCTACCTATGTTTTTTAAAATTTGTAATATAAAATAAATATCTTGTTTAATTTATAATTTATTATTTTAATATAATAATGAAATATTACAATATGTAAAGGTAAATAAAGGAAAGAAAACAAAAAAATAAACAATAGGAGGAAAAGCAAAAAGGAAAGAAAGAAGTAAAAATAATTTGTCTGGACGTTAACCCAAATTGAAGACAGGACAATGAAAACAAATTTCAACCCATAAATGAGACAAAGCAAAACAAGAACAACACTAATTAAAAAAAAACAAATTAAATTGAACAAATAAAGGGCAACACTGCTCTAATTGCACAATATGCGTTCGCGACTACACTACCCTAGCTGTCCAGAACCTGCACAAATAAACGTGTATTTGTAAATTCTACTAACACAGAAAAATATAATAGATATTATTTCACATTAGTAAACCTTGTGAATCTAAAACGCTGAAAGTAATTATAAACAAACGTTAAACGAAATTAATCTAGAAATGTCTGGTGAAACTGAATATAGGTCCAAGAGTGACACTGAAACTTATTAAAATTTAATATAAACTTGGAGAAAAAAGTATGCATTTGCGACCGAAAAAATATTTTATTCTTTTATTCAGATTCATAATCTGTGTACTTGCACATTTTACGCCGACGTTAACCTAACGAATGGGAATATATCATCACTGGCACGTCCTGCCTATATAAGCCTTGAATTTATTTAGATGTCTACCTCTCTATTTGAATCCACACTTCTCGAATTCTTGACTTATTATTATTGCAAGTGTTCCGAGAGAATTTAATTTCATCAGAGTCATCTTCCGTGGCAACGATGCATTTATGGACACTTATTCATAGGACATGTTCTTAGGAAAATTTTTGGACCAAAGAGAGATGAACAGACAGGTGAATGGAGAAGACTACATAACAATGAACTACATTGTCTTTATAGGAAGCCAGATATAATAAGAACAGTTAAGTCTCGTAGACTGCGATGGGCAGGACATGTTGCACGTATGGGGAATGAAAGACGTGCATGGAAGCTTCTTGTAGGAAAGCCAGAGGGAAAACGCCCAGTTGGTAGACCAAGAATGAGGTGGGAGAACAACATTAACTATGATTTGAGGGAAGTAGATTATACAGGGAATGATTGGAAAACATTAGCTCAGGATAGGGATGTATGGAGAGCTTATGTCCGCGCGGCCATGAACCTATGGGTTCGATAGTGCCAGTGAGTAAGTAAGTAAGAGTATTCATAGGACATTTTCCCCTCAATTTCCAGTCAGGAATCAGTCCCTGAAGTTTGTTGGTGAATTAATAAAATTCACTCTGTATGAACATTCTCTACCTATGTTTTTTAAAATTTGTAATATAAAATAAATATCGTGTTTAATTTATAATTTTATTAATTTAATATAATAATGAAATATTACAATATGTAAAGGTAAATAAAGGAAAGAAAAAAAAACATTTAACATTTTCCAATCCTGTTATTTTAACACAGTTCCAATAATGGATCTGATATTGTGAAAATAATGGTGTAGTGGTCTCCACACTCGTACGGAGAACGAGAGTTCCAGGGTTCGATTCCTGGTTGAGACATTAATTTTTCATTTCACAATATCATTATAATATTCCAATAGCCTGACGTCTTTCAATATACAATCGTCCCATCTCTATCAATTTTTCTTTTTTCCTTTCGTCTTTGATTTAAAGTCATCCTTAACAGTTACCATATCATCCATTCTCCGTAAATGTCCAGGCAATTTTTTTATTTTTATAAATTTAACAATATCTGGTTCATTCTTTAATTTATACATTTCACAGTTATAACTCTTTCTCCATATTTAACTTCCCTTAACGTGGGCAAAAAATCGTCTAATGATACTTCTTTTATATAGGGCTACAGATAATAGTATTTCATCTAACTTTGACAGTCAAGATTCAGACAGAACTGATCTTACAAGATCTTTGTACATAATTAGTTGAGTTTTCTGAATATCGTTTGAGATTTTAAATGGTTTTTAAGGTCATAGAAACATAGAAAATAGGATACACTTTTTTTTATTTCAGATGTAACATAGTTTTTACTGTTAATGCATTATTGTAGATATGTGAAACTGTGAACAATTCCACAATATTTTAGGCATAAATATCATCCTTTGTCACAGGCATATAAATTTTCTCTCGATTAACATGCAGATGCATTTTACTCGGTGCCTTTTGAAACTCAATAAAGACTTATTTTATTGTCGCTATTGTTTTTCATATTGTCATCCATTTTTTTTGGATTGACATAAAAAGCAATCGCTCTATTATTAATTCTAGAATCTCATATAACCTTAATAATAATTATTATATTAATAATTATACTAATAATTATAATAATAACAATAATAATTATAATAACGATAATATTTATAATAATAATAATAATAATAATAATAATAATAATAATATAATAATAATAATACTTACTTACTTACTTACTTACACACTGGCACTATCGAACCCGTAGGTTCATGGCCGCGCGGACATAAGCTCTCCATACATCCCTATCCTGAGATAATGCTTTTCAATCATTCCCTGTATAATCTACTTCCCTCAAATCATAGTTAATGCTATTCTCCCCACCTCATTCTTGGTCTACCAACTGGGCGTTTTCCCTCTGGTTTTCTTACAAGACGTTTCCATGCAAGTCTTTCGTTCCCCATACGTGCAACATGTCCTGTCCATCGCAGTCTACGAGACATAACTGTTCTTATTATATCTGGCTTCCTATAAAGACCATGTAGTTCATTGTTAGGTAGTCTTCTCCATTCACCTGTCGGTTCATCTCTCTTTGGTCCAAACTTTTTCCTAAGTACTTTATTCTCAAATACTTGTAATCTCCTTTCCTCCCTTAAAGTAAGAGTCCATGTTTCGCACACATATAATATAACTATCAGAGTAATAGTTTTATATATTTTCAGTTTAACGTTTTTTGAAAGGAGCTGGGACATCAAGAGTCTCTGTAATACATAAAAGCACGCATTTCCAGAATTGAGCCTATATTTAATTTCTTTGTACATGTCATTCATATTTGAGATTACTGTTCCTAGGTATTTGAATTCAGCCACTTCCTCAACATTTCCCTCATTTAATGTTGAGTGATTCCGGGTTATGTGGCCGTGGTCCATAGTTGGTGTTGATACCAGACGTTTCGCCCTCAACTGCGGAGGGCATCTTCAGTGGCGAGTGCTTCTATGCGTGTTTCCTGGTCGGAAGATCTACTTGGAATGAGCGCTGTGGACGTAGAGGACGTTGTATTAGTGGGGGGTGCAGGGTGAGTGGGCGTGGCTCTTGCTGATTGGCTAATAGTCGTCTCCTTGTTGTCACTGGTGTTAATGCATTTATTTTCTAGTGTATGAAACCAGGCCTTAGACAGTTTGATGCCTTCTTCTTTTCTGTTAATATTTCCCTTATGCTTGTGTATTTCTATAGCCTCTCGGTATAATCTAGGGAAATAGTATGAAGTTGTGGCTAAAACTTGTGTATCGTCGAATAGAATCTGGTGTCCATTCGTAATGGCATGTTCTGCTACAGCTGATTTATCCATTTCTCCTTGTCTGCAGTTTCTTTTATGTTCTGATAAACGGGTGGCTATACTTCTTTTCGTGGTCCCTATATATGATTTACCACACGAACAAGGAAGTCGATATACGCCGCAAGTGGAGAGAGGTGGCCGAGGATCCTTAGCTGAGCGAAGGCAGTCTTCTATTTTTCTTGTAGGTCTGTAAACTGTTTTTATGTTGTATTTTCGTAGGAGTTTTCCGATACGATCTGTGACTCTTTGTACATATGGTAAGTAGGCTATGCTGGTTGAGGGTGTGTTATCCATTCTGACGTGCTGTCTTCGTGGATGTATGGTTTGTCTTATTTCCTTGGATGTGTAGCCATTTTTCTGGAAACAATTGAACAGATGGTGTTGTTCTTGTTTAAGGTGTTGTGGTTGGCATAACTTAGTCGCTCTGTCGAACAGTGTCTTAATGACACCTCGCTTTTGTCTTGGATGGTGGTTAGAGTCTTTCTGCAGATATCGGTCTGTGTGTGTAGGTTTTCTGTAAACTGTATGTTGAATTTCCCCATTGCCAGTCCTTATTATTTGAACATCCAGGAAAGGAAGTCTTCCATTATCTTCTTTTTCCATTGTGAACTGTATTTTGTTGTGTCTGCTGTTAAGGTGTTGAAGGAAACGTTCCAATTCTTCACTGCCATGTCTCCATACTACGAATGTGTCATCAACATAGCGAAACCAATGTTCTGGAGACTTGGGAGCTGTTTTTTAGTGCTTCTTCTTCGAATTTCTCCATGAAAAAATTCGCTACTACTGGGCTTAGAGGACTGCCCATGGCTACTCCGTCGGTCTGTTCATAGTAGCTGTTGTTCCATTGGAAGTAAGTAGTAGTTAGTACATGCCTGAATAAATTGGATATTTCTTCTCTGTGAAAATCTGTCTAATGTAGTCCATGGTCTCATTTACCGGCACCATGGTGAAAAGGGAAACCACATCGAAGCTAACCAGTATATCTTGAGATGTTACGTTTATATTCCGTAGTCTCTCAATGAAATGTGTCGAGTCTCTGATGTAGCTGTCCGTTTTTCCAAGGAGTGGTTTCAGAAGTCCTGTAAGATGCTTTGCCAGTAAGTAGGTCGGGGAACCGATGGCACTGACAATTGGCCGGAGTGGAATGTTGTTTTTGTGTATTTTTGGAAGACCATAGAGTCTTGGAGGTTGGAAGAAAATACACAAAAACAACATTCCACTCCGGCCAATTGTCAGTGCCATCGGTTCCCCGACCTACTTACTGGCAAAGCATCTTACAGGACTTCTGAAACCACTCCTTGGAAAAACGGACAGCTACATCAGAGACTCGACACATTTCATTGAGAGACTACGGAATATAAACGTAACATCTCAAGATATACTGGTTAGCTTCGATGTGGTTTCCCTTTTCACCATGGTGCCGGTAAATGAGACCATGGACTACATTAGACAGATTTTCACAGAAGAAATATCCAATTTATTCAGGCATGTACTAACTACTACTTACTTCCAATGGAACAACAGCTACTATGAACAGACCGACGGAGTAGCCATGGGCAGTCCTCTAAGCCCAGTAGTAGCGAATTTTTTCATGGAGAAATTCGAAGAAGAAGCACTAAAAACAGCTCCCAATTCTCCAGAACATTGGTTTCGCTATGTTGATGACACATTCGTAGTATGGAGACATGGCAGTGAAGAATTGGAACGTTTCCTTCAACACCTTAACAGCAGACACAACAAAATACAGTTCACAATGGAAAAAGAAGATAATGGAAGACTTCCTTTCCTGGATGTTCAAATAATAAGGACTGGCAATGGGGAAATTCAACATACAGTTTACAGAAAACCTACACACACAGACCGATATCTGCAGAAAGACTCTAACCACCATCCAAGACAAAAGCGAGGTGTCATTAAGACACTGTTCGACAGAGCGACTAAGTTATGCCAACCACAACACCTTAAACAAGAACAACACCATCTGTTCAATTGTTTCCAGAAAAATGGCTAACACATCCAAGGAAATAAGACAAACCATACATCCACGAAGACAGCACGTCAGAATGGATAACACACCCTCAACCAGCATAGCCTACTTACCATATGTACAAAGAGTCACAGATCGTATCGGAAAACTCCTACGAAAATACAACATAAAAACAGTTTACAGACCTACAAGAAAAATAGAAGACTGCCTTCGCTCAGCTAAGGATCCTCGGCCACCTCTCTCCACTTGCGGCGTATATCGACTTCCTTGTTCGTGTGGTAAATCATATATAGGGACCACGAAAAGAAGTATAGCCACCCGTTTATCAGAACATAAAAGAAACTGCAGACAAGGAGAAATGGATAAATCAGCTGTAGCAGAACATGCCATTACGAATGGACACCAGATTCTATTCGACGATACACAAGTTTTAGCCACAACTTCATACTATTTCCCTAGATTATACCGAGAGGCTATAGAAATACACAAGCATAAGGGAAATATTAACAGAAAAGAAGAAGGCATCAAACTGTCTAAGGCCTGGTTTCATACACTAGAAAATAAATGCATTAACACCAGTGACAACAAGGAGACGACTATTAGCCAATCAGCAAGAGCCACGCCACCACTCACCCTGCACCCCCCACTAATACAACGTCCTCTACGTCCACAGCGCTCATTCCAAGTAGATCTTCCGACCAGGAAACACGCATAGAAGCACTCGCCACTGAAGATGCCCTCCGCAGTTGAGGGCGAAACGTCTGGTATCAACACCAACTATGGACCACGGCCACATAACCCGGAATCACTCAACATTACGATTACCGGCCGTGAAAGCCTGCATTCAACTATTTCCCTCATTTGTCATTAGCTGTCCATTTCCATTATATAATGAATTTCTACATGTGATCATATATTTAGTTTTATTGATATTTACTTCCAATCCTAATCTAATTTCTTAGTGTTACTCAACAGTGTGTGCGTATTGTCCTTTGGTATCTCCTCGCTATCGGCCAATAATACTACATCATCAGCATAAACTAACAGCTTATTAATACCATTCAGTTGTAAGCCTTCCTCATTCTCTAAAGATATAATGGCATGCTTTAGTACAAAATTAAATGGAGATAGTGCATCTCCTTGCTTCAACCCATTCTGGATTTCAAAAGTGTCCGAAAACTGTTTGTCTACACGCACCTTACTCTTTGTGCCATTTAGACACATCCGTACAAGTCTAACTAACTTTTTAGGAATTCCGAACTCCACAGGATACTATATAACTTCTCCATCTTGATTTAATCATATGCTTTTTTGAAGTCTACATATAGTTGATGTACAGTACGATTATATTCCCATTTCTTTTCTAAAATCTGTCTTATACTAAAAATGTGATCTGTTGTAGACCTGTTTCTTCTAAATGCGCATTGATGATCTCCTAGAATGTCATCAATATACGGTGTAAGTCTGCTTACTAATATATTTTGTTAGAATTTTGTACGAAGTTGAAAGTAATGAGATGCCCCTGTAGTTGTTGCAATCAGTTTTATCTCCTTTCTTATAAATTGGTACGATAATAATTGATTTCTTTCCATTCATGTGGAAGAGCTTTTTTTTCCCAAATCTTACTAAGCAACCAGCGTATCTTGCCCATAAATTTTTCTCCCCCCTGCTTTTATCAATTCTGCTGGGATCTCATCTGAACCTGATGCTTTATACATCTTCAATTTTCAATCGCCATTTCAACCTCTAATTCACTTGGCTCTATGACTAGCATTTCTGCTGTCTGCAAATTGTCCTCCCCAATGTCCTGTTCTGTATGTACATTTAATAGCTGATTAAAGCAACTTTTCGTCTATTTAATATACTCCTGGAATCTGCAATTATATCCCCATTCTCATTCCAAATTATGTTTGTTCTAGCCTGAAACCCTTTCTTCTCTGTATTAATTCCCTGATATAATTCTCTAATGTTCCTATTTTTTGCGTTCATTTCAAGATCATTAATTTTCTCTCTCAAATATTCCTTCTTTTTACTCTTTAGTAACTTGGTGGTTTCCCGTCTAATACTACTCAATTGCTCTAAATTTACCTCATTTGACTCGTGTGACCATTTCATTTTTGCTAGCTTTCTTTTCTTTACAATGTCGGTACATTCCTCATCAAACCATTTCTTGTTTTACCTCTTTTTTTAAACAACCAATAATTTCTAATGCTGACAATTTAATAGTATCTCTTATAGCCTCCCATTCTTTATTTATATCAGTTTCTTCTTCGTTTGCCGCATTGTCATATGAAGATTCCAGTACTTCAAATCTATTAGCAATTTTGATTTGGTATTCTTGCCACATTTCAACATTTTTCAAGTTTTTTTAATTCAAATTTTACAGAATGATCTTTAGCGTTTGTTCCTCTCCTAAGCGATAGCCGTTGTCTGATTTTCACTCTGACTAGATGATGATCCGAATTGCAGTCTGTCCCTCTAACTGATCAAACATCGATGCCAGCGTTTATCCACTAATACATGATCTATCTGGTTCCGAGTTTCTCCATCTGGGGACGTCCAAGTGTATTTTATGAATATCCTTATGCTGGAATGTTGTGCTCTTAACAATGAGATTCTTTGATGGCAAATGTGACTAATCTAACCCCGTTGTCGTTACTATCTTCATGAAGACTGAATTTGCCTATTGTTGGTTTGAATATATCTTCCCGCCCCACTTTTGCATTAAAATCTCCTAAGATAATTTTCATATGATATCGTGAAGGGCTATCAAATAAGCATTCTAATTCTTCATAGAACTCATCCTTGATCTTGTCATCTTTATCTTCTGTGGGGGCATGTACATTTACAATTTTAAAATCATGTTGTTTACCCTTTAGAATTATGTATGATATCCTATCACTAACAAACTTAATATCTCGGATAGAGGATAGGATCCTCCTTCTGACTAAAAAGCCCGTTCCAAATGCAGGTCTTTCTGCACCCCCGTAGTATAATGCAAAGCTTCCTGATTACCTTCTCCTGGCCACCTAACTTCCTGTAAAGCGACTATATCCAAGGGTGATTTATCTAATTCCCGCGTTAATATCTCTAGTGCCCCACTATTGTATAAAGTCCTAACATTCCATGTTCCTAGGGACATGTCCCTGTGTTTGAGCCTTTGGAATGCGTTCCCTGAAGTAGTCCCCGCCCGGAGATCCGAATGGGGGACTATTTGATCTCCGGAAAGTTTTATCCCAGTTGAACCCATGTCCGCATTTCTTGACGGTTGTATTTGTACGGTAAAAAATCGTCACTCTTTCGCCCAAGGTACTTTTTTCGACTGGCGTATCACCTTCGACCAAGTAACCCTATCGACAGCAATGCTACCTCCGGCATAGCTCTCAGGATCATTTAAGCACGCAAGCTACTCCACCACGACAAGGTAAAGATACCATGGAGGAATAATAATAATAATAATAATAATAATAACTAATAATACTAATAATACTAATACTAATAATACTAATAATAATAATACTATAATAATAATAATAATAATAATAATATTGTAATACTAATAATAATAATAATAATAATAATAATAGTAATAATAATAATACTAATAATAATGGTAATAATAATAATAATAATAATAATACTAGTAATACTAATAATAATAATAATAATAGTAATACTAATAATAATAGTAATAATAATAATAATAATAATAATACAGTGTAAATTAAAAATGAAATCACACAAACAAAAAAAGCAATAAATGCTTTAAACTCTGTTAGGTGGAGCAAACATATTAGAAAAATAGAAAATTAAAAATATATCAACTCATAGTCCATGGCGTTATAATATATGGTGCTGAAGTTTGGAAATTCCTACCAGGAAATTAAAAATAATTTTAAGTACAGAAATGGATATTTTAAGATGATCAGGAGAAAAATGTCGAATGGATAGAATACGAAATAAAGAAATAAGGGAAATTATGGGTGTACAGGAGGAGCCGGACATCATAAACATTATAGAAAATAAAATTTTAAAGTGGTATGGCCATGCCAAAACAGTGCCAGAGCAAATATTGCCTAAAATTGTTATGGAATGGATCCCAATGGAAAGGAGGAATAGAGGAAGACCGAAGAAAACTTGGATGGAAGGTGTACAGCGGCTATGGATATCAGTAGTACGGTGCAATTAGTCTAAACCTCAACATCTAATGTAAAAATTTCCATCCAACTCCAAATTGTTTAATACAGTCCACATATTGTTTGGTAAAAAGTTTCACCATTTTGAGCGTCTGGTTTGGTGGGAAGGAGGGAGAAGTTGGTAAATTAGTAGTTTTTTTCAGTTGTTCTTAAATATTTCGAAAACTATGAGGTTTAGCGCAAAATATGCCATGTAAATATAATGTACATTAAATTGGAACAAAAATGGTCCTGTGCATAATCTTGATAAAGTGAACGGTTCCATAGTTACGGAGGTTGTAAAAGTAGACATTTTTCGTATTTTTTAGATTGCTCGGGAAAAAATATGACATTATCACTAATTAAATTATTTTTTTTTGATACAGGATTGTGTTTTGTAAAGGCAAATTACGATTTAGTGGCCTGTGGTATGTTAGTGACAAGACCTTGAAGGAACGACAACCTCACCACCTTCTCATCTACTTTTTAAGGGAAATGAGGCTTCCAAAGGCTTATGCCATATAAACCTGTGATACGGAGAAACTCACTCTGAACTTTCTCTATACAGTGCCGAATTAAGAATGAATATCTTTCAAACATAAATGATTTTAAAATATAAAAATAGTGTCTTTATTATAATTTAAGATATATAAATAGATTATTTTTATTCATAATATTTTTAAATCTGCAGGTATATCTGCCTTCTGATTGGTCAGCGGTAAGGACTTCCATTGCTCCAATGATGTTGCTGTTTGATGGTCTAGTAGACTGTTCTTATAGAGGTTTGCATTCAGCGTTTTTTAGAACCGGTATCCATGTTTTGTTGACTTTTAATGATTCTTATTTTCTTTTGAAACTGTTTTTATGTTTGAATATTTCGATGGCTTCTCGTTGTAGACGGGTAAAATAGTGTGTGCAGTTAGATAATATGTCTGTATTTTGGTATTGTACAATGTGGCCATCAAGTAAAGAGTGTTCTGCTAATGCCGACTTATCCATTTGTTTAAGACGACTGTATCTTTCATGCTCCTTAAGTCTGGTTACGATGCTGCGTTTGGTGGTGCCTATTTCCACAACTGCATGGTATCCTGTATATGCCTGCTGTCTGATGGGGATGGAGTTGATCCTTTATAGGTCTCAGAAGGTTCTTGATTTTCTTGGTAGGTCTGTATATTGTCTTTATGTCTTCTTTCCTTAGTTATTTTCCAATGCGGGCCTTTACATTCTTAATGAACGGTAAAAAGCCCTGGTTGAAGTTTTTTCTTCTGATTCCTTGCTGATGTTGCTGTTGTATCATCTGGGATGATTAGCTCGGATGATTTCTTCGTGATGTACCTATTGGCTGTGAATACCGTATGGAGGTGTTGAAGTTCCGTTTTTAATAAATCAGGATGAAAAAGTGTCTTGGCTCGATCTGTCAATGATTTGATGATTCCAAATTTTTGTTTAGTATGATGGTTCGAGGTTTTATGAAGATACCTATCAGTGTGAGTAGGTTTTCTGTAGATAGTGTGATAAATGCTGCTGTCTTCTTCTCTTTTGATCAGGAGTCTAGGAATGCTATGCTGTTATCTGTTTCTTTATATACGGTGAATTGTATACTGGAGTTTATGTTGTTAATGTGTGTAAGAAATTCGTCTACTTTCTCTTCCCCGTGGTTCCAGATTATGAAGGTGTCATCTACATAGCGAAGCCATATCTTGGGTTTGAGAGGTGTCGTATCTAAGCATGTTTGCTCAAAGTTTTCCAAGAAGAAATTGGCAACTACTGGGCTCAAGGGACTGCCCATAGCTACTCCATTTTTTTGCTCGTAAAAATCGTTGTTGAATAGAAAATGGCTGGTGGTTAAGAAGTGTTCGAGAAGTTTTGTGATGTTTCGAGGAAACTTGGCAGCAATGAGGTGAGTAGTCTCATTTATTGGAACTTTGGTGAATAGTGAGATCACGTCGAAACTCTCCATTATATCTTCCGGTTGCAATGTTATCTCTTTCAGTTTTTCTAAGAAGTGCTTTGAGTCTTTGACATAAGTTTCACTGTTGTTAGTATGTGGTTTCAATAAAGTAGATAGATATCTAACCAGGTTATAAGTTGGAGATCCTGTTTGGCTGACGATCGGTCTTAAAGGTGTATTTTCCTTATGACTTTTAGGCAATCTGTATAGTCTGGGTGGCTCGGCTTCGTTCTTCTGAAGTTCTTTCTTCACGTCGTCGGGAAGTGAGAAGACCTTTATTTATTTGTTAGTTTGTCGGAGTATCCGTTTAGTTAGGTCATCTGACAGCTTATTATTTTTTTTATTTATTTAGAGCTCCACCACCACCCCCCAGGTTACCTAGGGCGTAATGCCCTTATCCCCGGGTCAGCTCTATGTCCCTATTTATATCTTATCTTTATTGAAATACATAATGTCCCTATTTATATCTTATCTTTATTGAAATACATAATGTCCCTATTTATATCTTATCTTTATTGAAATACATAATAAATATACAATTCGGGTATTTGAAGTGTGTAGTTGTTACATAAAATTAAAATAAAGAGTGTTTTGTTTGTTTGTGTATGTGTGTTAATGTGTGTATGTGACTGTGTGTTTAGTGCTTGTTTGTGTATATGTGTATGTGTGTGTAGTAGTAGTAGTAGTAGTAGTAGTAGTAGTAGTAGTAGTAGTAGTAGTAGTAGTAGTAGACTGATGACGATTTTAACGCCTCTCTTGTGTCCGCTGGTCTTCGTCTCGTCTTAATCCCAAGACTCTTCTTGTATACTTGGTGAGGGATTTGAAGGCTTCCTTCCCGGTCCAGAAGTGTAAGGCGGGCGGCCATTGTGTCTCACCGATCATGGCTGCTTCCTCCAGCTCCTGCCTGAAGACATTGCACTTGGTACATTGTTAGAGCACGTGGACTACGTCGTCCTCTCCGGGGTTGAAACAATCGCAGAGAGGTGAGTCGGGACGTCCTCTTTCGTGCAGTTTGGAGCGGAAGAGTCCATGACCTGAGAGGTTCTGTGTGGTGTAGTGGCTGGTAGTTATAAATGTAGTCTCCATTCTTTTCTGGACTCTTGGGAAGAACTGGAATGTCTGGCGTCCATTGGGCTCCTGTTCCCATTCCAGTTGCCACTTGTCGAGAAGGTGAGAGTCGATAATTCTGCGGACGGCGTCCCTTTCATCTGGTTCGGCGTATAGGTCCGGAGTAATGATCGTTTCCTCGATGTGGACGGGAATCCCTCTTCGGAGACGATGTCGTTGAATCCTCCTCTCTATGTACAAGTCTATTGGGAATACTCCAGCTATGACTGGAAGGCATGCTCTCGATACAGTGTTATAGGCTTTGGTGACACGTATTAGCACATGTCTTTGTGCCACCAGGAGCTTCTTTTTGTGGCATGCCTTTAGTCGTCTCGCCCATCCATGTACAGCATATGCGCATATCTGTTGGAACAGCGTTTTATATAGCCTTACGTAGTTAATAGCCTGGTATCCCCAATTGTGTCCACCCAGACGGGCCATCGCGTGGATGAGGTTTTTGGCCTTTCCCGCGATGTCTTCAATATGGGCGTCAATTTTTATATTTGTTTGGATCCTTACTCCGAGGTATTTGATTTGCTGAACGAAGCGTAGTCCTCTTTGTTCAATTCTTATTGTTGTTGGGCGCGCTGGGTGTAGTGCGCCTTTTAGGAGCATGCCAGCGGTTTTCTTTGGCCATAAGGAGAGTTTGTGCTGCTTGGTCCATTGCATTGTTATGTGGACGACCATCTGACAGCTTACGGTAGTTACCAGGATCGAGTAACTCGGTGAGTTTTCGGTTGTATTCTTCTGTGTCGATAATAACTGTAGAATTTCCTTTGTCCGCCGGTAGAATAATAATTGTTTCATCTGTTTTTTAAGGTTTTAATAACCTTCCTTTCTTCGATGGAGAGATTGTGTTTAGGTTTTTCGGAGCTTTTCTTAGATACCGTTTCTAGAAAACGCAGAATGCAAACCTCTACAAGAATAGTCTACTAGACCATAAAATAACAACCTCATTGGAGCAATGGAAGTCCCTACCGCTGACCAATCAGAAGGCAGATATAACCTACTAACACATCGCGGTGAACGGTATAAATAGGGCAGACAGTGGACAACATTTTAAGAATTTTTCCAACCTATAGTGATTCTCTCTCTTCCCTTGCTTTTTTATGAAATAAAATTTTTAATTGAAAGTAGATATGTCTGCAGATTATTATGATTATATTTAGATATCGAAGTATAGAGATAGGGAGCGTGAGAACCATCGCAATTTTGGGAATGTTTACGATTTCTGCGATAAAATAATCCGCCGTAACTAGGCGGTAGTAATGGGGCGTATAATGATCCGGTGTAAGTACGACGTCCGGCAGAATACAAGAAGGGTTTCCTTCTTACATCTAATTTCCTCCCGAATTGAGGGCCCTTCACAACAATGATAAAGATGCATCTATTAAATTTGGCCAAATATGGGGGGGGACTACTATACAGAAAACATGTAACATCTAACAACAATTATTTATGGCTTAGATTGTTGAGAGGCCTCTTAAAGATTTTGGATTTTAAGTTATCGGTAATCATTACTCATTCGGCGAGGCTCTCCATGTTCTTGTGTGTCTGTTCCATAGTTTAAAATACCTTTCTGGACAGATCATGACACTGTGACCTGGAGGATGTGTGGCATGTAAACCTTTAAAGTGAGAGCTGAAACTGAGATGAAGAAAGAAATGACGTTATCGGTAATTATATTATTCAAATAGCTACATCTAATTTAACTAAAGTCACAAACCCGTTACATAGCGTGGACACACTCACCATGAAGAATTATAACAATGTACCCGTTCCACCTCTTCAATTCTGTGTCCCTCTTTTTAGGGATGTCTCCAAATGCATTCTAAAAACATTGTAATATATTTCTATTGTGTGCATTTTATATACTTGTTATTAATATTCCTAGAATTAAATTAATAATTTTAAATAAATTAAACATTGTCACAATTCTGAAAGTTCATGCCATTACGTATTGCGGGGACTCTTGTCTCTCCATCATCCTTCAAAAACATTAAACTAAAAATATGTAAAACTGTTATTCTCCCAATTATATAAATGTCAAACATGGACTCTGACTTTAAGGGAGGAGAAAAGGTTGCGAGCATTTGAGAATAAAGTTCTCAGTTGGACCAAAGAGAGACGAACAGACAGGTGAATGGAGAATACTGTTTAACAAAGAGCTAAATTATATTAATGGGAAGCAAGATGTAATGGGAAGGACATGGCATGAACGGGGAATGGAGATGGTTTTGTAATTTTTTTGACGGAAAACCAGAGGGTAAACACGCAGGACGAGATGGAAGAATAACATTAACTGTGATTTTAGGTAGATAAATTATAAATGAGATGATTCAAAAAACATTATCTCAAGATAGAGAAGTACGGAGAGATGCCCGCGCAACCATGAACCTATGGGTTCGATAGTGCCTGTGATTTAGTTAGCTTGATATAGTCAATACTAATAAAATTCATATCAAATTCCGTTGAGGTGAATGTCATACATCATTTTAACAAAGTTGAGGACGACGGCACCTGTCAACAGGTAGGCTACATTTTAATTCTTATCTTATAGCTTTATAGAAAATCGCACTACTACTTACGCTTATAAGGGAACTAGAAATGTGGTTCATGGTATGAGGAGGAGAGAAAATAACAGTCCCCTTGATTAGTGATAGTAAAGTAAGTAAAGTAAAGTGATCCCACAACAGACCCGGAGGCCCTTGGGGTAGTAGGAGGTTAAGGCTCCCACTTTTTCTAGACAATCGGCACTTTTATGTCAGCCGGGTTGTCAGCCCTGCGTGACGGCAGCCTTTACCCCAGAACAAGCGTCTGGTACTCATTTCCGTTAGAGGCTGAGTCGACCCCAGGGCCATAGTGCCGCCAGAGGGTTTGGGTCAGTTTAAAAATCCTGACCCCAACGGGACTTGAACCCTCGACCCTCCGGCTTGTAGCTCAGTGCCTTAACCACTACGCTACGGCGTGCCCCCCTTGATTAGTGATACCAACAATATTCTAAAAATAATACATTTACTCGCCAATATAATAAACAGAAATGAACATCTATCTCTCTATGCACAACTACTGGATCACGTATTTAATCCCTCTATCTCTCTATGTACAACTACTGGATGACGTATTTAATCCCTCTATCTCTCTATGTACAACTACTGGATCACGTATTTAATCCCTCTATCTCTCTATGCACAACTACTGGATCACGTATTTAATCCCTCTATCTCTCTATGTACAACTACTGGATGACGTATTTAATCCCTCTATCTCTCTATGTACAACTACTGGATCACGTATTTAATCCCTCTATCTCTCTATGTACAACTACTGGATCACGTATTTAATCCCTCTATCTCTCTATGTACAACTACTGGATCACCTATTTAACCCCTCTATCTCTCTATGTACAACTACAGGATCACGTATTTAATCCCTCTATCTCTCTATGTACAACTACTGGATCACGTATTTAATCCCACTATCTCTCTATGTACAACTATTGGATCACGTATTTAATCTCTCTATTTCTCTATGTACAACTACTGGATCATGTATTTAATCCCTCTATCTCTCTATGTACAACTACTGGATCACGTATTTAATCCCTCTATCTCTCTATGTACAACTACTGGATCACCTATTTAATCCCTCTATCTCTCTATGTACAGCTACTAGATCACGTATTTAATGCCTCTATCTCTCTATGTACAACTACTGGATCACGTATTTAATCCCTCTATCTCTCTATGTACAACTACTGGATCACGTATTTAATCCCTCTATCTCTCTATGTACAACTACTTTGGATGACGTATTTAATCCCTCTATCTCTCTATGTACAACTACTGGATCACGTATTTAATCCCTCTATCTCTCTATGTACAACTACTGGATGACGTATTTAATCCCTCTATCTCTCTATGTACAACTACTGGGTCACGTATTTAATCCCTCAATCTCTCCATGTACAACTACTGGATCACGTATTTAATCCCTCTATCTCTCTATGTACAACTACTGGATCACGTATTTAATCCCTCTATCTCTCTATGTACAACTACTGAATCACGTATTGAATCCCTCTATCTCTCTATGTACAACTACTTTGGATGACGTATTTAATCCCTCTATCTCTCTATGTACAACTACTGGATCACGTATTTAATCCCTCTATCTCTCTATGTACAACTACTGGATCACGTATTTAATCCCTCTATCTCTCTATGTACAACTACTGGGTCACGTATTTAATCCCTCTATCTCTCTATGTACAACTACTGGATCACGTATTTAATCCCTCTATCTCTCTATGTACAACTACTGGATCACCTATTTATCCCCTCTATCTCTCTATGTACAACTATAGGATCACGTATTTAATCCCTCTATCTCTCTATGTACAACTACTGGATCACGTATTTAATCCCACTATCTCTCTATGTACAACTATTGGATCACGTATTTTTATCTCTTATTTCTCTATGTACAACTACTGGATCATGTATTTAATCCCTCTATCTCTCTATGTACAACTACTGGATCACGTATTTAATCCCTCTATCTCTCTATGTACAACTACTGGATCACCTATTTAATCCCTCTATCTCTCTATGTACAGCTACTAGATCACGTATTTAATGCCTCTATCTCTCTATGTACAACTACTGGATCACGTATTTAATCCCTCTATCTCTCTATGTACAACTACTGGATCACGTATTTAATCCCTCTATCTCTCTATGTACAACTACTTTGGATGACGTATTTAATCCCTCTATCTCTCTATGTACAACTACTGGATCACGTATTTAATCCCTCTATCTCTCTATGTACAACTACTGGATGACGTATTTAATCCCTCTATCTCTCTATGTACAACTACTGGATACGTATTTAATCCCTCTATCTCTCTATGTACAACTACTGGATCACGTATTTAATCCCTCTATCTCTCTATGTACAACTACTGGATCACGTATTTAATCCCTCTATCTCTCTATGTACAACTACTGGATCACGTATTTAATCCCTCTATCTCTCTATGTACAACTACTTTGGATGACGTATTTAATCCCTCTATCTCTCTATGTACAACTACTGGATCACGTATTTAATCCCTCTATCTCTCTATGTACAACTACTGGATCACGTATTTAATCCCTCTATCTCTCTATGTACAACTACTGAATCACGTATTGAATCCCTCTATCTCTCTATGTACAACTACTTTGGATGACGTATTTAATCCCTCTATCTCTCTATGTACAACTACTGGATCACGTATTTAATCCCTCTATCTCTCTATGTACAACTACTGGATCACGTATTTAATCCCTCTATCTCTCTATGTACAACTACTGGGTCACGTATTTAATCCCTCAATCTCTCCATGTACAACTACTGGATCACGTATTTAATCCCTCTATCTCTCCATGTACAACTACTGGATCACGTATTTAATACTTCTCTCTCTCAATGTACAACTACTGGATCACGTATTTAATCCCTCTATCTCTCTATGTACAACTACAGGATCACGTATTTAATCCCTCTATCTCTCTATGTACAACAACTGGATCACGTATTTAATCCCTCTATCTCTCTATGTACAACTACTTTGGATGACGTATTTAATCCCTCTATCTCTCTATGTACAACTACTGGATCACGTATTTAATCCCTCTATCTCTCTATGTACAACTACTGGATCACCTATTTAACCCCTCTATCTCTCTATGTACAACTACAGGATCACGTATTTAATCCCTCTATCTCTCTATGTACAACTACTGGATCACGTATTTAATCCCACTATCTCTCTATGTACAACTATTGGATCACGTATTTAATCTCTCTGTTTCTCTATGTACAACTACTGGATCATGTATTTAATCCCTCTATCTCTCTATGTACAACTACTGGATCACGTATTTAATCCCTCTATCTCTCTATGTACAACTACTGGATCACCTATTTAATCCCTCTATCTCTCTATGTACAGCTACTAGATCACGTATTTAATGCCTCTATCTCTCTATGTACAACTACTGGATCACGTATTTAATCCCTCTATCTCTCTATGTACAACTACTGGATCACGTATTTAATCCCTCTATCTCTCTATGTACAACTACTTTGGATGACGTATTTAATCCCTCTATCTCTCTATGTACAACTACTGGATCACGTATTTAATCCCTCTATCTCTCTATGTACAACTACTGGATCACGTATTTAATCCCACTATCTCTCTATGTACAACTATTGGATCACGTATTTAATCTCTCTGTTTCTCTATGTACAACTACTGGATCATGTATTTAATCCCTCTATCTCTCTATGTACAACTACTGGATCACGTATTTAATCCCTCTATCTCTCTATGTACAACTACTGGATCACGTATTTAATCCCTCTATCTCTCTATGTACAACTACTGGATCACGTATTTAATCCCTCTATCTCTCTATGTACAACTACTTTGGATGACGTATTTAATCCCTCTATCTCTCTATGTACAACTACTGGATCACGTATTTAATCCCTCTATCTCTCTATGTACAACTACTGGATCACGTATTTAATCCCTCTATCTCTCTATGTACAACTACTGAATCACGTATTGAATCCCTCTATCTCTCTATGTACAACTACTGGATGACGTATTTAATCCCTCTATCTCTCTATGTACAACTACTGGATCACGTATTTAATCCTCTATCTCTCTATGTACAACTACTGGATCACGTATTTAATCCCTCTATCTCTCTATGTACAACTACTGGATCACGTATTTAATCCCTCAATCTCTCTATGTACAACTACTGGATCACGTATTTAATCCCTCTATCTCTCTATGTACAAACTACTGGATCACGTATTTAATACTTCTCTCTCTCAATGTACAACTACTGGATCACGTATTTAATCCCTCTATCTCTCTATGTACAACTACAGGATCACGTATTTAATCCCTCTATCT
The DNA here is from genome assembly GCA_030220185.1 of Diploptera punctata. Lineage (NCBI taxonomy): Eukaryota > Metazoa > Arthropoda > Insecta > Blattodea > Blaberidae > Diploptera > Diploptera punctata. The sequence goes on from JASPKZ010009822.1 coordinate 280,121, forward strand.
CTCTATGTACAACTACTGGATCACGTATTTAATCCCTCTATCTCTCTATGTACAACTACTGGATCACGTATTTAATCCCTCTATCTCTCTATGTACAACTACTGGATCACGTATTTAATCCCTCTATCTCTCTATGTACAACTACTGGATCACCTATTTAACCCCTCTATCTCTCTATGTACAACTACAGGATCACGTATTTAATCCCTCTATCTCTCTATGTACAACTACTGGATCACGTATTTAATCCCACTATCTCTCTATGTACAACTATTGGATCACGTATTTAATCTCTCTGTTTCTCTATGTACAACTATTGGATCATGTATTTAATCCCTCTATCTCTCTATGTACAACTACTGGATGACGAGTTTAATCCCTCTACCTCTCTATGTACAACTACTGGATCACCTATTTAATCCCTCTATCTCTCTATGTACAGCTACTAGATCACGTATTTAATCCCTCTATCTCTCTATGTACAACTACTGGATCACGTATTTAATCCCTCTATCTCTCTATGTACAACTACTGGATGACGTATTTAATCCCTCTATCTCTCTATGTACAACTACTGGGTCACGTATTTAATCCCTCAATCTCTCCATGTACAACTACTGGATCACGTATTTAATCCCTCTATCTCTCTATGTACAACTACTGGATCACGTATTTAATCCCTCTATCTCTCTATGTACAACTACTGAATCACGTATTGAATCCCTCTATCTCTCTATGTACAACTACTTTGGATGACGTATTTAATCCCTCTATCTCTCTATGTACAACTACTGGATCACGTATTTAATCCCTCTATCTCTCTATGTACAACTACTGGATCACGTATTTAATCCTCTATCTCTCTATGTACAACTACTGGGTCACGTATTTAATCCCTCTATCTCTCTATGTACAACTACTGGATCACGTATTTAATCCCTCTATCTCTCTATGTACAACTACTGGATCACCTATTTATCCCCTCTATCTCTCTATGTACAAACTACAGGATCACGTATTTAATCCCTCTATCTCTCTATGTACAACTACTGGATCACGTATTAATCCCATCTATCTCTCTATGTACAACTATTGGATCACGTATTTAATCCCTCTATTTCTCTATGTACAACTACTGGATCACCTATTTAATCCCTCTATCTCTCTATGTACAACTACTGGATCACGTATTTAATCCCTCTATCTCTCTATGTACAACTACTGGATCACCGTATTTAATCCCTCTATCTCTCTATGTACAACTACTAGATCACGTATTTAATCCTCTATCTCTCTATGTACAACTACTGGATCACGTATTTAATCCCTCTATCTCTCTATGTACAACTACTGGATCACGTATTTAATCCCTCTATCTCTCTATGTACAACTACTTGGATACGTATTTAATCCCTCTATCTCTCTATGTACAACTACTGGATCACGTATTTAATCCCTCAATCTCTCTATGTACAACTACTGGATCACGTATTTAATCCCTCTATCTCTCTATGTACAACTACTGGATCACGTATTTAATCCCTCTATCTCTCAATGTACAACTACTGGATCACGTATTTAATCCCTCTATCTCTCTATGTACAACTACAGGATCACGTATTTAATCCCTCTATCTCTCTATGTACAAAACTTTGGATCACGTATTTAATCCCTCTATCTCTCTATGTACAAATACTTTGGATGACGTATTTAATCCCTCTATCTCTCTATGTAGAACTATGGATCACGTATTTAATCCCTCGATCTCTCTATGTACAACTACTGGATCACGTATTTAATCCCTCTATCTCTCTATGTACAACTACTGAATCACGTATTGAATCCCTCTATCTCTCTATGTACAGCTACTAGATCACGTATTTAATGCCTCTATCTCTCTATGTACAACTACTGGATCACGTATTTAATCCCTCTATCTCTCTATGTACAACTACTGGATCACGTATTTAATCCCTCTATCTCTCTATGTACAACTACTTTGGATGACGTATTTAATCCCTCAATCTCTCCATGTACAACTACTGGATCACGTATTTAATCCCTCTATCTCTCTATGTACAACTACTGGATCACGTATTTAATCCCTCTATCTCTCTATGTACAACTACTGAATCACGTATTGAATCCCTCTATCTCTCTATGTACAACTACTTTGGATGACGTATTTAATCCCTCTATCTCTCTATGTACAACTACTGGATCAGGTATTTAATCCCTCTATCTCTCTATGTACAACTACTGGATCACGTATTTAATCCCTCTATCTCTCTATGTACAACTACTGGGTCACGTATTTAATCCCTCTATCTCTCTATGTACAACTACTGGATCACGTATTTAATCCCTCTATCTCTCTATGTACAACTACTGGATCACCTATTTATCCCCTCTATCTCTCTATGTACAACTACAGGATCACGTATTTAATCCCTCTATCTCTCTATGTACAACTACTGGATCACGTATTTAATCCCACTATCTCTCTATGTACAACTATTGGATCACGTATTTAATCTCTCTATCTCTCTATGTACAACTACTGGATCACCTATTTAATCCCTCTATCTCTCTATGTACAACTACTGGATCACGTATTTAATCCCTCTATCTCTCTATGTACAACTACTGGATCACCTATTTAATCCCTCTATCTCTCTATGTACAGCTACTAGATCACGTATTTAATGCCTCTATCTCTCTATGTACAACTACTGGATCACGTATTTAATCCCTCTATCTCTCTATGTACAACTACTGGATCACGTATTTAATCCCTCTATCTCTCTATGTACAACTACTTTGGATGACGTATTTAATCCCTCTATCTCTCTATGTACAACTACTGGATCACGTATTTAATCCCTCTATCTCTCTATGTACAACTACTGGATGACGTATTTAATCCCTCTATCTCTCTATGTACAACTACTGGATGACGTATTTAATCCCTCTATCTCTCTATGTACAACTACTGGATCACGTATTTAATCCCTCTATCTCTCTATGTACAACTACTGGATCACGTATTTAATCCCTCTATCTCTCTATGTACAACTACTGGATCACGTATTTAATCCCTCTATCTCTCTATGTACAACTACTTTGGATGACGTATTTAATCCCTCTATCTCTCTATGTACAACTACTGGATCACGTATTTAATCCCTCTATCTCTCTATGTACAACTACTGGATCACGTATTTAATCCCTCTATCTCTCTATGTACAACTACTGAATCACGTATTGAATCCCTCTATCTCTCTATGTACAACTACTTTGGATGACGTATTTAATCCCTCTATCTCTCTATGTACAACTACTGGATCACGTATTTAATCCCTCTATCTCTCTATGTACAACTACTGGATCACGTATTTAATCCCTCTATCTCTCTATGTACAACTACTTTGGATGACGTATTTAATCCCTCAATCTCTCCATGTACAACTACTGGATCACGTATTTAATCCCTCTATCTCTCCATGTACAACTACTGGATCACGTATTTAATACTTCTCTCTCTCAATGTACAACTACTGGATCACGTATTTAATCCCTCTATCTCTCTATGTACAACTACAGGATCACGTATTTAATCCCTCTATCTCTCTATGTACAACAACTGGATCACGTATTTAATCCCTCTATCTCTCTATGTACAACTACTTTGGATGACGTATTTAATCCCTCTATCTCTCTATGTACAACTACTGGATGACGTATTTAATCCCTCTATCTCTCTATGTACAACTACTGGATGACGTATTTAATCCCTCTATCTCTCTATGTACAACTACTGGATGACGTATTTAATCCCTCTATCTCTCTATGCACAACTACTGGATCACGTATTTAATCCCTCTACTCTCTATTACAACTACTGGATGACGTATTTAATCCCTCTATCGAATAAATGTTTGGGCTTTAAAATGAGAGAATGAAATGTAAATCAATCTCCGATAGAAATTTAATATTCATTATTCATCAAACTTACATCAATAAACTTTATTCCCCTTTTTTATTAGATTCCCCGCTGAATTTTATTCGTCATTATATTTGTGAATATTATGAAAGCTTGTGAAAAAACAGGGATTAACCATTCTCTATACCTTTTCCTGCATTTATTTCCAAATTATAAACATATCTATAACATTAGGTTAATTGATAATAACGATCAGGAATGTATGTGCTGAAAGAACGTAAATGTAGGCATGCAGCTCTGGATATCGACATGCTGTTATGTCCATTATAATAAACTCTAGCAATTCGCTTAAAAACTATCAATAAACCAAATTATACAAAAAGTATATTTCCAATTCACACTGAACCACCGTTGGGGCTATATTGTTATCAAGTTAAAACATGAAATGAGTACCTGAGATGAGCTAGTCGTCGAATCCTGATCTTTCTGAAGCATAGAAGCAAGTAGTTTTTAAAGACCCTCACAATTTGAGGAATTTTAATATTGAAGACGTACTGTTCTCTAAGGTCAAATTTTATATTTTAACTTAGCATCTTTTTCGGTTGTCTTATTTGGATCGAAACGTGGTATAGCTTATTATTTAATAAAGGGCAATGTATTAAGAGTATTTGAATCTAAAGTGCTGAACTAAATTTTTCAATAAAGAGAGATGGACAGGTGAATGCAGGGAAGTACTTAGCAGTGAACTACATGATCTTTATACATACAAATTAGAGTTAATTATTGTAGACTGCGATGGGCAGGCCATGTGTTAAGGGATTAGAAAACATATTGTAGAAAACTAGAGGGAAAGCGTCCAATAGGTAGTCCAAGAATGAGGTAGGAAAATTATTTGAACGATGCGAATTAAACAGAATAATTTATTTAAGATGATAATATGATAATTAAAAAAAAACTAAAGTAATGGCGTTCCATGGAAAGTACCCAGTAACAACAAAAATAGTAATTGAAGATAAAGTGTTGGAACAAGTTACACACTTCCAGGATTTGGATTGCTATATAACTTATGAAGGCTGCAATGATTCACCCTAAGTGATTGATTGATGAATAGGTTAAGATTTTACGAATTGAAATTTGGTTCTATCCCCCAATAGCTCATACAAGGAATGAGAACAAGATATAAATAAGAAAATGCGGAAATGTCAACATATCTAGAGGATTTGGATCAATAAGACGAACACTGAGGAACAAAGTAACAAAGGATACGCAGCTAAGATTTTACGCAACGATGGCACTACCAATGGCGATGTATAGTAGTGAGGCCTGTATCCTGAAGGAAAAAGAAAAAAGTAAAATTCAGGCAGCGGAAATGAGCTTCCTACAGGCTGTAAAAGGTTGTACAAGAGAAAACATATTAGAAATGAGAATATTAGAGAGGAACTAAAAGTACAACCACTTCTTCAACAAATAGAAGAACACAGGAACAATTGGATAGAACATCTTCAAAGAATACCAGAGGATAGAATACCAAAGATGGCACTGATGTATAATCCACGAGGACGAAGATCGGTAGGAAGACCAAGAAAGCTCAGGACTGAACAGATGTGAGATCGGAACAGGCAAACACTTAATCAGTGAAGGAAGATGTTGATGATTAATTTATTTATGAAGAACTGCAACAGTAATTGGAGACAGAAAGTAAAGGACAGAACAGATTGGCGAGCTGTTGTTCGAGAAGTCACATATAAAACTAGCGCTCGAATTATAGAATATAACAGCAATATTTTTTTATTTATCGTGTCTTTTTTTCTTCGAAGCCCACATTACTCTTTCTCTAAACATATCGTTTTCGCAATAAATAAATTTAATTAAATATTCTAAATATACAACATATAGGCCCACTATAATACTCAGAACAGAGATAAAATACTGTAGACAACACGTTATAAAATTTGGTTTAGTAACTCACTGCTTTTAGAACTCAACATTTGGTCGTGTTCTAACTTGAGTATCTCGATACAAAACCTCTGATCTTATAACTAGTCAAAATAACTATTGCGTCTTAACAATTATACGCTACTTCCTGTCCTGCACTGACGGATAGATCTATTACCCACACATTAGTTATATACTTAATCACGCTACTTCCTGTCCTGCACTGACGGATAGATCTATTACCCACACATTAGTTATATACTTAATCACGCTACTTCCTGTCCTGCACTGACGGATAGATCTATTACCCACACACTAGTTATATATTTAATCACGCTACTTCCTGTCCTGCACTGACGGATAGATCTATTACCCACACACTAGTTATATACTTAATCACGCTACTTCCTGTCCTGCACTGACGGATAGATCTATTACCCACACATTAGTTATATACTTAATCACGCTACTTCCTGTCCTGCACTGACGGATAGATCTATTACCCACACATTAGTTATATACTTAATCACGCTACTTCCTGTCCTGCACTGACGGATAGATCTATTACCCACACATTAGTTATATACTTAATCACGCTACTTCCTGTCCTGCACTGACGGATAGATCTATTACCCACACACTAGTTATATATTTAATCACGCTACTTCCTGTCCTGCACTGACGGATAGATCTATTACCCACACACTAGTTATATACTTAATCACGCTACTTCCTGTCCTGCACTGACGGATAGATCTATTACCCACACACTAGTTATATATTTAATCACGCTACTTCCTGTCCTGCACTGACGGATAGATCTATTACCCACACATTAGTTATATACTTAATCACGCTACTTCCTGTCCTGCACTGACGGATAGATCTATTACCCACACATTAGTTATATACTTAATCACGCTACTTCCTGTCCTGCACTGACGGATAGATCTATTACCCACACACTAGTTATATATTTAATCACGCTACTTCCCGTCCTGCACTGACGGATAGATCTATTACCCACACACTAGTTATATACTTAATCACGCTACTTCCTGTCCTGCACTGACGGATAGATCTATTACCCACACACTAGTTATATACTTAATCACGCTACTTCCTGTCCTGCACTGACGGATAGATCTATTACCCACACACTAGTTATATACTTAATCACGCTACTTCCTGTCCTGCACTGACGGATAGATCTATTACCCACACACTAGTTATATACTTAATCACGCTACTTCCTGTCCTGCACTGACGGATAGATCTATTACCCACACACTAGTTATATACTTAATCAAGCTACTTCCTGTCCTGCACTGACGGATAGATCTATTACCCACACACTAGTTATATACTTAATCACGCTACTTCCTGTCCTGCACTGACGGATAGATCTATTACCCACACACTAGTTATATACTTAATCACGCTACTTCCTGTCCTGCACTGACGGATAGATCTATTACCCACACACTAGTTATATACTTAATCACGCTACTTCCTGTCCTGCACTGACGGATAGATCTATTACCCACACACTAGTTATATACTTAATCACGCTACTTCCTGTCCTGCACTGACGGATAGATCTATTACCCACACACTAGTTATATACTTAATCACGCTACTTCCTGTCCTGCACTGACGGATAGATCTATTACCCACACACTAGTTATATACTTAATCACGCTACTTCCTGTCCTGCACTGACGGATAGATCTATTACCCACACACTAGTTATATATTTAATCACGCTACTTCCTGTCCTGCACTGACGGATAGATCTATTACCCACACACTAGTTATATACTTAATCACGCTACTTCCTGTCTTGCACTGACGGATAGATCTATTACCCACACACTAGTTATATATTTAATCACGCTACTTCCTGTCCTGCACTGACGGATAGATCTATTACCCACACACTAGTTATATACTTAATCACGCTACTTCCTGTCCTGCACTGACGGATAGATCTATTAACCACACACTAGTGCTCAATGCAAGACAAACGTTATAATACTTCACTGTGACGTCACAAATAATAATTGCACGTGAACTGTAAACAGTAGAATAATTGAAATAATAATTATCATAAGTAATGTCAAGAGTGATTTCCAATTTATCTAGAGGATTTGGAAATCAAGAGTGGTATTTGTTATGCCTATTTAACGAATAAAATTAAGCGGTTTACTCAAAACTCATTATTTAAATATATGTATTTTAAAATATTTATATATTTAATGTGTCCACCGCTGTGGTCTCGGGGTAGCGTGCTGCCTTGTCACGTAGCGGGCCCGGGTTCGATCCCCGGTCGGGCTGGGTGAGGTTTTTATCGGGGTTTTTCCTCACCTGTAAGAAAAATGTCAGGAAAACTTTAAGGCCCAAAAGGGTCCCCGAATTCATATAGCCATCGCAATCATCATCATTCATATTCATCTTATGTTAAACTTAGGATTAGGGACTCTCCTGACGCACCATTATCAACATCATCACCCATCATATCATCGGGGCAACGTAACCCCGCCTTCCAGGCGCCCCAACCTCACAAGTGGGTTACAAGTACGCCATGCGAGGAGAGAAACCAGGAATGTCGAAAGACAAACCTGGGCCATTTGAAAAAAAATAATGTAAACGGCGATGTTTGAAAACAAATGAGAAATGTTTGGTTATGCTTCTTTTGTTCATCCACTGCAACTAGATCATATTATTTACTGCCAAATATGATCGGAATATTGTAAGAATACATCCTAGTAGAAAAAAAAATGAAATACATCAAACTGTATTTTATAACAAACATTATAGGTTATTAATTATTTTTTAGAAAACAACTCCGTAAAATCATTATTTAAAAACACAATTATTGAACACACAATTATCAAATGTGTAGTTCGACGGAATGTGTTAATTATTTGCTATATTCAACGTAATTTTTCGAGAGTCAGTCACTGCAAAATAATGCTCTGACCTGTTCAGAATATTAAAAAGGAGGAGATATCTTTAATATAATAAACAGATTTAGATAAATATCGAGGTGAAGCATGACTGTGATTGGTTGTAAAAACAAAATTAATTGAAACGTGATTGGTCAATGACTCCCATTTGGAGCATGAGTTAAATAGTCAGATAAGTCATCTAGTCAATTGGAGGGAGCATTAATATACAGCGTATGCCATAAACTTCTATTACCAGAACAATACACAACTACGATCTCGCAGAAGAAGAAACCCAGGGAGACCTACATAAAGATGGCGAGACCAGTTTTGATTGGAGTTGGAGCGGACCTTATGGTCCATACTGTAATGCAGATGATGATGAAAATTGTAATGATTAATTGCAGTGAATCAAAATTAGTGGATTTAAAACACGGTTATGGCTTCTTAACTACTCTCTTTTATTAACTTGATTCATTATCGTCCCAATTCAAATATCGGTTTGAAATGGACGAAACATTTTCATCGAAGACCTTTTATTTCAGGTTTTAACATTTTTCAAGTTCAATAAATCTAAAATACGAGATCCTTAGCTTTACTTTCCTTCCAAAACAAACCATACTTAGGAATGTTACGCCCTTAAAAATTCATTGATCCTAGACGTCTATGGAAACCACTAGGCCACCAGACCGACGATTGTATGTGAATTCATCTCACTGCAGCGTAAATTTATAGGCAAAATGTTAGATATTAATTATGTCCACTATTGACAAAGCAATATTTCTTTTTTTCCAAATGCCCAGGTTGTCATTTCGACATTTCTTGTGTTCTCTCCTGGCATGGCGTTATTGTAATCCGTATCTGGAAGGCGGGGTTACGTTGCCCCGATGATATGAGAGTTGATGATGATTGTAATGATGCGCCAGGAGAGGCCTTAAACTAAACTTATGCTAATTAGGTGAATATGATATCGATGATAATGATGGCCAGATGGTGTTCGGGAACCTTAAAGTCTCCTAACATTTATCTTACAGGTGAGGAAAAACCCCGAAAAAAGAAACTTATCCCAACCGGGGATCGAACCCGGGCGCGCTGCGTGACAAGACAGCAAGCTACCCGAGACGACAGCGGTGGACTGACAAAGCAATATCAAAAGAAAAATGAACAATATTTATTTTTATTCTTCTTCTTCTTCCTTTGATGTGATAGACCTAACGGTCCGTTACGGTCTCAATCCAACGTTTGAAGGGTCTGCCCAATGATCTATTGCCTGGTGGCTGGTAATTTAAGATTTGGCATGGTATAATTGTTCTGTTCATTCTTCTTTCATGAAATTTCCAGTTGTTTCTGTGTTTTTGCACATATTCCATGATTGATTATCTTTGTAATTCTTTGAGAATCTCAGAATTCCTTTTATGGTCTGTTCTTGAGTACGTCTCATAAATTTCATGTCTTCCGCAGTTAGTCTTTTATTGCTTATTTAAAATTATGTAAGTTAAAACATTTTAATATTACATTCAGTAGGTTTTTTTCACAAAAAATCCATTTATATGACTTAACAACGCTGCCAAAACAATATTTGGAATATCAAATAGTATATTAAAAAGGCGTTTGAGGGCCTGTTCGATTTTTTCGTTGACACAAATATCCGTCTTCCAATATACATCACCATTATAAAAATGCTAAAAACCCCAGGAATTGCCTTCATTTAAAACTTGGAGTTTGAGACGACAAAGCGTCATCCATTCCATCTCCGTAATCGGCAGTGATGTCGTAAAAGAGATCCCAGTGACAGACTGTACTCAAATTAAGTTTCCTTCAAAAGAGAGCAAGTTTTTTGTTTTATATCCATCAAATTCATAACGTCAGAGTAGAGAAATCAAACCTGGATCAAAGAGTTTTTCATTTCCTCTCTGTAAAGATGAAATACCAAATCACTTCATCCGTCAAAAATACTATTTATTGTTCTGAGAACAGCAATTGAACAAAATCCCATCTAACTTTCGTTCTGGATGTAACAGTTTCAACTGCTATTTAATCAAATAGTTACCAGAATTTTAAAACTGCAAAAGAATCTATTACTAATTTCAATCGAACGTGAGTAGAGAATTATTTGGGAAAATAGTATTTATTGACTATGAATTCAGAGAGGAAAATTATTCAGGGAAAATCTCAGAATGCATGGAGAGCTTATGTCCGCGTGGTCATGAGCTACCGAATTCGATAGTGCAGGCGAGTTAATAAATATGAGTATTGGACTCATACAAGCATTTTAGTATTGCGTATTGTACAACACAGTGGAACGTTTACCTCCAATCATAGCAGCACTGTCGCTGCGTCGCACGGACGTAGATACTTATATGTATAGTCAGGAACAAATAGCAAATGAAGCACTTACCCAGCTTACTTGGTTTTACACTGCAGTCCTCGACGCCACAGACTGACGTGAAGTGAGTGTACTCTGGATGAAACGACATTAGTTCGTAAATCATCCATAAACGAAGCAGGTCAATTCCGCGAGTCGAATAATACTATCGAACGATTATTTTTTAGCAACACTAATCGTTATTGTATTAATTTATAATTTAAATAAATTCTTTCTTCTTCTTCTTCTTCCTCTTCTTCTTCTTCTTCTTCTTAATGAGGCGCTACCGCTTCAATTGGAGAATCCTTTGGCAATGAGTTCTTTCCACAGTTTTACATTCTGGACACATTTGTTCCAATTGTTTATCGTCATTAATATTATATCATGTATGTATTCATTCGTAGTAATAAGTAAAGGGAACTGTTATATAATACCTAATTTAAATTATACAATTTTCTTAAACTTAAAGAACATCAGGCAACAGAGAAGAGGTTTATACTCTAGGCCAAGCATGCCATAGTTCAGAGCTCCAAGTTCCGTGCGGAGTGGGGTACTAACTCTGGAACATGCATTCTACTCCCTACTTCTCCGGCGGGACCTGTACGAAAGACTACCATTGTCACGAACGCTTATAACAGGAGGAATCGAAATATAAAACAACGCACAAACAGGAGTAAAGCATTTATTAATGAATAGTATTAACTGGTTTACAGTATAAAATAATACCTCAAAATATTTTAATTTGCAATATTTAATATTTGCCTGAAAAAAAATTAAGAACCAGCAGGCATCTACGTACAAAAAAACAAAAGATAAGAATACGTTTAAAATGTCCAAGTGTTTCTCCACCATTTTAAGTAACATGATTTAATATTTCTTGGAACAGGAAAAAAAAATAAAATAAATAAAATAAAATAAAAAAGTTGGTATATTTATTGTTCCTACTGTAGGAAAATAAATAATTTATCTGGTATCTTAAAATTGAAATTGATCCTATAATGGTAGCGATGACAATTTTAGAAAGATACACTCTGTCCAAATCTAAGAAATTCCAAAATTTAGCTAAGAATCCTGGTATAGTACCTCGTATCCCGATCATCAATCCTGTGACAGTTATACTATGTAATTGGTATTTATCATAAGTAATGCCACGAGTGAATTTATCTAGAGAATTTGGAAATCAAGAGTAACATTTGTTAGGACTATTTAACGAATAAAATTAAGCTCTTTACTCACAAATCATTATTTAACTATAGTTATTTTAAAATATTTATATATTTAATGTAAACGGCGATGTTTGAAAACAAATGATAAACGATAGATACGCTTTATTTGCTTCTTTTGTCCATCACTGCAACCAGATTATATTATTTGTTGCCAAAGGATCGCAATATTGTAAGAATGTACCCTAGTGGAGAATATATGAAATATACCAAAGTTATAGGTATTAATTAATTTCTGATGTCCAATGATATAAATGTGACAATTATATTTATCTGTAACGTCATTTCCTGGAACATAATTCTTTTAAGAATGTGCAAACATTGGTTTCATATTTTTGTGGTACAATCAATTGCTACAAATGTTTTTATATAATCTCCAGCATGCGCTATCTGCTGACATCGATGCACTATATATACAATCTGGTAGCCATATTTCTTGGAGTGACAGTCACTGCAAAATAATGCTATGCCCTATTCAGTATGTTAAAAAGAAGGTGCTTTATTTAATATGATAATTATTCGGTTCATATATTCGAGGCGAAACACGACTGTGATTGGTTGTAAATAAAAAATAATTTAAATGTGATTGGTCATTGACTCCCATTTAGTGCATGAGTTAAATAGTCTTTGCAATAGTCAACTGTTGGCTCATATATGCATTCTTTTCAGAGTCAACTTCCTCAGATAGACTACTATGAGTCTCAAAAACGTATTTTGGGATCTAATATCATACAAATTTTAGAAGATGGTCTAAATGCAATATTTATTCGTCTATTACTCCCATTTACTAATTTAATATTAAAAATATAACATTAGTACCTGATAAACCAGTCGTCCTCAACTAAAATAAAGTTCTGTTTGAAAACTTCGTCAAGTAGTTAACATATGAAGGCCTTTCAAAACAATGTTTCATCTTCTGCATTTCAACTGGTATTATCGCCTCACTATGATGGTTGTCCGTTTATATAAAAGCGGGTGGCGGGACAATGCTTGGCAATGATTAACATGCGGAATTATTATAGTGGCGGTAGTCAGCATCTTTGTGTTTAATTATACATAACAGCTGCGGGGAAAGAAAGCGAGACGCTTGACAACCATAATAGTGAGGCTACAATACTAATGTTGTTGTGTAAGTTGTACAACGGGTTAAGGTCTGCGGGCGTGTTCTTATTGAGCAAGTGTTTATTCTCAGTTTCTTTTAAAATGTCAATGTCTTCTAGGATGCTAATCTTGTTGTTGTTATTCTTCCAGTGTAATTTTTACATAGTGTTATCGATTTTGTCGAACTGATGACCCATTTCTAGTATATGTTTGGTAAAACTTGATTTTTTTTTTCGTTATTAATATTTTTTAAATGTTCAGTATATCTTGTGTTAAAATTTCTTGTTGTTCAACCGATGCAAAACTTATCGCAATTTTGTAATTTAGTTTATAAACGCCTTTATTATCGTATTTATTTGTTACTTAAAGTTTGTTTGATAGGATGTTGTTAAGTTTGTTATTAGTTTTAAAGGAGATTTTTATGTTTTTGTATTTTTTTTTGTCGAATTAGCTAATTTAACCGTTTCAAAATAGGAAGAGATATTCTGTGCCAAAAAAAATACGAAGGCTTGATTCTCGCAAGGTCTCCACGTTTAACGTAGCCATGCTCATCATTACGTTTGACGAGTGAAACTGAACCAAGTCACCAGGTAGCGTTACCTGTCCAGCGGTGCATATCGGAGCGCACTGTCTCATGGAGCTCGTGTTTTACATCGCTGCTCTAGGCCTATAGGTTGTTTGACGAAAGGCTGAACGTAATAGCAATAGCTTAACTACAAATTACTTCCTTCTCGTAGTAGCAACAGGAAACACATTTGACTATCTTAAGCTATAATTTCTTTTTTTAACGAATTCGGAAGAAATGAAAATATCGAGATTGTTCTCAAGGAAAAATTTTCGAAAGTTGTTTGCAGATCTGATCGATCATATCTGGTAGATATCGAAAATGACCAATACGTATCTTTATATATTTATATAATTCTTCTATACGTGTGTTTGTCATTGAACTCCTAAACTACTGGACCGATTTTGCTTAATTTGATTTTTGTTTAAATGAGTCCCCCGATGGGTTAGATTCACAATTCTGCTCTCTAAAACCATTAGGTGTAGGAGTTCACCTGAAGTGAAAATTTAAAAATCGCTCTAGTGGGCACAATTTTCGGTGTTCCAAAACGAAGCCCAGTATATTTTATTAAATAAGCCGAGGTAGGTATTATCAAAAATGAGCGAAATCCGACAAATAGAAGTGGAGGTTTACCTGAAACCCGAAATTAAAAACTGATTAGCAACCTCCATGTTTGGTTCGTCTCAGCGTATGCCATGCAATCTAATTAATCTTTAATATTGTATTTATGTAGGTCTAGCAACGCGCGCCGGGTATTAGCTAGTGTGTGTGTGTGTCTGTGTATATATATATATATATATATATGAAAAGAAAAATGAATGCTTGAGTCGGGATTTGAACCCGAGTCTCTAAACTCTGTACGTCTAGCGCTCTAACGACCTGAGCTACCCACGTTTAGCGCTGTAACGACGTGAGCTACTGAAGTATTGCAATTCAAACAAACATTTTTCTTATATATGTAGTACTCTCAATTCACACAAGAGGTAGCGGAATTTCGTTCTGACTGACATCTAGTGGCTAACATAACAGTTAAGCAAATTTTTAAAGAGAATATTTACTTTATAGTTAACGCTTGTATATTTCGATATAATAACTGTATTTTTGACATCTGGCAATGAAGGCAAATATGATATGAATACTTGGATAGCTCAGGTCGTCATCATCATCATCATCATCTGCCTTTCAAGTATTAGGCCCAGTGGCCCGTTACGGTCTCCCGCCATCTCCGAAAAGGTCGAGCCACAGATCTTCTGCCTCGAGGAATGTAGTGAAGAATTTGTTTTGGTATTCTGTGACGATCCATGCACTGAATATGGGCTAGCCAATTGTTTCTATATTCCTGGAGGTATTCAGATATAGGTACGATGTTTAACTCTCTGGCTATTGTTGAATTTCTTTGGTGGTCTAGAAGGCTATAACCTGCAGTTCGTAGCAGAAATTTCATCTCCGTGGCTGTAATATGACGATCATCCTGAGTTCTGATGGTCCAAGCTTCACTGCCATAACAGATTATGGGTCTACCGAGAATTTTATAGATTTTCATTTTTGTGTGTCTCTGCACTTTTGATGGTTTAAAAACTTGGTTGATAATTCTTAAAGCTTTATTATAGTTTTGTATTTTAAATGATATATCACATTCCTCATTATAAGTTAGATTATTTCCTAAGTATTTAAATGAATATACTTGCTCTAATATTGAATTCTTAATACAAATTTTACTTCTTACTGGGAATTTCCCTTGAAAGGCCATAACTTTAGATTTTGTTGTCGATATTTCCATGTTAAATCGTTGGGCTATTATATTAAGATGATGAGTGGAATATTGTAATTCATCTTCATTATTGCCGAAAAGAGCCTGATCATCTGCATATAAGAGTGTGTCTAGAATTGTGTGTCTTGAGAGAGGAATATTACCATGAACTGTCAATCTCCAGTGTCTGATGATAGATTTAATGTATACATTAATTAGAAGTGGTGATAGAGGGCATCCTTGTCTGACTCCGCAATTTATATGTTTCTAATCTGACAATTTCCTATTAACAGACAGGTGAATGGAGAAGACTACATAGCAATGAACTACATGGTCTTTATAGGAAGCCAGATATAAGAACAGTTAAGTCTCGTAGACTGCGATGGGCAGGACATGTTGCACGTATGGGGAATGAAAGACTTGCATGGAAGCTTCTTGTAGGAAAGCCAGAGGGAAATCGCCCAGTTGGTAGACCAAGAATGAGGTGGAGAATAACATTAACCATGATTTGTGGGAAGTAGATTATACAGGGAATGATTGGAAAACATTAGCTCAGGATAGGGATGTATGGAGAGCTTATGTCCGTGCGGCCATGAACCTACGGGTTCGATAGTGCCAGTGAGTAAGTAAGTATATATATATGTGTGTGTGTGTGTGTGTGTGTGTGTGTGTGTGTGTGCGCGCGTTTGAGCGTTTCTGTGTCCGTTAACGCTCTAGCGGCAGCAATTATTGTTTCATCGAAACCAAACGTGATATATAACAGATAATTAGAACAGTAAGTTCGAGTTCGTAAACCAGCAAAATTGGATCACCCGAAACGAAAATTTAAAAACAGCTCTGGAAGTCGTAATTTTCGATGTTTCACAACGAAACTCAGTAGACTTAATGCTATTAAAATATTCTCAAAGTATCTGTAAAATACGGTCATTATAAGACCCGAAACTCGAAATCAAAAACCTCTAGTTATTGCCATGTTTGTTTTGTCGTAATGGATACCGTTCAATTAAAATAATCCCTAAATTAGCGATGTATTCTATACGATTATGGTTATGTAAGATTATTTGTTTTTCCTGCATCCGATACTATTAAATAAGCTGACATTAGAAATTGAGTTTCTCTGATTTAACAAAATACATATGCATTCGGTAAACCAGCAAAATGAGACTATATGTTTGACTTGTTCAGGAATTAGCTTATTTTATAAAGTTCCTGCGTGACTTGACTTTTTTTACATAGAATATGATATGAATATAACATTAGAACGTACAAAACAGTTATTGAGGATAAGAAATGTAAACAGAGATAACTTCATTAAACCTTATAAATTATTGAGTACTCACATTGTTTCCAACAGTAAGGATGTTCTTACTTATTTCTTTAAGATTCTGTATACAGGGTGGAAGTAATGTAAATGCCCACATTTTTAGATTGTATTACTTGTGGTAAATATAATAAGTGTCTATTACATTTTGGGTCGCAAATAAACAGTTTTCTGAGAAAAAATATATTATAATTCTGAAAATTATTCGTGCATTACTATATAATAATGGACGAATATTGGTCTGAATTTTACACAGTACATAGGAGACGTGAAATGAAACAACTTATTTCTTTAGTTGAATACAGACTTTCATGACCGGTAATTATAATATTAAAATATTCCAGGTTTTGTGTCCGTGGTCTATGACTGCTGTTTCTTCCAGACGTTTCTACCTCAAATGCGGAGGGCATCTTCAGTTACGAGTACTTCTAGTTTGTGTTCCCTGGTCGGAGGCTCGAATTAACAGTCGAGCGTCCGACACTATCTAGAAGTACTCGTCACTGAAGATGCTCTCCTCAGTTGAGGGAGAAACGTTTGGAAGAAGCACCAGTCATGAACCACGGCCACATAGCCCGGAATATCTTAATATCATTATTTATTAAGTATTTTTAGATCATATTACTCTCTTGTGTAACTTACTCACTGGCACTATCGAACCCGTAGGTTCATGGCCTCGCGGACATAAGTTCTCCACATATCACTATCCTGAGCTAATGCCTTCCAATCATTCCCTATATAATCTACTTCCTTCAAATCATAGTTAATGTTATTCTCCCACCCCATTCTTGGTCTACCAACTGGGCGTTTTCCCTCTGGCTTTCCTACAAGAAGCTTCCATGCAAGTCTTTCATTCCCCATACGTGCAACATGTCCCGCCGATCACAGTCTACGAGACTTAACTGTTCTTATTATAGCTGGCTTCCTATAAAGACCATTTAGTTCATTGTTATGCAGTCTTCTCCATTCACCTGTCTGTTCATCTCTCTTTGCTCCAAACATTTTCCTAAGTACTTTATTCTCAAATACTTGTAATCTCCTTTCCTCTCTTAAAGTATGAGTCCATGTTTCGCATCCATATAATACAACTGGTAGAATAATAGTTTTATGTATTTTCAGTTTAACGTTTTTTGAAAAGGAGTTGGGGCATCAAGAGTCTCTGCAATGCTTAATAGCACGCATTTCCAGAATTGAGCCTATGTTTAATTTCTTTGTGCATCTCATTCCTATTTGTGATTATTGTTCCTAGGTATTTGAATTCAGCCACTTCCTCAAAATTTCCCTCATTTGTCATAAGCTGTCCATTTCCATTATATAATGTATTTCTACATGTGGCCATATATTTAGTTTTATTGATACTTACTTCCAGTCCTAATTCCTTAGTGCTACTCAATAGTGTGTGCGTGTTGCCCTTTAGTATTTCCTCGCTATCGGCCAATAGTACTACATCGTCAGCATAAATTAACAGCTTATTAATACCATTGAGTTGTAAGCCATCCTCATTCTCTAAAGATTTAATCGCACGCTCTAGCACAAAATTAAATAGTAGAGCAGATAGTGCATCTCCTTGCTTCAACCCATTCTGGATTTCAAAAGTGTCCGAAAAATGTTTGCCTACACGCACCCTACTCTTTGTGCCATTTAGACACATTCGTATAAGTCTAACGTTTTAGGAATTCCGAACTCCAGCAGGACACTATGTAACTTCTCCCTCTTAATTGTCAACGTATAGTTGATGTACAGTACCATTATATTCCCATTTCGTTTCTAAATCTATCTTACACTAAAAATCTGATCTGTTGTATACCTGTTTCTTCTAAATACACATTGATGATCTCCTGGAATGTCATCAATATAGGGAGTAAGTCTGCTTACTAATATATTTGTTAGAATTTTGTACGAAGTTGAAAGAAATGAGACGCCCCTGTAGTTGTTGCAATCAGTTTTATCTCCTTTCTTATAAATTGGTAAGATGATTGACTACTTCCATTCATCTGGAAGAGCTAAGCAACCAGCATATCGTGTCCATCAATTTTCCTCCCCCTGATTTTATCAGTTCTGCTGGGATCTCATCTGAACCTGATGCTTTATACATCTTCAATTTTTCAATCGCCATTTCAACCTCTAATGCACTTGGTTCTGCGACTAGCAGTTCTGCTGTCTGTAAATTATCCTCCTCAATGTCCTGTTCTGTATTTACATTTAATAGCTGATTAAAGTAACTTTTCCATCTATTTAATATACTCCTGGAGTCTGCAATCAAATCCCCATTTTCATTCCGAATTATGTTTGTTCTAGTCTGAAAATCTTTCTTCTCTATACTAATTCCCTGATATAATTCTCTCATGTTCCTATTTTTGCGTTCATTTCAAGATCATTAATCCTCTCTCTCAAATATTCCCTCTTTTTACCCTTTAGTAACTTGGTGGTTTCCCGTCTAATACTAACCAATTGCACAAAATTTACCTCACTTGCTTCGTGTAACCATTTCATTTTTGCTAGCTTTCTTTTCTTTACAATGTCGGCACATTCCTCATCAAACCATTTATTGTTTTGCCTCTCTTTTAAACAACCAATGCTTTCTGATGCTGACAATTTAATAGTATCTCTTATAGCCTCCCATTCTTTATTTATATCAGTTTCTTCTTCGTTTGCCACATTGTCATCTGAAGTTTCCAGTACTTCAAATCTATTAGCAATTTTGATTTGGTATTCTTGCCTCACTTCATCATTTTTCAAGTTCTTTAATTCAAATTTTACAGAATCATCTTTAGCGTTTGTTCCTTTCATAAGCGATAGCCGTTGTCTGATTTTCACTCTGGCCAGATGATGATCCGAATTGCGATCTAACATCGATGATGCTACTGTGCCAGCGTATATCCACTAATACATGATCTATCTGGTGCCGAGTTTCTCCATCTGGAGATGTCCAGGTGTATTTATGAATATCCTTATGCTGAAATGTTGTGCTCTTAACAATGAGATTCTTTGATGTGGCGAAGGTGACTAATCTAACCCCATTGTCGTTACTATCTTCATGAAGTCTTGTGTAACATTAATACCAATGTTTAATTAATTAATTTTCTTTTCATTTAATTCTTCCCAGAACTGGCCATGGGATCAAAAATCTAATATATAAAAATGAATGAATGTGTATTTGCTTGTTCGTTTGTTTGTTTGTTTGTTTGTTCGTACCTTATGCGCAACCATACCGTTGATCAGATTGTGATGGGTATTTTTGCAAAATGTTCAGGAGATTCCCGGGTTGAACAGAGACTATAAGAGAGTTGACATACTCAACTCCTACACCCTTAAAAAATACCCTTTCTAGTGAAAAACGTGAAAAAGTCTTTTTTTTTACCCTTAAATGGCTTACGCTGCCTAAACCATAACAAATACACAAAATGAATGTATACAGAATTGAACATCTCAAAAAACTCTACAAAAAAAGTCCGCGACAGCATATGTTTATCTTTTACAGATAACACACATATAGCCATTTTTGTCTTTCATTGATGCCAAGGAGATCGGAATAAGTAGATTCCCGGGCAAGCATGTGCTGACATACCATTCATCCGATTGTGATGGGGCTTTTTGCAAAATGTTCAGGGATTTCCCGGGAAAGTTATAGGTTATAAGAGAGTTTTAAATGCTCAAGCCCTTCGCCCTTAAAAATCACCTTCTATAGTGAAAAAACGTGAAAAAATGTCGCTTTTTGTAAGCTTAAATAGCTTACGCTGCCTAAACCTTAACAAATGCACGAAATTATTGTACACAGAATTGAATATCTCAAAAAATTCTACAGAAATGTCCGCGACAGCATATGCTTATCTTTTAAGGATAACTCACAATAACCATTTTTGTCTTTCATTGATGCCAAGAAGATCGGGGTAGGCCTAAGTAGATTCCCGGGCAAGCATAGCAGCGCACGGCGGATATTCCTTTATGGATAACTCAAAATAACGAATTTTGTCTTTCAGCTCATTTATGCCAAGTACATCGGGATGCGTAGATTCCCGGGCAACGCCGGGCAATCAGCACGGGGTATCTAAAAATAATAACGATATAAATTTATATTTATGTTTCCTTATACTTATTGAACTAAATACAAAAACACATAATTATTTATTTAGGTGCAGCAGCGCACGCCGGGTATTAGCCAGTTCCAAATAAAAAGTTGGTACGTTTTATATCTTCTATATACTGTGATACTCTCACCAATATTCGCCATCGTTATCAAGTAATACACCAATACATCTTGTACCGAATTTTATTCTGAGATAACTGTACATTTGCAGCCCAAATTTTTAAAAATATATTTACCACATGGAAGTCATACTTAAAATCTGCGCACTTACATTACTTCCACCTGTATACAAGTTTTGCGCCAGAAATAATTATTTTCGTCTGTTATTATTATTATTATTAGCCTATTATTATTATTATTATTATTATTATTATTATTATTATTATTATTATTATTATTATTATTATTATTATTATTATTATTATTATCATCGGTGGACTAGTGGTTATGCTCCTTGCCTCTGGTCCCAAGGGTCGCGAGTTCAAACCCGGCCGAGGTCGATAGATTTTTAGGACGGAAAAACCCAAGGAGCAAGTCCTCCGGGAGGGACTTTAAGCCGTAGGTCCCGAGTCTGAAGATTTTCAGGCTCGTAAAAAATCCTTAAGCCTGAATGAAAAGGCCTCTAAGCAAAGTTTACCGAACTTTCCCGTCCTAGTACTACCTTGGTTTCCTAGATGTCAGTATGAGGCGGAACGCTGACCACGGATCACTCAATATGACATCTATACGAAAACAAGTGTAACTAAATTAGTATGGTTCAAATCCTTCCCTGTAGGGGGAGAGCGCCTAAATCTCTGTAAAGGGAAAACATAGGGTTACAAAAAAATTATTATTATTATTATTATCATTATTATTATTATTATTATATTTATTTACTTATTTATTTATTTGTAAACATGTTTACAAAGTTTCTTGTGCCCAAAGCTTTTGAAATATTTATCTTCTTTCTCCATTCATCTCTATCTTCCATTACAATTCTTCCAGACCTATATCCATCATACCTCTTCTTATATCATCCATTGATTTAAATCTAGGTCGACCTCTCTTTCCTTTCCTAGGTGGAATCCATTCCAACGCTTGTCTGGATAATCTTGTCTCTAGCATTATACGTATATGACCATACCATTCTAGCTGTCTGTATCTGAATTTTTTACTTTCATTTCTAGTATGATGTTTGTATTTCTGATTTATTTATCAATTTAGAATGTCTAGTTGAGCGTCTAAAATAATCCATTTCTATAGACATGCGTTTTAGTCTCGATTTTTTTTCAACTGCCAGGATTCTGCACCGTCTGTAAGCGTGCTTCGAATTACGCTTTATAAATTATGCCTGGTCTGCAGTGATTTTGCTACTGAACAAAAAAAAAAAAACAAGTATATCTAATCTAATTCGAGTGTGCTAATTACAGATCTGAAGTCCGTTTTTCTCTAGCACATCATTTTACACTTTTAATGTTTACTCTTTTTTTGTATTGAGATACGTTTCCTTAAATTTATTATTTGTTAATTCCTTAATTTCATTACATATAATGATTATATTCCTTTAAATAAATGTATGAGAATATATAAACTACAATTAGTAGTAAGCACTAAAACATCTATTAAAAGTGCTTAGGGTATTTGTTTTTCCGCTTATGTTGGAATGTAGTTGATCACTGTAGAAATCAGCAGAAATCACCCATCAAATTCTTGCCATATTGACCCTGATACCTGGATTCCATCATTGATATATCCTGATGAAACCTCTCACCATGTTCATCATTCACAGCCCGATTGTAGGAAAAAAGTAAAAAAAAAAACAATGTGAAACATAAGGCGTTTGTGACGCAGAGAAGATATTTCTTCCATTCCTTCATATTAAACTGGGCTTCATGAAGAACTTTGTGCGGGCACTGAATCATGATGGTGAAGGTTTTAAGTATCTGAAAGAGAAGTTTGGGAGAATGAAGAGTGATGAAAAATTGAAGGCAGGAATTTTAATTGGACCAGAGATGTGTGACACGATGTTCAGGACAAAACTAAATGCTCTTGAACTCGAAGCTAGGGATTCATTTATACAGCCGACATACACATATAGTCGTATAAAGTTTCCTAGACGAGAGTTCATCATCTTCGAGGTACGGGCAGGGATAATCCCTGGTACGGGTCTGTTCACCCGTTCCGCTCCGCGGTGCACTATATGCTGCAGGTACAGGTCGTCTTTCCAACGACGTTTCGGTCTTCATACATTTCTTCGGCCCAAAGGCCTATAATGAAGCAGCTGTTTTGATAAACGATTATTTGGCAAGTTATATACCATAAAAATAAAATTTATATATATATATGGCCGTATTTTATTGAATTCTCTTCATGTACGGTTACAATCTTATAACGCGCCCGAAAATCTAAAATTCTACTTTATAGATAAATAATAATAAATGGGTAAGAGGCACTCGAAAGAGCATTAAGTTATAAGTTTATGATTTGTCTTTTATGAGTTCGTTCAGTGATCCTGTCCATATTCTGCATTGTTTGTAATGGTATCGCTCACACTTTTGGTTGCATATCTTGCATTCACACGAATCACTCGGTTGGTGGAATTTTGTATTTTTGCACATTTTGTGATGATATCCGTGTGTTGCTAAACCTATGATTCTGTGCCTTTGTGGTTGGTTACTTCCAGTCCATTCTCTGTTTACCATGGCATACTTGTGGCAACAAGATTTTCAGGAAATTATCGAGCTGAAAACTATGCTGAGCTAGTGCATAACATGCTTACAAGGGATGTACTTATGTTGGACCAGTTGGATTGTAACAAACATTGGAGAATATGTTGAATGAAGGATACTGAACACCGTGATATTAGTCATTTCACTGCAAATTCAATAGTATGCATAATATTTAATAGCAAATAAGGAACAAGAAAAAAAAAGAAATAGAGGCTTAACATTCGTATATGACGAATAAATAAGTAAAACATTCGGAAAAAAATAAAATAAACAAATAAAAATAGAAAATGATAGTGTGGTGAAAGAGGGAAGAACAAAAAAGGGGCAGGGAGAGAGAGATAAACTAATGAAATGAATACTGCAACAGAGCGGAGCGGCACGGTTACTTGAAGAACAGCACATTGGAGTGTGAATGTTTTTTTCCTCTCCTGCAGTCAAGTACCGTATTTGTACAGTATATACGAATTGTTTCTATTTAAACATAAAAAGTCAATAAATTGAAAGTACAATAGAATATTTGTTTTATTATTTATTGATTAGCACTTTTATGGCATAAATTAATACTTCTTTTTTAGGACATAACCGTATATTTACACGTAAATGTGTACATTTTCAGCCGATAGTCTTGTGAGTCCTAAAATATTTCATCAAAAGAAAAAAATGGGCATAATAAATTAATTTTACATCTTAACTACGTTAGAATCTATAGTTCAGGAAACATTTGAAAAACACGAAGAACCTGGATTGGATGATGACCAGTTTGCATATTTTCTGGCAGAACTTATAGAACAAAAATATTGGAATGGGTTAGAGGACTTTAGCGAAAATACTTTAGATTTCGAAGACTATGCCACTTGCAATCAGAAGCTCACACAGGCCGGATGTTCTGAAGACTTTGAAATTGCCAACGAATCCAGTGAGGAACGTGAGAGTTCAAGTAGCTTTGAGCCGTCTCCTGTTAAAAAACCTAAACGTCCTAACGTACTGTCTGCCTATTCTGAAGAAACTTTGGAAAACATTTATGAATATAGGATGTCAGGGAAATCTGGCCCGAAGTCCTATTCACAAATAATAAAAAAATGGCCATCATTAATTAATAACCGAAATGTAAGAACAGTTTTGATTTATATAGAAAATAAAACATCTTATCTAGCTTCACAATTAAAAAACAGGGACCCCTACAAAATCGCCCAAATTAAAGACTACATCCTTAATAAGTTTCGAGATTCTCGAGATCGGGGATTGACAGTGCACTATTGGCATTACAAACGTGGGCTGTTTTTCGAGCGAAGGAATTGGGCTTGAATGAATTTAAAGCTTCAAAGACATTCATTTCAAATTTCAAAAAAAAAAATATTTCTTCAAGAAAAATTACCAAATTTGTCACTGTCAAGGGTATTGAAAACGAAACTCAAACTATTGAAAATGTAAATAAGTTTGTAAGAGACATTAATCAGACCATTCAAGAAAACTGCATACCAACAAAGAATGTGTGGAACTGTGACCAAAGTCAATTTAATTATGAAATGACAGAAAACAGAACACTGGCAGTCAAAGGCAAAAAGCTCACTGTTGCTACAGTTCAAAACCTACATGGAACTACACATTCTTACACGATAGATGTTCTTATTTCAATGTGTGGGCAACTTGGGAAGAGGTTATACCTCTGTTTTCAAGAACCTACTGGAAACAAATTCGGGCTCAAAGTTCAGAAGAAGATAGAACAGAACACACCTCCAAATGTGTGTCGACTGTAGTGCCAGTGGAAAAATGACAAAAGAACATTTGAAAATATTCTTAAAACATGTGTTTAGTGAAAACATTGAAATGGATTCACTTTTAATATGCGATTCGTGGTCCGGGCATAAGAACGAACAATTGCTACAGGACTGTTTACCCGATAAAAATGTAAGGCTGAAAATTATTCCTGCAGGAGCCACCAAATATATACAACCACTTGATACTTTTTTTTTCGTCAATATAAGATCTATGTGCGACGACTTGAAGAATATGTGCGTCTAAAATCAGATGGTGACGTGAAAATGTCTGATAGATTCTTTATTATAAAACTGCATTTCCTTGTATATAATTAACTGTCAGTAGAAATTTACAAAGATATGCGTATTTATGCTTGGACAAAGTCTGGCTATAACGTGGACCAAAGTGTAACGAGATTCACAAATGTGATTGAAAATGCATTTGACATTGGTTTTAGTGAATGTGCCACATATAACTGCTCCAGGATTGCCATCATCAGATGCTCATGGTGTTCGCAAAAACTTTGTTACAACCATTTCATCGAAGACCCTCATTATTACCATTGATGTTATGGTAAATGATAATTTGTTTTTGTTACTCCAGTACACGAAATTATAACCGATTCTGAATTTCAAGTAAAAAAAGTAGTAGTAGTAGTAGTAATAGGACTTTATTAGACTAAAAGTAAGATATATACAATGTTATTTACAAATATGTGTCGCACGGGCAGTAAGCCATACGTGCTGTTGACAGTCCGTTACAATAAAGTAATATTTGGTAATAGTATAAAGAAAAACAAAAAGAAAACAATAATATTACAATTACATAAAGAAAACACAATAATATTACAATTACATAATAATACAATAACATTATACATTAATTAAGTTATGTAGAATTATTAAGAATTAATGGTATTGCATTTTGATAACATGTATTTATTCATGAATGAGTGTTGTTCTTATTTTCCGCGTTTTGTCCAGAAATTTACCCAAGTTTATCCAATTTTCTGGATTTACCATTAACTCGTAGCATGCCAATCTTTCACGATTTGAATTTAGAAATCTTTCCGGTAATAACTGACGCCTCCAATATTCTAAATCGTTACATTTTCCTAATATATGTATCTCGTCTTCAGAGCTCCCGCACATTGGACATATTCGCATTACATTTAACGGGAAAAAAGTATACAGTGCACTGCTATTTGTATAAAGTAATAAAAAATTATTAATGTTAACAAGGAGAGAAACTAATATTTGAGTTCTCCGCATCGCTATAGCTAGTAGCACTTGTGCTTGAAACCAGCTGCAATGAACAACCGTGCCGTTACGAACCGGTCAACAAGACGCGATTGAGGTTTAATGACAAATAACACGAGTTTTATTAAATTTGCAGCAAAATGACTAACGTCATCATATTTAATGTCAATTAATTAACATATCCTCCCATTTTTGTTACAATCCAACTGGTCCAACATAAGTACTTCCCTTGTTTGAGCATTTGAGAATCTGGGTTGTCTCATGTATTTAAAAATGCACTTTTTACATTCTCATCTTGACGTTTTTCCTACAATTTCGGGGCTGTTAATAATGAACATGGCGAGGGGTTCCATCAGGATATATCAACTATAGAATCCAGATACCAGTGCCAATGTGGCCCGAGTATGATGGGTGATTTCCAATGCTTTCCACAGCGATCAATTACATTCCAAAATAAGCGGAAAAGCAAAGGCTCTAAGCACTTTTAATAGATGTTTTAGTGCTTACTACTAATCGTAAGTTTATATATTCTTATAAATTTATTCACAGTAACATAATTTAACAATATATATAAAATAAACACAATTGATATCATTGACTTTACTATAAATGACTCTAACTAAATAACTATTGAATAGTAAGATTTCCGATTATTTGTAGAGTCCCATAACTCAAAAACCTGACGTGTAAGCCCGGTCAAGTTAGCTCAAAAAATAGGGGTAGATTTACAAAAAAATCGCATAGAGCAGAAAATTGGAACGAATGTTGGAAACACCATTATAAATGAAATGTGAAAAGTCCCCATCGATACCACATCTGTAAAAAAAATATTAAAGTTCAAAGTTCGCGAAAATGGGTTTTTTTCATTTTTCAGCCAAACGGTAAGATTTATCATAAAATAGCTCAGACAAACTTTGTAGACAATAGAATTATCTACAAAAATTGTCCTTATACTTTTTTTTCATATGAATCGCCATTCTTGAGATATCATCATCATCATCCGGTATCATGGCAGCTGCCGCCGTCTTCCGGAAACCAAACGCCATTCCCCTCTATCCATCCATTGATCTTCCTCCATTCCTCTGATATTCATAGTTGCTTGTACCCCTTCTATCCAAGTTTTCTTCGGTCTTCCTCTCTTTCTCCTTTCCATTGGGATCCATTCCATAAAATTTTTTGGCAATCTTTGCTCTGGCATTCGTTTGACATGACCATACCACTGCAATCTTTTCTTTTCTATGATGTCTATGATGTCCGGCTCCTCTTGTACACTCATAATTTCCCTTATTTCTTTATTTCGTATTCTATCAATTCTAGATTTTCCAGCTGATCTTCTTAAAACATCCATTTCTGTACTTAAAATTCTTTTCATTTCCCTGGTAGGAATTTGCCAGACTTCAGCACCATATGTTAAAATGCTCTGAATTATGGTTTGATATATTTGTAATTTTCTTTTTTTTTGTAATATTTCTTGAGATATCACTATTTAAAACACTGAAAACAATAATATTCACGCTTTTCAGCCGCAAGTTAACTTCCTATACATCATGCGATATTTAATATAATGAAAATATTGGTTGTATAACTGATATTATATATATATATATATATATATATATACAAATTATACATTATATGATTGTGAGAATATACATAAAAAAGAAACACAGTCCCTAATTTAATTGGGCCGTATAACCTTAAGCAACATCTGCGACTATTCTATTTTTGTCCGGATGGCGAAGTCATATACATGTTTTTTTTTCTGGAAGGCATAAACGAAAGGATTTTACTTAGTGTTCCTTTACAGTGAATACACGTGGCTATTGATACATGTGCTTGATAATAATATTTCTTAAAACAATTTGTGCTGTTGAATAATTTAAAAAAATGTCGCAATTTTGATTTGTTTGTAGTAAAACTTTGACTGAAAATGAAACAGTTACTGTTGATCGTGGAATAAAGCCTTTGATCGATTTAAGTGTTGAAAGAAATTATGGGTTTTCTGAATACCTGAAGAACAAGAAATCTGTGACAATTCATGTGCAGTGCCGTAAAATGTACACTCGAAATAGTTATATTGCTGCAGTTAAAAGAGAGCATGGGATGGAGCCAGTACATCTGAAATCAGTCCACCTCGTACTAGAGCACGCGTAAGTGAATCCGTTTGTTTAACAAAATATTGCTTATTTTGTGGAAATGAAGCGAATGAAGAGGGCGAGAAGAAAAAAGCGCAAAATGTTTTACGTAAAATTCATAAAGTTGCCATTCTGAAGGTAGCTCGGACTCGTTCTGATGACGTAGCAAAACAATTTACTGCACGTATTCAGTACGAATATGATTTAGTTGCTGCCGAGGCTAGGTACCGTAATAATTGCTATAATTCCTCCTTGAAACCCACCACTGGGGGTAAAATCGGTTGTTCTCAAGACGAATCTACTAATGTTGCGATGGAGAAAAAAGTGATGACTGTCAATTTTCATTAGAAGAATTGCAAAATAATTGTAAAAATCCAGCTTTTGATAATAGATCAATTAAGATTCGATGATCATCACGATATTCTTAACCAAGCTTAGTATGAGAAAAAAGTAAAAATGAAAAGGAAGAACAATTTAGAATCATCAAAGCTGCAGCAGCAATCATTCGAGAGGACATTCATCTTTAGTATTTGATAATACCAATTACCCCCCGCCTAGTCGAATGTTTGAAAATATTAACAGCGTTATTCTGGAGTCATTGACTTATTTTTTGGAACAATTAATTCTTAAAAATAAACAATTTAAACTAGAACTATTAAAACTAGTATGTACTAATATCAGCCACAGTATTATGACTGCTGTTAGCCTAGATATTTCTAATCAAAATTGCAATTGGGTCAATTAATAGATAATACTTTGGAACCAATTCAAATGTTACTCCCACTTGCTCCACAAATATTCTTAACACCATTTCTTGCAATTGTAAAAAGGGTTGTAGTGCAAAATGTGGCTGTAAAAAAAGTCGGATTATTTTGTTCACCAGTATGTACCAATTGTCAAGCCCAGTCTTGCTCCAATGTTGAATCAAATGGAACAGATGAAGATTTATATGATTTCAATGAGGAAACAACTGATATATCTTTCCCAGAACAATTAACAAATATCCAGCAAGAAGAAGAAGAAATCGAAGAAGACATTACTGTCGTAGTAGAAATCGAAGATTATCAGTCAGATTAACATTACCCGGAATTAACAATAATTTCTGTCACTTAAAACATTCCCAATAGTACCATTTTTTAATTAATAGAATATTATTTAATAAAACTTATTCACTATAGATCGTGGAGTATACCTTACGAAGACACCACATTAAAAAAATGCGCAAAGTACACTGTCTCATAGGTGGTGCGGAAATGTGTGCATATTATCTGGAATAGGACTCTTTCGAATTTTCGAATTGCAATATCTCAAGAATGGTGATTCTTATGAAAGAAGTATAAGAACAATTTGTGTAGACAATTGCATGATCTACAACGTTTGTCTGACCTATTTTTATGTTAAAACTTACCGTTTGGCTGAAAAATGCAAAAAACCTATATTCGCGAACTTTGACCTTGAATAACTTTTTTGCAGATGTGGTATCGATGGCGACTTTTCACATTTCATTTATATTGGTGTTCCCAACATTCGTACCAATTTTCAGTTCTATGTAAATTTTTGTAAATTTAAATGTCTATTTTGACCAGACTAGGATAAATCCGATTACAGATCTGGAATGAGGGCATCGCTTTCGGTATAAAACAGCTAGAATTTCCTCAGTAGCAGACAAAAAGATTTATACCAGTGTTATTATTATTTTGTTGTTATAATATAATAATAATAATAATAATAATAATAATAATAATAATAATAATAATAATAATATAATAATCATAATAATAATAATAATAATAATAAAATAATAATAATAATAATAATAATAATAATAATATAATAATAATATTATTATTATTATTATTATTATTATTATTATTTATTATTATTATTATTATTATACTTATTATTATTATAATTATTATTATTATAATTATTATTATTATAATATTATTATTATATTATTATTATTATATTATATTATTATTCTTCTTATTCTTCTTATTCTTCTTCTTCTTCTTCTTCTTCTTATTCTTCTTCTCTCTTCTTCTTCTCCTTCTTCTTCTTCTTCTTCTTCTTCTTCTTCTCCTTCTCTTCTTCTTCTTCTTCTCCTTCTTCTTCTTCTTCTTCTTCTCCTTCTTCTCTTCTTCTTCTTCTTCTTCTTCTTCTTCTCCTTCTTCTTCTTCTTCTTCTTCTTCTTCTTCTCCTTCTTCTTCTTCTTCTTCTTCTTCTTCCTCCTTCTTCTTCTTCTTCTCCTTCTTCTTCTTCTTCTTCTCCTTCTTCTTCTTCTTCTTCTCTCCTTCTTCTTCTTCTTCTCCTTCTTCTTCTTCTTCTCTCCTTCTTCTTCTTCTTCTTCTTCCTTCTTCTTCTTCTTCTTCTCCTTCTTCTTCTTCTTCTTCTCCTTCTTCTTCTTCTTCTTCTTCTCTCTCTTCTTCTTCTTCTTCTTCTCCTTCTTCTTCTTCTTCTTCTTCTCCTTCTTCTTCTTCTTCTTCTCCTTCTTCTTCTTCTTCTTCTCCTTACTTCTTCTTCTTCTTCTCCTTCTTCTTCTTCTTCTCCCTTCTTGCTCTCCTCTTCCTTATTATTTTATTAATTGTGTTCATCAATATCATTATAATCACGCGATTATACTAATTATATGTATTGAAAAACTTGACATAAAAGCATTTAATTTATTAAATAGTTTCAAAGTAAATTTATATTTACAGAACTTTAAAATATATGAATTAACAATACTAAAATCTTCAATTAATTATGTTATATTTCATTATGTTTACGAATTAAATTTATTTGATTATTTTATACTATGTCTTGTAACAAGAAGTTACTTACTCCGCCAAATCTAGCAACAATAAATGCTCAGTAATTGGTTCAATTTGTATATGTTCGCAGGACTACAACTTTCTGTACAACCAACTTCCTGCAGACGAGTATTTGGGTTAGTCTTATGATATGCACATGTGTTTTATGTGGTAAAAATCTTCATAAACCATGTTTTGGTACCAACTTCAGCAGCAATAAGATTCACAAAGAAATATGAACCATAAAGTAAAATATGTTAAACTCAAAGAACAGCATTTATTCTAAGACAGCTTAAATAAGTTTAAAAGGAAAAAGCAGTTCTAAGAAATGTATTGCGACCTCAGAAACTATTGTCGTTTTATTTAACATAATCTGAGCATCTCTGCTTCCCTTCTTTAAAATTGAATTTTATACATTGCAACAGATAAAATAGCAAATTGATTTCCATGAAACTTTATCTCCCTCATCAAAGTAGTTCTTTTATAACATTCGTTTCAACTTTTCTACTGCTTTACCTTTTCTCTTTTAATTTAACTGTTATTAAAACATTCGTTCCAGATTTAAGTAACCAACATTTTTTAATGAAAAGATATGTTGATTTTGAATGCTTACGATGAAAAACAGGGCGAAAAACAAGCTACTTCTTTATACTAGTTGTAAACTTATAAAGATCGTCCTTTCAAAGGACATACAAAATCAGGAGATCGACCAAGGTGCGGTCGAGACGATAAATTGACTATAGTGGTTTTCATGTCTAGAAAATAATGTTGTTCGAATGGGAACGCTGCTGCTACTAGACGCCGCAGACAAATGGCATAGATAGGAATATATCACCCTCTTCTCCTTTTAGCATAAGTAAACCATTTATATAAGTTTACGGCACCATTATGTTCACCAATGCTACTAAAATCTAAATCATGACCATTCTAATGTTACTAAAGAACAACATTAACATTATTTGGAAGTAAGCTCTTCAATTTTATATATATATATATATATATATATATATATATATATATATATATAATTTTTAATAATTTATAATGATTCATGAAAAAAGTGTACTCAAGTTATTTAAGAAATATTCACCTAAATAGAACAACGCTGTGCATATCATAAAAGTGTATAGGCCTAATAAAAATTCGAGATAGGTACCTATGGTGTTAAGATAAAGTATTTTCCCTCTCAAACAACATAGATTTGTTTTCATTCTTCTCATAAACAAAGTTCATGTGGTTGAGAATGCTGCAGAGGATTGTCATTGAAGTATTGGAAGAGCTGCGTCATTGTTAACTGCGATTAGGATATCGTGATAGTTGGTGATCGATTAAAAAACAGGTTATACAATTTACGCCGAATTTCTTTTTTCACCAAATCACAATATTTAATTTGTCTATTGTGTTTTCTTGGGTCTACGGCTCTTCTTTTCTTCGGAGTACCACGTAACCACGTGAATCCTCACTACGAATTTTATAGATTGTGGCCACAGAAAAGCCAGTAGCTTCAAAACACTCTCGTTGAGTCAGCCACCCGTGATATATTAGTTGCATATTATTCCTTTACCACGATTGTACGTGACGAAACAAGTTTCTTAGAAAGGGGATGGTTCAGTGGAACTTCGTTAGCCGCTGTTCCGATAAACAAGTTCACCCCCTAATTTTATTAAATAATTGAGTGATAATTATACGTTCCATAGTGGTATTTTTTAGTTACATCGGGAACCCGATTTTTAGGCAAAATTGTATGTGAAAATAATTAACTTAATTATTTCAAATGAATTAACCAATAAACAATATCTCAAAAACGATACGTTTAGGCTAGGAAGAATTGCTCCATGAGAACAATGCTACTTTCTAGACGTAAAACCCTAAAGATAGGGTTGCCAGAATTCTGGACCCACAAATACGGACATATTTATTTTTCCTATTATCAGGCAAATAATTTTAGTAAATTTATGAAAGTTGACTAATACTATCTGATTAATATTGTTACAACCACTAATGTAAAGCTACTTTCATAACAACTATAAAATGTATCAAACTGGAGGCTAATTTAATAACTTATTTTAACATATGGTATCAATTAACATTCAAATTTCACATCGTTAACATATTTTTCTGATGAATATAACTGATTTAAAAAGGAGATGTTTTCTTTGATTAATTCGTAGAAATCTGCACATGAATAATTTGAATTAACCTTAATTTGCAGCAAGGCTTTACCTTATTCACCTGGAGCCTATTTCTTTCAGGTGTCCAAATACTTTGCATGAAACAAAACTCTCTTTCTACAGGAGCAGAAGTACTTGGAAGACAGTAAATACATTCCAAAATTATCTCAAAATTCATTATCTTTGTACCACTTGCTTTCAGTTTCTTGAAAGTTCAACCTACAGACTTACACCCTTCAGTTTTGTGTCCTCACCATTTTCTTTCAGTTTATTAAGTATAAGATTTACAATCACTATTACATCAAATTGTTTTTAGCAAGAATTTCACTAGAAACAATTGAATTTATAAACTCAGCTGATTTTCAACACTGTTCCACTTTAATTCATATGACGAACCTATTTCAATCCAAGAAAACTGCTCAGCGGCATCAAAACTACCCTCCCACAGTTCACGATATGAAATGCACTGATCATAAAACTTCACAACACTTTCTTCAAAATCTTCCTGCATCATGTCATCATCATGGATCAGTGTTGCCAACTTCTGTTTAGCTTTCTGAGGGATGAACCTGTTTTCTCCCAGATATGAGCTTCTCTTTTAATTCCTGATACTTTAAAGAGACCTCGGTAGCAGAAATATCACTTCTTTCCATCTCAAGCACAGTATCAATGAAAAGTTGCAAAGAAGCATGAACAAACAACAAGTACACTTCACTGGAGGATCTTGGAAAAAGTTCATTATTATTCTTGGGCATGCACTGCTACTCTGAGGGAGGAAGAATGATTTCAGACCATCGTAAATTGACAAGACTGCTGGTAAAAGGCTGAGAAATCTGCTACTGCTGTGACAGAGAACTTTCTTGTATTCTACGCCGGCAAATTCACAGAAGTCCTTCAACTGAGCTACCCTCACAGTGTAGATATAAAAGGATTTGTAGATTTTCGCAATAATAGCTTCAATATCGATGGGTAATTGATCTGCAGCATTCTGGACACAAATATGAGCAATGTATCCACCATAACAAATACCTAGCACTTTCCTTCCTACTTCATTCTGCAGTTTACTGAAAACATTTGTTTCCCCTTGCATTTTCACACCTATAAAATCTGTGTTTGAGTTATCAGCACGATATATAATTTTGTCCTTTAGATTATTGTTCTGTAAAGTTTTCATAACATGCTCAGATAATATTTCTGAAGTTTCACCACTAACGTCTTCAAATTCTAACAAGCTGATTTTAACCCCAAAAATTGGGATGAAATATCTCACTAGTACAGGAATTATCTTCAAATCGAACTTATTGGAAGCATCTATGGTAACGGTAACGAAATTAGCAGCTTGAAGTTCAGTTTGAACATTCTTATTCACATATGGGGCTATCACATCCAATTTATTTATCAATTTCGACTCACAATCACCCGAATTGAAGCTCACACCATGCTGCAGGGAATGGTTAACAAAAGTTGCCTCTCGAGCAGCACACTGTAAATCTTCAGGCTTTGCAACTTTATTCTTAAAATATATATCCACTGTCTTTCTTACACTAGAAGCATTAACAGCTTTACAATGCGTCTGACTTTCAGCGTGTTTATTTATGTCTCTACGGCCACCAAATGCAATTGAAAATCGTGAGTTACAAACTGAACACATAACTTCATCTTCGTTCCCACTCTGATTATTTATTTTTAGAAATGGATATTCCTTTTCTATGTCACTTGAAAAAACACATTACCTCTTCGGCATTTTAGTGACTTGTATATGCCGTAAACATGGGAAAATCCACGCCGTATACACATAAATAACACCAGGCAAATGTAGTGACTTGTATATGCCGTAAACATGGGAAAATCCACGCCGTATACACATAAATAACACCAGGCAAATGTAGTGACTTGTATATGCCGTAAACATGGGAAAATCCACGCCGTATAC
This sequence comes from Diploptera punctata, assembly GCA_030220185.1. Lineage (NCBI taxonomy): Eukaryota > Metazoa > Arthropoda > Insecta > Blattodea > Blaberidae > Diploptera > Diploptera punctata. Next base: position 316,112 of record JASPKZ010009822.1, read on the forward strand.
ACATAAATAACACCAGGCAAATGTAGTGACTTGTATATGCCGTAAACATGGGAAAATCCACGCCGTATACACATAAATAACACCAGGCAAATGTAGTGACTTGTATATGCCGTAAACATGGGAAAATCCACGCCGTATACACATAAATAACACCAGGCAAATGTAGTGACTTGTATATGCCGTAAACATGGGAAAATCCACGCCGTATACACATAAATAACACCAGGCAAATGTAGTGACTTGTATATGCCGTAAACATGGGAAAATCCACGCCGTATACACATAAATAACACCAGGCAAATGTAGTGACTTGTATATGCCGTAAACATGGGAAAATCCACGCCGTATACACATAAATAACACCAGGCAAATGACCTAGCGAAGCACAGGCAAGGAGCATAGTCAGCACGTTGCAGAATTATTAGAATACTGATTAGGGTAGTATAGCCGGAGCAAGGAGAATTTTCAACACGTTGCAGAATTATTAGAATACTGATTAGGGTAGTATAGCCAGAGCAAGGAGAATTTTCAACACGTTGCAGAATTATTAGAATACTGATTAGGGTGGTATAGCCGGAGCAAGGAGAATTTTCAACACGTTGCAAAGTTATTAGAAAAATGTTTACGGATATATCGCCGGTGACTAGCTTTATAGTGATGCCATCTAGAAACAGAAATTGAAACTATGTAATCTTTTAACTTTTTTCTCTATATAAGCAAGAAAAGACGGACATTTCATCATATTTTAAAAAGTATTATACGGATATGGACACTGCCCTTAAAATACAAACTGTCCGTACAAAATACGGACGTCTGGCAACCCTACCTATAGACAAATATGTCCAAGAGTATTCCCACTACAGGCCTCAGGAGGCCCTTGGGGTAGTGGGAGGTTAAGGCTCCCACTGTTTCTAGACAATCGGCACTTGATGTCAGCCAGGTTGTCATCCCTACGTGACGGCCGCCTTTACCCCAGAACAAGCGTCTGGTACTCATTTCCGTTAGAGGCTGAGTCGACCCCAGGGCCACAGTGCCGCCAGAAGGTTTGGGTCAGTTTAAAAATCCTGACCCCACCGGGACTTGAACCCTTGACCTTCCGGCTTGTAGCGCAGTGCCTTAACCACTACGCTACGGCGTTGTTTGGGGATATTTTATTGTATGGTTGATGTGCGGCCAGGACTATTGTCGAGTTGTTCTAATATCCGGCGTGGCGATTCGCTACCGGTTATTATACCGGCTCTACTGTAGATACCTGAACTTAGCCAAATGTGACGTCATCCTCTGCCATCCACACACATCCTCGAGGTTACTTATTTCGCTGTAAGTAATTGTCGTGCATGTCTTGGAAATCCTTTGTGTGATGCAAAGACAAAATGGGAAGATAATCATAGATTTGTATTTCTCGGCCTGAAATATAAAACGTTAACAAAACTATATGGATGCGAAACATGGACTCTTACTTTAAGGGAGGAAAGGAGATTACACGTATTTGAGAATAAAGTTCTTAGGAAAAGTTTTGGACCAAAGAGAGATGAACGGACAGGTGAATGGAGAAGACTACACAACAATGAACTGCATGGTCTTTATAGGAAGCCAGATATAATAAGAACAGTCGCAGACTGCGATGGGCAGGAGATGTGGCACGAATGGGGAATGAAAGACGTGCATGAAAGCTTCTAGTAGGAAAACCAGAGGGAAAACGCCCAGTTGGTAGACCAAGAATGAGGTGGGAGAATAACATTAACTATGATCTGAGGGAGGTAGATTATAGGGGAATGATTGGAAAACATTAGCTCAGGATAGAGATGTATGGAGAGCTTATGTCCTTGCAGTCATGAACCAACGGGTTCGATAGTGCCAGTGAGTTAGTTAACAAAATTAACTCATTCTAACCTTATATTTGTTGGTCTTAAATTAAAAAAATTAACAATCATATTAAACTTGTTAATGTTTGTTTGTTTGTATATTTGTTTGTTCGTACTTTATGCGCGGCCATACCGTTGATCCGATTGTGATGGGGTGTTTTTGCAAAATGTTCAGGAGATTCCCGGAATGAACATAGGCTATAAGAAAGATGTGATACTCAACTCCTACACCTTTAAAAATCGCCCTTTGTATTGGAAAACGTGAAAAAAGTAACTCTTTGGACGCTTAAATGTCTTACGCTGCCTAAACCATAAGAAATACACAAAATTAATGTACACAGAATTGAATATCTCAAAAAGCTCTACAAAAAAGCCCGCGACAGCATATGTTTATCTCTTACGGATAACTCACAATAACCATTTTTGTCTTTCATTGATAGCAAGAGTCTCGCACTGTAGCCGAGTGGTTAAGGCAAAAAGTCGTGGTGCAGAATTACGGGTCTTACGCTGGTTCGAGTTTCTATGGGGGAACATTTTTTTTCTTATTGAATGTCGGCCAGTGTGGGGGGGGGGGGAAACTGTTTTGATTCACTCTCATCAATATATATTTTTTTTTTCACTCTAATATAATTGTTATATGACGGTTCTTAGCTTATCTGCAAAGGAGGGTGCAATTCTCATGTTCATGACTATGTGACGTCATCATTCACACTTCTTGAGCCACAACAGAAGGCTGTAAGAGGTTTTCTTGCGAACTTATTTAATAATATCTAATTATGTCCTAATTTCTGAATTTTATGGTAAAAAAGTAACATATTTTTATCGTCCGCCCATGACATGAGAATTGAACGTTCGGGCAGGACAACGTCTGCCGGGTACGCTAGTATAAAATACAATATAGTTTGTCGGCAGTAACCATAAAAAAAGCTAACAAAAATAAATCACTAATCTAACCTTATGGCCTTGTGGCCGCTAGAGTGTTAAAATATATATAGTTTTCTAATGGTTGTTTTCGGTGTCCAGTAAACAGGATCAATCAAGTTTTGTAATTGTTCCAAAAATCTTTTCATAGCTACAGCCTCAATAACAATATTTTTTCTTCAAAATTCGCTAACAAGGGTGTGTTAAACACGGATAAGAGACAAACGACACGTATTCCAGGACAGTATCTTTGTTATTCCCTTCTTAAAATATATACGCCATATTGTTTTAATTTAATACAAATTAATTTATCCAAAAATGTTTAACATTTTCTTGAGAGATATATTCAAATAAGTAAGAACTGTAAACAATTTCAATATGAAATCTGTGTATATTAGATACATATATATCTCTACAATGGCGTGATAGTCCAATGTTGGGCTTTAATCTCTCATTTGTTAGCAGTTGTTAGGCCAAGTTAATATAATTAATCTTATTTTCCTAAAGATTTAATTAATGGTATGCGGTCAATATGCCGATACATTGAGACAACTTAGGTATTACTAGGAAAGAAGGTCGGTAAACTTTGTTTAGAGTCCTCTATATACAGACTTAAATATCTTTTACAAGCCTGAAAATCTTCAGACTCGGAACGAACTGCTTGAAGTCCCTTCCGGAGGACTTGCTCTTCAGATTTTTCCATCCTAATAGAAATCCATTCACTCCGGCGGCTTGAACCCAGAGATCCTCAGGACCAGATGCAAAGAACCACTAGTATACCACGGCCGACTGTATATTATATAGTATGTAAATTACATATATATTAAATGACTAAAGCATGGATTGATTTAAATGTGTCTATTTTGAGATTACATTATACTAATTCAGATTGATCGGATTTTAAGACCCTAACACGGGAATCTTACTTTGGTTCATTGTATTGTCCATCTTTACTTTATGGAATGAATGGGATGAAATCTGCTCCACGGTGACATGTTATGCTGTTTCTGGTTTTTGACACACTTCAAGCATTCACACACATGCCTCATAAAACGTCATTTTTTGAGCTAGGCCCAGTGCCTCGAGAAGCCCTTGGTCCTATTCTGCCCTAAGTTGATACAAATGCTCGAAGTCATGAGGAAATACATGAGTGTGTATCACCACAATCGCACATTTTAGACACCGGTGGTTTGCTAGAGCGGACTTCTTTTACATAACATGAGATGAAAGGTGATCTGAAATGAAAGAATGAATGGAGTTGAAATGATTTGATGGGGGAAGGGAAGGGGATAAAATTTGGGGAAACGGGAGGAAACCGAGAAAATCCAATAAATAACATTGTGGATCATCACGAATGCCTCTCTGAAACCTAAGATCCAGTCAGGGCAGCAACAGGTTGTAAATCAAACAAGACTAGAACTTGTTTTCTTTGATGTGGTGTCGGTAATATCGATAGAAACGCGCGAAGCTCCCTAGGATCATTAATCATGCTCCTGTGTTAAATTACACATTCTGATCGATTCCATGCCTTTACGTTCTTCGTGTTGAGAATCTCCCAAACTGCGGCTTCTTCCTTCAAATGTCTAACACATTGATTCATAAGAAAGCTAGTAATGAAGGTAATGTTATACTTCAATACTTTTAAAATTCATTCTACAATACCTAGAAGACAAACATTTCCAAAAACTAAAAGAAAAATTCAAAATGCAATTATTAATGAGATATGTCGATGACCTATTAATAATACATGGAAATGACATGCACATAGAAACATATACTATAGATTAATTAAACAAAATGCACAACAAAATGCAATTCACAGAAGAAACTGAAATTAACAATTCAATAAACTATCTAAACTTAACAACTTCTAAAAATCTTACTAGCAATAGTTTAGACATAAGTATATACAGACAACCAACCATCGGCACAATAGCTATACACCAAACATCAAGACGCCCCATACAACAGAGAATGAGTATCTTTATGAGCCTAATAAACAAGATGTTAAAGCCACCCTTAAATAAAACAAACTACAACAAATATATAAATTATAAAAAATTCTAGCAAGAAAAAGGTTACAAAGTAGAAATTATCGACAAATTGGTCAGAAGACAAAAAGAAGAAACAATTTAACAAATGTAACAAAACTAGAAAAAGAATGCCGTATAAATACAAATAATTGGATTACACTGATATATACAGGAAATGAAACGGTTAAATCATCTAATTCGATCAAGAAACAGGACAAAAACAAAAATCGCCTTTAAAACCAATAACAAACTGAACATCGTATTTTTTTATTAACCTCAATAAACAATTTTTATAAAAAATTAATACAACATTTTATTATAACGAAAAAGAAAAAAAATAATTCGCATATATTTTCTGTTATTCACTTTGTCTTTCGCTTGTTTGTTTTCCTTTTAGTATAGTGTTTATATATATATATATATATATATATATATATATATATATATACACACATATGAACCGAAAGTGCCTTTTTTCGGTTCAGTCATACATCTGTGTGCTCCTCCCTACTGAAGAACATTTGTGAAGCCTGCCAATGTTCCTGTGTTCCGTGTGGTTACCCCTTCCCTTTTCACCCTATTCCTTGCGCATCTCTACTGCGCACATCCCTTCCACTCGCGAACCTGATATATGCGCGGTTATCTCAACGGACTTCATCATTCGATCGGCTCACTAAGTGGCGTTTGGTTCTTTAGAACGGGATTCAGTCTGTGAATCCAACTCAAGTGCACCATGAACTTGCCAGGATAACATGGTGAATGAGAAGATGAGCAAGTGGATTGTAACCGAGGGACGGTTAGAGTTGATTTCGTCTAAGCAAACATGGAAGAAGGATTTCCAATAGGACTTAGACATGTATGCGTGTGATAGTTTAAATGGTACGTTATTGTTCTATTATATTTTGGTTACTGTTTGTGACTGATCGACTGATCAGAGATCAATTTCTGTTATGTATTCATTATTTTGTTTTTTATATAATCCACACTTATTTTCTTATTAAAAGCTTATCTTTTATGCTACGCCATTTGTTATCATTTAAGAGTTATTATCATTCTCTATCCTATAACGAAGTTAGTTCAGTCCATGCAAGTTATAGTCAGTATTTATATTTATATGCACGTTCAATTAGGAAAGAAAGATGAATGGTTAGCCGCCTTCTATGGGCCCGAGGCAGGCTGTTTTCTTGTAATTAACTTCATTAGATATCTGGAGCACTTTGCTAAAATACAGCATTACCATAACCCAGCGATCCCGGATGGTAGCAGCAATAAATGATATTAGATGCGTGGTTTATTCATGGGTAGCATCGTAATCTCTCTCTACGTACAAATAGTTAAGCAGAGCGAGGTAATAAAACGCTACAAATGCATAGCAGAGCGTGGTTCTACACGCCACAAATGGTAGCAGAGCGTGGTTCTTCTCACTACTCGCCACAAATGATATTAGCAGAGCGTGGTTTCTACTCGCTACAAATAGTTAAGCAGAGCGAGGTAATAATTCGCTACAAATGCTTTGCAGAGCGTGGTTCTACACGCCACAAATGGTAGCAGAGCGTGGTTCTTCTCACTACTCGCCACAAATGATATTAGCAGAGCGTGGTTTCTACTCGCCACAAATGGTTTTTCAGAGCGTGGTTAAGGGTTTGGTTTTTTTGGGTTTAATTGCGCCCAAATGGTAGCAAGGCATTCGTTTTGTGCTTTTCATATTTAAAGATATGCTGTATTTAAGTTGAAGTTATTAAGCATTAGTTTACGTGTTTGTTTTATGTTACGTAAACATCAACTCATCTTTCTTTATACCAGAACAGAGACTGATTTATGTATGTAATACTACGTTTGCCTATAGTTGTTTACATCTTGTGTTTATTATACTTGGTAAACATGCCTATCTGGGTAGATATAATTTCCAAAGATAAGCTCGTTCGTGAATTAAGCCTGCTAGGTATAGAAGTTGAAGGTGACGTAAACACATTACGTCAGAGCCTTAAAGATCATATGAATTCTCTCTCCCAGCCTGAACAAATAAGAATCTTCAATGTTGGAAATGTCAGCGGTATGGGCATCTGTCTAGAGAATGTCAATCTTAGTTTACGTAGTTTATTTATATATGTATATATGCTCACTTGGGATAGTAGAATATAATACTGATGAATATAAGTATTTGGGCTGATTGTGTCATTCTTTTCGATGTTTGAGTTACTAGAATGAGTTTCTGTATAGGTGGTTCAGGTCTTACTAATGTGACGCAAACTAAATTCTAGAAAAGAGTGAGTAGAAGTTAGTCGGCGTCCATGACCACATTGTAAAATAACATCTTAGGCAGGTCAAAATATGTAATGCTATCGAGTAAATTCAAGCATGTTTGTTATAAATGAAAAGAGCTGAATGTTAAAGCTAAATACTTTGTATTGTGACACATGTTAAATTAGCATATCTATGGTTCTGCTTTCCTGTTTGCGCCTGTTCTTTGTTTCAGTTACCTTTCCTTAAACATTGGCAGTTCTACAGTCTGTATGCCTGGAGTGTTCGGCAGTCGAGCGCTTGGAGGATCCGGCCAACCCCCGAGTGCCCAGCTGACCGACATAGTGGCTTTGGAACTATGGATTCCTGGAAAGCGGTGGAACGGGATTGCGATCCGGCAATCCGATGATTATCGTCACCCGAGTCTTCACCTGGAACACCGCAATGTTGTGCTATGGCGGCTGAAGCAAATTGGAGTATATTTTCAGCGCTGGAATAGTCTACATGAAAGCAGGTGTGGTGATCGTGATATTGGGAACGATGGAAGATTTGCTTTGAAGTTACCGCTGGAATCCAATAGTGTTTATGTTCCCCTCCCAACGTGGGATTGCTTCTTTGGACATTACTGTCAACCCTATGGACTCTTTTCTGTTACCCGGAGGGTGTAGGGAGAGCTATTGAACCGAAAGTGCCTTTTTTCGGTTCAGTCATACATCTGTGTGCTCCTCCCTACTGAAGAACATTTGTGAAGCCTGCCAATGTTCCTGTGTTCCGTGTGGTTACCCCTTCCCTTTTCACCCTATTCCTTGCGCATCTCTACTGCGCACATCCCTTCCACTCGCGAACCTGATATATGCGCGGTTATCTCAACGGACTTCATCATTCGATCGGCTCACTAAGTGGCGTTTGGTTCTTTAGAACGGGATTCAGTCTGTGAATCCAACTCAAGTGCACCATGAACTTGCCAGGATAACATGGTGAATGAGAAGATGAGCAAGTGGATTGTAACCGAGGGACGGTTAGAGTTGATTTCGTCTAAGCAAACATGGAAGAAGGATTTCCAATAGGACTTAGACATGTGTGCGTGTGATAGTTTAAATGGTACGTTATTGTTCTATTATATTTTGGTTACTGTTTGTGACTGATCGACTGATCAGAGATCAATTTCTGTTATGTATTCATTATTTTGTTTTTTATATAATCCACACTTATTTTCTTATTAAAAGCTTATCTTTTATGCTACGCCATTTGTTATCATTTAAGAGTTATTATCATTCTCTATCCTATAACGAAGTTAGTTCAGTCCATGCAAGTTATAGTCAGTAATTATGTTTATATGCATGTTCAATTAGGAAAGAAAGATGAGTGGTTGGCCGCCTTCTATGGGCCCGAGGCAGGCTGTTTTCTTGTAATTAACTTCATTAGATATCTGGAGCACTTTGCTAAAATACAGCATTACCATAACCCAGCGATCCCGGATGGTAGCAGCAATAAATTATATTAGATGCGTGGTTTATTCATGGGTAGCATCGTAATCTCTCTCTACGTACAAATAGTTAAGCAGAGCGAGGTAATAATACGCTACAAATGCTTAGCAGAGCGTGGTTCTACACGCCACACATATATATGCTATATTGTTCTTGGTTCATTTAAGTTTTCACATTGTGTATGATTGAATTTTCTTTCTAATTTTTCTTAACATTTCCCGGAAATTTTCTGGGTTGGGATTAACTGTTGTAAGTTGATAGTAAACAAAACCTATTGCTATCCATGATTTGACAAATATCTTGTTTTCAGTTGGTGGCTCTATTCCCAATAAAGTTTGGTGCCATTCCTGTAGCTGCGAGTTAAGCCATATTTTCTTCAAAATATTTTTTGCTTCCTCCCACACTAGTTTTGCTGCTCCACAGTTGGTCAATCGGTGTTTCAAAGTATCAATGTATCCGCATTTTTTGCATGCAGGGGAGTCTACCAAGTAATGACGATTTTTTTCCCTCCGTGGTTATAATTTTGTTAATATACCAGTATACTATGGATTTCCATTTTATAGGAATGTTTGCTTGATGTAAATTTTGCCACATTTTTGCCCATCTATTATTTGGAAAACTATTAACTATATTCGGAGTCTGGAAAGTGTTTTTTATTATGTTCTTGTATATATTTTTTGTTTCTATTGTATCATTTGTCGAGATTTCCAAATTATCATAATCTATTTCCTTTAGGTTTTCATGCATGGCTTGCGGTAATTTCGTTTGTTTATTTTTCAGTAAGCTGATTTGTTTTTTCCAAAATTCTTTGTCCATCGGATCACTTTTCCCATTTTTCGCTCTCATGATATTTCTTATTAGTAGGGCTTGAGATTTTTCCTTGACCGCTATCAATTGTAGGCCACCTTTCTTATATGGTAGGAATAGTTGTTCTTTCTTTAATTTTTGTATCCTTTCCATATGTAATATCTAGCTGCTCATTCCAGGATGTTGGCCTATTTTATTGGAAGGGGTAAAATTTGTGCCAAATACCATAATATTGATAGAGAAAACAGATTAACATTCCATATTATTGCCATTAAGTTCAGTTCTCTATGTATTTGTGTGAACATTCTTACTCTAACTATCGTTGTTGTTTTTGCCCAGTTTTTTTCAATCATCTTATTAAAGGAAGCACATGCTGTTAGTCCTAACTTTTTTTCTTCCTTAGTTATTGATATGTTACAGCATGTTTGTGTGTTAGGTCATTTGCCTAGAGGCAGGACGAAATATTTTTTTTTAGGTTAGGACTTGCCGTGGAGGCTTCGTAATATGTTTGTATTATCTATGGGATTTTACTGCAGTCATCTGCATTTTACAGCAGTATCAAAACATCGTCGGCATATACTCTGCAAATGAATAGTGGCGTAGTTTTTCGTGGTGTCTTAAACATCTTCTGATGTATCATTGATAATGGACATCCTTGTCGGACTGACGATGTCATTTGAATGTGTTGTGTGAAGAAACCATTTACTTGGATTGAGCTGTATGAACATTTATAAATATTCATAATAGCTTTACTGATTTTTTTCTGGAATGCAGATATGTTCCATTAGTTTTTGTAAATATTGGTGATTGAGATGATCAAATGCTTTATTAAAATCCACTGATAGTAGAGCGCCACTTTCCTTTTGATGTTCTTCATAACATAAAATTGTATCTCTTATGCATGTCAGGTTGTGTATTATCGTTTTGTTCAGTATACTGCACGTTTGACCAATTTCTAACATATTTTGAAAGGCAGGTTTAAGTCTATTGGCTAATACTTTCATGAATAGTTTGTAGTATGTATTTAACAGTGTATGGTCGATAGTCTAATATATTTGTTGGATTCTTGATTTTAGGTATAAGTGTTATTATTCCTTCTCCAAACCCGTCTACCACCGTTCCATTTTCTAGAATATAATTAAAGAGTTCCACTAGGTTTTCCTTCACCAGTATCCAATTACTCTTAAAAAATTGATATGTTAATCCATCAGGTCCTGATGCGGTCTTTGTTTTTGTACTGTCTAGTGCTATTTTTATTTCTTCTTCCGTTATTGGGCTTTGAAGTTCTTGTTGTATATGAAAGTATGTGTTTAATTTTTGTTTCTGTATATGTTGATGCCGTGTATAGTGTCCTAAAATATGTTTCTAGTTCATTAATACACCCAGCGTTGGAAGTAATGTTTTTACCATCTGCTGTTTGGAGGTTCGAGATGTATTTTCTTCTTCCACTTCGTTTTTCTTTCATCAAGTGATAAAGAGCACAACGTTCGTCTTCGCTGACCGTCGGGGTTCGTGCCCATATCTTTGTTCCATTCATTAGTCGATTATGAATTATACATATTTTCTCTTTTGTTTTTTTAATGTATAACCATTTATTACCAGTTGTTCTTTGTACTTCGTTCAGTTCATTTAGTAACTTATAGTAGAAATGTAGTGTCGAACGAATATCTTGTGCTCGAAGTATTCCTGCATATTTATAAAATGATTTAACACCAGGCTTTATGATGTTCATCCATTTTTGCATGATATTATATTTTGAATTTCGTGCTCTATTGTGAGGTTTTGTAAAAGTCTCTGTGAACTGTTGTTGGTATTCTTGTATTTGTAATAGAGATTCGTTTAGTTTCCAGTAGGTTCTTCCATATCTAGGTAGATAAGTATCTATCTTTAGCGAAATTAGTACGCCATCATGGTCGGAGAAGGGTGTGGGTAGAACTTTTATTCTATATATCTCTTGGGAATGTGTTCTAGTTATGTAAAAGCGATCCAGCCGGGAGTCTCCATTTTGTGTTTGGAATGTATATTGTACCATATTACCATACTTATGTTCCCAGGCATCTACTATTTGTAATTCTTGTCTTGAATTTTCCAAAATTGGGGATGGATTATAATTTCCCGTCTGGTCTTTAACGTGTAGTACACAATTCCAGTCTCCACCTAATAATAAGCGGTTGTATCTGTTGCGTAGGAAGAACGGAAGTTCTTTGCTTATAAACTGTTCTCTTTCTTGTCTATGGTTTGTTCCCGATGGAAGATAGATGTTTAAGATTCGCATATCGTTTATATCCAGTGCTATTATTCTACCACTGGAATGTGTTTCAATGTTTTTTACGTTAATTCGAACTCGATAAGCAATTGCTGTTCCAAGGTTTCTGTCGCCAGTATTTACTATATATTCGTATTGTGGGTCTAGAAAATCTAGATTGGTGTTGTTTATCTCTTGAAGAAGTAGTCCATCAATGTCGTTTTGTCTTATGCAAGTGTTAAGCATTTGCTGTTTATTTTTCCCTTGTAAGCCTTTTATATGCAGTGTAGCATAATTGCGTACTATTATCATTATGCTAATTCCTATCCACAGGGCAATAAAGTACGATCTGTGGCATAGGTATGTTCTTTTCTCATCATCATACATTTTATGCTGAGGCTAAATCTACTTGCCAGTTATTTTCTTCATTTGGAGTATTTATCCCTTCTTTTTGTTTTTTTTTGTACCTTGAATTTCTTTCTTATTTTCATTTGTTCTACCGTATATTGCATAGGGGTGAGGTCGTTGGTTACTTTTTGTCTTACTGTTGTTATTGAGGTGTGTTATTTGTTTCTGTTGCAGCATTTGCTTGGGTTTGTTCCTTCATCTGCGAGCCTCGAATTTTTTTGTAGGAAGTTCATTTGAATCTTCTAACTGTGACGTACTTTTTGCGGTTGTTTGCATTACATTCTGTTGAATACTCGATTGTATTTTTGAAGAGTTTGATGAAGTTTGCACAGTTGTTTCCCTTTCTTTCTTTTTTATTGTTACTCGATTCTTTTTTGCTGTGTCTACTGATAAGTTCTTATTGTCTTTTTAGCCACCATTTCAGTTGTTATTTTGGATATTTCTGTTTCAGTCTATCCGTTGCCGTGGTGTAGTAGGTAGAGTCCCTACCTTCCACTCCGGCGACCCGGGTTCGATTCCCGGCGGGGTAGGGGATTTTAAATCTCCACCTTGGGTCTGGGTGTGTGTCCTGTCTTGTGTTTGTATGTGTGAATAAGATAAAAAGGTTAACAAAGTTGAACAAAAAAGGAATAACAGTGTAAACGAAAGGAAAAAAAGACAAATATTAATAAAAAATAAAATGTCGGTCGCCGTGGCGTAGTCGGTAGAGTCCCTACCTTCCACTCCGGCGACCCGGGTTCGATTCCTGGTGGGGTAGGGGATTTTAAATCTCCACCTTGGGTCTGGGTGTGTGTGTCCTGATTTTTGTCTATGTGAGAATTAAAGAAAGTTAAACAGGTAAAACAAACAAATAAAAAGGTAAAACAATAAGGAAAAACTAGTATAAACGAAAAAAATAAATAAAAATTGTATTAAGATTAACAAATATAAAAAAAACGACGTGTCGGTTTCTTCCTCTATTGTTTCTGTTACCTCCATGGAGATTGCGTTGTTGTTTTCTGTTGTTATGTTTGTTTCATCTGGCGATGTACCCTGCACATTGTTATGTTTGTTTCATCTGGCGATGTACCCTGCACATTGTTATGTTTGTTTCATCTGGCGATGTACCCTGCACATTGTTATGTTTTGTTTCATCTGGCGATGTACCCTGCACATTGTTATGTTTGTTTCATCTGGCGATGTACCCTGCACATTGTTATGTTTGTTTCATCTGGCGATGTACCCTGCACATTGTTATGTTTGTTTCATCTGGCGATGTACCCTGCACATTGTTATGTTTGTTTCATCTGGCGATGTACCCTGCACATTGTTATGTTTGTTTCATCTGGCGATGTACCCTGCACATTGTTATGTTTGTTTTCATCTGGCGATGTACCCTGCACATTGTTATGTTTGTTTCATCTGGCGATGTACCCTGCACATTGTTATGTTTGTTTCATCTGGCGATGTACCCTGCACATTGTTATGTTTGTTTCATCTGGCGATGTACCCTGCACATTGTTATGTTTGTTTCATCTGGCGATGTACCCTGCACATTGTTATGTTTGTTTCATCTGGCGATGTACCCAGCACATTGTTATGTTTGTTTCATCTGGCGATGTACCCTGCACATTTTCACTTAATAGTAATTTCCGTGGTTGTGTATTTGCTTTGTGTTGTTTTTCTTTATGGGCAGTTTTCTTTTTTATGATCCGCGGCGTTACATACCAAACATAACGATGGTTGCCCTGCATATGTTATGTGCGCTGTGTAACCTGCTATTCTTATAGCACTATGTATATGTTGTCTCATTTCCATTTTAATTGCTTTGATTCCATTGTTAACTGGTAATGGAAAATTTGTACTTCATTGTTCGTTTCTTATCGAAAGAACTGTACCGTAACTGTTTAGTGCTGATAGTTGTGTTCGGAACTTCTGGTGGCAGGTTAAACACTCTTACAGTTGTCGCAGTATAATCTGCTTTCGTGATTTCAACTTGGGTTTGTTCACCATTATCATATCTAAAAATTGTTTTATCCTCATATTTCTGTATGATTGTTTCATATGCGGTGGTTGAAACGAGTTTCACATATAACGATTTTCTTGTGTGTTTAATTCTAACATTTCCACTTGTTCACTTGTTAACTTTAAAGTTTGTTGGATCCTTGTACGTAATTCCATTGCTGTTGGACGGGGCGCACTTTGTTCAAATTGAACTTTAATTGTATTCACACGACGGATTGTCGCCATTTCTGTTTTCACTTTTTTTAAACTTGTTTAAATAATTTGAAACGTAAATACTTACGTAAATGCTCTGTTACTGCACTTGCTGTTAATGTTTAAGTTAAATCTATCCGCAGGTTACTTTTAACTCTCTCCACTAAGCACAGAAATACAACCTAACTCTGTTGTGGTCAAGCCACAACTGTTATCAAACAAAACTGAAGTAACAAATAAATACGAAAATAAAGGCGTTTATAAACTGAAGTGCAAAAATGCGACAAGTTTTACATCGGTAGAACAACAAGATATTTTAACACATGATACGCTGAATATTTAAAACAAATATTAATAACGAAGAAAAATCAAGTTTTGCCATACATATACTACAAGCGTGTTATCAGTTCGACAAAATCGGTAATCTATTATATCAATATTACACAGAGAGAATAACAACAAGATTAGCATCCTAGAAAGACATATAAATCTTAAAAGAAGCTAAGAATACAAACATGCTCAACGAGAACACGCCCGAAAACATGAATACGTTGTACAACTTATACAACAACATTAGTACCAGTTGAAATGCAGAAGATGAAACATTGTTTTAAAAGGTCTTCGTATTTTAACTACTTGACGAAGATTTCTAACAGAACTTTATTTTAGTTGAGGACAACGTAATTTTATATTTCAATGTTATACTTGTTTACATGTCTGGATATAATACAGAAAAATGAAGCTGATCTTCAAAAATCGCTGCATTAACTAAATGGTACATATAAATCATATGACTTTAAAATTTTCAACAAGGAGTACGAAAATTATGACTATTGAAGGTAAATACCCTGTGAGATCTAAAATTATTCTAGAATGTCGAAGTCAATAGCAGGTGTATAGTCTTTATACCCGTATATAAGAATGAGTGCCTGCGAGTCTGTTTGTCTGTCCTTTATGGACTCAAAAACTATTTGACCGATTTGAATGTAGTGTTCACAATCATTTAGATATCAGAATCAGAATCAATGTTCGTTCAGTGTTGAATGAACGAACAAGTCTGCATAGAATGCGGCTTTTTTATGGCGGCTACTATGCACTTCTGTCGACACTGTAAATTTTGTCGACATGGGTACGAAGGCCGAGCCCATAAACCCCATGTGGTGAGTTTTGAAGTGTCATAAAACACTTTGAAAGTTTGAATAAATATAATATTGTATGTTAATTAATATTTGTGTTTATATTTGCGTCATTCGCTCTTTCCATGGCTGTGTCCAATAGCATATTTGGGCTCCGGATGATTGGCTCGTGTGTGACCTAGTTAGGTTTATTTTGTTTATTTATTAGTTGTAGTGTATTTTTCTTAATTATATCCCATTGCGCTGGCATGGGTGACCATTCTTGAATGTTAAATATTTCCCATTGCATTGGGATGGGTGACCGTTCATGAAATGTGTCATTTATTTTTGCAATTTTTCCAAAAATATATGATTTATGTAAATATTTCAATTTAGTATAATAAAATATAATTAAATGTATGTTTTTATGCATGTTTTAAATATTTCTTAGGCTATTTTGAGCTAAAAAAGCTTTACGAAAGCCTAAGAATTGGTGCAATAAGACACGGACCGCCTCGAAAATATTTGGGCTTCGAAAATTTTTCGAGGCGATGGACTCTAATATTTTTATAGTAATGGGTGACTGTTCGTGATTTGTGTGACTATTTTCCTAAGCTTTTTGAGAATGTATATAATTTTTTGTAAATATTTTGATTTAGTGCTCTTAAATGTAATTAAATGTATGTTTTAATATGTATTGTAGTAATTTCTTTGCCTATTTTGAGCATAAAAAGCTTTACGAAAGCCTCAGAATTAGTGTAATAAAACACGGACCGCCTCGAAAATATTTGGACTTTGAAATTTTTCTTGAATTTTTTGGACTCTAATATTTTTCCATTGGTCTTTCATCAGACCTCTTGGAATATTGGCGGGTAGTGGTCCCGTCGTTTGGGGTTCCACGTTCGCGCTGATTTTTAATGGACTCATTTAGATACCGTAAATACTAGGTCTTATAGGGCAGGAGCTATAAAAATGTATTGATGCACTAAAAAAGTAGCCTTTTGTAAGCTTAAATGGCTTACGCTGCCTAAACCATAAAAAATTCACCAAATTAACGTACACGGAATTGAATATCTCAAAAAATTCTATAAAAATTACCCTACACATTTTCTATCTTATAAATCACAATAACCATTTTTGTATTTCAGCTCATTCATGTCAAGAAGTTCGGGATAAGTATATTCCCGGGCAACGCCGAGTACTCAGCACGGGGATAAAAAATGATTACGATATAAATTTATAATTATTTTTCTTTTTACTTACTCAACTAAACATATAAACACATTTATTTAGGCGTAGCAGCGCATGCCGAGTATTAGCTAGTTTTAAATATTTAGACTGTTATAGGCCAATTAGTTTTAACTTCGAAGGAGCTATGGATAAAAATTGAATGAATTTCAGTCAGTATGTGGAACGATTAAAAATAAATCAAGGAAAGATACAAAACATAAAACTCTATATAGTTATGGCGATTCCTACACTGCTTGATGGTTGTGAAATTTGGATCCCAATGAAAACACAAAGAAATAGAGTTCAGTGGACGGAGATGAGGTTCCATGGGCAATTCAAAGATTAAACTAAGTAATTAAAATTGGAATTGGACAAATAAAAAATCAATAGTAGAACCACTGTATAATAACGTAATCATTTATAGACGAAAGTGCAATGAACATATAGACAGAATGAGTGAGGAACGATATCCGCTACCGGCGAGGAACTATCAATCAGGAGAACGACGAGATATTGGACGTCCTTAGTAAACCATCAGATGACGTCTTGTTAAACCGAAACGGACTATGGGCTAATCCTTGAAGAGACGATGATGATGCTTTCTCGATAATACTCGTCTTATGACTAGCTTCACCTAGGGTCAAAAAGTAAATTCAGATAAAATATTAGCTAAGAAATTAACATTTAAATACTCACTCACTCACTCACTCATTCACTAGCAATATCGAGCCCATAGGTTCATGGCCGCGGTGAAATAAGCTCTCCATACATCCCTATTCTGAGCTAATGTTTTCCAATTATCCCCCGCATAACCTACTTCCAACAAATCATGGTGTTACTTTTCCCACCTCGTTATTGGTCTATCAACTGGGCGTTTTCTAACTGGTTTTCCTACAAGAAGCTTCCATGACCCTCTTCCATTCCCCATTTGTGCCCCATGTCCTACTAATCGCATCTACGAGTCTTAACTGTTCTTATTATATCTGGCTTCCTATAAAGACCATGTAGTTAATTGTTATGTTGTCTTCTCCATTCACCTGTCTGTTCATCTCTCTTTGATCCAAAACTTTTCCTAAGAACTTTATTCTCAAATACTCGTAATCTCCTTTCCTCCCTTAAAGTAAGAGTCCACGTTTCGCATCCATATAATATAATTGGTAGAATAATAGTTTTATATATTTTCAGTTTAACGTTTTTTTTAAAGGAGTTGGGACGTCAAGAGTCTCTGTAATGTATAATAGCACGAATTTCCAGAATCGAGCCTATGTACAATTTCTTTGTGCATCTCATTCCTATATTTGTGATTATTGTTCCTAGGTATTGAATTCAGCCACTTCCTCAAAATTTCCCGTATGTGTCAAATTTATAACCAACATTGTAGGTGTTTATTAATTTCTGATGTCCTATGATGTAAATATGTCAATTATATTATTCTGCAACGTCATTTCCTGGAAAATAATTCGTCTAAGAAAGTGCAAACAGTGGTTTCTTTTTTTTTTTGTGGTGTAATCAATTGCTACAAATGTTTTTATATTATTTCCCGCATGCGCTATCTGCTGACATTCATGCACTACATACAATCTGGTAGCCGTATTTTTTAGAGAGTCAGTCACTGCAAAATAATGGTATGACCTATTCAGAATGTTAAAAAAGGAGGCGCTTTCTTTAATATGATAAACTTCAATTGATAAATTCGAGGCGAAACACGACTGTGATTGGTTGTAAATAAAAATATTTGTAATATGGTTGTTGCATGAGTTATATAGTAAGCATAAACTAACAGTTTATTAATACCATTTAGTTGTAGTAAATACTTACAAATTAATTAAAACATGATCTGTTCACATTTATCGAGTATTAACTGCTGTCTCATTTCATTGTAATGTCGGCTATTATCATACTGTCTTGATTTCAATTCTAGTCCTAGAAATCATTATATTAACCAATCCTGGATTGAGGAATGGAGTTGTTGTAGCCCGCGTTATATTAAAAAAATGTAGGCCTAATAGCGCGTTATTAAACATAGGCTCAATTCTGGAATTGCATGCTATTATTTATCACCCATCATATCATCGGGGTAACGTAACTCCGCCTGCCAGGTACAATTCCGCTAATGCCAGGAGAAAAAACCAGAAATGTTATAAAAGACATCCTGGGGCATTAGATAAAAAAAAGTGTATTATAGGGACTCTTGTCGCCCCAACTTCTCTGAAAAAATATTAAACTGACTATTTAACTCATGCCCCAAATGCTAGTCAATAACCAATCATGTTTCAATGAATGTTGTTTTACAACCAATGACAGTCGTGTTTCATCTCGCTCTTTATCGATTTCTTTTTATCAGGTCCTGCTTTTGTGATAAAGAAAGCTCCTCCTTTTTAATGTTCTGTACAGGTCAAAGCATTATTTTTCTCCAACAAATACATTGAATATAGCAAATAATGAAAAGTTTCCTTGATTTTACTGACTTGTTTACTAAACAAATAAATGAATAACCCGTAATGTTTATTATGATATATAGTTTGATGTGTTTCATCATTTCTTCACTTGGGCGCATTCTTACAATATTGCGATCTTATTTGTCAATAAATAAAATGATCAAGCAGCAGTGAATGAACATAACCTCACATTTCTGATTTGTTCTCAAACATCGCTGTTTACATTAAATATATAAATATTTTAAAATAACTATAGTTAAACAATGATTTGTGAGTAAACAGCTTAATTTTATTCGTTAAATAGTCCTAACAAATGCCACTCTTGATTTCCAAATTCTCTAGATATATTAACTCCTCACTTCGTGAGTCGTGAATTTATCGATAATTTGGAAATCACTCGTGACATTATTTATGAAAAATATATAAAACTGTTATTCTCCCAGTTATATTATATGGATGTGAAACATGAACTCTGACTTTAAGGGAAGAGAAAATATTAAGATTATTTGAGGATAAAGTTCTAAAGAGAATTTTTGACCAACGAGAGATGAACAGGCGAATGGAGAAGACTACTTAAGTGAGCTACATGATTATATAGGAAATCAGATGCTATAAAGAACGTTAAGTGTCGTAGACTGCGATGGGCAGGACATGTGACACGAGTGGGGAATGAAAGAGGGACATGGAAGCTTCTTGTAGGAAAATCAGAGGGAAAATAGCCAGTTGAGAGACCAATAATGAGGGGGGGAGAATAACTCCATGATTTGATGGAAGTAGGTTATACAGGAGATGACTGAAAAACATTAGCTCAGGATAGGGATGTATGGAGAGTTTTTGTCCGCGTGGCCATGAACCTATAGGTTCTATAGAGCCAATGAGTTAGTAGTGCATTACATCTCGGTTTCGTCGTTCCTATTTCGACTTTTGATACATGCTGTAGAGCCTGTGCAGTAGACATTGTCTACATATTAAGGGTTTTTGTTACAACTTTGCAACTCAAACCTTGTTTATAAGTTAGACTATTTAACTCGTACTCCAAACGGGAGGCAATGACCAATCACGTTTCAATGAATTTTGTTTTACAACCAACCGCAGTTTCACATCGATATATATCTACTTCTGTTTATCATAAGTAATGCCACGAGTGATTTCCAAATTATCGATAAATTCACGACTCACGAAGTGAGGAGTGAATTTATCTAGAGAATTTGGAAATCAAGAGTGGCATTTGTTAGGACTATTTAACGAATAAAATTAAGCTGTTTACTCACAAATCATTATTTAACTATAGTTATTTTAAAAATATTTATATATTTAATGCAAACGGCGATGTTTGAAAACAAATGAGAAACGATAGGTACGCTTCTACTGCTTCTTTTGTTTTTATCACTGCAACCAGATCATACTATTTATTGCCAAAGGAACGCAATATTGTAAGAATGCTCTCTAGTGGAGAAAAAATGAAACACATCAATCTGTATATTAATTCATTTTTGATGTCGTATGATGTAAATATGACAATTATATTTTTTCTCGATTATTACCTGGGAAAAAATACATTTAAGAAAGTGCAAACAGTGGTTTCTTTTTTTGGTGGTATAATCAATTGCTACAAATGTTGACATGTAAGCACTATTATATACAATCTGGTAGCCGTATTTGTTATAGGCTCAGTCACTGCAAAATAACGGTCAGACCTGTTCAGAATATTAAAAAGGAGGAGCTTTGTTTAATATATGATAATCCTAACACTGATAAATATTTCGTGAAACACGACTCTGATTGGTTGTAAAACAGAAATCATTGAAACGTGATTGGTCATTGACTCCCATTTGGGGCATGAGTTAAATAGTCATATTAAATAAAGCTCGTCATTTTTAATATTTTGAACAGGTCAGAGCATTATTTTGCAGTGACTGACTCTCGAACAAATACTTTGAATATAGCAAATAATGAACAGATTCCTTTGAACTACACATTTGAAATTGTATTTTTAAATAATGTCGGCCGCGGTGGACTAGTGGTTATGCTCCTTGTCTCTGGTCCCGAGGTTCGCGGGTTCAAACCCGGCCGGGGTCGATTGATTTTTTAGGATGGAAAATCCAAGGAGCAAGTCTTCCGGGAGGGACTTTAAGCCGTGGATCCCGAGTCTGAAGATTTTCAGGCTCGTAAAAATTCCTTAAGCCTGAATGAAAAGGCCTCTAAGCAAAATTTACCTAATTTTCTCGTCCAGTACTACCTTGGTTTCCTAGATGTCAGTATGAGGCGGAACACAGACCACGGACCACTCAAAATGGCATCTATACGAAAACAAGTGTAACTAAATTAGTATGGTTCAAATTCTTCCCTGTAGGGGGAGAGCGCCTAAATCTCTGTAAAGGGAAAACATGGGCTTACAATACAATTTTTAAATAATTATTTTTTTAAGAATAAGAATAAATTTTATTTACAAATAAATGATATACACAGTATTGACACCCGAATGAGCAAGTGCTCGTGCTCGGGCGCAATTTTACGGAGTTGTTTCCTAAAAAAATTAATTAGTAACTTATAATGTTCGTTATAATATACAGTTTGATGTATTACATTTTTTCTCCACTAGGGTGCATTCTTACAATATTACGATCCTATTTGGCAATAAATAATATGATCTAGTTGCAGTGGATTAACTAAAGAAGCATAACCAAATATTTCTCATTTGTTTTCAAACATCGCCGTTTACATTAAATATATACTGTACATATTTTAAAGTAACTATTTTTAAATAATCCACCGCTGAGGTCTCGAGGTAGCGTTCTGCCTTGTCACGCACCGGGCCCGGGTTCGATTCCCGGTCGGGCCAGGCTTCTGGGTGAGGTTTTTTTCGGGGGTTTTCCTCATCTGTAAGACAAATGTCAGCATGCTTTGGGCCAAACGGTCCCCGAAAATCATCTGGCCATCATCATCATCATTATCATCATCATCCATTACCGGTGTGGAAAGCAACGGGAAACTACCACACCTACAATTCCCTGGTAAAGCTGCAAAGCATAGCATGAAAATGCTATGATTGCAATGAAAGACCTGCCCTCGGGCAGAATTAATATGGATGGATGTGTGGATGGATATTTAAATAATGATTTTTGAGTAAACAGCATAATTTTATTCGTTAAATAGTCTTAACAAAAGCCACTCTTGATTTCCGAATCTCGTAGATCAGCGATGTAAAACACGAGCTCCGTGAGACAGTGCGCTCCGATATGCACCGCTGGACAGGTAACGCTACCTGGTGACTTGGTTCAGTTTCACTCGTCAAACGTAATAATTAGCATGGCTACGTTCAACGTGGAGACCTTGTGAGAATCAAGCCTTCGTATTTTTTTTTTTGCACAGAATATCTTTTCTAATTTTGTAACGGTTAAATTAGCTAATTCGATGAAAAAACAAGACAAACACATAAAAATCGCCTTTAAAACTAATAACAAATTCAACATCGTATCAAACAAACTTTAAGTAACAAATAAATACGAAAATAAAGGTGTTTATAAACTAAAGTACAATATTGCGAAAAGTTTTACATCGGTAGAACAACAAGAAATTTTAACACAAGATATACTGAACATTAAAAATATTATTATTATTATAAGTATTATTATTATTATTATTATTATTATTATTATTATTATTATTATTGAATCTGCATATATTTTGAAACCCTATTTCGCTACAAAGGCATGTTAAGGTACGTACACACTTGCGCGCCGCGCGCGCGCACCATGTTCGTCAGATTTGGACGGGGTTTTAAGGTGCGCGCGAACGGCGCGCGCGTCTCTCACCACGATCCACTCATTGTCGGTTTTTTCCACAAACACTTTGATGGTTCGCTGTTTAGATTTGGACGGGTACCTGAGAGGTTCGTTGTTTTCGGTGCGCACGTATTATTTGAGTATGGAGTGGTCAGAGGAAAACATGTTAAAACTTATTGATATTTATAGAAGCAAGCAATTATTGTGGGATCCTCAACATAAGGATCATTTTTAAAAATCATTGAAAGGAGATGCCTGTTTTTTTTAATGTTGTGTGTTTTTTTTTTCATGTGTACTGTAATTGTATGAATAAATTAGAATTATTTAGAAAACATTATTTATTTAAGACGTTCATTTCATAATATTATGTATGAAGTATCACAAAACAATACAATATATAAACACATTTATTACTAATTATTTATTTATTTCTTCAAAGACTCCAAAGAGCAAGATTGCTCATGTTAAGGGGCAATATACAAAAAATAATGGCCATAAAACAATTAACAATAAAAACAAGAAAACAAATTCAGGCATAAGTTTAAGTAATACAAACTACTATAGATGCACAATATATATATACACATATAAATACAATATTTAAACAGGATAATATTAATAATAATAAAATTAACAAAATTAACTAAGAAAGCAATGAGAAAAATATTTTTTAATACAATTAGAAAAATGTTTAACATTCGTGAAATGTTGATATTCAATAGGTAAGTTATTGTGATGGTTGATTAATGCATAACGAATCCCTTTTATACCTTTTTTTTTAGAAACTAGTATCTTTGTGCAATAAAGTACGACCTCTAGTATAATAATCATGTACATATTTATTAAAAATTAAGGCCATGTTATGGTGAGATAGATTCTTAATAATTTTAAACATATATATACAAAATCATATATTTTTTTAAATTCCTTTAATGCTATAATATTTGAAAAAGTATAAATAAAGTTATAAGATGTAATAAGTAATTAAGCGTGACCAGACGTCCCAATTTTGGCGGGACAGTCCCGATTTTTAACAATTTGTCCCGCGTCCCGCGGCATTTTAAGAAAAGTCTCTATTTTTGGGAAAGAATGCAGGACAAGCGGGAGAACGGAAAGGGAATAGACATGGTTGGTTACACCTGCTCTGCAAAATGTCTACTGAAGGTTTGTGGGTTTCCTATGGATCGCAGGAGGTTCGTTGAAATTAATCATTTCGACGAACATAACACGCGCCGCGCGTATGTGTACGTACCTTTAGAGTTGTAGCTTATTATAACAATATTATGTTACACATGTCCACCGCTGCGGTCTCGAGGTAGCGTGCTGCTTTGTCACGCAGCTGGCCCGGCTTCGATTCCCGGTCGGGACAAGCTTCCTGGGTGAGTTTTTTTTTTCCTCACCTGTAAGACAAATGTCAGGTAGCTTTGAGGTGCAAAAGGTCCCGAACATCATCTGGCCACCATCATCATCATTATTATCCCTAGGTGTGGAAAGCAACGGGAAGCTACCACACCTATAATTCCTTAGTTAAACTGCAAAGCATAGCATGGAAATGTTATTATTGCAGTGAAGGACCTGCCCTAGGACAGAACACTATAGAATAGAATACTGTACATTGTAAACAGAAATATTATCGTATGGTTTTGAATGAGTGTTATTTACATAAATCGTCTATAAGTGTCTTAGAAAATACATGTTATGAATGTTTGTTATGAAGTTCATAAAATGTTTATAATAATTTTTAGTTCTTAAAAATCACTTCACACATTGAGGCAGAAGCCTCATCATCATTTAAAAGTAAGTTTAACCAGAATCGTTGTCTTTCGAATATAGGACAATCTAATGAAACATGTTTTACAGATTGTATTGATTCTAGACATTTACAATTATGATCGGTGTCTGGTTAATTTCTTCTTCTTCTTAAACTTAATTTGTAGGATTTTCATCCTGTTTATTTCCAAAATCACTCCTCGGAGGAAGACGTACTGTATGTGCTTTCACTGTCTATCCATCTCTTGGCTGGTCTTCCTCTTGTTCTTCTCCCGTCCATTGGTATATCTTCTTAGCTCTTTTTGCAAGCCGGTTTTCTTCCATTCTTTCTATATGACCCTTCCAATATTTTCGTCTATCTATAATAAATTTGGTTATGTCTTGAATATGGCATTTGTCCCTAATTTCTGTGTTGTGTATTTTATCAAATAATGTTTTCCCCTGAATAGTTCTTAAGATTTTCATTTCGCATGTGCTTATTATTTGTTTAGTTTTTGTAGTATCAGCCCTAGTTTCTGCTCCATATACGACAACTGGTCGAACTATCGTTAATATCAAATCTCTTAAATAACTTCCAAATTTTCCATGGTCAGTGATAAATTGTGTTAAAATGAAATTTGGAATTAAATGTTTTATATTTAGCCTATGGTGTACTGTAGGAAAGAAAAGTTCTTTTGTGAAAACACCATTTGAATTCATTATCCAATGTTCATTGCAATCAGTGATGATATAGTCCAACAGTTTCTTTTTACATAGGATATTGGACACTTTGAAATGAATAATGAAGCTCAGAAGATGCTGTGGATTTATCTAGTTGATCAGTACGTTCATTTCCCACAGTCCCTTGGTGCCCTCGATCCAAGACAGACATAGGAGTTTTGTGTAATTTTTTGTTATGTTACTTCTTTATGTTAACATAACAAAAAATATTAACGAAGAAAAATCAAGTTTTGCCAAACATACACTAGAAACGGGTCATCAGTTCGACAAAATTGATAACACTATGCCACAATTATACAGAAAGAATAACAACAACAATATTAGCAACCTAGAAGACATAGAAATTGTAAAAGAAGCTGAGAATAAAGACTTGCTCAACAAAAACACGCCTGCAGACCTGAACCGGTTGTACAACTTATACAACAACATTAGTATTGTCGCCTCACTATTACGGTTGTCCAGCGGCTCGCTTTGTTTCCCAGCAGCTGTTATATATAATTAAATACAAAGATGCTGATAACCGCCACTATAATAATTACGCATGTTAATTGTTGTCAAGCATTGTTGTGTCACCCGCTTTTACACAAACGGAAAACCATCACAGTGAGGCGATAATACCAGTTGAAATGCAGAAGATAAAACATTGTTTTGAAAGGCCATCATATATTTAACTACTTGACGAAGTTTTCAAACAGAACTTTATTTTAGTTGAGAACGACTGGTTTATCAGGTAGGACTACTAATTTTATATTTTTAATATTAATTTAGTAAATGGGAGTAATAGACGAATACATATTGTTTTTAGACCATCTTCTAATATTGGTATAATATTAGATCCCACAATCCGTTTTGAGACTCATAGTAGCCAACCTGAGGAAGTTGACTCTGAAAAGAATGTCATATATGAGCCAACAGTTGACTATTATAAAGATAAATGTCATTTACTTACTTACTCACTGGCACTATCGAACGCGTAGGTTCATTACCCCACGGACATAAGCTCTCCATACACCCCTATCCTGAGCTAATGCTTTCCAATCATTCCCTGTATAATCTACTTCCCTCAAATCATAGTTAATGTTATTCTCCCACCTCATTCTTGGTCTACCAACTGGGCGTTTTCCCTCTGGCTTTCCTACAAGAAGCCTCCATGCAAGTGTTTCATTCCCCATACGTGCAACATGTCCTGCCCATCGCAGTCTACGAGACTTAACTGTTCTTATTATATCTGGCTTCCTATAAATACCATGTAGTTCATTGTTATGTAGTCTTCTCCATTCACCTGTCTGTTCATCTCTCTTTGGTCCAAAAATTTTCCTAAGTACTTTATTCTCAAATACTTTTAATCTCCTTTCCTCACTTAAAGTAAGAGTTCATGTTTCGCACCCATATAATATAACTGGTAGAATAATAGTTTTATATATTTTCAGTTTAACGTTTTTTGAAAGGAGTTGGGGCATCAAGAGTCTCTGCAATGCATAATAGCACGCATTTCCAGAATTGAGCCTATGTTTAATTTCTTTGTATATCTCATTCCTATTTGTGATTACTGTTCCTAGGTATTTGAATTCAGCCACTTCCTCAAAATTTCCCTAATTTGTCATTAGCTGTCCATTTCCATTATATAATGAATTTCTACGTATGACCATATATTTAGTTTTATTGATATTTACTTCCAGTCCTAATTTCTTAGTGTTACTCGACAGTGTGTGTGCGTGTTGTCCTTTAGAATCTCCTCGCTATCGGCCAATAATACTACATCATCAGCATAAACTAACACCTTATTAATACCATTGAGTTGTAAGCCTTCGTTGTTCTCTAAAGAGTTAATGGCGTGCTCTAGTACAAAATTAAATAGTAGAGGAGATAGTGCATCTCCTTGCTTCAACCCATTCTGGATTTCAAAATTATCCGAAAACTGTTTGCCTACACGCACCCTACTCTTTGTGTCATTTAGACACATTCGTATAAGTCTAACTACCTTTTTAGGAATTCCGAACTCCAGCAGGATACTATATAACTTCTCTCTCTTAATTGAATCGTATGCTTTTTTGAAGTCTACATACAGTTGATGTACAGTACCAATATATTCCCATTTCTTTTCTAAAATCTGTCTTATACTAAAAATCTGATCTGTTGTAGACCTGTTTCTTCTAAATGCACATTGATGATCCCCTACAATGTCATTAATATAGGGAGTAAGTCTGCTTACCAATATATTTGTTAGAATTTTGTACGAAGTTGAAAGTAATTAGATGCCCCTGTAGTTGTTGCAGTCAGTTTTATCTCCTTTCTTATAAATTGGTACGATAATTGATTCTTTCCATTCATCTGGAAGAGCTTCTTTTTCCCAAATCATACTAAGCAATCAGCGTATCTTGTCCATCAATTTTTCTCTCCCTGATTTTATCAGTTCTGCTGGGATCTCATCTGAACCTGATGCTTTATACATCTTCAATTTTTCAATCGCTATTTCAACCTCTAATGCACTTGGCTCTGCGATTAGCATTTCTGCTGTCCGTAAATTATCCTCCTCGATGTCCTGTTCTGTATGTACATTTAATAGCTGATTGAAGTAACTTTTCCATATATTTAATATACTCCTGGAATCTGCAATCATATCCCCAAATTCATTCCGAATTATGTTTGTTCTAGCCTGAAACCCTTTCTTCTCTATACTAATTCCCTGATACAATTCTCTAATGTTCCTATTTGCATTAATTTCATGATCATTAATCTTCTTTCTCAAATATTCCCTCTTTTTACTCTTTAGTAACTTGGTGGTTTCCCGTCTAATACTACCCAATTGCTCTAAATTTACCTCATTTGGCTCGTGTAACCATTTCATTTTTGCTAGCTTTCTTTTCTTTACAATGTCGGCACATTCCTCATCAAACCATTTTCTTGTTTTGCCTCTTTTTTAAACAACCAACGCTTTCTGATGCTGACAATTTAATAGTATCTCTTATAGCCTCCCATTCTTTATTTATATCAGTTTCTTCTTCGTTTGCCACATTGTCATCTGAAGATTCCAATACTTCAAATCTATTAGCAATTTTGATTTGTTATTCTTGCCGCATTTCATAATTTTTCAAGTTTTTTAATTCATATTTTACAGAATCATCTTTAGCGTTTGTTCCTCTCATAAGCGATAGCCGTTGTCTGATTTTCACTCTGACCAGATGATGATCCGAATCGCAGCCTGTCCCTCTAACTGATCTAACATCGATGATGCTACTGTGCCAGCGTTTATCCACTAATACATGATCTATCTGGTTCCGAGTTTCTCCATCTGGGGACGTCCAGGTGTATTTATGAATATCCTTATGCTGAAATGTTGTGCTCTTAACAATGAGATTCTTTGATGTGGCAAATGTGACTAATCTAACCCCGTTGTCGTTACTATCTTCATGGAGACTGAATTTGCCTTTTGTTGGTTTGAATATATCTTCCCGCCCCACTTTTGCATTAAAATATCCTAAGATAATTTTCATATGATATCGTGAAAGGCTATCAAATAAGCATTCTAATTCTTCATAGAACTCATCCTTGATCTTGTCGTCTTTATCTTCTGTGGGGGCATGTACATTTACAATTATAAAATCATGTTGTTTACCCTTTAGAATTATGTATGATACCCTATCACTAACAAACGTAATATTTCGGATAGCGGATAGGATCCTCCTTCTGACTAAAAAACCCGTTCCAAATGCAGGTCTTTCTGCACCCCCGTAGTATAATGCAAAGCTTCCTGATTCCTGACTATCTTCTCCTGGCCACCTAACTTCCTGTAAAGCGACTATATCCAAGGGCGATTTATCTAATTCCCCCGTTAATATCTCTAGTGCCCCGCTATTGTATAAAGTCCTAACATTCCATGTTCCTAGGAACATGTCCCTGTGTTTTGTGCCTTTGGAATGGGTTCCCTGAGGTAGTCCCCGCCCGGAGATCCGAATGGGGGACTATTTGACCTCCGGAAGATTTTACCCCAGTTGAATCCATGTCCGCATCTTGACGGTTGTATTTTTCTGGTGAAGGATCGTCACTCTTTCGCCCAAGATACTTTTTTCGTCTGGCCTATCACCTTCGACCAGTCCGGCATGGGTAACCCTATCGGCATCAATGCTACTAAATGCCAATTAGATAGTGTAACTGTTATAGGATTGATGATCGGGAAAAGAGGTACTATACCAGGATTCTTAGCTGAATTTAGGAATTTCTTAGATTTGGACAGAGTGTATCTTTGTAAAATTTCCATCGCTGCTATTAGATGATCAATTGCAATCTTAAGAAACCATGTTTACAAAATTTCTACTTTATTGAATATACTTCAATTACAATTTGAAATGATTTAATGCATTTTATCAATTTCGAAAGTTAATTGTCTGTATCACTTTGTCCTTGTGGCAATTCTCTAATAAGGAAAGTTCTATATACAAAATATAATAGAATAAAACAAATGTTAAGTGTCACGGCAAGTAGCACCCTGAAAAAGGTGATTTATTTTCTTACAGTAGGAACAATAAATATACCACTTGAAACACATGAACATTTTAAATGTATTCTTATATTTTGTTTTTTTTGTACGTACATGCCTGTTGGTTCTTATTTTTAGCAAATATTAAATATTGCGGATTAAAATCTTTTGAAGTATTATATAATGCTATACACCAGTTAATACTATTCATTAATGAATGCTTTACTCCTGTTGGTGCGTTGTTTTATATTTCGATTCCTCCTGTTATAAGCGTTCGTGACAATGGTAGTCTTTCGTACAGGTCCCGCCGGAGAAATAGCAAGTAGAATGCATACTCCAGAGTTAATACCACGCTCCGCACTGAACTTGGAGCTCTGAACTGTGACATACCTGCTCAAGATAAATTGGAAATCACTCGTGGCATTACTTATGAAAATTGTTGACATGCTTGTATTATAAATACAGCGAATCGTAGGACTGTTTGTTTTATGGACGAAGTATGAATTAGTGATCATGAGGTCAAGAACAAAAACAACAACAGTGCCTCATAACAAAATAATTTGCGATAAAATGGACAAAATCATTTGGCGATATTTCCAAACAACATATTAACGTATACAAAGAAATACCCACTTAAAAATATCTAAAAAAAAAGTTGATTCAATTTTTTTTCTCCGGTAGGAAGAATTTACTCAGGAGACTATTGTAATCAATGGGCTTTAGATTTCACCAATGCAAAAGAAAAGCAAACTGATTATAGAAAGAATGGACATTGCTCTTTACTGTCTATCTTAGAAATTTTAGATGTATCTTTATGTTACGAAACCTAGTTCCAGAAACAAGTACTATCCTCCTGCATCCGTAGGTGTCATATATGGTACGTTTGGCATTCAATTTTTTTCTCGCTTCGGGAAAACTCCAAATCCCTATGATCGGTGATATCATCTTCAGTATCTTCAGAGCTTCAAGATTATATATATATATATATATATATATATATATATTACTTACTTACTTACTCACTGGCACTATCGAACCCGTAGGTTCATGGCCGCGCGGACATAAGCTCTCCATACATCCCTATCCTGAGCAAATACTTTCCAATCATTCCCTGTATATTTTACTTCCCTCAAATCATAGTTAATGTTGTTATCCCACCTCATTCTTGGTCTACCAACTGGGCGTTTTCCCTCTGGCTTTCCTACAAGAAGTTTCCATGCACGTCTTTCATTCCCCATACGCGCAACATGTCCTGCCCATCGCAGTCTACGAGACTTAACTGTTCTTATTATATCTGGCTTCCTATAAAGACCATGTAGTTCATTGTTATGTAGTCTTCTCCATTCACCTGTCTGTTCATCTCTCTTTGGTCCAAAAATTTTCCTAAGAACTTTATTCTCAAATACTCGTAATCTCCTTTCCTCCCTTAAAGTAAGAGTCCATGTTTCGCACCCATATAATATAACTGGTAGAATAATAGTTTTATATATTTTCAGCTTAACGTTTTTTGAAAGGAGTTGGGACATCAAAAGTCTCTGCAATGCATAATAGCATGCATTTCCAGAATTGAGCCTATGTTTAATTTCTTTGTGCATCTCATTCCTATTTGTGATTATTGTTCCTAGGTATTTGAATTCAGCCACTTCCTCAAAATTTCCCTCATTTGTCATTAGCTGTCCATTTCCATTATATAATGTATTTCTACGTGTGACCATATATTTAGTTTTATTGATATTTACTTCCAGTCCTAATTTCTTAGTGTTACTCAATAGTGTGTGCGTGTTGGCCTTTAGTATCTCCTCGCTATCGGCCAGTAGTACTACATCATCAGCATAAACTAACAGCTTATTAATACCATTGAGTTGTAAGCCTTCCTCATTCTCTAAAGATTTAATGGCATGCTCTAGTACAAAATTAAATAGTAGAGGAGATAGTGCATCTCCTTGCTTCAACCCATTCTGGATTTCAAAAGTGTCTGAAAACTGTTTGCCTACACGCACCCTACTCTTTGAGCCATTTAGACACATTCGTATAAGTCTAACTAACTTTTTAGGAATTCCGAACTCCAGCAGGATACTATATAACTTCTCCCTCTTAATTGAATCATATGCTTTTTTGAAGTCTACATATAGTTGATGTACAGTACCATTATATTCCCATTTCTTTTCTAAAATCTGTCTTATACTAAAAATCTGATCTGTTGTAGACCTGTTTCTTCTAAATGCACATTGATGATCTCCTAGAATGTCATCAATATAGGGAGTAAGTCTGCTTACTAATATATTTGTTAGAATTTTGTACGAAGTTGAAAGTAATGAGATGCCCCTGTAGTTGTTGCAATCAGTTTTATCTCCTTTCTTATAAATTGGTACGATAATTGATTCCTTCCATTCATCTGGAAGAGCTTCTTTTTCCCAAATCATACTAAGCAACCAGCGTATCTTGTCCATCAATTTTTCTCCCCCTGATTTTATCAGTTCTGCTGGGATCTCATCTGAACCTGATGCTTTATACATCTTCAATTTTTCAATCGCCATTTCAACCTCTAATGCACTTGGCTCTGCGACTAGCATTTCTGCTGTCTGTAACTTATCCTCCTCAATGTCCTGTTCTGTATGTACATTTAATAGCTGATTAAAGTAACATTTCCATCTATTTAATATACTCCTAGAATCTGCAATCATATCCCCATTTTCATTCATTCCGAATTATATTTGTTCTAGCCTGAAACCCTTTCTTCTCTATACTAATTCCCTGATATAATTCTCTAATGTTCCTATTTTTTGCATTCATTTCAAGATCATTAATCTTCTCTCTCAAATATTCCCTCTTTTTACTCTTTAGTAACTTGGTGGTTTCCCGTCTAACACTACCCAATTGCTCTAAATTTACCTCATTTGGCTCGTGTAACCATTTCATTTTTGCTAGCTTTCTTTTCTTTACAATGTCGGCACATTCCTCATCAAACCATTTCTTGTTTTGCCTCTTTTTTAAACAACCAATGCTTTCTGATGCTGACAATTTAATAGTATCTCTTATAGCCTCCCATTCTTTATTTATATCAGTTTCTTCTTCGTTTGCCACATCGTCATCTGAAGATTCCAGTACTTCAAATCTATTAGCAATTTTGATTTGGTATTCTTGCCGCATTTCATCATTTTTCAAGTTTTTTAATTCATATTTTACAGAATCATCTTTAGCGTTTGTTCCTCTCATAAGCGATAGCCGTTGTCTGATTTTCACTCTGACCAGATGATGATCCGAATTGCAGTCTGTCCCTCTAACTGATCTAACATCAATGATGCTACTGTGCCAGCGTTTATCCACTAATACATGATCTATCTGGTTCCGAGTTTCTCCATCTGGGGACGTCCAGGTGTATTTATGAATATCCTTATGCTGAAATGTTGTGCTCTTAACAATGAGATTCTTTGATGTGGCAAATGTGACTAATCTAACCCCGTTGTCGTTACTATCTTCATGAAGACTGAATTTGCCTATTGTTGGTTTGAATATATCTTCCCGTCCCACTTTTGCATTAAAATCTCCTAAGACAATTTTCATATGATATCGTGAAAGGCTATCAAATAAGCATTCTAATTCTTCATAGAACTCATCCTTGATCTTGTCATCTTTATCTTCTGTGGGGGCATGTACATTTACAATTATAAAATCATGTCGTTTACCCTTTAGAATTATGTATGATATCCTATCACTAACAAACTTAATATCTCGGATAGCGGATAGGATCCTCCTTCTGACTAAAAAACCCGTTCCAAATGCAGGTCTTTCTGCACCCCCATAGTATAATGCAAAGCTTCCTGATTCCTGACTACCTACTCCTGGCCACCTAACTTCCTGTAAAGCGACTATATCCAAGGGCGATTTATCCAATTCCCGCGTTAATATCTCTAGTGCCCCGCTATTGTATAAAGTCCTAACATTCCATGTTCCTAGGAACATGTCCCTGTGTTTGAGCCTTTGGCATGGGTTCCCTGAAGTAGTCCCCGCCCGGAGAACCGAATGGGGGACTATTTGACCTCCGGAAAATTTTACCCCAGATGAACCCATGTCCGCATTTCTTGACGGTTGTATTTTTACGGTGAAAGATCGTCACTCTTTCGCCCAAGGTACTTTTTTCGTCTTGCTTATCACCTTCGACCAGTCCGGCATGGGTAACCCTATCGGCAGCAATGCTACCGCCGGCATAGCTCTCAGGATCATTTAAGCACGCAAGCCACTCCACCACGACAAGGTAAATAAATAAATATATATATATATATATATATATATATATATATACACACACACACACAGTAAAAAACCCTTATTCGCTGGGGATATGTTCCGCAAATATGCCGCGAATATGGAATGGTAATTTCTATTGGTATATAGGGGATACGTTCCAAGATTACAAAATAAAATTTAAATTATCAAAATAAAATCAATTAATGAGAGATTTTGAACGTTTTCATTTAATTATCATTCTCAAGTTTAGGCAAGGGATTAAAGATCTTAGTATTTTTTTTTTCCTGTATTGCCGTTTTTAAAAGGTCTTTGAATTAAGATTGATATTCAGCTGTGAATTCTGCGATAGAATTCCTTATTTTGTCTTCTGATTTCTTGATTCATTAACATTGAAACAGCGTGATTAGACGCAAACGACTCGCCAATGCGTGTAAACGGCCAAGCATTTATATTTTTACTTTAAGCGGCAACACTGCTTTTTTCTTCTTCGGAACTAATTTTCTTTCCTTTTACTCGATATTATAAATCGGCAACAAAGCAGAAGAGGCACGCGCTATTCAATCAATTATTGCAACGAATTACAAGTTAAAACAATAAAACACCTACGTGGCGAAGGCGGCATTTATCAACGGTCATAGCGGAACGTGAATTACGGCGGCGGTGGCTTAAACAACGAACTTGTGGCTTAGTGACAATACGATTTGTTTTACTTTGACATTAATTTGTCCATTTGGTTTTAATCACTATTTGTAAAAGCCGCCTTGATACGTGCCTGTAGTAAAACAGTTTCCGATGCGTTAATAAAGGATACTAATCCTTCTAATATACCGACTGGATCCTCGAATAAAGAGATTTTTAGCCGCGAATACAGGAACTGTGTCGCAATTTTTTAACCCGCGAATAATGAAACTGTGAATAAGGGAACCGCGAATAAGGAGCTTTTACTGTATATATTTTTAAGTATCTACAATGTCGTAACAGCCCAATGTTGGGCCTTAGCCTCTCCTTTGTTAGGGGTTACCAGACCAAGTTAATTTACTTACGCTTATTTCCCTAAAGATGTCATGATTGGTATGCCGTCAACATATCAACCCAATGAGACATCTAGCAGTCAACTAAGATAGGCCCTATTACTAGCATGAAGAACGTCGGTAAATTTTGTTTAGAGACCTCTTTATTTAGCCTTGAGGGTCTTTTATGAGCCTGAAAATCTTCAGACTCAGGACCTTCGGTTTAAAGTCCCTATCGGAAGACTTATTCTTGGATTCTTCTATCCTAAAAAATAAATCTATCGACCGTGGACGATTTTGAACCCGCGACCCTGGTGCGCCAAGGGGGGCTTAACGCTTTCCATATGACTGTCCTACAAGACGTTGTCATGCCCTTTTTTAAGTTAGGATGTGAAAAGTCCCTGTAGTGTATGATAACATTTTTTCTTCTTGTTCTTCTTCCGCTTTTAGGTTTGCCGCATTCAGTTTGCATTTATTTCTATCATTCCAATCTCCTTCTTCCAAATTCCTATCATCCATTATAGTTCTGACATAGGTTTTCCATTTCCATCTTGGTCTGCCACGTTTATTTCTTCCATGGGGTGACCATTGGTACATATTTTTTTGGCCATTTCTCATTTTCCATTCTTTGTATATGGCCTTACCATTTAAGAGTTTGATTTTCAATCCTCTTAACAACAGATGTTTAATAATCGTTTTAAATTTGCAGCATACTCCAATAATGCCAGTACGGTAGGCAGACTCTATTAGAGAAATGTAGATTGACCGCATTCTACATATGGATAGGAACAAAGTAATTAAATGTTTTTCATAAATATATTTATTTGTTTCTATCCTGTGTTAGATGCGGAACAATTATAATTTTTAAATAACTTATTTGATTTATTTAGTGTTGAATAATCAACATATTGTTTATCTAATCTGTTTAAACTGTTCTAGCACTGCGACCTGAAAGATATATTGCGCTTTTTGTTTTTATAGAATTAAATATATTCTAGATATTTTGTACTCTGTTATGATGTTCCTGGTTTCGACACTCATCAAATATTCACTCGACTGACACCGCCATTTATTCGGGCTGGACCCAAGGCCTTACGAAGTGGCTACAATCCTCTATTTGGCCCTATTCTACCCTACGTTCATCCTCAAGCACAGAGTCATGAGGAAAAACGAGAGATCAGATCACCACTACAACATATTTTAAACATCTGTGGTTTGCACGAAACCTAGCTTGGTTTGGACATATCAACCGCATGAATGACGATAGATTTGTCAGAAAATATTACAGCTGGAAACTCATTAGCACAAGAACTAGAGGTAGACCCAACAATAGGTGGAAAGATGACATAATTGAAGTAATAAGAAAGTAAACAATAAAAAACTGGCCAAGGCCAATCCAAAATCAAAAAAAATGGCGGAAAATAGTTGAGAAGGTCAAAACTTCTATAAAGTTGTAGCACCTAATGAAGAAGCAGAAGAAGAGGAGGATTGCTAAATCAGTTACTTTTACCTGACATGAGATGAGGTGAAAGGTGATATCAAATGAATGAATGAAAATGAAATGTCATGATGGAGAAAAAAGAGGAGTGGAGAATGTTCGTGGAATGACATTTTGGAAATGGGAGAACCCTGAACAAAACGTAAAAAATCCCAGTCTGGCCCTTCACTTATATCCCTTCGGAACCGCCAGGATTCGAACCTGGGAACACAGTCGTGCTCTAAACACGCGTTCGACGAGAGAGTTTATTGTTCCTAATCTCACTGTTAATTTTTTTTAACCAGTGCCACATGGTCAATAACATTTCTAGTATTTTCTCCTGGAATGACGTACCTGTAACCCACTGGAAGGCGGGGCTGCCCCGATGGTATGAGATGTGGTGATAATACACCAGGAGAGGCCTTAATTTAAACTTACTTTAATGAGACAATACTAATAAAATTCATTGTTAAAACCGTTGAGGTGGAGAGTCATAAAATAGGTAAAATCCGTCAACTTATAAAACGTATAATTGTTATGCCTGTAGGCCTTTCACGACATCCGTCCCATCTTCAGCAGGACCAGCAGCATCAAACACCATACTGGATGCTGTAGAGAAGAATGTACTGCTGAAGATGGGACGGTTGTTCTGAAAGGCCTACAGGCATAACGATTATACGTTTTATAAGTTGAGGACGACGGATTTTACCTATGAAGGTATATTTTAACTTATTTTATTTTATTACTTTAATGAGACGAATATGATATTGATAATTAGTCTTAGCGGTTTTGTCACCTGAATTATATTGAATCATGTACTTTCTCCTGATACGTTAATGACGTCAGTCAAAGGTACAAGCAGGTTACATGAACACTATGATTTATGAACCAATTGTGTTGTTTATATAGGAGCTCTGTGTTTGTATGAGGAGAACGTTGTCATCCAAGCCAGTCGTACGAGTAGAGAAGGTACACGAGCCAGCTATATCAGTTGTTTACTGTGAAATCTATTAAAACTTCGTTGCGATGCGGTCATTAATCATGAATTATGTTCCACTATTTACATTCACTGTACTGTACCGCCCCTTATGAGTGAACGCCAGATATTTGAACTCTCTCCGAACCAGGCAATACTTTTCGATAAATTCAAAATCCGGTTTTGTGACAAAACCGCGAAGCCTATTGATAATAATGATGGGCTAGATGGTGTTAGGAGACCGCTTGGGCCCTAAAGGTTCCTGACATTTGTCTTAGTGGTGAGGAAAAAAAAAAAAAAACTCGAAAAAATCTTACCCAGGAGAGACTTCTCCCGATAGAGTATCGAACTCGGGCTCGCTGCGTGACAAGTCAGAACGCTACCTCGAGACCACAATGGTGGACTCCCAATTAATTATAATCCGAGCTGTAACTAACTAACTCACTGGCTCTATCGAACCCGTAAGTTCATGGCCGCGCCGACATACGCTCTCCATACATCCCTATCCTGAGCTAATGTTTTCCAATCATTCCCTGTATAATATACTTCCCTCAAATCATGGTTAATGTTATTCTCCCACTTCATTCTTGGTCTATCTTGTTTTCCTACAAGAAACTTCAATGCATCTATTTAATTTCCCATTCGTGCCACATGTCCTTCCCAACGCACTCTACGAGACTTAACTGTTCTTATTATATCTGGCTTCCTATAAAGATCATGTAGCTCATTGTTATGCAGTATTCTTTGGTCCAAACATTTCTCTAGAAACTTTATTCTCATATACTCGTAATCTTCCTTCCTTCGCATCCACATAATGTAACTAGGAGAATAACAGATTTTCAGTTTAACTTTTTTGAAAGAATTTGGGTGCACAAGGATCCATGTAGCATGCATTTCCAGAAATTAGTCTATGTTTAATTACTTATAATCCGAGCTCGTTTGTTTAAATTTAGCTGATTCAATTAAATTGTAAACATACTCATTTAGAAATGATTGGAGATATAAATTGGAGTTAAACCATTTTCATTATAAACCTCAATCCATTATTTGCATTTACGAGCACATAATAGCTTTATCCCATAGTACTGAATGCAATTGTTCTTCAGCGTGAATAAAAAACACCATTGTATTCAGATTGTTCACCAGCAGCAGATCATTAATACAGCTTAAAAATAAAATAAGTCATCATCAATATTTAATTTTAAATAACCATTTTATCCACCATAAATCCTGACACACTGAATATGTATTTAAAAATGATTTACCTAGTTCTAGTACATTTTTTATTATCCCCACGAAATTTAATTTTTGTTAATTTTCTTGTTACTGATGGAGGTTTTCAGATCTAGAAGTATTTGAATCAATAAATTTGTTGAATGTAAAATTTTATATTTTTTGACGTAAAATTATCGTCTTCTATAGTGGCATCTTTGTTTTCTAAATTTTAAGGGGTATGACTGCTTTTGAAACAGGAAAAATTGTGAATTCTATCAATTTTCCAAACATTTTTAATAAAACAAGTAACTTGAAATGGGTAAAAATTAAATAAATTATTAAATGATTAATGGTATAATTCCAATATACGGTGTAAAACGATTTTGACAACATTATGATATGAAAATCTACATCATACATACAATAGAATCCATCAAAATACAGGGTGTCTCTAAAGTCACTATTCATTTTCATGAAAACAGTTTTTTATACACTACTAGCGTACCCGGCAGACGTTGTCCTGCCCGAACGTTCAATTCCCATGTCATGGGCCGATAAAATATGTTACTTGTTTACCATAAAATTCAGCAATTAGGACATAATTAGATATTATTAAATAAGTTCGCAAGAAAACCTCTTATAGCTTTCTGTTGTGGCTCAAGAAGTGTGAATGATGACGTCACACAGTCATGAACATTAGAATTGTACCCTCCTTTGAAGATAAGTTAAGAACCGTCATATAACAATTATATTAGAGTAAAAAAAAAAAGATAAATTGTTGAGAGTGAGTCAAAACAGTTTTTTTTATCTAGATTTCATTTCTGACCCACTGTGCACCGGTCCCATACTGGCCGACATTCCATGAGAAAAATTTCTTCCCCCATAGAGACTCGAACCAGCGTAAGTCCCGTAGTTCTGCGCCAAGACTTCTTGCCTTAATCACTCGGCTACGGCGCGAGACTTTTGGTATCAATGAAAGACAAAATGGTTATTGTGAGTTATCCGTAAGAGATAAGGGACTATTGGCATCAATGAAAGGCAAAAATGGTTTTTTTGAGTTATCCGTAAGAGATAAACATATGCTGTCGGACTTTTTTTTATAGAGCTTCTTGAGATATTCAATTCTGTGTACATTAATGTTGTGTATTTCTTATGGTTTAGGCAGCGTAAGCCATTTAAGCGTTCAAAGAGTACTTGTTTCACGTTTTCCACTACAAAGGGCGATTTTTAAGGGTGTAGGAGTTGAGTATCACAATTCTCTTATAGCCTATGTTCATCCCGGGAATCTCGTGAACATTTTGCAAAAAGCCCCATCACAATCGGATCAACAGTATGGCCGCGCATAAAGTACGAACAAACAAACAAATATACAAACAAACAAACATTAATTTTTATACGAGATTAGCTTAGTGTTAAGATGTTTAGCACAGAAGAAAGAGTTGCCATATGTTTGTGCACGAGTACGCAGACCGTCATATGAAGACTCCAGAGCTGAATGTACCCATAAATTCTGTAAACCAACCTCAAAGACATACATTCGTCTGCTTGTAAACAAATTTAAGCGTACCGGCAGTGTGTGTGTGATGAGGCACGTCATGAATGACGACGCGTATCAGCAGAAACAGTGCAACAGTTTCAAATTACCAGTGATAGCCCTAACGCATCAACTCGACGCCTCAGTAGGGAGTTGAATGCACCTCAAAACACAGTGTGGAAAATATTCTGCGTTTCACTCTACGAAAACGTCCTTATCACGTGTGCTTGATTTACAGTATCACATCACAGAAGCAACAGGCATTTTTTTACGGTTTAAATGTTAAGGTCTACATTTCATTTCACAGCTGAAAGTTGTAGTATGTGTTTTCATTTAGATGGTGGTCATGTAGAAAGGCAGTAGAATATGTGCAAGACTTCACAGTAACATTGGTTTTTGAATCATAGGCTTCCTTCATTGGAATGGACAGTGACTTTAGTGGCATTCTGTATATCATTGCCGCATTATATTGAACACATATCAAATCTTGTTTTTCCCACGTCATGCCACATTAATATTTCTTTTAAGACTACCAAACGTTTCAAACCCTTTTCTATGATCATCCCGTCAGTTTATTACAAGAGTCAATTAATAATTTTCGTTTATTCATATGCTCAAAGCGTTTGCAAGACTAATTTAGACTACCTGTAAGTTGTATATTAGTTCCTATAACATATGTCAACCTGCAAATTTATATCGCGACATCATCCACATAATATACCCCATTCTAATCTCACAAATAACAATTCTCGACGGGGCTGTACAATACCAGAAATTTACTTACGCAATTGAAGACAGTTTTAATGCATTTAAGTTATTAGCTGTTTATATTAATAATATTTATGCACGGAAAGTATTTAGTTATTGTGAAAGTGTTTTAACATAATATGATATGAAGATGTGGAAGTATTTACTTCGTTGAAACCGTCGCCATTTTGAATTTCCATAGAATAACTATGTGGTCTCGAGGTAGCGTGCTGCCTTGTCACGAAGCGGGCCCAGGTTTGATTCCCGGTCGGGTCAGGCTCCTGCGTGAGGTTTTTTCGGGCTTTTTCCTCACCTATAAGACCAATATCTGGAAGCTTAGGACCTAACGGTTCCCGAAGATCATCCGGCCTTCATTATTATCCTTATCATTACCATCAACATCCTTCACCGGTGTGAAAGCAATGGGAAGCTACCACACCTATAATTCCCTAGTAAAGCTGCTAAGTATAGCATGAAAGACCTGCCCTCGGGCAAAATTACCATGAAATGGAATGGAAATATAATGAAGAGGAAGTTAAAGACAATTTAAATTCGACGTATTTGATAGAATGGGATATCTAAAAGCTAAACTAATGTAATTTAATTACTTTATCCTGTAAAGGTAATAAACTGTGAGCGTAAAATACTGACATAAAAGCGATAAACAGTCATTTAGAATTTTCATAGAATAACTTTCGTAGAATAACTGTTGTAAGCATAGGTATTAGTTGGTTATGACTTCCATGGCGTATAAATGCAGAGTGATTAGAGTGGTCATGACAGGAAATAGTCCCACTTTTTGTTTCGTATTTATGAATAAAATGGATGAAAGGTAATTAAATTTCGTGGCAAAATACATATAATATATCGTTTTATGAATATTTGTTGCATTAAATTAGTGTTTAAGTGGGTAAATAAATTTCTGGTTTGAGTTAAGAGAGATATCTCGAACAGAGTTAATCTCTATGCATAAAGATTCCGAAAACGAATTGGTATAAAATATACATTGAAATATCCTCACCAACCATTGGCACTACAATATATCATCTACAATTAAATATCAATATTTGATGGAAGAAAAAATATATAATCCTTTATCTAGTTTTAGCTTTTTTTTTTAAATTTTGGAGCTGTCTTTCTTTACAAACTCACCAAAATTTTACTCTTACAATTTCACCGGACAGCTTTTACTTACATTGATATGGAACAATTTTAGCCCGCGCGCCGTCTTGGATCAGTTGGTAGCTGCCTACTTCCTCACTAGGACACGGAGGGGTTGAACGTTTTAATTGTTAAACTGATCTAGTTAATTTAATTACACAATTTTCAATCTCGGGGCCAGGAGGTGTGGTATTGTACAATTTTGAATCACTAAATTGTGCACCAGATTCCTGCATTAAATTGTATATCCCTCCGCAGTATAATGTTAAGAAGGCATGTGGTACTACGTATTGGTAGGAATTCGAGGTTGGATGGGGACGAGAAGCCTTGGGTCCCCTTGGTGCTCTTCGACTGGAGCTAAGTGCCATCACCGGGTTT
Organism: Diploptera punctata; assembly: GCA_030220185.1. Taxonomy (NCBI): domain Eukaryota; kingdom Metazoa; phylum Arthropoda; class Insecta; order Blattodea; family Blaberidae; genus Diploptera; species Diploptera punctata. The sequence continues at coordinate 358,596 of JASPKZ010009822.1, forward strand.
CACCTTATAACTTCTCTTCATCCCTCATAAAACACTCTTCGCATTACACAAACATACACTCATCTTACACTTCTTTCTGCATAAAATTCATTATTTCCCGAAGTGTCGAGTAATTTGAAAATATATCATATTAACGCCATCTACCCGCTCACAGCCTGGTACCAGAAGTGCAGTGGGTGGCACACACATGGGACGATTGTATGAAAATGTGCAGTAAATATGCTAACAGATTGGTACCAGAAGTGCAGTGGGTGGCACACACATGGGACGATTGTATGAAAATGTGCAGTAAATATGCTAACAGATTGGTACCAGAAGTGCAGTGGGTGGCACACACATGGGACGATTGTATGAAAATGTGCAGTAAATATGCTAACAGATTGGTACCAGAAGTGCAGTGGGTGGCACACACATGGACGATTGTATGAAAATGTGCAGTAAAATATGCTAACAGATTGGTACCAGAAGTGCAGTGGGTGGCACACACATGGGACGATTGTATGAAAATGTGCAGTAAATATGCTAACAGATTGGTACCAGAAGTGCAGTGGGTGGCACACACATGGGACGATTGTATGAAAATGTGCAGTAAATATGCTAACAGATGGGGATGACATTTTTATTGAAACCCCAGATATTTGTGGTAAAATGTCAGACCTTGAAATGACATGCTCGTTCGGTTAAGTGATATTTGAAGTTTCAACAGAAATAAAAATCTTTCAATCTTTCGGTGAGGTAGTCGCAAATGCATGTGTTATAGAATGTACGTGTTATAGAAGGTTGTATACAATAACACAATGTACCTTGTTTAGCCTTACACCAAGTACTCTATTCTTTATTTGTTTGATATATTGAAGCATCTTTAAACGAGGAAACAAAAAACAATATACAGAGTGCTCTAAAATTACCCTTACAAACTTCTAGGACTTGTAGAGGAGACTGAGTTGATAATGTTTAGAATTGGAAACCATGTTCGGAAACTTACCGTTTCCATGCTACAGCCGTTTGAAAACAAGCATTGCTTGAACGTACGTCACGTGTCTCAACAAGTAATAGCTTCGCGATTCGTCTAAATTGAAAATTTCCCTATCGAGTATCCGAAGACTTGGTGTTTTTTTAAATGTCAAAATTTCTCGAAATTTTGAAAACTGCAAGAAATGATTGTGGAGGGTGTATCCGGTATTATTAATGCAAGTCATGATTCAGTTTCCATTTTGTTCCTTTGGTTATTAACGAGTTGTATTGTAAAACAAGTGATATACTGTGTCACGCCTCATAATAAATTACTTGTAAAAGTGGTCGCGTTAAAAACATGTTTTCAAACGGCTGTAGCACGGAAACGGTAAGTTTCCGGATATGGTTTCCATTTCTAAATATTGTTAACTCAGTCCCCTCCAGAAGTTTTATAAGTTTGTAAGAGGAATTTTAGAGCACACTGTATTTAGTATTACTCGTTTTGTTACAGCACATCGCAGAATGAGGACTGTAACCAACTACTTTCTGGTGAATCTAAGCGTCTCGGATCTCCTCATGTCTCTACTCAATTGCATGTTTAACTTCATCTTCATGATCAATTCCGACTGGCCATTTGGAGCTATCTACTGCACAGTGAACAACTTCGTGGCCAACGTGACTGTAGCTGCTAGCGTCTTCACTCTCGTCGCCATATCCTTGGACAGGTAAGTCATTTTCTTTTTAATTGATTGCAAAATTAGAACTTTATCTCATTGCCTTCTAATATTTATTTGATTTTTATATAAATCTGGGATTTATATTAAGAATTTCAGAAAATGATCTTATTATCATGCAAATGTTGGATTTGGTTCATAATCAAGTTAAAACATGTACAACTTCTTAAAATCTAAATTCTTTACTTCAAGTTCCAAAATTAAAAACAACTTAATAACGTTGTAGGCAACACTCAATATCAAATAAAGAATTATAAGGAAAACACTGACCAGAAAGAAATTAAAATAGAATTAAAAAAGCGAAAATGGAACTGGATAGGACATACATTGAGAAAAGAACATGATTCGATAGAAAGAATTGTGTTGGATTTGAACCCCCAAGGACACAGGGAAAGAGGAAGACCGAAACAGATATGGAAGTGAACCGTCCTTCAAGAAATTGCAAAGCAGAAGAAAACCAGGAGGGAATTGAAACAGTTTGCTCAGAATAGGATCCGTTGGACGCTTTGTGAATGCCCTATGTTCTTGATAGGAGATAAAGTTGATGATGAAGTCAACGCTGTACTTGCTGTATATAGACTGTATACAACTCAACAAAACTAGTAATGATTTCAAAGTTTAAACTTTCTCATCACAAGTCTTATTTTCGCATTTATTTACTTACTTCCCTAACAGCGAGTAGCAGGGACTATTAATGTTAAATTAATTGGATTTAATGCTGATTCCTACTAGCAATAAAAGTAGCAAAATTAATATACTGGAATATTCGATTGTGTACGCAATTAAGAAGTAACACAACTGTCGAAAAATTAGATCCTGTTATTACAGTATTAATTTTTTTTGTGTTTTATAGCAATCTGGTTGAATTTTATATCCTGAGATACTGTATTTTGTGTTCTTCGCTTGAATATGGATTATTCCACCCCAAATCGCACAAATTTATGAACATCCATCCATAGTAATTCTGCTCGAGAGCAGGTCTTTGACTGCCATTTTCATGCTATGCTTTGCTGATTTACTAGGAAATTATAGGTGTGGTAGCTTTCCAGCTTTCCATTCCTTTCCACACCGGTGAAGGATGATGATGGTGGCCGGATGATTTTTGAGCACCGTTGAGCGCTAAGCTTCTTGACATTAGTCTTACAGGTGAGGAAAACCCCTGAAAAAACCTCACCCAGGGGCCTGTCCCGACCGGGAATCGAACCCAAGCCCGCTGCGTGACAAGGTACCTCAAGATCACAGCGGTGGACACTTTATGAACATGACTAATGAACATTTTCCCATGCTGTTAGATTTTACACACACACACACACACACACACTCTCTCTCTCTCTCTCTCTCTCTCTCACGCACGCACGCACGCACACACACACACACACACACACACACACGCACGCACGCACCTACAAATATCATCTACAGTCAAAATTTATGAAAATCGCATGTTGTAATTTACATAAATACACGTATCTTGAAATTAATTTTGCGTTAAGAATTTAGTTCTACGTTCATTGAAAAGTTGAATGTGTAGAAGCCTTTTATTACCACACTACTGTGAATTACTTCTAAGATTAATTTTTAAATGTTTAAATATATATGTATTTTATTGTCAGATTGCCCCTGGTCCCGAGGGTCGCGGATTCAAACCCGCCCCTGAAAGATGGATTTTTTTAAGGATGAAAAAATTCAAGGAACAAGTCTTCCGGCAGGAACTTTTAGCCGTGGATCTCGAGTCTGAAGATTTTCAGGCTTGTAAGAGAACCACAAGCCTGAATAAAAATACCTGTGTGCTAAATTTACCGGACGTCCCCATCCTTGTTATACCTTGGTTTCCTGGATGTTACTGTGAGGCGGAAAGCTGACCTCGGGCCACTCAGTGACATCTATACGAAAACAAGTGTGACTAAATTAGTAGGGTTTAACTTGTCCCTTGTGAGGGGAAAACGCCCAAGTCTCACTGAGGAGTACAAGGGGATACTACCAACTCATTAAATCACTAACGCTATCAAACCAGTAGGTTCATAGCTGAGCGGACATAAGCTCTCTATACATCCCAATAGTGAGCTAATGTTTTCCAATCATCCCCTGTATAATCTACTTCCTGCAAATCGTGATTAATGTTATCCTTCCATTTTATTCATGGTCTACGAACTGGGCGTTTTTCCTCTGGTTTTCCTATAAGAATATTCCAAGCACCTCTTTCATTCCCTATTGGTGCCACATGTCCTGCCCATCGAAGTCTACGAGAATTAACTGTTCTTATTATATAAAATACCTTGTAGCTCACTGTTATGTAGTCTTCTCCATTCACCTGTCTGTTCATCTCTCTTTAGTCAAAAACTTATTAAGAACTTTATTCTCAAATACACGTAATCTCCTTTCCCCCCTTAAAGTAAGAGTTCATGTTCCACATCCATATAATATAACTGATAGAATAACATCTTTATAAATGTTTTTGAAAGGAGTTGGGACAAGACTCTTTAATGCATAATAGCTTGCATTTCCAGAATTAAGCCTATGTTTGATTTATTTATGCATCTCATTCCTATTTGCGATTATTGTTCAGCTACTTCTTTCCCTCATTTGTCCATTTCCATTATATAATTTATTTCTATGTGAGACCATATATTTAGTGTCCCTATTTACAAATAATTGAGTTACCCCAAACATTTAAAACTCTGAAAAACACAGGCACGTTCAGCGCTCAAAATTCGATGCTGGGATTTCAGTAGATTTTTCATCTGTGAATGCGCTCCTCAGTACTGTGCGATACGGCGAATGGATCAAATCGTGGGAACTCTCACGAAAGTAGTGTCACTGGCCGCTGACGCTTTCCGCAAGCTAGTCTTCTCAATTCGTACAACAAATAAGTTATGTTCAACTAGCCAATCGTTTCGATTTTAAAATTGGGTGTAAGTTACCAGATGGCACGGAATGTGTACGACGCAGTGTTTTAGATGTCTCAAAACAAAGATGTCAATTTCCTAACCTGATGTCTATTTTATGTAGCATATGTGAATAGTCACCATACTGCTCAGATTTAACTGCGTACATAACATCGGCCGCGGTGGACTTGTGGTTATGCTCCTTGCCTCTAGTCCCGAGGGTCGCCGGGGTCGATGGATTTTTTAGGACGAAAAAAATCCAAGGGGCAAGTCCTCCGGGAGGGACTTTAATAAGCCATGGGTCCCGAGTCTGAAGATTTTTAGTCTCGTAAAGAATCCTTAAGCCTGAAAGAAAAGGCCTCTAAACAAAATTTACCGAATTTTCCCGTCCTAGTACTACCTTGGTTTCCTAGATGTCAGTATGAGGCGGAACGCTGACCACGGACCACTCAAAAATGACATCTATACGAAAACAAGTGTAACTAAATTAGTATGGTTCAAATTCTTTCCTGTAGTGGGAGAGTGCCTAAATCTCTGTAAAGGGAAAACATGGGCTTACAATACAAAAAAATACATAACATCTATAAGAGACACAAGATGCACCTCTGCTTTCCGACATTGAGTAATGACATGTTTGGCGCGCAAAATAGCAGAAACAAAACATGTTTGTGATTTTTAAAATAATATAACTAAATGCAGTCCCATTCAATGTTTATTTCGTTTTTTTAATTTAAATGAAGTTTGCAGTTACAAAAAAAACTCGTTTTAAATGTGTGTTATTCAGAAAGAAGGAACAGACTTCAAACATTTATTTCTTCCAAACTACAAAAAAATATAAACACAATTTTAACCTTCCTGGAAATAAAAAAGTTCAAATTTCACTATTTTATTCATTCAATTTGAGCACCATGTGTTACACGTCAAATATCAAAACTTGAATAATTTCTTGCCACGCAGGAATCAGCTGGTCTCTATTATCGAAATCACTGCATAAACAATTCGATGTCGCAGATTTTAAAGAGTTTCAGGCATGGAGGGGGGGTGGTGAAAACACGGTCTGTACGTAACCCCACAGATAAAAATCACACAGGGTTAGGTCTGGTGACCTGGGAGGCCACCGGTAATGATGTTGATCTTCTGCTCCTCCTCTTCCAATCCAACGTCCTGTTGTGTTGCCATTTTAATACAAACAATTAACATGGCAAGCAACAGCGTCAATGCGGCTGTGATCAGAACTTCAAACTTTTCTCTTTCCAGGAACGTTGGGATTGTTTTTCCACTTTTTGTAGTTTGGAAGAAATGAATGTTTGAGGTCTGTTCCTTCTTTCTGAATAGCCCTTTATTAATATTCATGATCTTCCTGATGATAATAATTTTTAAATATATTTCATCAGTCAATAATTTTAAATTCGTTGATGTTCTTGAAATTTTGGAAATTTATAAAAACAAAGAAACAATTATGAACAATGGCAAGGGTCCAATTCTGGTCAGCGCCCTATTTTCCACAGTTAAAGAAAAAGAGAATTGTGTTAATGGTAACAATAAATAGTTTATAATTGCCAGTCACGTGATGTGACGTGACTTGAAATTGTAATCGTTTTATTTTTATACATTTTTATTCAGTCTTGATAATGATAGCTTTGTTGTTGAAACACGTTGACGATATTTGTATTTTTGTTTGGTGATTAGGATTTTAATGATAATACTAAGGCATTCAATAAGTAATAGCGATACTGTTGTAAATCATCGATCCTAGAGGTGACCTCTGTAACCTTGTAGTATGTTGTTGAATAGTTTTTGTTGTACAAATCTGTAATATTGAAAGTCTTGAAAGAGCAATATTTTGTGAATACATTCACTGTTTCTCACAATTTGTAAGTAATACCGCCCTAAAATGATATTTTGTAGAATTTGTTTAGAAGGTGGAATTGAGAAATACTCGAACATCCACCAAATCCACTAGACAGGAGCCCTTGTGAATATAACTTATTCTCAGAGATAAAAGAAGCTCTACGAAGTATAAGATTTCAATCAATAGTTCATATCCAGAAAGCTTCAGATCGGTCAGATGAGAGAGGTATCCAGAAAAGGTGCTGAAGATGGAGTGCGCATATTCCAACGATTTGGTAACGTATAGTTGACTTGTATATGAGTGCGAAACATGGACTCTTACTTTAATGGAGGAAAGGAGATAACAAGTATTTGAGAATAAAGTACTTAGGAAAAATTTTAGACCAAAGAGAGATGAACAGACAGGTGAATGGAGAAGACTACACAACAATGAACTACGTGGTCTTTATAGGAAGCCAGATATAATAAGAACAGTTAAGTCTCATAGACTGCGATGGGCAGGACATTTTACACGTATGGGGAATGAAAGACTTGCATGGAACCTTCTTGTAGGAAAGCCAGAGGGAAAACGTCCAGTTGGTAGACCAAGAATGAGGTGGGAGAATAACATTAACTATGATTTTGACGGAAGTAGATTAAACAGGGAATGATTGGAAAGAATTAGCTCAGGATAGGGATTTATGGAGAGCTTATGTCCTTGCGGCCATGAACCTACGGGTTCGATAGTGCCAGTGAGTAAGTAAGTAAATAAGTAAGTATAGTTGACTTAACAAGAGATTAAAAATGAAATTCATAATATTAAAAGTAGGGCTTAACTTAAATAAACGTTTTACGATGTTTTAGCAGTGTTAAAATTACTTAATATTGAATGCCCTAGAATATGTAAAAAAATAGCTTTAAAATGAGTGCAAGATTATTTTAGCACGAAGTCATGAAATGAGAAATAGAACAGCTCCCGACAAATAGCAAATATTTACGTTACGAAAAAACAATGAAAATAGGAGATTAAAAATAGTGCTTTTTATCACTCCACTCTATGGAAACATTAAACTATTTTTACTTTTTTGAAATATGATGTTTTCTAGCTGTCCGGTTTGGCGTGGAATTTCTCTTACATAAGCTCTCATCTACCGTATTAATAGTGTTATCTGCTATTGAATGCTATATCTAATGCCCTTCATGAGATACAGCATTCACTGTTAAAGGGGAAACTACATTTTTCGCCAGAATGTCAATCCCAGATTATTTATTACTTGGAGAATTTTGTACCAAACTAATCATATCTTACGTTATATAATTAGGCTATAGACCTGTTTCCATATCAAGAGATTGTATCCTTCCATCTAGTTATGAAGCGCCCAAGATTTCTTCTTCCTTTGGGTTGGTAATGAAGTAAATTTGTGGGAGTCATTCTTTCTATATGTTGGAGCCAGTTAGATCTTGAATTTTTCTATAACGCTGTAGATGTTTAATTCAGTTATTTCTCATTATATTTCTTACCTGACAATGTATAGCCTGCTACTGAACTTCATTTCAGCTACTTCTATTTTCCTTTTATCTGGAGACTACATTTACTGGCAATCAACAAGAGTTGAACCAAACTAATCTCTTTCAGAATGTTTTGTCTCAGATAGGAATTTATTGTCACGTGTTCATTCGTCATCTTCCTGAGGAAATATTACAGAAAACTGTATCTACTTCGTATTACAGAAAAAGATTAGTAATATGTCAGAGATGAATTACAAATATATAACAGAAACGAGAGAATACACATAAATAAATTTAATTGGTTTGAACATATACAAAGAATGCCAAATAATCGTTTATCAAAACAGCTGCTTCATTATATGCCTCTAGGCCGAAGAAATGTAGGAAGATCAAAACGTCGTTACAAACACGACCTGCACCTGCAGCATATAGTGCGCCGGGGAGCGGAACGGAACAACAGGCCCATAGCTTGAAGATGATGAAGATCAGAAGTATTATTACCAAATATTCTTGGATAATTCTATGTTTTACTGTCATCTTATATTCCTAATAGGGACAACACTTTGAATCCGAAGGTCCAATTATATATATATACACTGCTCAAAACAATTAGAGGAACACTTGTAATAAATTGAATAAGTAATTGTTTTTTAAAGCTGTGATGCTGAAAGTTGGACAATATGTAAATTGAATTATTAATTTTATCATTGGATACAAATTTTAAAGATCCATGGCCTAAATACAGAGAAATTACCTCAAATAACAAATATACAGAACTTTTTTATTTTGGAAGGCACTGGCCACTTCTAATTGGTAAGCTTCCTGATGTTGCTATAGTGACGAATGTTGATTATTGCCTTGCTTATTGAAGTCTCTGACAAAATGAGGCATTTAAATGAGTTTGAAGTGTATTATGCTCTACATCTTTTACGACAAGGTCAATCTCTGCGACAAGTGGCTAGAGAGCATGGAGTTTCTCCTTCCGCGGTGTCCAGGTTACGCAACAGGCACAGAGAGACAGGTCAGTATTGTAGAAGACGTGGCCAGGGCCGTCGTAATTTAAAACAAGCCCCCAGGATGACAGATACATTGTTCTTTCTGCTCTTCGACAGCGTACAAAAACTGCAAAAGACCTGCAGAATGACCTTCATATGGCTTCCGGAATCCGGGTTTCAGACCAAACCATAAGGAACAGATTAAGGAAAGAGAATATTCTTCCAAAAAGGCCCGTTAAAAAACCACGCTTAACAAATGGGCATAAGGCAGCAAGACGTACGTATGCTGAAAACCATGGTGATTGGAACCTGAACCAGTGGGAGTCTGTGCTCTTCTCGGACGAATCCAGATATCGTCTTACACGTTGTGATGGTCGATTGAGGGTGTGGGGACGGCCAGGAGAAAGATTTTCTGCAGAGGCTGTACAGGAAATTGATAGATTCGGAGGAGGTTCCATAATGGTGTGGGCCGGAGTTATGTACAACAATCGTACGGACCTTGTACTTGTTCCCCAGCGACTGAATGCTGTCCGGTATATCGAGCACGTTCTGGAAGAGCATGTAGTACCTGCTGCCATTGGAGTAGGCCCTGGATTTCTGTTTATGCAGGATAATGCCAGGGCACATTCTGCGGCTGTCACCAGGGATTTCCTGAGGAGGAATGAAATTGAGGTAATGGAGTGGCCAGCGGTCAGGCCAGACCTCAACCCTATTGAACACTTGTGGGATCTTCTAGACAGGAAGGTCAGGAACCGACATCAAGCTCCACAAACTCTGCAGCAACTTGGAGATGCTCTGAAGGAGGAATGGGAGAATATCCCGCAAGAGGAAATCCAGAATCTTATTGGGAGCATGCCACGAAGGTGCCAAAGTGTCATCGAATGTCGTGGAGGCCATACACGATACTAACTCTATATAACGAGTGTTTAACTTTGAAAAATAAGCACAATATTAAATTTCTTACATAGCGGAATTATTTGAAAAGTTAATTGTCAGCGTTATTCATTTTTTTTACTGACATGAGCAATAAATAAATAACCACAAATAATGTACTTTATTAATTTCATGTTTGTACCTTTATCCAATGAAAAAATATTTGCATATTTCATAGTGTTCCTCTAATTGTTTTGAGCAGTGTATATATACATATACATATATATATATATATATATATATATATATATATATATATATATATATTTTATTGCGGATGAGTCCATGTAGGACTACGCAACGTACTTAGAGGCGTTTCCTTTGAGCCCAAATTTCTTTCATTCTTTTGCTATGAGCTTGTTTTCTATCATCTGTCCAAGTTGTTCTAGTTTTTTTCTTCGGTTTGTCCTCTTGGTTAACTTGCAACTTATTCACCTTAATTCTAAATATATCTCTGTTTGGGATATCTTCTTTAGTAATTCCTGCCAATTTTAAGTCCTTTTTGACTTTATCAATCCACTTCATAGTATCCACTGGAGCTTTACTTCTGTTTTCGTAGAATTCCATTATCTGTTTTGTAAGCCTATTTGAGTTCATTCGTTTAATATGGCCATAAAATTTTAACCTTCGTTTTCTAATATCACTATGAATGTCTACATATATTTTTATTTCCTTTTTACTTCTGAGTCTAAATGCTTCACCTATGACTTGTGGACCTAAAACTTTTCTTATAATTTTGCATTCTTTTTTCACTATATTTTCGATATCTTTTTTTCTGTTCAAAATTAATGTTTCTGCTCCATAGAGGCACTCTGGTTTAATATTACAGTGTTATAGTGTCGTAATTTTGTATGTAAAGATATGCATTTTTTATTATAAGTGTTGTGAGTAATCCGAAATGCTGTTTCCATTTTTTGGCATCTACTTTTATTGGCTTTGGTTTCAATTCCATTTCTTATTTCATTTATATTTATCTATTTGTTAGCGAAGAATCGATATTCAATTGAACAAACTGTCTTCATATGTTTACAATGCTGTTATGAAATGACCAATATCGACACTCCATTCGGTTTTTCTTTCTCCCGCAGATGTCTGATATAAAATAAGTCATTATCTAACTAACTCGCTGACACTAACGAACCTGTAGGTTCTTGGCCGCGCGGACAAAAGCTCTCCATATATCACTATCCTGAGCTAATGTTTCCCTGTATAATCTACTTCCCTCAAATCATGGTTAGTTATTCTCCCACCTCATTCTTGGTCTACCAACTGGGCGTTTTCTTCTGGTTTTCTTACAAGAAGCTTCCATGTCCCTCTTTATTTACCCATTCGTGCCACATGTCCTGCCCATCGCAGTCTTCGAGACTTAACTGTTCTTATTATATCTGGTTTCCTATAAAGATCATGCAGTTCACGTTATGAAGTTTTATCCATTCGCCTGTCTGTTCTTCTCTCTTTGGTCCGAACATGTTCCTAAAAAAACTTTATTAATACTCATAATCTTTTCTCCTACCTTAAAATAAGAGTCCATGTTTCGCATACATATAACTGGGAGAATAGTAGTCATATATTTTCAGTTTAACGTTTTTTGAAAGGAGTTGGGACGACAAGAGGCCCTGCAATGCATAATATCATGCATTTCAAGAATTGAGTCTATGTTTAATTTCTTTGTACACCTCATTCCCATTTGTGGTTATTGTTCCTAGATCTTGAAATCAGCCACTCCTTCAAAATTTTCCTCATTTGTCATTAATTGTCCACTCCCATTATATATATATATATATATATATATATATATATATATATATATATATTTATAAAATGTGTGAACATATATATATATATATATAATATATATATATATATATATATATATATTTAGTCCCAAAAACGTATAATTACATTAATGATATCTATTTTCAATGACTATTTAACTCATGCCCCAAATGGGAGTCAATGACCAATCACATTACAATGATTTTTGATTTACAACCAATCACAGTCGTGTTTCGCCTAGAATTTACCAACTAAAGTTTATGATAATAAAGAAAGCTCCTCCTTTTTAACACTCTGAATAGGTCATAGCATTATTTTGCAATGACTGACCCACTAAGAAATACGGCTACCAGATTGTATAGGCCTATATAGTGCATGAATGTCAACACATAGCGCATGCGTGAGTTAATATAAACATATTTGTAGCAAAAATTGATTACACCATCAAAAAAAGAAACCACTGTTTGCACTTTCTTAAATGTATTTTTTTCCAGAAAAATGTAGTCATATTTACATCATAGGACATCAGAAATGAATTAATATACAGTTTGATGTGTTTCATTTTTTTTCTCCACTAGAGTGCATTCTTGCAATATTGCGTTCCTTTTGGCAATAAATAATATGATCTGGTTGCAGTAGAGAACAAGAAGCAAATGAAGCGTACCAATCGTTTCTCATTTGTTTTCAAACATCGCCGTTTACATTAAATATATTACATATTTTAAAATAACTATATTAAAATAATGATTTGTGAGTAAACAGCTTAATTTTATTCGTTAAATAGTCCTAACAAATGTCACTCTTGATTTCCAAATTCTCTACATAAATTGGAAATCACTCGTGGCATTACTTATGATAATGAGACGCGAGCTCCTATTTTTCTTGAATGCCACATTTATCGAGCATCATGGTAACGAATTATTATTAATAGAAATACGAATTGTCGATGCTGACTTCGAACTTCGGAATAACGGTCTAATTTGAATATTTTTTAATGTCGAGGACAAATTTCATTCAAATTTGAGTTCAATTATCTCAGTAACAATTATTTGTCTGTGACAATTCGTCCAATCACCGTCGGCAGACATATTTTGTATTAACTCTCCCGAGCTATGTTCCAGTTGTAATGTAAACAAACCTAATTATGACTGCATTTTCATTGGTCGAATAATTGTTTTACCTTCAAACGTGTAAGAAAATGTAGTTAGCTCTCTTACACTCGAATTAAGTAAAACAAAAATAATAAAAAATGTATTATATAGCACATACATTAATATGTGCTATATAATACATAAGAGAATTAAAAAAAAACATGTATATTTTTTATAATGCCACCAGGTTTGTCCTTTTAGACATTTCTGGTATTCTCTCTGGCAATGGCGTAATTGTAATCCACTTCTGAGGTTGGGGCGCCTGGAAAGCGGGGTTACGCTGCCCCGATGATATTATGTATGATGATGATAGTGGTGCGCCAGGAGAGCCCCTAATCCTAAACTTAATCTAAGATGAATATGAATGATGTAAATTGCGATGGTCATATGATTTCGGGGACCGTTTGGATCTTAAAGTTTTCCTGACATTTGTCTTACAGGTGAGGATAATCCCCGATAAAAACCTTATCCAGGAAAACTGTGCCGACCGCCCGGGGCCGCTGCGTGACAAGGCAGCACGCTACCTCGAGACCACGGTGGTGCAGTGGACAAATTTTAAAATATATAATTTTAATAGATCTAAATAAATAAGCTTTTAATCGTTTAATTCTTACGAATTTCAATTGTTTCAAACCGCTGCTTCTCCTATACAATTTTTGAAGAATCAAAAAGGGAACTCATTGAAAAGCGGAGGGAAAGAAATTACTTTGAATGTTTTCAAACAGTTTAGTGAAAAATATCGTAGGTTAGCCATTGAGGATATCAGTGGTATAGCGTGGCTTATACGATGGAAAAAGCACAACCATAAGAACATCAGTACCGCTGGTACAACTACAGTAACTACAATTATTACTACTACTTAACTACTACCACTACTATAATAATAATGATAATAATAATGATAATAATAATGATAATAATGATAATATGATGATGATGATGATGATGATGATGACGATGACGATGATGATGATAATAATGATGTCCACCGCTGTGGTCTCGAGGTAGCGTGCTACCTTGTCACGCAGCGGGCCCGGGTTCGATCCCCGGTCGGGGCAGTTTTTCTGGGTGAGGTTTTTATCGGGGTTTTTCCTCACCTGTAAGACAAATGTCAGGAAAACTTTAAGGCCCAAACGGTCCCCGAAATCATATGGCCATCATCCTTATCATTATCATCATTATCATCATCATCCTTCACAGGTGTGGAAAGCAACGGGAAGCTACCACACCTACACAATTCCCTAGTAAAGCTGCAAGCATAGCATGAAAATGCTATGATTGCAGTGAAGGACCTGCCTGCGGACAGAATTACTATGGATGGAATAATAATGATAATAATAATACTGATAATGATAATAATGATGATAATAATAATGATGATAATAATAATGATGATAATAATAATGATGATAATAATGGCGATAATAATGATGATAAAAATAATGATGATAATAATAATGATGATAATAATAATGATAATAATAATAATAATAATAAAGATGATAATGATAATGATGATAATAATCATCATCATCCGGTGTCATGGCACTTGCCGCCGTCTTCCGCAAACCAAACGCCATTCCTCTCTGCTCATCCATTGATCTTCCTCCAATCTTCTGATATTCATAGCTGCTTGTACCCCTTCCTTCCAAGTATTCTTCCGTCTTTCTCTCTTCCTCCTTTCTATTGGGATCCATTTCATAACAATTTTAGGCAATATTTGCTCTGGCATTCTTTTGACATGACCATACCACGTAATTTTTTATTTTCTATAATGTCGGCTCCTCTTATACACCCATAAAATCCCTTATTTCTTTATTTCGTATTCTATCCATTCTAGATTTTCCAGCTGATCTTCTTAAAACATCCATTTCTGTACTTAAAATTCTTTTCATTTCCCTGGTAGGAATTTGCCAGACTTCAGCACGATATGTTAAAATGCTCTGAATTATGGTGTGATATATTTGTAATTTTCTATTTTTTTTGTAATATTTTTCCTCCACCAAACAGAGTTTAAAGCATTTATTGCTTGTTTTGTTTGTGCGATTCTATTTTTAATTTCCACTGTGTTATCGCCTGAATGGTCTAATTTTGTTCCTAAATAAATGCATTCAATACTAGGTTTTAGTTCTTCTCCATTGTTGAAATTTATATTTTCCATTTCTTCTCCTATACACAGATATTTAGTTTTCTCAATGTTTATATAAAGTCCCCATTTTTCATATTCTTTTGTTAGTTTTTTAGCCATATATTCTATGTCATCGTGGTCTTGTGCTATTAATACCTGGTCATCTGCAAAATTTAGTGAATATACATGTGTATTATAGATGGGTATGCCCATTTTTTTACATTTTTTCATCCACTCTCTTAGTACTCTTTCGAGATAAATTTTGAATAGAGTTGGAGACAAACTGCAACCCTGCCTTAAACCTTTTGTAATAGGAAATCCCTCTGTTTCCGCACGGCCATGAACCTACGGGTTCGATAGTGCCAGTGAGTGAGTAAGTAAGTATATGCTTTTCAATCTTTATTTTCGAAATAGATCCTTTGTATAATGCTTTTATAGCTTCTACTAATTTTTTGGTAATTTTAGAATTGTCTAAAATTTTCCATAACGTTTTTTGGGGAATACAATCATATGCCTTGGTTAAACCGACAAAAAGCAAATGTAAGTCTCTGTTAGTTGCTCTTCTTAGGGCCGGTTGTACCAACTCAGTATAAGTTCTGAATACATGCTATCTCAAGTATTCAGCCAAAATTGCGTTGTACCACGACAGTATTGCACCTTAGCCGGAGCATAAACTCGGTAGACTTTCTACGGTCATTCGAAGCCGATTATTGTGAAATACTCGAGTTAACTTTCCAAAATGGCAGCCAGAAACATGTCTAGAAATTTATTTCTGGATTCTGATAGTGACGACGAAGTATTATACGATATGTTTCTAAAGACCCGGAAACTCAGACAAATCAGGGGAAGACCGGATCATATTGAAAATTACAATGATGAAGAATTTTTCGTCCGCTTTCGCCTTGATCTCATCAGACATCGATTAGAACATAAAACGAAAAGGTAAGATTTTAACATTTTTCGTTTGTATTTTATTATTTCCACAATCATTGTTTAATATTTGTAGGTGATTATTTAAACATTTTTATTTAAAAAGGTATGAGCATGAATTAGCATTAATACTCGTACTTGAACCTGTAGCTTCATTAGATAATACTGTATAATACAATGCATTTTATAATAGGGGTAGGAGTTTAAAAAATAATCTTCTATGAAAGTGTGCTTTTCAAAGTATAATTGCTTTTATTTTACACACTATAATTTAACAAAACATTGAAGTGCAAATTTTGAGGTTATATTATAATGCCATTAAATTAAAATCTTAATTACAACGTTGGTTATGCCATTGACTTTAAATAAAAAATGTGTATTATGTCGTGTGCCATAACCTTTTTTCTAAACTATCATAAAATTGATAAATTGTTATTATTATTATTATTATTATTAATCAGGATATTATCAGTAACATAACCATAATTTTTTCAACATTCTACAGAAAAATCTCAAGGAGACCAGTTCATCTTGAAGAAGGTATGGAAGATTGTTTCGTCTGGTTTCGCTTTTGAAACGAAGCAATTACGTTCAATGTGGATCTGATCATACATCGATTACAACAGAAAGGTAAAATATTTTATATTTAGTAAAAAAATTAATAAAAAATAGTCTTCTATCCAAGTGTAATTTCTTAGGCTATATGTTACATACCCACAAAAATGTAACAAAAGAACATTGAAGTGTTAATTTTGAGATTATATTACAGTGCCATAACCTTAAAACTTAAGTTACAGTAGTGATTATGGTATGAATGTTCAATATGCAAGGTTGATTATGTTGTACTACCATGGACCTCTAAACTTATACTTAATTTCCAATTTTTCAAGCTGTTATTACATTGACACATTATTATTAAAATGCACTGGCTATTGTATGCCAAGAGACCACGTATACTTATTTTGGCTCAAGTTTCCATTAAGTGCAGTGAGAATTTTTCCTAAGCCCGAGACAGACACAACGCGCATGCGCCAACAAGGTTTTATTTTCAAATTATTTCCCACCATTTACAACAAATTTTACATTTTTTCTAACGATTACTTGAACACATTTTTCTATGATATTTAACTATATACGTAACATGAAGACGTGGCAACCATATTGATTTTAAGGAATATTCTATGCAACAACAGTGCAGCCAACATAGGTTATGTACTTCAGAATTTGAGAACTTACTATTTATTTTTGGGTGTTGCATTCTTTCACAGGTTAGAGTGCTTAAATTATGTTAGGTTAGCTTTTAGGTTGGTCTTTCATAAGTTAGAGTACTTAAATTGCATTACGTTAGCTTTTAGGTTTGTTAAATAGCATGTATAATGTTGGCTGCATCGCGATATTCCATAGAGTAAACTGCTTCGCGTTTGTCGTGCATGCGTGTGGTGTCTGCCTGGGACTTACGTACTCCTTCTGTCTTTACTAACTTTTGTACTTTTTTAAACATTTTCGCTTCCGACTTCACTCTGCTAATTAACTTCAAATTTGAATTCAAAATTTAAACTGGTGCTACTGTATTTTACAGGAACCAGGGGTTCTACCTATTAAGGAGGATCAAAATGGATTGCTCACCGCCAACACTTAAGTGATGGCCACAGAGCTTTCCATCTATCTAACATTTTGCAACAATACTTATAACATTTTTTTTACAATTATTAAATATTTATCTCCATACACAATTATTTCTTTGAAGTATGCAGAATCATTGTGCACATGTGTGAACGCTAGAAGAACTTATACTAGATGGTGAAGATATCTGTGAAAATTGGAATGACCAACATTCAAAAGTATATTCTCAGAAAAAGATGTTCACTCAGTTCATTTTGTAGGTTCTGATGGGACAGGTTAGTGTATATCAGATTAGTATATGCTTCATTAAATAATATGCAAATAATTTATTTTAAGTTAGGAAGGAGAAAGTTGGTGTATATCCATTTCTAACAAATGTTTGGGGATGTATTGAAGTTTGGTCGCAGCTACATTCTTCCATCTAGTGTCAATTCTTTAAATTTTCTGTAGAACTTCTTTGTGATTCCATCTAGTGACAACTCTATAAACTTATGCTCATGCACATGTTTCACTGTAGGACACAAAAATTAAGGGAAGGTAAACTAAAGTTTTTCCGGCTCAACTGCACTTCTACAAGCACTTGATTTTCAGTTATATTGTAAACTATAGCTCTTCCTCTATATTTACTAACATTACTTAATATTTTAAACTTTTTCAAACAATTTTTATAACATTATTAGACAATTTTGAAGTATATATTTAAATATACAAATCACAATATTATGATACTGTTATTCAATATTGTAATGCTGCTATTTTCTCCACAGAGTATATTACCTAGTCTCTAATTTTTCTATTGCTGTTTTGGGTTATCGCTGGTTGGATCAATATGAGGGAGTGATAAGTGAGTGTACACCCATTTTTAATAAACGTTTGGTAATTTTAATATTATTAATATATTTTTTAAACATAGATTTGGAGATTTATTGCAAATATTGGTCATTTAAATTTCATTGCGACGGATAGTAACCGAGGATGATAATCGATATGTAGTTTGATTGTGGGTTATCGCTGGCTCTATAAACTCTGGCGCATGCGCACTGTTGTTCTATAGGACTTTGAAAATATTTCACGCTAGTTTAAGTGCAGTTTTTCCATTTTTCCTACATAACAGTTGTGTGGATGCTCAAAGCTTATGAACTTACTCGATAGATGACGAGTATCTGTGCTATTGGAATAATCAATCTTCACAATAAGTTCCCAAGCATGCTTTTAAAGAAAGGAATAATTTATTATTTGATAATCTAATTTGGTGTACAATAACTTTTCCTTCTTAACCAAACAAAATAAAATAGTAGTTATATTGTGAAAGATTGTCATACAATAGCACAGTTAGTCTTGCCATATATTGACAAAACCTTTTGCATGCACATATGCACTACAGCTCTGTAGAACTTAGAAGAAATGAGTGAGAGATTTTATATACATAGATAAATATATAAGAAATATAAAAAAAATGTTTTAAGAATCGTTACAAAATGTTAAAACAGTAGGAAATGTTAGTAGAAATGGAAAAAGTAAATAGTGTAACAGTGTCATATTAATGTTGTATGGTATAGCATAGTGGGTCATAAACTATAGTTCAGCCATCATAGATTTAAGCAACTTTCATTGTATATTTGATAAATGGTGACCTTTATTACAGCATAAGTCAGTTTTGGAGATTCTATGCCTCTAGTCCACCTGCATTAGTCACTGTTCAAACAGAATAGCCAACTTTGCCTTATGGTGCACTGCAAGTTTGCGTACACCAATTAGTTTATTAGATAATATGGCTTCCCATAAAGAAACCTCTAATTTAATTAAAAGCGAGTTAATAAGAAATGCCATAAATATAGCAACTTAACGTTTGTATGCAATTGCCCAAAATGTTGTATTTGTATAACATGTTCTGGTATGAACTGTGAAAACATTATATGAGAATTAGAGGTGAGTTGTAATCCAATACATCCATAATGAGAATAATGAAACTTGTTAATACAGTAATCATGAATAAAATAATGTGTACCAGTAACTGAAAGGGAATCAAATTACAATGCATAAAGTAATGTAACATATCAATTGTTGCTACACATTATGTTTTTCTTGGAACATTCTTTTTTTAATATAGCAGAAAATAAAAATTTTGCCCCTTAGCTTATGACGTCTGAGAAATTACAATGTTATTAAAGTAGTAGAATCCACTAAAAATATTATGCATTTGTTCTATAGTCTATATTTGATGGTGAATAAATATTAGTCACTTTTGATTATCTGATAAAATCATAAACATTCTTTTTTTTTTTTCTAGAAGGCTTGCTGGGATATTACATCGCTTCATTCCCGAATGTCACCGAAGACTTGGACTGCATGCACATAAAGACCAGTTCTCCAGGATAGTACAATACTGAGGAACATACAAGGAATAAAAGTGTATGATGTGCAGTTAAACATTTTAGATATTATTGTTTAGTTGTTTCTTCACTCACCTCATACTTCTTAACTCCCAAGCAGACTCGAGTTTCTTCACTTCATTTGTGATATTCTCAATGTTGTATTACATTCACAACTGATGTCCAATGGCCTCCTATCCTGCAGACTGACCTCCGCGCCATCTGATGGCTGACCGACGAACTTCCAAATCAATCCCCTCTCCTTATCACCGGGTATTTCAAAATTCATAGTTGTGTTTTTATTCTTGCATATATAATTTTTTTCCCAAATTGTGAGTTCCTTCGGTTTTTCCAATTGTTTAAGTAATTTTGTTTTGGTTTCTATTCTGTGTTTTTCTGACCAGGCATCTACAGCTATTGCAGATTTTTCTGTTTCTCCATTTTTAACATTTCTGAGGTGTTCCTTTAATCTTGTATTTAGATTCCTTTTTGTTTTTCCTATGTATATCTTTTCACAATCTTTACAATTAATTTGATAAATTCCCGATTTTTTGCAGTCTTCAATCTTTTCATTTTTGTTGGTTTTTAGAAAAGATTGAAGATCTAACACATGACTAGACAATATTTAACAATTGTGCATTGAAGACTCAGTTTGAAAAGGAGTAAATGTTCTTTAGTATAAATGGAGTAGAGAGTCAATCATAAGCATCATCATTACCAGTACTATGGTCCATAAGAGCCAGGATCCCCTGATATATACGTCCAATTTTGATTCCCCAACCCATATAAAGGTTTCTATTATTATTTTATAAACTGTACATAACCACTGATTTAATATATTATCTTGTATATCAGCAAATTAAGTTTTCACCAATGTAGACAGATTTTTTTGAAGCTGTAATAGTATTTTAAAATGCAATAGGAAGTATCATTAAGAAGTTTGTTTAATAATTAAGACATTTTGTCTGTACATTCTTACCTCTTATGGTTGTTTTTGTCAAATATATGTTTCAAGGCTTCTGAGCCCCATCGTCAGCAATTACAGACTGTAATCAGAAGCCTTGAAACATATGTTCAACAAATACAACCCAAAGAGGTAAGAATGTACAGACAAAATGTCTTAATTACTGTAATATGTTTTCTGCTGCTAATTTTCATTAAGTCTTTACAAAGCCTTTACTTGGATGGGAAAGGCCATTCAATTTTGCTCCAATGTAGGCTGAGATTATGTTACGAGCCTGAAATCTTCAGACTCGGAATCCATGACTCTAAGTTTCTCCCAGAAAACTTTTTGTTTTCTAGGATTCATCCATCCTAATAATATATCGACCCCAGCCAGATTTTAACCCTTGACTCTTGGGACGAGCAACTTAATCCCCAGATCACAAGCCGGATATTGAGATATATACTATTTTATAATCGTTTTGTTAGAATCATATAAGCAGAATTCAGTAGTTTATGTTTTTCTCTTCAAGTTTTTTTTAAGCTTTCTGTCACAAAAAAAAATAAGATGACTGCAAATTAAATTTCCTTGTGAGAAAATAAGTAAATATGTTCCAGGTAACTGCCATTAATAATATTCACAAATGCAATCCTAATAGGCAGGTTGTAATTCTATATATTAAATGTTTGTCTCATGATATTGGTCAAATTATGTGTAGTTTTACTGTACAGATAGAAATATTGTAAATGCATTATAAATTCTCACATGCCTGTGCTGCACCCTCCCTTCTAGCCACTATTATGCCATGACTTACTTGTTGTAGTCAGAAATCCAAAGATTCATTCATTCACCTATAATGAATATCCATCTATAGTAATTCTGCCCGAAGGCAGGTCCTTCACTGCAATCATAGCATTTTCATGCTATGCTTGCAGCTTTACTAGGGAATTGTGTAGGTGTGGTAGCTTCCCGTTGCTTTCCACACCAGTGAAGGATGATGGTGATGATGATGGTAATGACAAGGATGATGATGATGGCTATATGATTTCGGGGACCGTTTGGACCTTAAAGTTTTCCTGACATTTGTCTTACAGGTGAGGAAAAACCCCAATAAAAACCTCACCCAGAAAAACTGCCCCGACCGGGGATCGAACCCGGGCCCGCTGCGTGACAAGGCAGCACGCTACCTCGAGACCACAGCGGTGGACATAATGAATATAAATTATCTGAAATGTATTTATACATCTGCAAAGAAAGTGTTTATTTAAAGTTTTATTTGTAATATACACCACGGCTATGGTCTCGGGCTAGCATCACTGTTTTGTTTGCAGAGGGCCTGAGTTTGATCCCCAGTCATGACAGATTTCCTGGATGATGGTTTTATTGATGGTTTCTCTGAACCCGTACGACAAATGTTAGGAAACTTTAAGGCCTAAACAATCTGTGATCATCATATTTGCCAGGTTTAGTATGAATGTGAGTGAATTGTGCATCTTGTCTTAAATATTTGTGTTGTCTTGGGGCAGGTCCTGGATTGGAGGTCCTCAGTAACCATGTGTGATCCAAAGTCTCTCTCTCTCCCAACCTATAAGATATGAGGTTAAATTACAATAGAGAAGAGAAGATCTGTATAATATATGTGTGTGTTCCAAAGCCACCTGGTGCACCTTTCATGCTTTGGGTTTCATTATATTATGTAGAAAAATAGTTTAATGTGGTCTATTTTTATTTTACGTAGGTGATGTTTACTTTTATTGTGTATAATATAAGCATGTTGAATATCCATTGTATAATTTTTTATAATAAAGTAATGTATGAGTAATATATTTTTATTAAATGTACATAACTAGTACCAATAAATTACTCCTCAGAAGGTTGTCCCTAAAGAAAATCTGAAATCTACTGTCTTATGATTGGTTGTTTCACAAAGGACTACAGTTTCTATCAATAACAAATTTGTCAAAAATATGATAGAAAATTTGAGATGATATAATTATGTTAAAAACATATAAACGTTCAAATTTGTTTTATCTGCATTATGTTAGTTCAAATTGTGAAAGAAATCAATCATAAAATACAAATGAAAAAACGTATAGTGGTGGTCTTTAAGTCGACCATCAAAAATTTACTTTAAAAGCAGTCTTCTAATAGGGGATATCTCCTCATCCTGAATACAATCTGGACCTTTACACCATAATTGGAAAATGTTAACATTCTTCTTCTTTATTAGGAATTTCTTTATAATACAGTAGTTTTTCTACAACCCATTGTAAATTTTACTCCTCCATAAATCCCTATTCTCTGCATCACACTCTGTTATCCTCTCGACACTATACTCCTATTATGCACTCCTTGAATTCACTTTCTTTTGATCTCCCTTTTCTTCTGTTGCCCTCCGCTTCAAGATTTAATATCATCATAGGATCCTGTCATCTGACATTCTCTTTGTGACCAAACCATTTCAGTCTTCTTCAATAACTTGTGGAATGTCTTTTTGAACATCCATTACTTCTGTGATTTTAGCATTTCTAATTTTGTCTCTTTTTGAATTTCTAGAAATCCTCCTCCAAAATTGCATCTGTCGCCTATAGTTTATGTGCTTGCTCTCTGCTTAATGCCCAATATAGTATAGGGATTTCCAGCCAACCTAGACTCTGCCTGTCACAAGCCAGGAGAAATGGGGAGTGATGGAGGAATAACACCTCTTTAAAAAACCAGGGTTCATTCTGGCCTGGATGATAGTACTTTGTGACAGCTCCTTGCTAGGATACGGCAACTGCTGCCTTGTAAGGATATGTTGGTTCGTCAAAGCCTAGAGGAAGGAAACCTTGAACAAAAATCATCTGGTCCTCCAGGTTGAGGATTATAACAATGGCCCAGCTCCCCATTTTATGGAAAAAAATTAACTATGCTAAAGAAATTGATGTGAAGAAAATATCAACATCTGAATATAATTTATTGCAAGCACATTAATACTACTGAGTTCAGGTAAGATAATTTATTTGAGCAGAGGTTGCTGTTACTAATTTAACTATCATTTAAATATGTACAAATTGAAGACTAAACTCATATATCAATAGCTATCATAGAAAGATTCTGAATTTACAAACCAAATGTCTTGCATAGTTGCCTAAATAGGAAAAAAAATGTTAATATTTTTATTCTCAATTGTTGTATTATTAGATTTCAATGGGATACAGGATTTAAATAACTACTATTCTACCCCTCTGGCACACAGTGACAAGAATATAGCCTTCATTAGGTTTATTACATAATATGAGCAAATACAGGCAGTAAGACATTTATAAACTTATCAAAAGCATCGGCGTTGGTTGGGAAGAGAGAGAGAGAGTCATCTTACAGAGGATCAGAATATATAGTCATAGGAATAATCCTTTCCAAGTAATTGTGATTGGTTTCAAAAAGTAGTTGTATGCAGAAATTTCACTATTTTATAATACAGTAAAGAGATCTCAACACAGAATGGACAAAAATTTAATAAAGCAACTTCATTTTGGAAAAAATGCAATAATACAAAAAACATACTAACTTAAAATTAACAGAAATTCACACTGGGCTATTTTTATGCAGTTTATTTCTAGTGTGCCTACATGTAAAAAAAGAAATTGAGATTCTTATAATTGGTCAATTTCCAACAAAATAGACATAGATTACATAGAAAAAAAATAACAAAATAACCAAATAGGTTTATATATAACATAAGACAATTTACTTGCCTTCAGTCATCTGATGACTATCTTAAATTAAAAATTCAGTTAATCAAAAAACAAATCTTGGTACTTATAATAGCTATTTATAGCTAGAGCGAGGAATTATATGAAGAAAATTATAAGAAAATATGAAATCATAAAGACAAAATATGAAAATTATGACACAAAAATATAATGAAGCTACTATTTTCTAAACTTTTTACATATATTTATATGCATAGACGCACTACGACTTATAAGTGTACATACAGCACAAACAGAACTTATTTATAGCACAAGAAATCAAAATGTTCACTGTATTTTGATTATAATTTTTCATTATTTTTGACCCAATATAAAATATCATATTCATGATCTGAAACAATTTTAATGGATCATACCATAGCGTAGTTGTATAAGGAAACGTGGTACAAACAGGGAAGTCGTGAGTTCGAGTCTTGATATGGTCAAGATTTTTAGCTGGACCAGACCTTCTGATGGCATTGTAGACCTGGGATCGACTCAGATCCTAATGGAAGTGAGTACTATATGCATGTTCTGGGCACAAATGTAGCCATCAGGCAGATCTGACAACCCGGCAGACATCTAGTGCCTTTTGTCTAGAAAGATGGAAAATTCAACATGCCACTACCCCAAAGGCCTCCCAAGACTGTAGTGGAATTATTTCATAAATCAAATCTGAGAGTTTATATATAATACAATTAATTAATGTATTGAATGATTTTTAATTATGAAATTTAAACATATGCAAGAAACAAAACATTGCAACCCAAACTAACAAGTTTCCATGAAATATAGCACTGACAAAGTTTAGAGTAGGTACCGGTATAGTTTGGGTTATTGCTATCTTTACATTGCATGAAGATATTAAATTCATGTAGATGCAAATGTAACAATAACATTAAATTGGACGATTTAGAATACAAGTAAACCATTCCAGTATGTCATATTTGGAGAGACAAGATGTTAAAAGTTATTAGTCCATAATTGAATCTAGGGATTGTTTCAGAACTCTTTGCAATTACAGTTACATTTAATATTGAACTATAAACATGGTGAAATGTAGTTAGAATTATTTTAACGTTAGTTTTTTTGTATATATGAAATAGGTCTTGCATAGTGTCTAGTCTTGGTCTACTTGTGCTATGAACAATCAAATTGTCAATTATTAATTTTGTTCATAACACATAGATAGGATTTTTTTTTTAATATTTTGTGATAGTAAACTATACAGCCTATCTGTCAGAATTGTTTTGCAGAATGAAAAATTATGCTCAACATCACATGATGTTATGGGAGGATACTCGTATCATGCTATATTTGATACTTTGATGTAAGTGAGAAAAATGCTGGCCTAACCTACATCAACGTTACTAATTTCACAAAGCACTGCTTCAAGTTTCTTACATTTCAATTCTGTAATCTGTTCACAGAGTAAAGACTGTCCTCAGGTAGCAAGAACGAACTGACAGCTACCTGACTACAGAAAATTCCAATATTGTTATTCTACTTATTCATTTAGGCTCATGATCTTGTTCTGGGGGACAAAAAACTCCATCGAACTTGACACTCTGTGACTCATCATCCAATTATTTGCTTTTATAAAGATACTGATAAATTTTCACTTGTCTACCACATTACATTGTCAAAAATTACACAAATACATTCATTTCAAAAATATTTTAATGAATTCCTAGAACTTTTATTGAAAAAAAATATCGGAATTTGAAAGTTGAAAAATATGGAGGAGTATGAAATTTTCACTAAAATATGAACATTTTGTTAAAATATTATGAAATATGAAGTTTTTTGTTGGTCTTATTTGATTCTGCATATCATAAAATGTAAAGATACTTAACCTCAGCGCTCTCTGACAAATAGTTTAAAACATGAAATTTTATAAAATTCCTCTCTCTATTTATAACAAATATGAGAAAGTTTGAATTTCATATAATTAAACATCGCATTACTTTTTAAATTTTGGTGTGTGCGTGTATTATACCGTACATATATTTCACAAAACTATTACTACGTGTAGGCCTAATTACATTGAATTGTTATAATATTAAACAAACTTCAAAGAAATAAAAATAATATTAAAATGAATAGCACGAAAATGGAAACCAACCCAATTTATTTAAGACTTTTTAAATTTTGGTGTGTGCGTGAATTATACCGTACATATATTTCACAAAACTATTACTACGTGTAGGCCTAATTACATTGAATTGTTATAATATTAAACAAACTTCAAAGAAATAAAAATAATATTAAAATGAATAACACGAAAATGGAAACTAACCCAATTTATTTAAAACTACGTACATATACACTAATTTATAATATTGAAAATAAACTATAATATAGTATAAAATTAATTATATCAGAATTGAAAACATTGATGCAGTATGGATAAATAATAAAAGCAGACGAATTTTTGCTATGGGAAATAAGAAAACATAAGAAAGATGATGCGCGGATACCCAATTCAGCCAACATAATACGGAGGGAAATTGGAATTCATTACCAACATAACTGAAAAGTTAAGTTAAAACCGGTATACGCAACTGGCGGTTAAAAGCAGGTGGTACAACGCATATTGACGTTGCTAGCCTTAAGCGTCAGATGACTAACTTGGGAGTTAACCTGAAGTTCGTACAACCGGCCCTTAATGTACTCGTTACTGATATGCCTCTATAATTTTCACACTTTCTCTTGTCTCCCTTCTTATGTATCGATGTTATAATAGCGACTTTCCACTCTTCTGACACTTCTTTGCCTTTTATTATTTTATTAAACCGTATTACCCATCCAAGTGTTTTGTGCAGGCGGAAAATATGTCAACTAACAAACTGTCTTTCTCTTTCTATTGCCACTTTTGTCCTTTGAATTATGTTGTTTGATTGGCAGGTAGAGAGCTGACAAATAGTATGTATTTTTATGATCCGTCGTTCTGCGAGGTCAGTGGCAGAATGACTAACTTGACAACCCTGTTACTTTTGGGGTTACGCCTAGGAATGAGCTGTCCCTTCCTTGCCCTTCTCATTGCATGTTGCCACTTGTGATTTATTGTCAGGCTGGTAATGGAGAGACGACAAATACTGTGATTTTAAATGATCCTACCGCTTGAGCGTTCCGTGCTTAAATGACTAATTTGACAACCATGTTAAGATCTTTCACACGTGTTTAGGGATTCTCCCCCCACATTTGAAGTTGAAAAATTTCAATACGTGATCGGATGTACAGTTTTCTCCTAATCCCTTCCACAGATTCAGTAGATCGGCGACACTAGCGCTAAAACTCTTCCCCTCCACCCGTGAACAGTTAACTTGGATGTGTAATACAATGATCATTTCCAATAACTTCTGACTGCCACTTTTAATCAATTCTATAGCAATATTTCCTGGCCGGCACTACTACCATTTATCCCGTGTGGAGAGGCAGTCTCCCATCGGGCGCCTCCCCAGGTGGCGGATAGGATAATGCTCACCAGATATGGCGGCTACTGGGGAAATAAAATACCCAGGGCAGACCAAAAGTAGCGCTGCTGCCTTGCAGCAAGATACTGGAGTATCAAAGGCTAGAGGAAGAAAACCTTGAACAACAATTATCCGTCCCCCAGGTTGGGGGTTGATGCATCGGGCCAGCTCTTAGTTCATCATAAAAAATGCTAAAGAAACCAAACAATAATAATAATAATAATAACAATAATAATAATAATAATAATAATAATAATAATAATAATAATAATAATAATAATAATAATAATAATAATAATAATAATAATAATAATAATTAATAATAATACTGGTCGAAGGTGATAAGCCAGACGAAAAAAGTACCTTGGGAGAAAGAGTGACGATCTTTCACCGTAAAAATACAACCGTCAAGAAATGCGGACATGGGTTCAACTGGGGTAAAATTTTCCGGAGGTCTAATAGTCTCCCATTCGGTTCTCCGGACGGTGACTACTTCAGGGAACCCATGCCAAAGGCTCAAACACAGGGACATGTTCCTAGAAACATGGCATGTTAGGACTTTATACAATAGCGGGGCACTAGAGATATTAACGCGGGAATTAGATAAATCGCCCTTGGATGTAGTCGCTTTACAGGAAGTTAGGTGGCCAGGAGAAGGTAGTCAGGAATCAGGAAGTTTTGCATTATTCTACGGAGGTGCAGAAAGACCTGCATTTGGAACGGGTTTTTTAGTCAGAAGGAGGATCCTATCCGCTATCCGAGATATTAAGTTTGTTAGTGATAGGGTATCATACATATTTCTAAAGGGTAAACGACATGATTTTATAATTGTAAATGTACATGCCCCCACAGAAGATAAAGATGACAAGATCAAGGATGAGTTCTATGAAGAATTAGAATGTTTATTTGATAGCCTTTCACGATATCACATGAAAATTATCTTAGTAGATTTTAATGCAAAAGTGGGGCGGGAAGATATATTCAAACCAACAATAGGCAAATTCAGTCTTCATGAAGATAGTAACGACAACGGGGTTAGATTAGTCACATTTGCCACATCAAAGAATCTCATTGTTAAGAGCACAACATTTCAGCATAAGGATATTCATAAATACACCTGGACGTCGCCAGATGGAGAAACTCGGAACCAGATAGATCATGTATTAGTGGATAAACGCTGGCACAGTAGCATCATCGATGTTAGATCAGTTAGAGGGACAGACTGCAATTCGGATCATCATCTGGTCAGAGTGAAAATCAGACAACGGCTATCACTTATGAGAGGAACAAATGCTAAAGATGATTCTGTAAAATTTGAATTAAAAAACTTGAAAAATGATGAAATGTGGCAAGAATACCAAATCAAAATTATAGATTTGAAGTACTGGAATCTTCAGATGAAAATGTGGCAAACGAAGAAGAAACTGGTATAAATAAAGAATGGGAGGCTATAAGAGATATTATTAAATTGTCAGCATTAGAAAGCATTGGTTGTTTAAAGAAGAAGCAAAACAAGAAATGGTTTGATGAGGAATGTGCCGACATTGTAAAGAAAAGAAAGCAAGCAAAAATGAAATGGTTACTCGAGCCAAATGGGGTAAATTTAGAGCAATTGGGTAGTATTAGACGGGAAACCACCAAGTTACTAAAGAGTAAAAAGAGGGAAAATTTGAGAGAGAAGATTAATGATCTTGAAATGAATGCAAAAAATAGGAACATTAGAGAATTATATCAGGGAATTAGTATAGAGAAGAAAGGGTTTCAGGCTAGAACAAACATAATTCGGAATGAAAATGGGGATATGATTGCAGATTCCAGGAATATATTAAATAGATGGAAAAGTTACTTTAATCAGCTATTAAATGTACATACAGAACAGGACATTGAGGAGGATAATTTACAGACAGCAGAAATGCTAGTCACAGAGCCAAGTGCATTAGAGGTTGAAATGGCGATTGAAAAATTGAAGATGCATAAAGCATCAGGTTCAGATGAGATCCCAGCAGAACTGATAAAAGCAAGGGGAGAAAAATTGATGGACAAGATACGCTGGTTGCTTAGTATGATTTGGGAAAAAGAAGCTCTTCCAGATGAATGGAAGGAATCAATTATCGTACCAATTTATAAGAAAGGAGATAAAACTGATTGCAACAACTACAGGGGCATCTCATTACTTTCAACTTCGTACAAAATTCTAACAAATATATTAGTAAGCAGACTTACTCCCTATATTGATGACATTCTAGGAGATCATCAATGTGCATTTAGAAGAAACAGGTCTACAACAGATCAGATTTTTAGTATAAGACAGATTTTAGAAAAGAAATGGGAATATAGTAGTACCGTACATTAACTATATGTAGACTTCAAAAAAAAAAGCCATGGTATCTTTACCTTGTCGTGGTGGAGTGGCTTGTGTGCTTAAATGATCCTGAGAGCTATGCCGGCGGTAGCATTGCTGCCGATAGGGTTACCCATGCCGGACTGGTCGAAGGTGATAAGCCAGACGAAATAAGTACCTTGGTCGAAAGAGTGACGATCTTTCACCGTAAAAATACAACCGTCAAGAAATGCGGACATGGGTTCAACTGGGGTAAAATTTTCCGGAGGTCAAATAGTCCCCCATTCGGTTCTCCGGGCGAGGACTACTTCAGGGAACCCATGCCAAAGGCTCAAACACAGGGACATGTTCCTAGGAACATGGAATGTTAGGACTTTATACAATAGCAGGGCACTACAGATATTAACGCGGGAACTAGATAAATCGCCCTTGGATATAGTCGCTGTACAGGAAGTTAGGTGGCCAGGAGAAGGTAGTCAGGAATCAGGAAGCTTTGCATTATACTACGGGGGTGCAGAAAGACCTGAATTTGGAACAGGTTTTTTTAGTCAGAAGGAGGATCCTATCCGCTATCCGAGATATTAAATTTGTTAGTGATAGGATATCATACATAATGCTAAAGGGTAAACAACATGATTTTATAATTGTAAATGTACATGCCCCCACAGAAGATAAAGATGACAAGATCAAGGATGAGTTCTATGAAGAAATAGAATGCGTATTTGATAGCCTTTCAGGATATCATATGAACATTGTCTTAGGAGATCTTAATGCAAAAGTGGGGCGGGAAGATATATTCAAACCAACAATAGGCAAATTCAGTCTTCATGAAGATAGTAACTACAAACGGGGTTAGATTAGTCACATTTGCCACATCAAAGAATCTCATTCTTAAGAGCACAACATTTCAGCATAAGGATATACATAAATACACCTCGACGTCCCCAGATGGAGAAACTCGGAACCAGATAGATCATGTATTAGTGGATAAACGCTGGCACAGTAGCATCATTGATGTTAAATCAGTTAGAGGGACAGACTGCAATTCGGATCATCATCTGGTCAGAGTGAAAATCAGACAACGGCTATCGCTTATGAGAGGAACAAACGCTAAAGGTGATTCTGTAAAATTTGAATTAAAAAACTTGAAAAATGATGAAATGAGGCAAGAATACCAAATCAAAATTACTAATAAATTTGAAATACTGGAATCTTCCGATGACAATGAGGCAAACGAAGAAGAAACTGATATAAATAAAGAATGGAGGCTATAAGAGATATTATTAAATTGTCAGCATCAGAAAGCATTGGTTGTTTAAAAAAGAGGCAAAACAAGAAATGGTTTGATGAGAAATGTGCCGACATTGTAAAGAAAAGAAAGCTAGCAAAAATGAAATGGTTACATGAGCCAAATGAGGTAAATTTAGAGCAATTGGGTGGTATTAGACGGGAAACCACCAAGCTACTAAAGAGTAAAAAGAGGGAATATTTGAGAGAGAAGATTAATGATCTTGAAATGAATGCAAAAAATAGGATCATTAGAGAATTATATCAGGGAAATAGTATAGAGAAGAAAGGGTTTCAGGCTAGAACAAACATAATTCGGAATGAAAATGGGGATATGATTGCAGATTCCAGGAGTATATTAAATAGATGGAAAATTTACTTTAATCAGCTATTAAATGTATATACAGAACAGGACATTGTGGAGGATAATTTAGAGACGGCAGAAATGCTAGTCGAAGAGCCAAGTGCATTAGAGGTTGAAATAGCGATTGAAAAATTGAAGATGTATAAAGCATCAGGTTCAGATGAGATCCCAGCAGAACTGATAAAATCAGGGGGAGAAAAATTGATGGAAAAGATACGCTGGTTGCTTAGTATGATTTGGGAAAAAGAAGCTCTTCCGGATGAATGGAAGGAATCAATTATCGTACCAATTTATAAGAAAGGAGATAAAACTGATTGCAACAACTACAGGGGAATCTCATTACTTTCAACTTCGTACGAAATTCTAACAAATATATTAGTAAGCAGACTTACTCCCCATATTGATGACATTCTCGGAGATCATCAATGTGCATTTAGAAGAAACAGGTCTACAACAGATCAGATTTTTAGTATAAGACAGATTTTAGAAAATAAATGGGAATATAATGGTACTGTACATCAACTGTATGTAGACTTCAAAAAAGCATATGATTCAGTTAAGAGGGAGAAGTTATATAGTATCCTGCTGGAGTTCGGAATTCCTAAAAAGTTAGTTAGACTTATACGAATGTGTCTAAATGGCACAAAGAGTAGGGTGCGTGTAGGCAAACAGTTTTCAGACACTTTTGAAATCCAGAGTGGGTTGAAGCAAGGAGATGCACTATCTCCTCTACTATTTAATTTTGTACTAGAGCATGCCATTAAATCTTTAGAGAACGAGGAAGGCTTACAACTCAATGGTATTAATAAGCTGTTAGTTTATTCTGATGATGTAGTATTATTGTCCGATAGCGAGGAGATACTAAAGAACAACACGCACACACTATTCAGCAATACTAAGAAATTAGGACTGGAAGTAAATATCAATAAAACTAAATATATGGCCACACGTAGAAATTCATTATATAATGGAAATGGACAGCTAATGACAAATGACGGAAATTTTGAGGAAGTAGGTGAATTCAAATACCTAGGAACAATGATCACAAATAGGAATGAGATGCACAAAGAAATTAAACATAGGCTCAATTCTTGAAATGCATGCTATTATGCATTGCAGAGACTGTTGATGTCCCAACTCCTGTCAAAAAACGCTAAACTGAAAATATATAAAACTATTATTCTACCAGTTATATTATATGGGTGCGAAACATGGACTCTTACTTTAAGAGAAGAAAGGAGATTACAAGTATTTGAGAATAAAGTACTTAGGAAGATTTTTGGACCAAAGAGAGATAAACAGACAGATGAATGGATAAGACTACATAACAATGAACTACATGGTCTTTATAGGAAGCCAGATATAATAAGAACAGTTAAGTCTCGTAGACTGCGTTGGGCAGGACATGTTGCACGTATGGGAAATGAAAGACTTGCATGGAAGCTTCTTGTAGGAAAGCCAGAGGGAAAACGCCCAGTTGGTAGACCAAGAATGAGGTGGGAGAATAACATTAACTATGATTTGAGGGGAGTATGTTATACAGGGAATGATTGGACAGAATTAGCTCAGGATAGGGATGTATGGAGAGCTTATGTCCGCGCGGCCATGAACCTACGGGTTCGATAGTGCCAGTGAGTAAGTAAGTAAGACTTCAAAAAAGCATATGATTCAATAAAGAGGGAGAAGTTATATAGTATCCTGCTGGAGTTCGCAATTCGTAAGAAGTTAGTTAGACTTATACGAATGTGTCTAAATGGCACAAAGAGTAGGGTGCGTGTAGGCAAAGAGTTTTCGGACACTTTCGAAATCCAGAATGGGTTGAAACAAGGAGATGCACCATCTCCTCTACTATTTAATTTTGTACTAGAGCATGCCATTAAAAGAATGAGGAAGGCTTACAACTGAATGGTATTAATAAACTGTTAGTTTATGCTGATGATGTAGTATTGTTGGCCGATAATGACGAGGTATTAAAGGACAATACGCACACACTATTGAGTAACACTAAGTGCTTAGGACTGGTAGTAAATATCAATAAAACTAAATATATGGTCACACTTCGAAATACATTATATAATGGAAATGGACAGCTAATGACAAATGATGGAAATTTTGAGGAAGTGGCTGAATTCAAATACCTAGGAACAATAATCACAAATAGGAATGAGATGCACAAAGAAATTAAACATAGGCTCAATTCTGGAAATGCGTGTTATTATGCATTGCAGAGACTCTTGATGTCCCAACTCCTTTCAAAAAACGTTAAACTGAAAATATATAAAATTATTATTCTACCAGTTATATTATATGGGTGCGAAACATGGACTCTTACTTTAAGGGAGGAAAGGAGATTACAAGTATTTGAGAATAAAGTACTTAGGAAAATGTTTGGACCAAAGAGAGATGAACAGGCGGGTGAATGGAGAGGACTGCATATCGGTGAGCTGCATGGTCTTTATGGGAAGCCGGATGTAATAAGAAGAGTTAAGTCTCGTAGACTGCGATGGGCAGGACATGTTGCACGTATGGGGAATGAAACACTTGCATGGAAGCTTCTTGTAGGAAAGCCAGAGGGAAAACGCCCAGTTGGTAGACCAAGAATGAGTTGGGAGAATAACATTAACTATGATTTGAGGGAAGTAGATTATACAGGGAATGATTGGAAAGCATTAGCTCAGGATAGGGATGTATGGAGAGCTTATGTCCGCGCGGCCATGAACCTACGGGTTCGATAGTGCCAGTGAGTAAGTAAGTAAGTAAGTAAGTAATAATAATAATAATAATAATAATAATAATAATAATAATGATAATAATAATAATAATGATAATAATAATAATAATGATAATAATAATAATAATGATAATAATGATAATAATAATAATAATGATAATAATGATAATAATGATAATGATAATAATAATGATAATAATAATAATGATAATAATAATGATAATAATAATAATGATAATAATAATGATGATGATAATAATAATAATAATAATGATAATAATGATAATAATAATGATAATAATAATGATAATAATAATTATAATAATAATAATAATAATAATAATAATAATAATAATAATAATGCTAGCCTTATCTTACTTCTTGTAGTGCAAATTTATCCTCCTTGTCTTTGTAGCAAAGATGTATAATGTTATCGAAGAATGTTTGATTGAAACAAGCGATTTTTTATATATCCATCCATCCATAGTAATTCTGCCCGAAGGCAGGTCTTTCACTGCAATCATAGCATTTCCATGCTATGCTTGCAGCTTCACTAGGGAATTGTAGGTGTGGTAGCTTCCCTTTTCTTTCCACACCGGTGAAGGATGCTGATGATGATAATGAGAAGGATGATGATGATGGCCATATGATTTCGGGGACCATTTGAGCCTTAAAGTTTTCCTGACATTTTGTCTTACAGGTGAGGAAAAACCCTGATAAAAACCTCACCCAGAAAAACTGTCCCGATCGGGATCGAACCCGGGCCCGCTGCGTGACAATGCAGCACGCTACATCGAGTTTTTATATATAACTAGCCAACATCCGGCGTGCGCTTCTACGAGTAAATAAACGAGTTAGTGTGTTTTAATATTTAGTTGAAACGGAAAAATAATTACAAATTTGTATCGTAAATATTTTTAGGTAGTCCACCGCTGTGGTCTCGAGGTTGCGTGCTGCCTTGTCACGCAGCCGGCCCGGGTTCGATCCCCGGTCGGGACAGTTTTTCTGGGTGAGGTTTTTATCGGGGTTTTTCCTCTCCTGTAAGACAAATGTCAGGAAAACTTTAAAGCCCAAACGGTCCCCGAAATCATATGGTCATCGCAATCACCATCATTCATATTCATCTTAGATAAAGCTTAGGATTAGGGCCTCTCCTGGCGCACCACTATCATCACCTATCATATCATCGGGGCAACGTAACCCCGCCTTCCAGGCGCCTGAACCTCAGAAGTGGGTTACAAGTACGCCATGCCAGGAGAGAACACCAGGAATGTCGAAAGACAACATGGGGCATTTGTAAAAAAAAAAAAAAAGATACACCGTGCTGATTACCGGCGTTGGCTGGCAATCTACGTATCTCGATCTTCTTAGCATAAATGAGCTGAAAGATGAAAATTAATGTATTTTTATGTTTAGCTGTATAAATAAAAGGAAAAAAAATCATTAACTTATATCCTAATTATTTTCAGATACCCCACGCAGATTACCCGGGAATCTACTTACATCCCGATCTTCTTGGCATAAATGAGCTTAAAGACAAAATTCGTTATTGTGAGTTACCTTAAACAAATATCCGCCGTGCGCTGCTACGCTTGCTCGGGAATCTACTTGGCATCAATGAAAGACACAAATGGTTATTGTGAGTTATCCGTTAAAGATAAACATTTGCTATCACAGACGTTTTTTCTAGAGTTTTTTTTAGATATTTAATTCCGTGTACATTAATTTTGTGTATTTGTTATGGTTTAGGCAGCGTAAGCTATTAAAGGCCCAAAATCACTTTTTTTCACGTTTTTCACTGAAGGGTGAAGGGGTTGAGTATTACAACTCTCTTATAGCTTATAAATTTTCCGGGAAAATTCTGAATATTTTGCAAAAAGTCCTATCACATTCGAATGAACGATATGACAGCGCATGAAATACAAACAAGCGTTCATTTATATATATTAAATCACTACAATAACATAGCCACGGTAGAGTTTCATACATCTGCACGCGATAGTTTCGGGTGAAAATGCTCTGTCCTTTGGTGACTGCAGCTATTTTAAGGTCCGTTTGGGTCGTCCATCTTATGGAACTTTTATTAAGTTTTTCGTCAAAAGTAAGTGTGAAGAATTATTTATTTTTTAATTGTTCAATTACAGAACCATATGAACTACTTCCATTCAATAATCCGTTGCAAACATATCGGGTACTTGTCTGGTCTGAGTTTAAATAGCACATTGTTAACGCGCCACGTGGTTCCTACAACTGGAGAGGTATTGGCAAATACAATGTAGTAAGAACATCACAGCGCTTCCGCAAGGCATGCCCAAGTTCCTCACTTCTTAAAATCTATTATTTCTTATAGAAATAACAAAACTGGCGTTGTTACAATAGTAACAATTTAACATTACGGGGTGCAACATGAAAAACACAGTAAATAAAAAACCACGCTAAATAATTTCCGATTAATTTGTTAAATAAAAAAAGAACAAAAAAAAAACATTTCTTGCCACAGGCAGGATAACATGGGCACAGGGCTTTGAGGGGAGAGGAGATATCGGTTCTCGACATGGTGAAACGTATTGAGAGCGTCCAGTCAGGCATGCGCAGTGAACTGAAGACATATTCCTGGCGCTCGGCGGATGACAGACTGACCAGAGCCATGGAGATTAAGGAGTGGAAAGCCTAACAGTTGATATAATTATATGAAGCCCTTCACGGATAATTTCACCGCAATAATATTTACGTAAGTGACGAGGAGAATTTTTTCTTATTGTATTTAGATAGTAGATACGGTATGTTTTGCATCTATTGATAGGGAAGCGGCGCTTCTAGCGCCTAAGTGGACTATACACCCCTGGAAGATATGGTGATTATAATAGCAGAATTACAGGCGAGTTAATATTGAGCATATGTTCTATTTGTAAGTCTAATTGAATAGCAAATAAAATGTATATATCGATATCATGGAAAAAGCGTAAACGTCTGATTAGGAGGCCCATATATAATTTATCATAAATAAATAAAAAATGGAAGTTACTAATTATTGGTACCTTCTTATCTCGTATTCAGTCCTATTTTCCGTAAAATACGATGTAGTTTAGAAAAAAAAATATAATTGATACTTCCATAGTCAATTGAATCACATGGCGCGTAAAACAATCATCACGGTTCCCCCAATAGATGAAGTTGGCGGAATAATACCTTATGCAACTAAATTTACAGTACAACTGGAACTTACAAGGAAAGTACTTGGGCTCGAACAAACATATGTACACCAAAATCGTGGGAGAGATAATTTAAAGGTCCCTTATTGCACTAGTGATACTCGCTCATCTGCAAACCTCTGCAGTCGTCCGTTAGAGGCCTCTGCGTGTGCCATGCCTCATTGCACATTGACCTGCTGGCACGCCAGTCGAGACCAATAGGGACGGTGCAGTGTGCCTCTGAATTTGCGTTTTGTGAAGTTATTTTTGTATGAAGCGTCAGATGGGTCGACGATTGGTAATCAATCCTGCTAATGTATTGCGATTGCTTGAGATGAAGTTACGAAGAACTCTTCTTCGTGAAGATGGTATTGGTGTAGAAGATGAATCATTCGCATGTTTTCTGGTATCTATCATAGTGCTGAAATATGAGCATAAGTTAGAAACAGATACTGTTGTAACACTAACACATAATTATGATGCTAGTGATGGTAATGACGAACAACTCATTGCAAGCGGTAGTGAATTGGCAAGTGCGGAAAGAGGCGGTGGAAGTAGTGAAAGTGAATTCCAGCCCTCTCCTGATACGGTTAAAGTCGCAAGTATCATCACGGCGTTTGATGACAACACACTAGAGAACATATACGATGATTATAACGTAAAAGGTTTCAACACATACAACAAGCTTCTGAAAAGATACCCTAAACTGAAAGCTAAAAGCAATATTTAAAACATACTGGACTACGTGGTAAAGAAACGAGAAGGAAATACAGTGTTCAAAGGAAATCATACACTGCAGTTCATGATCATCAAGGAGCGTGTAATGGCGAAATTCGACGAAGCGCGAAAATGCGGTTTCGCTGTTCATTATTGGCATTTACAATATTGGGCATTGGACGTAGCCAGAATTCTCGGGTGTACAAACTTTACAGCTTCACTAGGATTTATTACTAATTTGAAAAAGGAGTTTAGGATAACATCACGCCGTATCACATGCTCCAAGCACGAAAAGATAAGGATGACGAAGAAGAGCTGATTCAAAGAGCTCAAACGTTTGTTGCTGACGTCAATGAGCATATCACGAAAGAAAAAATCGAAATTAGTTCTGTATGGAACTGTGATCAGAGTCAGTTCAACTATGAGCTTTCCTCTGACAGAGCGCTATCCATGAAAGGGGAGACAAACACTGTCTCGATGTTGCTATGTCAATGGAAGGACGATTGGCAGACAAACTCTGTATTTGCTTCCAAGACCCTAGTGGAAAGTTTAGACCACGTGTGTCAATGGAAATAGAAACTCGATGCCATCCAAATGTCTTCGTCGACACAAGCATGAGCGGGAAGATGACGAAAGAACATCTGAAGACTTTTTTCTGTCAGTTTTGAATCCAAATTTGTCGAGAAAGTCATAAATACTTTGTGACTCCTGGTCTGGACATAAGGATGAACAAGTACTACTGGAAGCATCTGGCGGGAAAATATGTACATTTAAAAATCATTCCACCTAAAACTACAAAATATGCACAACTTCTGGATGTGTATTTCTTCAGGCAATATAAAATATATGCCAAGAGAGTAACAGACTTTATTAAACTACGTTCCAGTAATATGCAGCCAAAATTGCATGACAGATTCTTTATCATGAATTTGCATTCTGTCATTTACAATCAGTTATCTGCGGGAGTATATAGACCAATGCTTCGTTACGCGTGACAGAACGCTGGATATGATATTGGTGAACCAGTGTAATTGACGTGGAGTTCGACAGAGATTTTATAGAATGTGCAAATATGACATGCGATCAACTTGCTTTTCTCCACTGTGCGTTTTGCAGTCATTCACATTGCTGTGAGCATTTTATTGAAAGTACCCATTTACATTTATAGTTAAGATATCTGCATTGTGTGTGGCTTCTACAATGACATCTACAGTGATATCTAGTGCATGATTGCAGAGGTTTGCAGAAAAACGACACCCACCAGCACATTGAGAGGTACGTAATGGTCTTGTAACCAAACTCTCATACAGATATGTTTATTCGAGCCCAAGTACTTTCCTTGTTAGTTCGGATATAGTATAGCAAATTATGTAAGCCTTCTTAAAATATCAGTTATTTTGGAGATTTCATTGTATTTAATTTCTATACGTATCATTACCACAAAATGAATAAATATCTCAATGAGATAACTAGCATCTTACTGTGCATAGAAACATCACAGTTTGATGTCAGTACTTCTAATAACTCTGTAATCTAATAATAGAGAAGGTGATTGGTTCTCTTCTCTTCTTCTTCTTCTTAAACTTAATTTGTAGGATTTTCATCCTGTTTATTTCCACAATCACTCCTCGGAGGAAGACGTATTGGATGTGCTTTCACTGTCTATCCATCTCTTGGCTGGTCTTCCTCTTGTTCTTCTCCCGTCCATTGGTCTGTCTTCTTTAGCTCTTTTTGCTAGCCGGTTTTCTTCCATTCTTTCTATATGACCCTTCCAATATTTTCGTCTATCTATAATAAATTTGGTTATGTCTTGAATATGGCATTTGTCCCTAATTTCTATGTTGTGTATTTTATCAAATACTGTTTTCCCCTGAATAGTTCTTAAGGTTTTCATTTCGCATGTGCTTATTGTTTGTTTAGTTTTTGTTATATCAGCCCTAGTTTCTGCTCCATATACGACAACTGGTCGAACTATCGTTTTGTATATGCGGGTTTTTGCTTTCTATTGACATATGTTTGTTGCGCCAAATTAAATCTTTCATATACCCTGATATTTGTACTGCTTTATCAGCTTGTTTCTTTACCTCTTTTATTAAATTTTTTAGTGTTTGTTATTAATACACCCAAATAATTAAATTCTGACACTTGTTCTATAATTTTTCTTTCCACTTCTAATTTGCATCTCACTGGTTCTTTTTATATTGTTAAGCATTTTGTCTTGATCGTGTTAATTTCCAAATTGTATTTCTGGCATTTATATTAAATTGATGTAAAGATCTCTGTAAATTATCTTCAGATTCTGAAAGGAGAACGACATCATCTGCGTAACATATTAAATGAAATCTAGTGTTTCCCATTTTTAACCCAAACGTGGTGGTATGTTTTCAATAATTTTATCCATTATAATATTAAATAATAATGGCCTTAAAGAGTCACCTTGCCTGATGCCCTTTGTGAGGGTTATTTCTTCAGTTTGGTTCTCTGAGTGCATTAATCACACATTAATTTATATCCTCAGCTTCTCCTCA
Organism: Diploptera punctata; assembly: GCA_030220185.1. Lineage (NCBI taxonomy): Eukaryota > Metazoa > Arthropoda > Insecta > Blattodea > Blaberidae > Diploptera > Diploptera punctata. Next base: position 399,728 of record JASPKZ010009822.1, read on the forward strand.
TATATCTATATACAACAAACTTGCCCAAATATATCAGTTGCTTTAATTTTCTTATTAAATACTATCGCTTAGATTAAGAACTGCCCATTTACTCAAATCGTAGCCAAGGTATACCATGGACGCCCAAACTACGGCCCGCGAGCCGGAAACGGCTTTCCATCAATTTCTTTGCGGCCCCTGCAGGCCTGTAGAATTCTAATAAATTAAAATTTCCTGAGAGTAGGTCTATAATATTAGTCTATCAGTAATGGAGCAAGATCTAGTAAAATGTGTTATAACGACATTACGAGAAAAGTAGCACATCAACACGCGCCTATAATAATGCTAATAATAATAATAATAATAATAATAATAATAATAATAATAATAATTTATTATTTTTAGCAGATTTTACAGTAATTCAGATCTTCCTGCCCCAAATTATTCAAGTGTAATTCTTCTCCACATCCGTCATTCCAGTCTCCATCGTCCAATCCTTTTCCCCTCATGTTGCTCAAAACATCATCAATCCACGTTATTTTTGGCTGTCTTCTCCTTCTACCAAGTGGCACCCATTCTAATATTCTTCTTGGGAATCTGTCTTCTGTCATTGTTTTTACATAACCATGCCATTTTAATTGCTTGTTTTTCATGAAATTCACAACTGAAGTTTGAACATTCATATTTTGTTTGCTTACACCATTTCTTGTTTTATATTTTAGAGAAATAATAATATTTTCTTTTTCAAATGCCCCAGGTTTGTCTTTCGACATTATTGGTTTGTCTCCTGGCATGGCGTACTTGTAACCCACTTCTGAGGTTGGGGCGCCTGGAAGGCGGGGTTACGTTGCCCCGATGATATGATGTGTGATGTGATAATGGTGCGCCAGAAGAATCCCTAATCCTAAGCTTAACTTAAGATGAAAATGAATGGTGATGATTGCGATGGCCATATGATTTCGGGGACCGTTTGGGCCTTAAATGTTCCCTGACATTTGTCTTACAGGTGAGGAAAAACCCCGATAAAAACCTCATCCAGAAAAACTGTCCCGACCGGGGATCGAACCTGGGCCCGCTGCGTGACAAGGCAGCACGCTACCCCGAGACCACAGCGGTGGACAGAAATAATAATAATAATAATAATAATAATAATAATAATAATAATAATAATAATAATAATAATAATAATGCTAATAGTAATAATCCACAACAGCTATAATAGGGCCTATGGCCCGCGCCATTTTGAAGTTTCTTCTGTTTGGCCCGCTATATAAATAAGTTTGGACGGCTCTACTATTACCCGTTTAAGGAGTAAGCGCAGTTGTTGACGGAGGGCACTGCAGTCGTGTTTATGCAGGAATAGACCACGTGACACTGCTATCTATGAGTGCAAAGGGGAATGGGACATGGGACGCTGACAGTATACACTGTATATGACGTATGACGTCACGTGTACCAACAAACAGAGCTTCCTGATTCTTCCGCCTGCAGAGATACTTTGAATGAGTAATATATATCATCGTCGTAGATGTTACAACAGCCCTTTGTGGACTTGACCATCTTAAGAAACTCTCGCCAAACCTTACCGTCTTTCTCTTTCCAGTTTTTATTTCCATAGACCTGACATCCTCAATTATGTTATCCTAACATTTGACTTAGGCCCTACTTACCAAAGTTTGTGCATCGTATATTTTTTTGTAATTCTGTTATCATTCATGAGTATAACATGTCCGCCCTAAGCCAATCTATTACTTTCAATACATTTCACCACATCAGTTTCATTATCTAAATTATATAATAAAGAATTGTATCTTCTCCTCCAGATACCGTTTTCTTGTAAAGTTCCAGAGGCAGAGATCTAAGTACTTCCTTTCGGATAACCCCAAGGATCGCTCATTAGACATCAACATGGTCGAAGTTTCAAAAACAAATGTTATTATTGATCTCATAAGAATTTTATATATTACTAGCGAATACCCGGTGTCCACTGCTACGCCTAAATAAATTAAATCTCTGTTTTTATTTTTAGTTGAATAAGTTAAAAGAAAATTACAGTTTAACTAAATTGTATGGTATACACTGCGACGAACCAAACATGACAGTTGTTTGAGTCAATTTTTAATTTCGGATTTTAGGTAAATCCCCACTTCTAATGACCGGATTACCCTGGTTTTTTAAAGAAATATCTACCTCGGTTTATTTTAATAGCATGTACTGAGTTTAGCTGTCAACCATCAAAAATTGTGACCGCTAGATGGATTTTTAATTTTCGTTTCTGGTGAATTACTACACCTAATCGTTTTAGAGAATAATAGATAGCGACTAAACACCTCTGTACCTGAAAATCTGTATATACAAATTTTCATGATAATCAACCAATATTTTTTTTAGTTTTGCGGGCACAACCATACGCAGGCTGATATATATATATATATATATATATATGTGTGTGTGTGTTTGTTTGTTTGTTTGTTCTCGAGGTAGCGTGCTGCCTTGTCACGCAGCGGGCCCGGGTTCGTTTCCCGGCACAGACAGGCTCCTGGGTGAGGTTGTTTCGGGGTTTTTCTCACCTGTATGTCAAATGTCAGGAAGCGTCCCTGAAAATCATCCGGCCATCACCATCATCCTTATCATCATCATCTTTCACAGGTGTGGAAAGTAACGGGAAGCTACCACACTTATAATTCCCTAGTAAAGCTGCAAAGTATGGCTTGAAAATGCAGTGAAAGATCTGGCCTTAGGCAGAATTACTATGGATATATATCCATCCATCCATACTAATTCTGCCCGAAGGCAGGTCTTTCACTGCAATCATAGCATTTTCATGCTATGCTTGCAGCTTTACTAGGAAATTGTAGGTGTGGTAGATTCCCGTTACTTTCCACACTGGTGAAGGATGATGATGATGATAATGATAAGGATGACGATGATGATGATGGCCATATGATTTCGGGGACCGTTTGGGCCTTAAAGGTTTCCTGATATTTGTCTTACAGGTGAGGAAAAACCCCGATAAAAACCTCACCCAGAAAAACTGCCCCGACCGGGTATCGAACACGGGTCCGCCGCGTGACAAGGCAGCATAATACCTCGGGACCACAGCGGTGGACTATTGATATATATATATATATATATATATATATGGCTTTGGTGTTTCTAGATAGTAACTGAGATCCAAAAGACTTGATGAAACCAGAAAAACAAGCATATATAACAATATATCGATAATATATAGGCTACAGGTGGCTGCAAAACAAAGCCATAAAGGCTGTGTGTTACGTGGGACGTCAAACTGACCGTTTTTAAGAAGGAAATCATCCCGCAACACACGAGTTGTGCGTTGTGGATTGTAGACATTTGAAATTGTCTCAGATATAACATGAAAATGGGTGTGCGTTTCACATTTCGACAACAAATTCAACAAGAGCAATCACTTGTGTACTAAAATACAAACTTTTCACCTTTCTACATGATTATAGAACCTATAATGGCGGTAAAGAGATTGACGCACATAGTGAAATAGTGCAATTGTGTGCTCAGAATTTTAGTCGTTACGTGTTTCTGCGATCAGTTGTTATAATTTTATTCTTATGTATAGCCCCTCAAAATCCAACCTCAGTGGTCCACGTCCCGAGGGGTGGGCAACGGGAAGTACGGAATAGCCTATTGGGGTGATGTACGGTGGGGACTAGTTTCCCCCGTGACCGCTACGGTAGCCGAGAAGGCTCAATAGGAATCCCGAAAACCGGCAAATGAGGCTCTGGTTAGGTCCCCCAAATGCGGGGGTTGGCGAAGGGCTGACAACCCGTTCCATAAAAAATAATTGTTACGTTTCCTGCAAAGAGAGATAAAGCCGGACAGATCAACAGGCATAGACTTTGGCTAAGAAAAAGGACAATGATTTTGGCAACTTGGAACATACAAGGTTGGAATACTAAGAATAATGAAGTACTTAACGAGATTACAAAGAAGGGGGTGGATATAGCAGTTCTGACAGAAACGAAAAGGAAAGGGAAAGGTCAAGAAATGATTGGTGAATACATGCATGTATGGAGTGGGGTGGAAAAATCGGAGAGAGCTAAAGGAGGAGTATCAATTTTAATTAAGAAGAGATGGAAATCCTCAATAAAACAAATAGAAGAAATAGATGAAAGATTTATAGTTATGGAAATAACAATGTATGGGAAAGAAGTAGTAATAATAGATACATATGCCCCAACAAACGATGCATCACAAGTAATAAAGGAACAATACTTTGAAAAATTTACTGGATTGGTAGAAAAGATTTCTCAAAAGAAGGAATTAATAATTATGGGAGATTTGAATAGCAGAGTTGGAAAGGGGACAGGTGACATAGTTGGTCCATATGGAGAAGATATTGAGAATGAAAATGGACAACGTTTAAAAGAAGAATGCAAAGTGAATGACCTAATTATTATGAATTCGATGTTTAAACATCGGGACATCCATAGATATACGTGGGAACAACGCACTAAAGGTCTAAGATCGATAATTGATTATGTAATAGTGAGGAAACGGAGAAATATTATAGTTCAAGATGTTAGAGTGAATCGAGGACCCGAATGTGGAACGGATCATTATATGCTGTCAACTAGGATAGTATGCCCTATAAACAGGCAAAAGGTAAATAAAGATCAAAATATAGAAATAGAAAATGAATTAGAAAAATGTAGATATAATCTACATTTACTACAAGATGAGAGTATTAAAAATCTATATGCCCAACGCCTCACCGAAAAATTAAAATTTGATGAAGATTGGAACTCTGTCGTTATTTATGAACATTTGAAAAAATATATACATGAAGCAGCAAGAGAAGCACTTGGTCTGGAAAATGATAAACACCATAAAAACCATTGGGTGAATAAGGAAATACTTGATATCATAACAGAAAAGAAAAATGCATATAAAAAATATTTAAGTTCCAAGAAAGATGAAGATTATCAAAGTTATAACATACTTAAAAGAAAGGTTAAAGCAGAAGTCAGGAAACATAAAAAAGAAATGTGGAATAGGGTATGTGGAGAAATCGAGCATACAGTAGGCTATTCAAAGTCAGCCCAAGCATGGAGGACAATTACAAACATGCGAAATGATAATATGGCAAAGAGTTTTAATTTAGTACCAATGAAAACTTTTCAGGAATATTTTAAAATGCTTTTAACAGAAACTAGGAGAGAATTTATAGACTATGCTACACTGGATAATGGAAAGGGTGACTTAATAGAACCTATAACAGAAGAGGAGGTAAGAAACGTGTTGAGAACAGCAAAAAATGGAAAAGCGGCAGGTCCAGGAGGAATAACCATGGAACTAATTAAATATGGTGGTTCAGGAATTATAAGAATTTTAACTAGACTTTTTAACCAAGTGATAGAAGGAGATCCTATTCCAGATGAGTGGAAGTTATCGTATATTAGTGCAATATACAAAAATAAAGGGAATAAAAGAGATCCATCAAACTATAGAGGCATCAGTGTTATGGCAGCAATTAGTAGAACGTTAAGTACAATTATTAAAATCAGATTGGAGGAACTAATACAAAATAGAATATCAGAAGAACAAACAGGTTTCACAGCAGGTAAATCGTGCCTTGATAATATATTTGTGATCAGGCAGATTACGGAAAAGATGTTGGCTAAAGGAAAAGAAGTTCATATGGCATTTATAGACCTGGAAAAGGCATATGACTCTGTACCCATCAACAAGCTTTGGGTGGCAATGGAGAAGTTTGGAATATCTAAATCTCTCATACATTTTATAAAAAGAATGTATGATTGTAAAGCAAGTATTAAGGTTGGAAATAGAATATCCTCAGAATTTGATATAACAAAAGGATTAAGACAAGGATGCGGGATGTCACCAACATTGTTCAAGATATATTTAGAAGATGTATTAATGAAATGGAATAAGTCATGTAGGGGAATGGGAATCGACATTAATGGCCATTTACTGCACAATTTATTATTCGCTGATGACCAGATTATAATAGGACAAGATAAAGAAGATATAGAATATATGATAAGAAAGTTGGTCGATGCATTTGAGGTAGGTGGACTGAAGATAAATTATATTAAAACAGAATATATGGTAATCGGAGGAAATTCAGAAGACCTACAAATAAATAATATGATAATTAAACGTGTTGAAGAATTTAAATATCTTGGATCTATAATAGATAAATCTGGTACTTGTGAAAAATATATTATTAACAGAGTAAATTGTGCAAGGAAGGCGATTAGATCCCTGAATGGTCTTTTATGGAATAGAAATTTGACCAGAAAAACAAAAAAAGGGATTATACAGACAATAATAGAAAGTATACTTACATATGGATCAGAAAGCTGGACAATAAATGAAAGGATGCAGAAAAGAATCTTGGCGACAGAAATGGATGGATTACGGAGAAGTATGAGAATATCCAGGCTACAACATATTCGAAATACATATATCAGACAAGAAATGGATGCACAAGAAACTGTTATCGATAGGATAACAAAGAGAGCTCTACAATGGTATGGACATGTACAACGGATGCCGGAAGACCAGTGGCCTAAACAGGTGTTGGATTGGATGGTACCAGGCAGAAGGAGAAGGGGAAGAAGTAGAAGAACATGGTATGAGGGAATATATGATGCCATGATGAAGAGGGGTATGGAAGATGGACAATGGGAAGATAGGAATCTCTGGAAAGCAGGAATCAAGGGCAAACTGCTGTAAAGTGGAAAGCCTGTATTAAGTATTAAGTAAGTATGTAGTGATTTTTCGCAAATGCGAGGTAGTCCGAAATGATCATTAAGGATCATGCCCTTTTATTTTCGTTTTCACGACTTTTAAACCATTTTTATGTGTTTTGAAAGTACCAGGAAAATGCGAAATTGACTCAAAATACGAACTTTATTGGGACTAACCAAATTAAAATAAATGCAAAATCGGCTATCAACTCAAGATTGCATAGGTACAGAATAAGATTTTTTAACATGTTGGAAGAATGGTAAATACCAGACTGTCAAAAATAGCTTGCCAATATGATCGTAAGGGAAAGAGAGACGTAGGGAGGCCGATAAACAGATGGAAGGAGACACTGTGATGACGGAAGAGGCAGTTAGCCTAATCCATGAAGTGGAGAAGAAGAAGCAGCAGAAGCAGCAAAATCGACTTTTTTCAAAATTTTAAAATATTTTCTTGTGAAAAATTAAAAAATAATAAAGATTGAACGTTAAGGTCAAATACCCAGAGTTTGCCGAAGCAGCTCTGCAAAGTATTAGGGGTTCTACCAACAGCGCATATATGCTTAAGCATATTTGAGTACCTACAATTTATTTGTAAGATACAGGTAAACTGGAGTGACAGAATAAAGTGTTAAGGGCGTTCTATTATTTCTTTCAACAATATTCCTGAACCTTTATGACTTAAGTTATTTTATGTAACTTTTTTTATATTACGTATTCCGGTTTCCGTTAGTTTTGCGTATTATTGGGTTTTCATCAATGCATTTTTTCTACGTTGTTTTAGCCTGCATCAATTTATTCTTTTTTTATTGTATTGCTTCAGTCTACATTATAATAGGGTATCTAATCCTAGTCTATTAATTAGATTTCATAGCTTCATCATAAAATGAAATTGTGGTAAATTAAAATTAAAATTTCACTTTAAAAATTTAAAATAAATGCACAATTTGATGCATTTTTGTCACCAAATGTGATTTTAATTTCACATCAAAATAATTTTAAAATGCACATGTGTCCCTAGAATAAACTCTTAGATTGTAATTTGTTTTCTTCAAAATTCTATAAAATGTGAAAATGGAAATGGATAAACGCTAAAATTGTTAAATGTACAAATTAAAATGCTAAATGTCTGATTTCAAAATGATAGAAATCGCTTCCCCTAGACACACAATTTGTAAGTGGCCTTCCAAAATTCATCCTGTTCAAAACGCTACAGCACTGGTATGAAACACAAAGTACCTAATTAGGATCCGAAACATGGATATTAATTTATTGACGGAGTTCACCACGGCGGTGTTAAGGGATTGAATAACCATGAGGACACCAAAAACAATTCGTAGAGTGTTTGATCCTGAAAGCGCACAAATTAGCAATATCCTATAACATATATTAGTTTACTTATTTAATATTTTAATAGTGTAATAGAAAAATTTATCCATAGAATTCTTTAAATGTGGGTAAAATTATACAATAATACTTAAAAGGTAATAAGTTATGATAGGTTTGTTTGTTGCTGTATGGATGTGAAGCCTGGAGCATCCTCGCTGCTTACAACAAAAGGAAAGTTCAGATCATACAGAATAAATGCCTCAAAATTATCTTTTCGGACCCGTTATACACGAGGATCGCAGAGCTTCACAACCTAGCACAGATGCCCTATATTGCGACTACAATTGAAGAAAAAGTAAGTGACACGTATCATGTTATTTCAAATCATGACAACCCAATTGTTCGTAATATAGGACATATGCTACAGCGACGTGCTGTTCACCGAAGCATATTCCCTCGGGATGGACCCAGGAATATGAGATGAGTACTGTAAAACAGCCAAAGTGGCGTGGCTCACTCCGTGTCGCTGGCTTTCGGACTCTCTGCTTGTCCGGCGGCACGGTTTCTGACGCCCCGCTTTGGATAGTGGAACACCTCATCTCTACCCAATACTACTTCAACCCAGAAGCAAAATATCAACGACCTAACAATGGAGCTGAACTAGTGAGTGAACCCTATATTGATAAACACTAGGGAATTTGTCTGTCATGGGGCCAATGTAGCTCCAGAGCAGCACCGTGGGCAATGCACAGTCATTGCCATCACTCAGCAGCAGCAGCAGCAGCAGCAGCAGCAGCAGCAGCATGTAACTAAATTAATAATAATAAATTCGTTATCCCAGTCGAAGTTCTATTTATATAAGAGTTCGTCGACGTTTCAATATCTTGTGCGGGATCATTCTCTAGGCCGTAAAAATTATATTAACAAATTGGAGATGGTACTATACAAATTTTTACAATGAACATAATATAGCATAGAACAAAAAATAAAAACATACCTCAGAAAAACATAATTTCACATAGAACAAAAACCAAAAACATACCTGTATATCTTTCACACCATTAATTTAAATATTTTTATTTATTCAATGCGTTATTTTGTTCTCTTTTTTTATAAAGGCGATTTCTGCTATCTGTCTTTCATTTATGGTAATTATTTTCTTTTTGCAAAATTTTTACGTCAACCCATTGCATGTATCTTATATTTTAATCTCGCACAAGGATATCGAAACGTCGACGAATTCTTCAATAAACAGAACTTTGATAGGGATACATACATACGAGTACATAGTGTTCTGCCCAAGAGCAGGTCTTTCACTGCAAACTCAGCATTCTCCACTCTTTCCCTAACTCAGCTTTCCTTTTTATATCTGCATACAAACCATTTATTTTAATATTGTCTGTAATCTGATGTATTTTTCTGCCTCTAACTTTCTTTCCGTTGACCATTCCTTCAGGGCATCCGTCAGCAGGCAATTTCTTCTTAGCCAGTGGCCAATCCAATTCCTTTTCCTCTTCTTTACGAGTTCCAGCATTGTTCTTCCTTCACCCACTCTGTCTAACACATCTTAATTTTTTTATTTTGTCTGTCCATTTTATACGTGATTTGGAATAACGAATTTATTGATACTAATTCAACTACAGCACTTGCAGGGAACAACGTAATACTTACGAACTGAGTTCTTCTAATTAACAAACGAAATCGTATTTATTCCGTAAACCAGCGAATTCGGACCATAACTTCTATTTGGTGAGGAATTCGCTTAGTTTACGCAGCGACACATTTTGTATTTTGGATCATTACTTTGGAAATACTCTGTATAAAATTTCTCCATGGTGTCGGGATTCCAGTTTTAAGATATTCAAACAAACAAATATATGATTTTGTATCGTGACATCAAGCATTTGTGTTAAAAGCTTTTTCAGTAGATTGGAGGGCATTACAAAGTAGTTTGTAGAAAACTTAGAATATCAATGATATAATTTATTTACAACTTAAGAACGAATAAAAAGTTTTAATTCTCAATCTGTAAGTTACTAGCTGTTAGTTCGCTGCTACGCCTAAATAAATTAAACATGTTTTATGTTTAGTTGAATAAGTAAAAAGAAAAATAATTATACATTAAATCGTAATTATTTTTAGATACCCCGTGCTGAATACGCGGCATTGCCCGGGAATCTATTTATCCCGATTTTCTTGGCATCAATCAGTTGAAAGACAAAAATAGTTATTCTGAGTTATGCGTATAAAAGATAGAAATATATTTTCGGGGCATTTTTTGTAGATATTCTTGAAATATTCATATCTGCATATTAATTAGGTGTATTTGTTATGATTATGACAGCGTAATCCATTTAAGCATCCAAAAAGCTACCTTTTTAATGCACCAATGCTCTTTTTTTAGCTCTGGCCCTATAGTACGTACGGTAATATCTTATATACGTTAATTACCCCATAAAATGTTTCTAAATGACGAAAACAGAAAAAAGAAAACATTCAAATCGGTCAAATAGTTTTTGAGTCCATAAAGGACAGACAGACAGACTCTCACTCATTTTATGTATAAGGATTGGGTTTTTTATTTCGATAAATAATTAACTCATAACATACTCCTGTATTTGAATTTTTCAATTATTCAGCTATATTTTAAATGCTAAATATTTAACATATTAGTTCTCCGCTACATTTTGTGGTTTCCAATGAATAAAGTAGCGTAGCTTTAATTGCACCTTTCATTTAAATCTGTTGTCATTTCTAAAATAAAGACAAAAGGACTATAATTATAGACCTTATCTGCAGAAAACTTTTTTTGCGAGAAATTAATTTGTCATTCAACATCTGAATAAAAAGAACGCTTTTCCGAGTGAAGCTATTGTAAAAATTAAACTGAATGAAATTCATGTTTTAATTAATTTTCTACTACAATAGACGAATCTACAAAAACGTTTTAAGTACGTCTGTGCTATGTGGCATAGTCTATTGTTGCGATATGTAAGTGGATGGTATTAAATGGAAATCCGTACACAAAAGCGAGGTTTAAATAATAGTTTTCAACTTGAAGCATTTCATTGTTATTATTATTATTATTATTATTATTATTATTATTATTATTGTTGTTGTTGTTATTTTTATTGTTGTTATTATTATTATTAATATTGTTATTATTATTATTATTATTGTTATTATTGTTATTATTGTTATTATTGTTATTGTTGTTATTATTATTATTATATTATTATTATTATTATTATTATTATTATTATTATTATTATTATTATTATTATTATTTAGCAAAAGGGGATTAAATTTGAACACGAAAAAAACAAATATTTATCAATTGGTGAACCAGAACAAAATTTAATTTTGAAGACTGGAGAGTCAATAAAATCTTGTAGTGAGATCACATATTTAGGAATTAATATAAATAAAGATGGGAGTTATGAAGAGGAAATAAGAAATATAAATAATAAAAGTAAATTTGCAATTACTTGCCTCAATGGAATATTGTGGAATAAAAATATTCCGATTGAGGGTCTTTCCACTTTTCAGCGGTTGCCCTTTTACCAGCCGGCTGCTGGTCCTTCACATCTACATGTGTCAATCACAGAGGTAGATGATCAACAGCCAGTGTAGGGGTGACATGTGGTTAGCATGTCGAGTCCCCCAGCCGTTATAGCTGGTTCCTCAACCTGGAGCCGCCACTTATTGTATCTACCCAATTGCCTCACGATGCTGGGTGGGCACCGGTCCCATTTTGGCCGAAATACCATGAGAAAATTTCTTCCCCCATGGAGACTCGAACCAGCTTAAGTCCCGTAGCTCTGCGCCAAGGCTTCCTACCTTAACCGCTCGGCTACGGCGCGGGACTGGGATAAAAATATAAGTAATAAAATAAAATGAATGTATATCATACAATTGTTAAAAGCATCATTACTTATGGAACAGAACTTTGGCCATTAACAACAAAAACAAATAAGTACAGTTTGGTAACGGAAATGGATTTTATACGAAGGGCCGCAAGAATTTCAAGAAGAGAAAAAATTAGGAACTCAGTTGTAAGGGAGAAAATGAAGATTGAAGACACCATTTAGATTATATTAAAACTCAGCAATGAAGATGGTACGGACATGTCCAGCGAATGGAAGAGGATCGACTACCAAAATCTGTTTTGGAATGGAAACCTGAGGGAAGACGAAGCAGAGGAAGACCTAAAACCTCCTGGAGTCAGGGAATATGTTTATATATGAAGGAGAAACATCTACAACCAGGAGATTGGATGGACCGACAAAACTGGCTATTAGGAATCGGACGATGTCAAACAAATTAATCAACCGATGATATATCTATCTATTATTTAGCAAATCTATAAAAATGTCATACCGAGATGAAAATTTTGAAATTGATGCAGGAATAATTTTGATGTAATATATATCTTTAAAGGTCAAATTTTCTGAATCTATAAGATAATATTTCAAATATTTATTATTTTAATCTAATATTACTGGAAAAACTTGTAATATTCCTAACCTATAAAAATACGCAGAATTTTACCAATTTTTTCTTTAATGTTTCGGTCGTATCAATTCGTATTATTTCACAAACTCTTTTGTTAAACCATAATTTGGCCCTCCCTAGTCTTAAATGTAATAATATTAATTGCAATCTAATATTCTAGATACATTAAATGCGTCCTATAATTGTTAACTTAAGCTATGGTCAGTCAGTCACGGAAACCGCATAAAAATTACTGAACACAACATAGTAATTGATGGATTAAAATTTCCTCTTGGATTGTACATAATCGGTACACAACTAACAAAAATGTATCGATGACATTTTCTTGTAAAGTCATTATTTTTCCGCTAGAGTCCCGTGAGTGACTGACTTTTCGTCCATTCATTTATATTGCTAATACTCATGGCACAGTCAGTTCCTTGCCGCACTCCGCTGAGGATTAACATAAATATGGTTTAGAAAATATGGTAGACTGTTCGTTTCAGCTGTTCCATGAAATAATTACAGGTCCTACTCCTGTGTCAATTTGAGCTATAAGGCAGTCAGCAGAAGCATTTAATTATGTTCGGGTAAACATTGTAGTAAATGAAGCAGCCGTACTTGTTGACTTGTCAGAAAATTATATCTACAAAGAACAAAAATTATATCCAGGCAGTTTCGTTGGAACAATAAGCATATCTGAATATTAACTGCTGATGTGTAGTTTAGATGTAAGGTGACAGAGAAGTACAGAAGAAATAAACTGTGTTCTAAGGTTATGTGACACATGGCATATAGTGGTAAAACTAAACAAATAATAGTTCAGGAGGTGACACAAAATTAGGTAGAAGACGGGAAGGGATTTTTAGAAAAGCGATTTCAACGTCTTGCAGCTCTCCCAGCAACTCATGGAGTACACCATGTGAAAGTGTCGAAGTCGTATGTTATAGAATATGCACAAATTTAAAATGAACAATCAGTGCGAAAAATTCACAAGTTTCATGCGTGAAAGAAAATTATATTTTTATTAGTGGCATTTAAATAATTCCGCATTATGTGATTCTTCAGGGTGTATGTTATCAAGTGAGTCACTGGAGTATTATGCTGTACTGCAATTAAAAAAAAAGTGCGCGAGATCTTATGTGTTAGAAAATGATGGATGCGTGTGGGCGATCTTGTACTTGAAAGGTTCTCGAATTAGTTTGACCATCTCACATGCCATGTGTGCCGTATCATTTCGGGGATTCACAATGCTATGTTGCCACAGTTCCTTTGCTTGCATTGTACTTTGTGAAACAGAGTCTTGCATGTTCATTGCAACAACAATTTTAAATCATATGAAGTTACTTGTATAAAAATAGAATGGGCGTGGCGTATATATGTGATTAATTATATCAGATAGTGTAAAGGAAAATCATTATTGGGTGTAGCATTATTTGGAAACCAACAGAGTGAAAATACGTATGACAACGCTGTAATATGTGCGTCAGCTGGGAAGAGACACATCAGTCATAATGTAAGATTTCGCGCATTGTAAGAGATTTTGTTTGAATTGTTTAGTTTAAAAATATAACTCATGTCAGCAAGATAATTTGTAATCAGTTGTTTTGGAAGAATTATAACAGCATTTTCCACATTTAAATAAACATTTTAACAATTTGTATACTGCACTTTTTCGTTAATTTGTTTTTTGTCTTTAAAGTTGAGATGCGTGAAAGTTAATTTTAGTGTTCTGGAATGAATACTGAAAATTACATATTGGTATTTTTATTTATTTCAATGATTCAATGTAATAATAGCATCAGAAATATTAAGTATAGCATCAGATAAATTGTAATCAATTAATATGAATGTAATAAAATTATATGCTTATTGGGCATATTTAACTATAGAGAAAGCCCGTTGTTATTAAGAAGTTAATAGTTTCTGTATTCTGTGGAATTTAGAATGGTACGTGGTAACCAAGTGAAATAAATTACACTACTTATTTAACATGTTTACAGCATATTAAATTGTAAATTTCCTATACATGATAAAATATGTATAGTAGTTTATTTATCTCCGTATTATAGCGTTTTTATCTATTTTATAATTTGATATTATTTTGTAATATTTGTATAATATTTGCAGCTCCACAATATTAAATTCTTAATAAAATTGAGATATGTCAGTCTGTCACTGAATGGATTCAGTGAGTCACATATCACATATTTGGTTATAACTCCTGTCTTAATTGTGATTTTTGTTTCGTTTTTTATTGACAATGTAACTTGAAATGTGCCCCCCAAACGGTATTTTGGAAAATTGATTTAGGAATCACACTTCAGAGAATGATGCAGATGAACACGTTAAGCTGCATGATGAGTTGACATTTATATTAGTCAGTCTCACATACTTTGATAGATAATAAATAGCACTGTTTTTCTTCAGAAGTTGTATATTTATGTACAGTCTTAATCACACACTTTTCCTCTATCATATCACGTAATATTTATGCAACCATTTTGCTGCAAAAGTGTATTGTAAATGTCAGTCAGTCGCATATGGAATTGCTCTATTATTATTATTATTATTATTATTATTATTATTATTATTATTATTATTATTATTATTA
Source organism: Diploptera punctata (assembly GCA_030220185.1). NCBI lineage: Eukaryota > Metazoa > Arthropoda > Insecta > Blattodea > Blaberidae > Diploptera > Diploptera punctata. Next base: position 414,896 of record JASPKZ010009822.1, read on the forward strand.
TTATTATTATTATTATTATTATTATTATACAGATTGTACAGAATTATTTTAACATCGACAACTTTTATTATGTATTGAACGAGACGATAAACTCGACAATTTTGAAAATGGAGTCCATTTCATGAAAACACATAGATTGATGCAGGGGTAAGAGGTAACGTCTATACCTGTTATGTTAATGTATGGTTGTGGATTTTTCATAGGATTGTTTTTGATATCTTAATACATAATTATGCAACTTTTTAGCCTTAGCTTTGCTGCATGGGTGGTACGTCCTTTCATATTCTACGGTTCACATTCTAATAGGGAATTGTATGTTGTTTAATAATGCAGTAAGGTTTTTGACTGCATTACTGCATGTAGCAGTATACAAGTATGGAAATGGCCGATAATTCTTCTTGTAACCCTCCTGTATTCCTAGGTATCATATATGATAACTATAGCGTTTAATTGTTTTCTCGCTTCGGGAATAACTCCAACTTACCGTTGTATCATATTCAATACATTCAGAGCTACAAGCTCTTTATTTTTTTTGATTTTCAGTTTTTAGATGACAGCTACAATTAAGGGGCAATAAATTGGTAGAGACCAAATGCATCATATATGGTACCTTGCATAAAATTCCCTTAAATGCCCCCTAAATAATTTGTTTTCGTTTTCGAACATTTATTTTGACTTCTATGAACCCATGAAACGTGAAAATAAAATTGTAATCGACAAAATATCAATTCAGGATCCCATGAAAGGTCTTCAAAATTTTTCGAACCCTATTTTTTTTTTGTTATTTGAAAACCCCAATAATTATAAAAAATGAGTATGTATATATATATATATATATATATATATATATATATATATCGTTAAGATTTTCTTCGGGACATAGGAGGGTATGACATAATTGATGACAACGACAGAACTTTTGCACGATTGTATGAGGCATGATTCCCCAACAGAAATACTCTAGAAAGGAATCTGAGCTCACTTTGTTATTGCTGCTAGAACAACCAACAAACTAATTAACTCTATTTCTATACTATTCTTCATATAATCTAAATAATAAATAAAATGGCTTCTCCCAAAATGTAATACTCTGTGTTATTCGATATCCACAGCAATTGAGAGAACACTAGGAGAAACCGAGAAGTTGCAAGTAGGTAGGCCCTATAGTATTTTCCACCTGGAGTTTTTCAACAATTGAATCCTTCCTCGAAAAGATATCTAACCAACAAAAATTCGAAAATTGAGTTTTCAGTGGATTGGTGATCTATCGGGAGAATATCACGAGATGGCAGGTGTAAAACTATCCCTACTCTCCTCCAGATCTGCTTTATTTATTTTTAAAAGTTGTATTTGAAGCGAATAGTGATCTATCTGTAACAAAATGGAGGAAGCTGTTAGTCAAGTCATGAGTAGCAGTGCTGAAAAACAATTATTGCACGTGTGCAAATTCATTCCATTCACAGTTCCGTGAATCAGAATCGCAGAGAAATTCAGTGAAAATAAGAAAGACACGAAGATTGTAACGAAATAACATTAAATGGAAAATAAATATTGAACACTAATTCAGTTAGAGAAATTTTTCTAACCGAATCATTGTTCAATATGTATTTTCTACTTCTTATTGTAGCCTTTTTAGTTAAATATGGGTTAGATAATTTATCCACTCTATAAAATAGATCACTTTTCCACTCAATTTTGCATTAAATTGTTAATATTCAGTTAGTAGCATGTTACTTTGCATACAAATTGGTTTTATGTGTTTCAAATAGGATGAGAGATTAAAACGTATATGTTATGATAAAGGTAATAGCCTCAAAATGAACATTATGCACTTTTTTTTCCGTTTTCCTAACAATTTACTTCTAGTTTATGGGTCAGATCTGTTATTGGGGTATCTATTCAATTGTAGCGTACGTATAATAAGTGTTTTTCTTGTCACATTTTATTGTGCATACTGTAGTGTTGTAGTTAAGATAGAGTTTGTGAATACTATAACAATATCCTGCATTTCTTCCCGGTATTAATGTAAGGGCGGATAATGACCGGCCGCGCTAGGTTCGAACAGGCATTTGAGAAGGATATATTGAGAAGGTTCACCAGCACTCATTAAATGCTTTAAGTCTTGGGCACGTCATGTTTTACGGATGGAGTGTTATCCATCGACAATAAATATTTCCATATAATCTGCAGAAAGTCCAGGAATTGGTGGACCTAGTGCAGGATAACCCGCGATGAGTACATTTTCCGTAGTGGTATTTACAACACTGCATTCTCTATGTTGGTACTCACTGATGAATGCATAAAGTGAGCTTGCACAATACTCAAGTTTCAGTTGACCAAAATATTTTTTGTTAGGAATATTCCACGATACAGTGTTTCTCCTTCAACCCAAAATGAATTGTCGCCAGAAGTTCCTGTCCAAAGCATCTTCTTCCCTCAGATCTCTAGCTTCCATACTTCTCCTCACTCCATCTATCCAACGTTCTCTAGGTCTGCCTCTTCCATTTCTTCCATTAGCTTTCCAATTAAGGATCTTCTTTGATATTTTCTCTTCTTCCATTTTTATGAGGTGTACATACCATTTCAAACGTTTATCTTTCTAATTTGTTTTTTCAATTGCATAACTTTCCTTATTGTGCTACTTCTGACCTTATCCCTTCTTAAAATTCTTGTCGATCGCCTCCAAAAATCCATTTCTACTGCTAACAGCTTGTTGGCTTGTTTTCTACTTACTGTCCAGGTTTCAGACCCATACATTTAAATACTTTGCAACAGAACTTGAAATATAGTATTCTTCATTCTGTACATTATATTTCTATTCCAAAGCACCGAGTTCAACATACCAATGATTCTTCTTCAGTCAGTTATTCTTTTTTCAAAATCTGTAATTGAATTCTCATTTTTATCTAAGATAGATCCTAAATATTTAAATTTTTTAACATTACGTATTCTTCCTGAATTACATTTCAGCTCACCTATTGTGTCCAATGAAATATATTCTGTTTTATTATATTTTATCTGTAATCTCCATTTTTTGTATTCTATAAGTTATCTAATTTCCTTAACATGAAAGATGGATCATCTGTATCCTGAGAAATCACCACCTGTTCATCTGCGAATAGTAAATTTTGGAGGTAATAATTATCGTCTATTAGACCAAACTATATTTGCGCAAATTATTAAAAGTAACTGACATAGGTTCTTTGTTAACATATGGGCTCGGTTATTTGGTGACCAAATCATTGGTTCGTATCTACTGCCAATCAGAGTAACAGGATCCAACTACCTAATTTTTCTCACAAGGGAACTGTCAACCATTGCATGCCGAAACCTAACTTGAAACTTCTTCCAGAGATGCGTTGTGATGTACGAAGGCCGTGTCCAAATATGTCATTTTTAACTGCAAGGCACTAAATACAGTGCTAAATCTCTCATTTCAGCTATAGGTAAGCAATGCAACTGTTGAACTGGTATATTGGATAACCCTCCGCGTTCCGCCTCAACTCATGCAGGGAGTTCATCTGCTCCGTACAGTGGGTTGTCATTGCTGGATTCTGGCTTCGATTTCTGGGTCCCTTTCAGTTAAACGGCTGATATTTTTTTGGACAGGGCCTTGGTACATCCAAACGCTTCCTACCCTCCTATTGGATGCAGTGCCATATGGAGCTGCAGATCACTTTGATGTAAATGTAAAACAGCACTTGGATGTGACGTATCCTGATCAATTGATTGGTAGAGAGATGCTATTCCATTGACACCATGGCCACCTGATCTTACAGCCTTTTGCATTATCATCAATCCTCTCCTGTTTTTCTACCTCTTCGGTTCAATTTGTATCACTCTTCTTTTTCGTTGCTGATTTCCAGAACTGAAGTATCGCCATTCATAAGCAAGTCCAATATTTGATCTGTTAAACTTTTCCTGCATCCTGCACGTTGCAGTGATACATTCCAGTAATAATTATTGATGTTTCATTATTGTATTTCCTTAATTAGTGGATTTTATGGAAAAAAGTAATCTTATCATACAACAACAAAATTAATAGATTGAAATATTAAACTCAATATTAAATGTCACCTAGTAGCCTATATGGTTTATCGATAATTCGAATATAGAAAAAACGTTTTCTGAACCCGCTAATAGCAAACAAGTAGAGTTCAGGCATGACGTATTCTTTTACGGATAACTCTTAATAACCATTTTTGTCTTTCAGCTCATTTATTCCAAGAAGATCGGGTAAAGTAGATGGACACATTCCGCGCGACAACTATGTGACGTCATCACGCACGCTTCTTGAGCAACAACAGACGGAAGTGAGAGGTTTTCTTGCGAACTTATTAATAATACATTACGTCTTAATTAGTGAATTATATGGTAAAAAAGTAACATAATTTTATCGTCCGGTCATGACACGAGAATTGAAGGTTTGGGCATGATAACGCCTGCCGGGTACCTAGTGTGTGTATGTATATATATATAATTCCCTAGTAAATCTGCAAATCATAGCATTTAAATGCTAGATAGATAGATGGAAAGCTCTGCGGCCATCACTTAACTGTTGGCGGTGAGCGATCCATTTTGGTCCTCCTTAATAGGTAGAACCCCGGGTTCCTGTAAAATACATTAGCCCCGGTTTAAATTTTGAATTCAATTTTGAAGTTAATTAGCAGAGTGAAGTCGGAAGCGGACCTTTTGGGGTTCTATTCCATTTAAATGCTATGATTGCAGTGGAAAACCTGCTTTGGGGCCATCCATCCATCCATAGCAATTCTGCCCCAAAGCAGGTTTTATATATATATATATATATATATATATATATATATATGTCCATCCATCCATCCATAGAAATTCTGCCCCAAAGCAGGTTTTCCACTGCAATCATAGCATTTAAATGCTATGATTTGCAGATTTACTAGGGAATTATAGGTGTGGTAGCTTCCCGTTGGTTTCCACACTGGTGAAGGATGACGATGATTATTATAAGGATGATGATGATGGCCGGATGATTTTCGGGGACCATTGGGCCTGAAGCTTCCTGACATTTGTTTTACAGGTGAGGAAAAACTCCGAAAAAACCTCACCCAGGTGCCTGTCCCGACCGGGAATCGAACCCGGGTCCGCTGCGTGACAAGACAGCACGCAACTTCGAGAACACAGTGGTGGACATTATATATATATATATATATATATATATATATGGCTCTAGAATGATAAATGGAACGTATACAAACAGTAGAACTAAATATCTGCTGCCACAGTTGTATGATTGAGTAATAATGTAATATGACTGCTGCTCTCCACTCGTTGCATGCTGGACAAAAATCAATTATGTAAACCTGATATCTAGATTTGATGATGGCGCAGTATTTATGTTAGAATTTCAGGTTCCAATTAAGAAGATTAATAATATTATTTGATTTTGTTGTGATAGTCTTATGTCTCTAGTAAAAATATTTAGCAAAAAATCTGATTACAGTGTTGTTCTTCGTTTAAATGTCTCATCAACGCTCTCTAGTTTTCGTAATTAGCATATTGTAATCGTGTTTCTGAATAGATACAAAAGCTCTGACCATATTATTTTCTGGTACTTATTCATGGACGAAGGTAATCTATAAAATATAATTGGACACAGTTTTAGATGGCGTAATTTGTAAATTGTCGCTTTGTAAAATTAGGTATTTAAGTTATACCGCGAATTCCATTCATAGAAAAATTACAGGAATATGCCAGTAAGATTATTTTATTCTTCCTAGTTTTTCACGTTTGCAAAAAAGAAATCAATTCTATAAAGCCACATTAGTTATTAAATCATTTTCTTATCTGTTCTTCTTCTTTTTGTTCTTCTCTTTTCTTCACTTCATGGCTAGACAAATTGCCTGTTCCGCCTCACAGTCGTTTGGTCCATCTTTTCACTAGTCTTCCTACATTGCAGGAAGCTCTTGCTTTGTAGTTAAATGCTTTTTATAATTTTGTTGTATTCATTCATTCAGCATATCTAAACCATTTATATCTATATTCATTGATTTTATCATTCAGTTGATATATACTTTTTTGTCTAATGCCACCAGGTTGTCTTTTATGATATTTCTAGCTTTCTCCCTTGGTATTGGCGGAATAGTAATCCATTTCTTAGGTTGGGACACCTGGAAAGCGGAGTTACGTTACCCCGATGATATGATGGGTGATAAATGATAATGAAGCGCCAGGAGAGTTCTTAACCTAAACTTGTCCTAAATTCCAGACCATGGGTAACCACAGGAATAATTCCCTTTTTTGAAAAAAAAAATCGTATGGTCTGACCGGGAATCGAACCCGGTATCTCATGAACAATAACGCTGACCACTAGCCCATGAGGCTGGTCAGTTGATATATATTCAACTCAGTTCTATCTTCATTCTTTATTCGATTCAATCTTGTGCAGCCTTTTGTTCTTCTAAGGAAGTTCATTTCTGTGTTTTGTTTCTTTGTAATTTTTTTGTCGTTATCCAATTTTTATATTTCGTTATGTTAATAGGTCAGAGTTAAGAATGAATTAAGAGTATGTGCGATTTTTGTAATTTCTGGTCGAAATGGCTATCAGTGTCTATAATGTAAGTTTTCATCATCATCAACAATCACGGATTAAGCCCCTTGGGGCTTATTCCGGTCTCATAGATTCTCATTCAAAAAGTTGAATCCATCTCTTTTTCGGTCTATCAATATTCCTGTCTCCTCTTGGTTTGTAATTAAGTAGCTATAATTTTTGGAATCCGATCATCTTTCATTCTTTGAACATGGTCTTTCCAGTTTTTTTTCTAGATCCTTTTATTTTATCTAAAAGTTTTAAAATATTTAGCTCAATTCTAATATCTTCACTTCTCTTATCTAGAAGTTTGCAACCAGCTACACTTCTCAGAAATCTCATATCAGCTACTTCTATGATATTCTCTTCTCTTTAGAGGACACGCCGTAGTGTAGTGGTTAAGGCACTGCGTTACAAGCCGGAAGGTCGAGGGTTCGAGTCCCGGTGGGGTCAGGATTTTTAAAGTGACCCAAACCTTCTGGCGGCACCATGGTCCTGGGGTCGACTCAGCCTCTAACGGAAATGAGTACCAGACACTTGTTCTGGGGGTAAAGGCGGCCGTCACGCAGGGCTGACAACCCGGCTGACATCAAGTGCCGATTGTCCAGAAAAAGTGGGAGCCTTAACCTCCCACTACCCCAAGGGCCTCTCGAGGCCTGACGTGGGATCACTTTTTTTTTTTTAGTTAAAACCTAAAATTCACTACCATACACTAGTAAGGCGACTGCCACTGCTTTATAAAATTTTAGTTTTTTTTCCTTTCTTGTGTTGTTATATATTATTTTAATTGTGCCACACATATATAATTAAATTTATTAAGTTTGTTAAACAGATCTTCATTTTTAAAATAGGAAATTTCATAACCCAGGTATTTAAAATGGTTCACTTATCCAATGGGTTTTCCCTCCAGAATTATTTTAGCTCTTACGGTATCTGATCCCTTGATAGCTAAGATTTTCGTTTTACTTATTCATCCCTAGTAATTCTGCCCGAAGGTAGGTCCTTCGTTGCAATCGTAGCATTTTAGTGCTATACTTGCAGCTTTACTAGGGAATTGTAGGTGTGGTAGCTTCCCGTTGCTTTCCACACCGGTGAAGGATGATGATGATGATAATGATAAGGATGATGATGGCCATATGATTTCGGGGACCGTTTGGGCCGTAAAGTTTTCCTGACATTTGTCTTACAGGTGAGGAAAAACCCCGATAAAAACCTCACCCAGAAAAACTGCCCCGACCGGAGATCGAACCCGGGCCCGCTGCGTGACAAGGCAACACGCTACCTCGAGGCCACAGCGGTGGACTTACTGATATTTTGAAATTGTAATTCTGTATAATGTTATTACATTGAAAGGGTGATATCTGTAGACCATCTTCTGAGCTAGATATTAGAACTTGGTCGTCTGCAAAAAGTAAGGTATCTAAGATCTTATTTATTATTTGGAAATGTGAGTCCACATTTATCTGTTAATTATATATGATGTCGTTAATATAAATATTAAAAGGGACAATCCCTGTCTTACGCCTCTATTTATTGTTGCTGTTATATTGTTTTTATTTTTTATTTCAGTTTCTATTGCTATTTTATTTTCTACATATAGACTTTTTATTCCAGTTATTAGGTGCTGAGGTACGCCTTTCTGTTTCATTATTTGCCAAAATGTATTTCTGTTAACTTTGCCAAATGCCTTTTCAAGATCTATGAATTCCATAATAGTCGGTAGATTATATTCTCTATGTTTCTCAATTATTTTATTGATAGTGAAAATGCAATCTGAACAGGATCTGCTTTTCTGAATCCGTTTTGGGCTTCTAGAATAATACTTTCCATAATTACATGTAAATTGTTTTCAATATATAAGCATAGATTTTATAACAAGATATTTATACCTCTGTAATTTTCACAGTTATGACGACCTCTTTTTTTATAAATAGGATATATTTTGGCCATCATCCATTCTTCTGGGATATGATCAATCTTCCAGCATTTATTCAATAAATATAAGATACCTTGTTTTAGTTGAACAGAGCCATATGTTATTAATTCGTTTTTAATATTATCAATGCCAGCAGTTTTTTGTTTTTACAATGATTGATAACAGTTATTAATTCTTCGAGAGAAATTGGATCTATATTTTCATCAATTAATAATACATTTATTTCCTCATCATCTGATTGTTCTGTAAAAAAACTTTTGAAATAAGATATCAATTTATCCTCAGAAATTATGTCCAATTTGAGTTTTTCCTGTTTATTAATGTGTTTTAGAACCTTGTAGGCTTTATCTTGTCGTCCATTTAACTCATGTTCCAGGTCACTGATATATTTTTTCCCACGAACTCGTTTTAATTTTTCTAATTTCTCTTCGAGCAAGGGAATTTCTTTTTTTGTATTCAATCAGGTTTTCATCTGTTCTCATATTCAAGTAGCTCAAGTATGCATCTTTTTTTTCTTTATCCAGTTTTGCTATTTCATCGTTATAAATTTTTAAACTTTTATTATTATATATTTTCTTTCTAATTCAAAGTGATTCTGAGGCAGCCTGTATTATACTGTCGTTTAATTCTTCCTATTCCCTATTAATATTTCTACTTATAGCTTTTTGTTTTATATATAGATCTAGTCGTTGCTGATATAAATTTCTAATTGATTCATCTTGAAGTAGGTGTACTTTAAAAGTGTCTGCGTTTGTTTTGTTTTGACTTATTAATTTTACTTCTTTACCACTTTGCTGGTATTGCTAATTTAGTAATTACAAGATAATGGTCAGAACCAATATCACGTCCTCTAAATATTGTATCAAGCACGACGTTAAAACATTTTTCATTAACTATAGTGTAGTCTATTATGATTCTTTGTCCTCTTGCGGATCAAGTGTAGGCCTATATTTCGATGTGGAAAAAAGGTGTTTGTTATTCTTAAATTATTATAATTTATAAAATCGATTAGATGTCTTCCATTTTTGTTTTGGGTTGTTTCTCCATGTTTTACTATTATATTTATAATAGGTGTATTGCCTACTCTGGCATTATAATCTCCAGCTATTATTAATTAGTCATTTGGACTAGTGGTTATGCTCCTTGCCTCTGGTCCAGAGGGTTGCGGGTTCAAACCCGGCCGGGGTCGATGGATTTTTTAGGATGGAAAAATCGAAGGAGCAAGTCCTCCGGGAGGGACTTTAAGCCGTGGGTCCCGAGTCTGAGGATTTTCAGGCCGGTAAAATATTCTTAAGCCTGAATGAAAAGGCCTCTAAGCAAAATTTAACGAATTTTCCCGTCCTAGTACTAGCTTGGTTTTCTAGACGTCAGTATGAGGCGGGACGCTGACCACGGACTACTCAAATCACATCTATACGAAAACAAGTGTAACTAAATTAGTATGGTTCAAATTCTTCCCTGTAGGGGGAGAGCGCCTAAATCTCTGTTAAGAAAATAAGGGCTTACAAGAAGAAGATTAATTTGTTTCTGGAGATTTTCATAACATTCTGTACATTCTTCTAATTTACCTTCACCTGGATTATAGACACCTATTATTGTTACATAATTTCTCATCGTTTTTAACCTTATTTTTATGATCCTTTTGAACCGAAAGTGCTATTTCGGTTCGTTACATCAGTGCTGTTACCCTCCCTCAATAGTGAGATTCGTGAACTATGCCAATTTCCTTTCTCTCTGTATCTACCCCCACCCTCCTTTCTACCCCTCCCTTTGCTCTGTTTGTAGTGCGCAACTTCCTCTTCTATCTCGGAACGCTCAAATAGCTTACACTCATCGTGAACATTATCATTCGATTGTAGATTTTGGTTGGAACAGTGTCGTCGTCTGGAGGACGCGAGCTGCGCATTTTGGTTTTGGTCCGGCAAGCCAGGGAAAGGCACCCTCGGCAAGGACTAAAAGTATGTATGAGAGGTTGGTTGTGTGAGGTATGTTATTTTTGGTATGAATTATTATTTGTCTTTTAATTCATGAATGATCAAATTCATGTTTTTCTTTAATTTCATTTTTCGAACTTCAGACGTGTAATTTAATATTTTTTTGTAAGAATATATGTTTAATTATTGTATATTAGCTACGCTACAGCTGTCTTGCATATTCCTGTACACAAGCTTGCTCAAAAGTCATATGAGCTCCTTTTTCCCGTCTAGCTCATGGTTGATAATAATACATTCAGGTTAACTAAACATCATAAATTACTACAGTGTTTTAAGACATATTGTTGATTAATGTTTATGTATTTGGATAGGAAGGATGAATCAATCTTTGCCTCTCATGGGCCCGGGCAAAGGATTTTGAATAGTACTGATAGTAATGAACTCTATGCTAATATATATAGACAAGGTAGTAAATCGAAACACGGCAGCGCAATATGGTAGTAGTAAGCTGGGTTATGGTGCAGGATTCAAAAAAAGTACCCAGGGTACAATTTCATTGAAATATTCATAATTGTGAATTCTATTCTTCCATTTTCTTCTTATTAATAGGCCTATTGCAATTCCAGCTGCTGCTCTTTTCTCTCGTGGTACCGCATCATAAACCATTATGTATTTTTGTAATTTGATTGATCCTTGTAATTTCTTTTTAGTTTCTGGAATTACAGCAACATCTATATTAATTTTTTTCTAGTTCATTTTCTAGCTCAATTTCTTTGTTTGTGATACCTATGGGATTCCAAACTCCTGTTTTCATTATTTTGTTTCTGCCTAAATCTTCGTTCTTATTTCCAGCGAAGCCTGTCAGCGCTGGGACAGTCCTGTTTCCATTATCTATGAGACTTTAGTAGATACATTTTCTCCGGGTACGTTACTGGCGTTCCGCAGAATGTGATGTACGATGAGATTCCCATCTTAAGTCTAGACATCATAGCCTTATGAACCCCAAATGGAGGGCTGCCTCTTCCGTTCCTATGGACCGTTGAGGACTTCTCCCTTGCAATTTTTCATGCTTTTTTTCTCGCTGGTCTATGTGGCTCTACCTGGTACCATACTTACTTACTTACTTATTTACTCACTGGCACTATCGAACCCGTAGGTTCATGGCCGCACGAACATAAGCTCTCCATAGATCCCTATCCTGTGCTAATGCTTTCAAATCATTACCCGTATAATCTACTTCCCTCAAATTATAGTTAATGTTATTCTCCCACCTCATTCTTGGCCTACCAACTGGGCGTTTTCCATCTGGCTTTCCTACTAGAAGCTTCCATGCAAGTCTTTCATTCCCCATACGTGCAACATGTCCTGCCCATTGCAGTCTACGAGACTTAACTGTTCTTATTATATCTGGCTTTCTATAAAGACCATGTAGTTCATTGTTAAGAAGTCTTCTCCATTCACCTGTCTGTTCATCTCTCTTTGGTCCAAAAATTTTCCTAAGTACTTTATTCTCAAATACTTGTAATCCCCTTTCCTCCCTTAAAGTAAGGGTCCATGTTTCGCATCCATATAATATAACTGGTAGAATAATAGTTTTATATATTTTCAGTTTAACATTTTTTTGAAAGGAGTTGGGACATCAAGAGTCTCTGCAATGCATAATAGCACGCATTTCCAGAATTGAGCCTATGTTTAATTTCTTTGTGCATCTCATTCCTATTTGTGATTACTGTTCCTAGGTATTTGAATTCAGTCACTTCCTCAAAATTTCCCTCATTTGTCATTAGCTGTCCATTTCCATTATATAATGAATTTCTACGTGTGACCATATATCTGGTTTTATTGATATTTACTTCCAATCCTAATTTCTTAGTGTTACTCAACAGTACTACATCATCAGCATAAACTAACAGCTTATTAATACCATTCAGTTGTAAGCCTTCCTCATTCTCCAAAGATTTAATGGCATGCTCTAGTACAAAATTAAATAGTAGAGGAGATAGTGCATCTCCTTGCTTCAACCCATTCTGTATTTCAAAAGTTTCCGAAAACTGTTTGCCTACACGCACCCTACTCTTTGTGCCATTTAGACATATTCGTATAAGTCTAACTAACTTTTTAGGAATTCCAAACTCAAGCAGGATACTATATAACTTCTCCCTCTTAATTGAATCATATGCTTTTTTGAAGTCTACATATAGTTGATGTACGGTACCACTATAATCCCATTTCTTTTCTAAAATCTGTCTTATACTAAAAATCTGATCTGTTGTAGACCTGTTTCTTCTAAATGCACATTGATCTCCTAGAATGTCATCAATATAGGGAGTAAGTCTGCTTACTAATATATTTGTTAGAATTTTGTACGAAGTTGAAAGTAATGAGATGCCCCTGTAGTTGTTGCAATCAGTTTTATCTCCTTTCTTATAAATTGGTACGATAATTGATTCCTTCCATTCATCTGGAAGAGCTTCTTTTTCCCAAATCATACTAAGCAACCAGCGTATCTTGTCCATCAATTTTTCTCCCCCTGCTTTTATCAGTTCTGCTGGGATCTCATCTGAACCTGATGCTTTATACATCTTCAATTTTTCAAACGCCATTTCAACCTCTAATGCACTTGGCTCTGCGACTAGCATTTCTGTAGCTTTATTGATGGCTATTGCTTGGATATTAAATTTTGGTAGATGAAATTTTGTTTATTATTTGTCTGTAACTTATCCTCCTCAATGTCCTGTTCTGTATGTAAATTTAATAGCTGACTAAAGTAACGTTTCCATCTATTTAATATACTCCTGGAATCTGCAATCATATCCCCATTTTCATTCCGAATTATGTTTGTTCTAGCCTGAAACCCTTTCTTCTCTAAACTAAATCCCTGATATAATTCTCTAATGTTCCTATTTTTAGCATTCATTCCAAGATCATTAATCTTCTCTCTCAAATATTCCCTCTTTTTACTCTTTAGTAGCTTGGTGGTTTCCCGTCTAATACTACCCAATTGCTCTAAATTTACCTCATTTGGCTCGTGTAACCATTTCATTTTTGCTAGCTTTCTTTTCTTTACAATGTCGGCACATTCCTCATCAAACCATTTCTTGTTTTGCCTCTTTTTTAAACAACCAAAGCTTTCTGATGCTGACAATTTAATTATCTCTTATAGCATGCCATTCTTTATTTATATCAGTACCTTCTTCGTTTGCCACATTGTCATCTGAAGATTCCAGTACTTCAAATCTATTAGCAATTTTGATTTGGTATTCTTGCCGTATTTCATCATTTTTCAAGTTTTTTAATTCAAATTTTACAGAATCATCTTTAGCATTTGTTCCTCTCATAAGCGATAGCCGTTGTCTGATTTTCACTCTGACCAGTTGATAATCCGAATTGCAGTCTGTCCCTCTAACTGATCTAACATCGATGTGCTACTTTGCCAGCGTTTATCCACTAATACATGATCTATCTGATTCCAAGTTCCTCCATCTGGGGACGTCCAGGTGTATTTATGAATATCCTTATGCTGAAATGTTGTGCTCTTAACAATGAGATTCTTTGATGTGGCAAATGTGACTAATCTAACCCCGTTGTCGTTACTCTCTTCATGAAGAATGAATTTGTCTATTGTTGGTTTGAATATATATTTCCGCCCCACTTTTGTATTAAAATCTCCCAAGACAATTTTCATATGATATCGTGAAAGGTTATCAAATACGCATTCTAATTCATCATAGAACTCATCCTTGATCTTGTCGTCTTTATCTTCTGTGGGGGCATGTACATTAACAATTATAAAATCATGACGTTTACCCTTTAGAATTATGTATGATATCCTATCACTAACAAACTTAATATCTCGGATAGCGGATAGAATCCTCCTTCTGACTAAAAAACCCGTTCCAAATGCAGGTCTTTCTGCACCCCCGTAGTATAATGCAAAGCTTCCTGATTCCTGACTACCTTCTCCTGGCCACCTAACTTCCTGTAAAGCGACTATATCCAAGGGTGATCTATCTAATCCCCGCGTTAATATCTCTAGTGCCCCGCTATTGTATAAAGTCTTAACATTCCATGTTCCTAGGAACATGTGCCTGTGTTTGAGCCTTTGGCATGGGTTCCCTGAAGTAGTCCCCGCCTGGAGAACCGAATGGGAGACTATTAGACCTCCGGAAAATTTTACACCAGTTGAACCCATGCCCGCATTTCTTGACGGTTGTATTTTTATGGTGAAAGATCGTCACTCTTTCGCCCAAGGTACTTTTTTCGTCTGGCTTATCACCTTCGACCAGCAATGATACCACCGGCATAGCTCTCAGGATCATTTAAGCACGCAAGCCACTCCACCACGACAAGGTAAAGATACCATGGAGGGACCTGGTACCATAAGTAATTATAATTATTAATATGGAATTGCATGACATTTCATGTTAATAGCATTCATATGTTTTACTTAAAATATTAAAAACGGTTGACACAACTTGGAGTGACAATAATTTCATTAACTCACCCACTCTGTACTAAGTAATTCTTGGCCGTCCTACCTTCGCTTTTCTTCTGCTTTTCCTGTAAGAAATTTTCACTACTAATTCTCTGACACTATCGAAACCGTTGGTCATGGTCGCGCGGACATAAGTTCTCCACACGTTCCTATCCTCAGCTAATGTTTTCTAATCATCCATGTATAATCTAGTCCCTAAATCATGGCTAATGTTATTCTCCCACCTCATTCTTGGTCTACTAACTGGACATTTTCTCTCTGGTTTTCCTCCAGAATTTCCCATGTCTCTCTTTCATTCCCCATTCGTGCCACATGTATTTGCCATAGCAGTCTACGAGACTTAACTCTTCTTATATCTGGTTTCCCATAAATATTATGCAGTTCACTGTTATGTAGCCTTCTCCATTCGCCTGAGTGTTCATTTCTCTTTTCGATTCAAAAATGTTCTTAAGAATTTCATTCCGTAATACTATTCCCTTAAAATAAGAGTCCATATTTTGTTTGTAATTATTGTTTCCTACTTCACTTCTATTCACAAATATACAACAAACACCAGTGCGACAGCCTCTCTATTTCTTCCCCATAAATAATATAGTATATAATCTCCCACAGTACATATTTCAGACAACCCACGGTTTCAATTTACAAATCTAGTTAATTGATTTTTACTTCCCGTTCCAGAGATAGAGAAAACGTTCGTCTAGAAATTTGTTGGCAATTTTCCCCAAATGAGGCTGCAGAACTTTCTAAAAAAATCCGTCTATGCGTGAAACTTACTTTTTCAATACGTGTAGCTGTAGTTCACTGGTGATGCTGTTGACCTGAAAAATAACCTCTCAGTGAACTTTAATGCCAGATGGTACAAACTCACGCGTGTACTTTCTCTACGTCATAGGTTAGACTGACTCCATGCTGCAGACCCTATTGCTCCCTCTGCTGATAAGTCATTACTTCCACTGCTCTTAAACTTGTCTTATCAGATTTGAAACACTCTTTAAAACATTATCGCAAGTGCTCTTAAAATTATCTTATCAAATTTGAATACGCTCTTAAATAAATTATCGCAAAGAATGAAATATAAATTACACTTCATATAAGCGTATCTAAAATTCCGCTCACAAATTTCGGACACTTTATACTTTTTGTTTCAATTTTAATTATCGTTATCATTAAAATGATTATATTATTGATCTTAATCTTACAGATATCACCTCATTGATCAAATTTACATTTAGTGTTTAATATTAGAGTTAATTGTAATTGCTGTATTCTAATGTAATATATGTTTGTCTTGATGAGTGGAAGAGGAACACATGACCTTAAGTCCATCAGGCTAAATAATATATAATATATATATATATATATATATATATATAGTCCGTCGGCCGCGGTGGACTAGTGGTTATGCACCTTGCCTCTGGTCCCTAGGATCGCGGGTTCAAATCCGGCCGGGGTCGATGGATTTTTTAGGACGGAAAAATCCAAGGAGCAAGTCCTCCGGGAGGGACTTTAAGCCATGGGTCCCGAGTCTGAAGATTTTCAGGCTCGTAAAAAATCCTTAATCCTGAATGAGAAGGCCTCTAAACAAAATTTACCGAATTTTCCCGTCTTAGTACTACCTTGGTTTCCTAGATGTCAGTATGAGGCGGAACGCTGACCATGGACCACTCAAAAATGACATCTATACGAAAACAAGTGTAACTAAATTCGTATGTTTCAAATTCTTCCCTGTAGGGGGAGAGCGCCTAAATCTCTGTAAAGAGAAAACATGGGCTTACACCGCTGTGGTCTCGAGGTAGCGTGCTGCCTTGTCACGCAGCGGGCTCGGATTAGATTCCCGGTCGGGACAGGCTCCTGGATGAGATTATTTCGGGGTTTTTACTCACTGTAAGATAAATTTCAGGAAGCTTAGGGCCCAACGTTCCCCGAAAATCATCCAGCCATCATCATCATCATCATCATCCTTATGATCATCATCCTTCACCCGTGTGGAAAGCAAGCGGAAGCTACCGCACCTATAATTTCCTAGTAACGCTGCAAAGCATAGCGTGAAAATGCTATGATTGCAGTGAAAAACCTTTCCAGAATTACTATGGTTGTATGCATATATATATATATATATATATATATATATATATATATATATATATATATGGTATGATAAGAAAAATAAATGCCTGGACGGGATTCGAACCCGGATCTCTGAGTCTGTACCTCAGCGTGATATCCATTACACTACCAGGCGAATCCAATTCAAACACTTATTTTTCTTATATATGTATTATACTCTCCATTATTACTAGATGTCGCGAGAACACTGTCTTCACTGCCATCTAGTAGCTGACTATATCAAGTAAGCAAATTAAAGAGAATATTTATTTTACTTTATAGCAGTGACGCTTTATCGATGTTATAATTAAATCTTTAACATTGAGTAATGCAAGCTTAATATGGTATGATAAGAAAAATAAATGCCTGGACGGGATTCGAACCCGGATCTCTGAGTCTGTACCTCAGCGTGATATCCATTACACTACCAGGCGAATCCAATTCAAACACTTATTTTTCTTATATATGTATTATACTCTCCATTATTACTAGATGTCGCGAGAACACTGTCTTCACTGCCATCTAGTAGCTGACTATATCAAGTAAGCAAATTAAAGAGAATATTTATTTTACTTTATAGCAGTGACGCTTTATCGATGTTATAATTAAATCTTTAACATTGAGCAATGCAAGCTTAATATGGTATGATAAGAAAAATAAATGCCTGTATATATATATATATATATATATATATATAATACAAAACAGACATTTGTACCATATGGTGGATAGTTGCACTGCTTTTAAAAATTCGTCCATTTATAATGAACATTCGAGTAATACAGTTTGTTAGTAGGCAGACAAAAAAAAAGGCATACTGTATGCAGTGTCTCATTATTGATTTAGTGATTACTCTAAATGAAATATTAAAGTTAAATATAATCCACAAAAATAAGAGTAATATACCAAGTCATTTAAACTATTTTTTAAGGAAGAACGGTTCTAATATTGTATTATTATCTGAAATTTTAAAATAATTGTAAGAAAAATTGTGAAAATGTACTAGAAATGAATAACTAACTCTAACTGACTGGCGCTATCGATCTCTTAGGTTTATGACGCGAGGACATAAGCTCTCCATACATCCCTATCCTGAGCCAATGTTTGCTAATCATTCCCTCAATAATTAACCTCTCTCAAATCCTGGTTAATGATATTCTACCACCTCATTTTTCGACGCTTCCTGGGCGCTTCCGTTCGTTTTTCCTACAAGGAGTAGTGTCCCTTTTTACGTAATTCAATTCATGTCCTGTACAACATGACTTAACAGTTGCTATTATTTCTGGTTTCCCATTATAATCTCTTAGCTCACTGTTATGTAGTTTTCTCCATTCACCTATCAGTTCGTCTCACTTTAATCCAAAATATTTCCTAACAACTTTATTCTCAAATAATCGAAGTATTTTCTCCTCCCTTAAAGTTAGAGTCCATGTTTCGCATTCATGTAATATATGCTTAAATTCGAGAATCATAGTTATATATTTTTTCTGTTTAATGTTTTTTTTGCGAAAATTTTGGGATGAAAAGAGTATCTGCAATGCTTAATAGCATGCGTTTCCAGAATTGAGCGTTGGTATATTTAATTTATTTTTGCACATCATTCCTATTTATAATTTTTTAATGCCCCAGGTTTGTCCTTTTTACATTTCTGGTGTTCTCTTCTTGCATTGGCGTAATTGTAACCTACTTCTGAGGTTAGGGCGCCTGAAAGCGGGGTTACGTTACTCCGGTGATATGATGGGTGATGATGATGATAGTGATGCGCCAGGAGAGTCCTTAATCCTAAGCTTAAACTAAGATGAATGTGAATGATGATGGTGATTGCGATGACCATATGATGTTCGGGGACCGTTTCGGCCTGACGTTTGTCTGACAGGTGAGGAAAAACCCCGATAAAACCTCACCCAGGAAAGTCTCCCGATCCAACCCGGGCCCGCTGTGTGTCAGTGCAGCACACTACCTCGAGACCACAGAGGTGGACCTATTTGTAATTATAGTTCCTAGATATTTAGATTCAACCACTTCATTAAAATTTCCCTAATTTGTCATTAAATGCTCATTTCCGTTAGGCCTGTATACTGAATTTCCATATGTGACAATATATTTGGTTTTATTGATGTTTACTTCCAGCTCCAAATTTATATTGTTACTCAATAGAATATTCATGTTGGTTCTTACGTTAGTATCTCCTGGTAATCACCTAATAATAATACTTCATCAGCATATTGCAATAGCTTATTTATACTATTGAATTGTGGGCCTTCTTTATCCTCTAAAGATTTGATGGTATGCTCTAGTACAAAATAGACTTTAACCCATTGTGAATTTCAAAAGTACTTTCTAAAATCAAGAGTCTTGGTAGTTGCAATTAAAATAATCATCATAATCATCCGGTATCATGGCAGCTGCCGCCGTCTTCCGGAAACCAAACGCCATTCCTCTCTGTTCATCCATTGATCT
The DNA here is from genome assembly GCA_030220185.1 of Diploptera punctata. Taxonomy (NCBI): domain Eukaryota; kingdom Metazoa; phylum Arthropoda; class Insecta; order Blattodea; family Blaberidae; genus Diploptera; species Diploptera punctata. The sequence continues at coordinate 434,392 of JASPKZ010009822.1, forward strand.
TCCTCCAATCCTCCGATATTCATAGCTGCTAGTACCCCTTCTATCCAAGTTTTCTTCGGTCTTCCTCTCTTCCTCCTTTCTATAGGGATCCATTTCATAACAATTTCAGGCAATCTTTGCTCTGGCATTCTTTTGACATGGCCATAATAAAATAATACAAACCAGTTCCACGTTTCCGTTAAATGCATATACAAATATATAAATTGTATTATTACTATAATATGGTAGGACTATAGGCCTACTTGATTATGTCTAGCTTGCTTGTAATATACAGTCCACACATCAAAAGAAAGCAACCACGAGGAATGTCTTACGTAGCATACTACGTCATGAGGGATTGTACTATCCGAACCTTTCAGTCTCTCAGCGGGTGTGCTAGTTTCCAAGTCTAATGCACAATCATCTGTAGAATATGCCTGAAATAAACCACACTGAAGCATGACATATGACTGTTTCTTTATTTGTGGGCGTGTTTGGTTGGATTTCCCCTCTTATACCTCGTCCCGCATTCTCTTCATCTGCGGTCTATTCTTTTATTCCTCCATGGCGCAACAAGCATAGAAAGACCTTGGCGTATCACCCGGCTGCTGCCTCACATTCACGTAGGTCCTTTAGAGACGTGTAAGAACTCCAATTAGTATATAGGAATAGATTTAGTCAGCATGTCGGGCCTCCAAGCCGTTGTATCTGCTTTCTTCAACTTGGAGACTTGGAGACTTATTGTTGGTGCCATAATTCCTCATATTCATGGGTGGCACAGATTTCGTACTGATCGAAATGCCATGAATAAACGCATGCACCATGTCTCTGCGCCAAGGCATGATGCCTTAGAATGTTCGGCTACGACGGTTGAGAGAATACTACAATTCTCCTATTATTATTGCACAATAGAATGACTTCTGCCCGCTCCTGGAATTTCCATCCTCAAGATATCAGGGGTTGCCGCACACTTGGCACTATTAAGTGACGCTTATACAGTTTGGCTACCAGTTGTCTAATAATTAATTTTTCGCTATTTATTTAAATTTATACTATGTCATTAATAATGTTTTCTCGTTTTTTATACCTTGTACATATTATATTTAATTCGTAAAATCTAGAGTAAATCAAAATGCATTATAAATAATAATTGTATTATATATATATTATATATATATATACTCAGAGATCTGGGTTCGAATCCCGTCCAGGCATTTATTTTTCTTCTCATACCATATATATATATATATATATATATATATATATATATAAAAGCCCACCGCTGTGGTGTCGAGGTAGCGTGCTGACTTGTCACTCAGCGGGCTCGGGTTCGATTCCAAGTCGGGACAGGTTTTTGGGTGAGATTTTTTTTCGGGGTTTTCCCACACATGTAAGACAAATGTCAGGAAGTTTAGGGCCCAACGGCCCCCGAAAATCATCCGGTCATCATTATCATCCTTATCATTATTATCATCATCCTTCACCGGTGTGGAAAGTAACGGGAAGCTACCACACCTATAATTCCCTAGTCAAGCAGCAAAGCATAGCATTTTCATAAGTAATGCCACGAGTGATTTCCAAATTATCGATAAATTCACGACTCACGAAGTGAGGAGTGAATTTATCGAGAGAATTTGGAAATCAAGAGTGGCATTTGTTAGGACTATTTAACGAATAAAATTAAGCTGTTTACTCACAAATCATTATTTAACTATATTTGTTTTAAAATATTTATATATTTAATGTAAACGGCGATGTTTGAAAACAAATGAGAAGCGATAGGTACGCTTCATCTGCTTCTTTTGTTTATCACTGCAACCAGTTCATACTATTTATTGCCAAAGGAACGCAATATTGTAAGAATGCTCTCTAGTGGAGAAAGAATGAAACACATCAAACTGTATATTAATTCATTTCTGATGTCGTATGATGTAAATATGACAATTCTATTTTTCTGGATTATTACCTGGGAAAAAATACATTGAAGAAAGTGCAAACAGTGGTTTCTTTTTTTGGTGGTATAATCAATTGCTACAAATGTTTTTATATTAACTCCCGCATGCGGCATGTGTTGACATTCATGCACTATATATACAATCTGGTAGCCGTATTCTCACAGGCTCAGTCGCTGCAAAATAATGGTCAGACCTGTTCAGAATATTAAAAAGGAGGAGCCTTCTTTAATATGATAATTATAACACTGATAAATATACGACTCTGATTGGTTGTAAAACAGAAATCATTGAAACGTGATTGGCCATTGAGTCCCATTTGGGGCATGAGTTAAATAGTCATGCTAAGCTTGCAGCTTTACTAGGGAATAGTAGAATTGTAGGTGTGGTAGCTTCCCGTTGCTTTGCACACCGGTGAAGGATGATGATGATGAATATGAAATGATAAGGATGATGATGGCCATATGATTTCGGGCACCGTTTGGGCCTTAAAGTTTTCCTGACAGGTGAGGAAAAACCCCGATAAAAACCTCACTCAGAAAAACTTCCCCGACCGGGGATGGAACCCGGACCCGCTACGTGACAAGGTACCACGCTACCTCAAGACCACAGCGGTGGACTAATATATATATATATATATATATATAAACATGTAATCGTTTATGTCTATTGTTATTTAGATGTAAGACTATTTTTTGTATTTTTAAAACCTGGTTGAGTGGCAGACAAGGCCTTAAGGTCTTAATTCTGTCAGGTAAAATGAAGCTACTACTACTACTATATGTTATTATTATTATTATTATTATTATTATTATTATTATTATTATTATTATTATTATTATTATTATTATTATTATTATAAATTGAATAACATTATTGTAATGCGGTACTTTTACCCTATAGTCCTACACAATTTATGATTTAAGATTCAAATACGTATTTTATTGAGCAGAAGAACTACATAAAATAAAATAGTGTATCAAGTTAAATTAATTGAGAATAATGTGTAAGATGAATGAGTGCACCGCGTGAATTCAAGTTACATCTTTCATGTGCCGCAAGCTGAAAAAGGTTGGGAAAAGCTGTCATAGATAATACAAACAGCTGATACGCATGTTTGATATATTACACTGTGCATTCATTTACATTATCTGCTGTATCTTTTCATGTATGTGTACGTGATGAGGTTGATTGAAATAAATACCGTTTTTTACAGTGGCCTAGATGAATACAAATTACATCTATGTAATGTAATTAATTATTATATAATATAGGTGTACATTAAAAACTACGGAAAGGATAGCTTATGGATAAAGATAAATTAGCTTGGATTATGCGCTCCAGTTTCAAACACTGCGTTATTTCATTGTATATTTTTAGTGACTATTTAACTCATGCCCCAAATGGGAGTAAATGACCAATCACATTTCAATGATTTTTTTATTTACAACCAATCACAGTCGTGTTTCGCCTCGAATTTGTCAACTGAAGTTTATCATATTAAAGAAAACTCCTTTTTAACATTCTGATTAGGTCATAGTATTATTTTGCAGTGACTGGCTCTCCAAGCAATACGGCTACCAGATTGTATATATAGTGCATGAATGTCAACACATAGCGCACGCGGGAGTTGATATAAAAACATTTGTAGCAATTGATTATACCACAAAAAAACACTCTTTGCACTTTCTTAAACGAATTGTTTTCCAGGAATGACGTTGCAGAAAAATATAATTGACATATTTACATCATAGGACATCAGAAATTAATTAATACCTATAATGTTAGTTATAAATTTCTCCATTCTTACAATATTGCGATCCTTTGGCAATAAATATTGTGATGTGGTTGTAGTGATGAACAAAAGAAGCTAATGAAGCGTACCAATCGTTTCTCATTTGTTTTCAACATCGCCGTTTACATTAAATTTATAAATATTTTAAAATAACTATAGTTATTGCCTTGATTGGTTTGCATCTTACCTCACTAATCGTCAGCAATCAGTTTCTGTTAATAATCGCATTTCTTCCTGGCGCTTGGTGAGGAAAGGGGTACCTCAAGGCGGCGTCCTCGCTCCTCTTCTCTTCTCTTCTCGATTTATATTAATGACGTGACCAAGAAACTACAAAACTGCAAGCATCATCTTTACGCCGACGACCTACAGATTTACACACACTTTAGGCCTGACGAAATTAATGAATATATTAACAAAGTAAACACTGACATCAGGCATATATCTTTATGGTCCAGACAATATGGGCTGAAAATAAATGTAAACAAAACGCAAGCAATAATTATCGGACATCCAAGGCTATTACACCTCATAAACAATGGCAATATGCCGGCTGTCATATTAGATAATGAACAAATTCCTTATACCGACGTCGTTAAAAACTTGGGATTTCACTTAGATTCTAATTTAAAATGGCATGAGCAAGTAAAACAAACATCTAAAAGGATCTTCACCATAATGCATTCCCTAAAGCGACTTAAACATTTTCTTCCTACAACTCTTAAAAGAATTTTAATCCAAACTTTAGTGATGCCGCATTTTGACTACTGTGACGTTCTACTAACTGACATAAGTGACGGATTGTCGGACAAAACTGCAGCGTGTCCATAATATGTGTATCAGATTCATATTTAATGTTCGAAAATACGATCACATTTCTCCATTATTCCACGAATTGTCATGGCTACATCTAAAAGAGAGAAGAAAATCGCACTGTCTAATTCTCCTATTTAAGATCCTACATACCTCGATTCCCAATTATTTATCATCCCGTTTCCAGTATCTATCCTCAAACCATAACTTAAACACAAGATCACAACATAGTCTCTTACTTAATATACCGCAACATAGGACATCACATCACTCCATGTCATATACCATCTCCACTTCTCGCAACTGGAATTCCCTACCACAAGAAATAAGGGGCTGCCGGACATTGGCATCTTTTAAAAGAAATCTAAATTTATATTTGCTCTAAACTCGACTTCATTATTATCCAGTGTAAGATATATATATATATATATATATATATTAATTGGTGTTTCCCGTATAATGTATCATATTTATATTATTATTATTATTATTATTATTATTATTATTATTATTATTATTATTATCGTATCATTATTGTTATTACCCTATAAAATGTTGTTTGTACATGACATTTACATTGCTACATTTATTGTATCTTTAACTGTTTATAATTAGTATAGTGTATATCTATATTTGTCGAATATTTATTTGTATTTGTGCTGGTTGAGTGGAAGAGAGGGCCTTATGGCCTTAACTCTGCCAGAATAAATAAAGTATTATTATTATTAATTATTATTATTATTATTATTATTATTATTATTATTATTATTATTATTATTATTATTATTATTATTATTATTATATTATTATTATTATTATTATAGTTGAATAATGATTTGTGAGTAAACAGCTTAATTTTATTCGTTAAATAGTCCTAACAAATGTCAGTCTTGATTTCCAAATTCCGTAGATAAATTCACTGCTCACTTCGTGAGAATAATTTGGAAATCACTCGTGGCATTACTTATGATTGGTAGCCTAATTGATTAACGACTAGCGGGACTCGCGTGGACAAGATTTTGTTGTTGAAAAAGTATTTATAATTAAATCCTTACATTTCATCTACTTTTGAAAGACAAAAATGGTTATTGTGAGTTATCTGTAAAAGATAGACATATGCTGTCGCGGATTTTTTTGTGGAATTTTTTGACATATTCAATTCTGTGTACATTAATTTGGTGAATTTGTTATGGTTTAGGCAGCGTAAGCCATTTAAATTACCAAAAGCAACTTTCTTAGTCCACCGATTCACTTTTTTTATCTCTGGCCGTATGGTACGTTAAGACAATGTGTTATATACGTTAGTTGTCCCCAAAAAATATATCTGAATGAAGGTAAAAAACCCCATTCAAATCGGTCAAGTAGTTTTTAAATCCATAAAGGAGCAACTCACTGACGTTCGTATTTATATTTAAAGATAACATTCTTCAACAACCGTGCTTCGGGCATAGTGGATCCTGGTACGATTTCCAGGTGGGACAAATTTCCTGGATGAGATTTTGTCAGAATTTTTCCTCACTTGTGAGTCAAATGCCATGAATCTTGAAAGCAAAGTATTTGCTGGACATCTTCTGGCCATTATAATCTCACATACTCGTATGATCTTGAAATAACCTAATTAGTGGAGCTCGGACTTCATTGCCTTTTCATTACCGTATCGCTTTCAAACAGTTGACTACACGGGTAGTTAGTCCTGTCCCGTGCGCATTGCCACAGTCACTGGCGTCTTTGCTGTACTGTACAAGTATAGTATGCAGTAAACTCATAATACCGATCACCCCGATCTGATGAATGATTACAACATGCCGAAAACAAACACACTGAAGGTGAATTCACTTGTACGTGAGTATGGGCCTGAGTATTTTTGGCTAAAAGGAGATAAAATATTTTGTAAATTGTGTAATGTAGAATTGAAGGGGGCAGAGAAGATTTTTTATCAAGAGCCATTGCAAATCTAAAACACACATTGGGAATGTAAAACATAAGCGTGACGATGAAATACAGTCATCTGCACAAGGAGTTTCAGACACTTGTAATCATCGTGAATTTCACAAGGATTTATGCGAAACGATGGTTTCCGCGAATATTCCTTTCAATAAAGTGCAAAATCCAGCTTATAATTTTTTTTATAAATATACGGGAAGAAAAATTACTTGTGAAATAACTTTACGCAGGTATTTTTTTTCTTTTTGTGGTGATGACGTTCTGAAATGCATTAGAAATACTGTGGCAGATCATAAAATATGGGTGTCAATCGATGAAACCCAGGATGCGTACAGAAGGTATGTAGGAAATGTAATAGTGGGGATATTATCATCTGAAAACCCCGGGAATAAATTTTTGTTAACTACCGAGGTCTTACATAAAGACAACCATTCAGAAATCGACAACCTTTTTGAAAATGCTATGTCTCTTCTATGGCCTAATGAAATAAGAAGAGATGATGTTTTTCTATTTGTAACAGACGCAGCCCCTTATATGTTGAAAGCAGCTTCCAGAATTAAAGAACGATATCCGAATATGATACATCTAACTTGCTTGGCCCATGGACTTCACCGAGTAGCCGAAAGAATTAGGCTGCATTTCTCTGATGTGAACATTTTGTATCAAACATGAGAAAATGTTTTTAAAGGCCCCTTCTAGGAAACAGAAATTTAAGAAAATTGCATCACATATCCCTTTACCACCTCAACCTGTTTTAACTCGATGGGGGACTTGGTTGCAGACCACTGCATACTACTTACAGCATAATGAAGTGATTGTTAAAGTAGTTAATACATTTGATGCTGAAGAAAGTTCGGTGATAAAAATTGTGAAATCTCTGATGTCAGGAAAACTGTATCAAAATTTGCTGGTAATCAACAACGTCTACAAAGATATACCTTTAATAATAATAATAATAATAATAATAATAATAATAATAATAATAATAATAATAATAATAATAATAATAATAGATTATGTACCAATTAATAATAAATTTAAGAAGTCTGTAAATGATACTAGAGTGTACAGAGGAAGTGAAATTGATAGTGACCATTTTCTTGTATAAAGCAAAATAAAATTATATCACAAACACATCAGCACAAGAAAATACAAGCAGACAATACAAAACAAGATACCAAAAAAGTTTAAAATTCACTTATTGAAGACCAAAGTACACAAATATTATATCAAAATAGAATAAAGAATAAACTTAAAACAAGCACTGGCGATATTGAAGAGGACTGGATAAATCTAAATCAAGCAATCATGGAAGCAGCATATGAGAGTCTCGGATATAAACAAATCAAAAACAAAAAGAGATTACGAACTTGGAATCCTGAATTAAAAGAAAATATTGAACAAAAGAAAAAAGCCTATAAAGTGTATTTACAAACTAAACAAGAGGAACATTATACAGAATATAAAAAACTCAGAGCTAAGGTTCGTAAATTGTCTAGAAAATATAGAAGGGATGATTGGGATAAATTTGTAAAATCCTTAGAACGTGATATTACAGGAGCACAAAGACAGGGATTTAAAATTATAATAAAAATTACAGATGGAAACAAAAGACAAAATTAATGTTAATCTGATACCAAAACAAGATTGGATTACTTACTATAAAAATCTTTGGTCAGAACCGAACACTCACACTGAAAAAATTACTTCGAATTTGACTTGTGAAAATGAAATAGAAAAACCAGGCATAACAATGGATGAACTAGAAGAAGTTTTAAAGAAGGCCAAGAACAGGAAAAGTCCAGATGTAGATAATTTAAATTTAGAACTTTTTAAGTATGGAGGAACTGCCTTGAAAGAGAAACTATTAGAACTTTTTAACAATATTTGGCATTGTCTTAATATTCCAACGGATTGGGAAACGGGTCTAGTAATTAATATACATAAAAAAGGTCAGAAAAACAAATGTGATAACTACCGAGGCATTACCTTACTCCCAACTGCATCTAAATTATATGCCAACATAATTAAAAATAAGTAATCAGTAAGTAGTGAAACATTTTTGGAAGAAGAACAATGTGGATTTAGAAAAGGGAGGAGCACTATAGATGCAATATTTACCTTGCAACAAATTATGGAAAAAAGGAGAGAATTTAATCTCCCACTGTACATACTATTTATAGATTATGAAAAGGCATATGGTAATGTAAACCGAGATAAACTTTGGCAGATACTGCATGAAGAACATATACACTCACATGTAATGCGAGCCATACAATGCTTATATCAAAATTCTAAAATCAAAATTAAATTACCAGATGGAGAAATAACAGAACACATAAACACAGGCAAAGGTGTTCGACAAGGATGTGGACTATCTCCACTCTTATTTAATATATATATTAACAGAGTAGTGCAAGAATGGAAACAAACAGTAAACAGTGGAATTTCAATAACTAGGAATAAAATAATTCAAACAATATTATATGCTGATGATCAAATAATATTATCAGATTCCGAAGATAGCTTACAAATAGTAGCATATCAATTATTCAAAATTGCCAGCAAATATAATATGAAAATTTCCACATCAAAATCCAAAACAATGGCAATGTGTGGAAAAAAGATACAACGGGTGAAAATTGAGATTGATGGAAAAATTATAGAACAAGTGTCAGATTTCTCTTACTTAGGAAGTGTATTTGCGGAGTATAAGAGTGACATTGATTCAAAATTACAGAAATATAATAAAATGAATGGGGTAATACGAAGACGTCTTGGTAAACAGATGAGGACAGAGACAAAACTAAGATTACATAACATCACATCAAAAGCTGCCCTAAAATATGGAAGTGAAATTTGGATTTTAAATAAAAGAAACTCTCATAAACTTCAAGTAAGCCAAATGCGCTTCTTACGATCATTGTTAGGAGTTAATAGACTGGATCACCAAAGGAACACTACTATCAGAGGAAAACTTGGAGTAACAAGTTTAAATGAAGATATACAAGATACCAACAGAATGGAAAAATCATCTGAGAAGAATGGCAAGAAATAGACTTCCAAAATTGGCATTCCAATATACCCCAAATGGACATAGGGACCAAAGGAAGCAAAACATCGGTGGAAAGATCAAGACCATCTTCGCTAGGTTTACCGTACAGGCCACATGGCCTAAAACGAATTTGTTCATGATGATGATGATGATAATAATAATAATAATAATAATAATAATAATAATAATAATAATAATAATAATAATAATAATAATAATAATAATAATAATAATAATAATAATAATAAAAACTGGAATCTTCACATATAGCATTGATTGATTCCATAAAACTGGTTGAAATTTTATCGCGACATTTTAATGAAACAGGAGGTAGTTTTGCTATCTGAAATTGCAAAACAGAAATTGCAAAGTGTATTGCTGAAAAACCCTGGATACTCAGCTATTTGGAGTATAAAGGATTTTCTAATGGACAACAAGAACGCATGTACTGTCTCCATGTTAGATACCCGTGATATACCCTACTTTCGGTTTGCACCAGTTACCTCATGTGAAGTAGAAAGGAGTTTTTCTAAATATAAACTTTGCTTGAACAGTCGCCGAAGAAGTTTTTCTTTTGAAACTTTACGGAAATACATTGTTATTCATAGTAACAGCTGTATAGATGCGAAACGAGTTTAATTAACAGGGATTTTAAAATATATTGTATACAGTGTACATACTTTTTTTTATGTTATCTCTTTATTTAAAACTGTACGAAGAAAATAATTGTGCAGAAATAATGAACTTGTTGTTTTTTGTAATAATGTATGCAGCATTGCATTTATAGATGCACAAAGAGAATTAATGAACGGAAATTATACATTTGTTTAACTTTTCGTTGTACTGTAACGTTTAATTTAAAAAGTTAAAAAATATTTTACGCAACAAAATAAACTTGTAATCCACAATTAGCAACTTATTTCATTACCCGCCTATACCTCCTGTAAACGGTACAGCACAAATGTCATATTAATCAGACTGGTGCTACTACACCCCCTACCACTCTCTCATCAAACAATATTATGTATAGTAAGAGTGCACTTAATATAACTCCATGTCCGAGCCCTACTAATTAGCTATAGTTGTATATCGAAGATCATACTATTCATCATCCTTCTCTGTTTCGGTTATCTCTGGAATTTCTTGCCCTCTTTAATGAATTGCCCGACGGTTAAAATAGTATATTACGATGCGAGGTTGGGAAATGGTTTCTAATTTTCGAGATTCTGTAAAACACTTTACAAACTTGCGTTGTACATTATTTTTTGTTTTCAAGATAATAAATAATAGTAAAATAATATGTTTATTGGAAATACTTGCGTTCATTATAAACAATTGACTATCATTAACAGTGTGGGCAATGTTTATTAGATGAGACTACAGCGAGCCGATACACCAATGAGTCATAAAATGGCGGCAAGTACGTATTTATTGTTTTACGGAGGGTTGTTTCTGATCTCATGTCAAATGATTTTTTAAGTTTTATCTTAATAAAAGCCGTGTCTCCACCATCGAGCATGCTCTAATTGATGGCTCTTCACCCGAGCTATGGTTCGGCATCGGAGTTTCCGCTGCAGAAGACTCTTACGCAGCACAACCATGTCTAGAAGTTACCACTCCTCTTTGTATGCTTTCCAGAGACCGTCTATTATTCAAGAACGCCTGTTTTCCAGTGCCCTTTTGAAGAGTCCAAAGACACAAAGTCCATCGAAGATGTATCAGGAGACTTCACTGGGATGTTGCTGAATGGAATAGCATGTATACCAGTTTCCTGCTCCATTTCTCCAGGAATGTCACGGTTGAACCCGAAGTGTGACTGGAGGCCTTGTTTTGGTGCACCCAGACTTGGTTTTTGTCTGTACCATAGAGAGCTGGGATTTCAGTCGGGTAAATTGGGGTGAGAACTTCTTCCTGGCAGTACTGGGAGTTGATTTTGGCCTTTTTAGCTACTCTACGAATGGTCAGTTTTTCATTGTAGCAAAATCCCGCGATTACCATAAATGCATTGGAGAAACTTTATCTGCATTCGGCATACCACTTTTGAAATTTTTTTCACCCCTTTCTCTACAATAAATTGTCCGGGGTTTGTTGCAGTCTCCTATATAAACATATGCTTCATCAAGTGTGGCCAAAAAATTTCCATTTTTCTCCTGCCAGGTGCTTTTCATAGTTTCCTGCTGTTGGTGCGGCATTCGGCAATGTGGCGTGGCAACAATTTATGAACCCTGCTTTTGTGGCTCTTCTCCATGTTTAAATCTGTGTTTATTATGGTGTTTACAGTTTTAAGGGATATTCCCAATCTGTTGGCAATCACCCTTTGTGTGGCAGGGTTACCACCAGAGATAAGGACCTTGACCTTTCTGATTACATCTGAGGTGCGGGTAGTAGCAGGTCGTGGATTTGCCCGTTTTTTCCTTTTGGAATTAAACCCAAGCTACCCTTTCCGTTTTTATTAAGCAATGAGCTAATTCCACACTTTGACACCACAAAATTACATTTTTGCAAGCCTCGATAATTGCGGAATAACTATAATTAGCGTCGGAAAGGGCAGTAATGTACCCTTCCCAAAACGGGTCTATCTGCTTAGGCATTAAGACAGCAACACTCGTGCGAGTGTAACAGAAGCAGCATACTGACTGGTTTGATCACCTCGCACACTCTTGTCCTGATGACTTACACTCCAACGTCACAATCTACTTGGAAAAACGTTATCGGAGATCGGAAACAACCCTCCGTATATCGTTTCAAATAAAGTCCAGTTCGTTTAAAATACAGTGATTTGTTTTGAATAATGTGTATTAACTCTACCTTTTGGATATATATTTTTTGTATACATTGTATACACAGTGTACATAAGGGGCAGTGGTTTTAATTCCCGCACGAGGTTTGTAGTATGTAATATTACAGAATAGTTATTTAAGTTGGCAACCCCTAAATGTAGAAAGTTGAACTTTCAATCATGGTCGCCACTGCAGTAAGTGCAACAAAACTCAGTATCGCGCAAAAAATAAGAATTCTGAATATTTGTACACTTTTTTTTAGTCAATGCCACCCGGAATTACCATTACGGTATTTCTAGTATTCTCTATTGGCTTGGTGTACTTGTAAACCACTTGTGAGGTTGAGGCGCCTGGAGGGCGGGGTTACGCTGCTCCGATGATATGAAAGATGTTGATGGTAATGATGCGCCACAAAGAGGCCTTAAACTAAACTTAATTTAATTAGGCGAATATCATAATGTTGATAATGATGGCCAGATGGTGTTAAGTGACCGTTTGGACCTTAAAGTATCCTGACATTTGTCTTACAGGTGAGGAAAATCTCCGAAAAAAAAGTCACTCAGGAAACTTATCCCGGCCAGAGATCGGATCCGGGCCCATTGCGTGACAAGACAGCACGCTGTCTCGAGACCTCAGCGGTGGAGTTTTTGTAGACAATTTAATGTATTGTGTAATACATTTTTGGTTTATTTACCTTTACCTTTCATACATGTATTTTATGGTAATATTTCCAATACCCCATTATTAGTATAATTTACTAACATTGCATGTTTCTAGGAACATGCCCAGATGTTTGAGCCTTTGCCTTGAATCCCTGAAATATTTCCTGTCCGGAGACCCGAATGGGAAACCATTTTACCTCCGGAAAATTTCACCCCAATGGAACCCATGTCTGCGTTTTTAACGTTTGTATTTTTATGGCAAAAGATTGTCACTCTTTCAACCAAGATTTTTTTTTTCCCTGGCTTATCGCTTTCGGCATAATGCTACCGTCAGCATAGCTCTCGGGATCATTAAAGTCATTACACCACGACAAGGTAAGCATCCAACTCAATGGTATTGATAAGTTCTAAGTACATATTGATTATGTAGTATTATTAGGCGATGTCGAGGACATACTAAGAAAGAGCCAACACATGCATTCTATATATAAGACACTTGAGGGTGTTCTGGCTCGATTGCTGTTATGGCCCGGTTGCTGTTATGGCCCATTGTTTAATATGAACGTATTACATGAAGCAGCCAGTAGATGGAAGTGAATGGCACTTCAGGACGTTCTGAAAAGTCGATTAGGATGAATGGAAGAAAGTTAATCCAAGTAGTCTTAACCGGAAGCCGCCATTTGCTACATGAACGCGAAGCAAGAATCTCGCTTGTCATATTTGCTCCTGGTAAGTGATATGTGTTTTCATAGCTAATCGCCATATTAAATTGATTTGATTGTTGATATTGTATCACTTCGTAACGTACACTCTTACAATGGAGTAATTTGTTGTATAAAGTAAAAATGGCGGTGGTTATTACGTATAGTTTATGAAACCACTCTGTTCGTTGTTATGGCCCACGCATTGCCGGGTGGGCCATATCACCAACACGTTTATAATAGTTCAAAATTACTGCAGTATTATACAGTTTTGTTCTTCCCAGATATTCAATAATCACAAAAGAAAATACGTCCGATGACAGTCAGTTGACCAAAAGGGGTAAATGGACACAAGAGTCATTATCCAAGGCCATCCGAGAAGTAAAAGAAAACAAGGTTACCGTATGTCAGGCTTCAGACCTACGGGCAATCCTTTGGCAATTCCAGAAGAGGCATATGCACCCAGCCTACCAACGATTCAACCTTATGATCAAGGAATTCTTCAAAATAATATGATAACCCACAGCCGGGAGTTTCAGGACTCTCAAGCACATCTCAGAAATCGACTGCTACAAAGAAGCCTTCTAAACGTCTTCATCAAACTCCGGAAGCAACTACGACTTTTCATTTGAAAGTGATGTTTCAGATGCCATCGATTCAGTACCTACCTATGTGAATGCTGAAAATGAACCCTCAACGCCTCTGAAATCTAAACAAAATTCGCCGGGAAATTCATCAAGAAAATCATCAGGGCAGAACTCATTTCGTGACTTCTTCCCCACACCTAAGAATACAACCACTAACAGAAAACCAGCTATCATCTCGTGTGGAGTACATTTGAGGAAATAATTGTTTTCAGAGAGCAACACCAAGAAAACGATAGCTAAGCTCACCAACACCAGCAAGAAGATTAAATACCAAAGAGCTAAAATAACGGAGGCTAAAGGAAATCCCAAAAATCTACCAATCCAGTCTCTCAGATGGTACTGCACAGTTTGCAAAGAAGACGAGTTTAAGGACATGAGCCCTGTGTATAGTGTGTAATAATTATATTCATGAGAAATGCGTGGGGATGTCCAGAGAATATCAGGAACCTTTCGTTTGCCCAACTTGCGAATGAATCTTTGTTTTCCATAATTTGACATAAGTTATATAATTTTGAGTTAATTACTTGTAAACTGACTTCATTGATATGTTGTAAACTGTTCTTATTCATACTGTACATTACATCGTTTCCATTGTATATTAATTACATTCCTGAGTAAAATTTAACCAGTGTTTTAAACGGGGAAATAAGTGGGCCGTACCACATACATATGTTGGTGTTATGGCCCAAATATAAGCTTTTTGGAAACGACCAGTTTAGCAAATTTAACATGCAAGTACAATAATTACTTTTTTTTTGTAAGAAAGTAAACATATACAAATATATAATACAAAGAAAACCAAACAAATTCGGGCCAAAATGGCGGCTGTAAAAATTCTCAAACGTTAAGTGGGCCATAACACCCTCAGTTACCTTATAGATAGATCATCGGTTGATTAATGTCTTTGACATCGTCCGATTTCTAATAGCCAATTTTGTCGGTCCATCCAATCTCCTGGTTGTAGATGTTTCTCCTTAATGTATAAACATACTCCCTGACTCCAGGAGGTTTTAGGTCTTCCTCTGCCTTGTCTTCCCTCAGGTTTCCATTCCAAAACAGATTTTGGTAATCGATCCTCTTCCATTCGCAGGATATGTCCGTACCATCTTA
Source organism: Diploptera punctata (assembly GCA_030220185.1). Lineage (NCBI taxonomy): Eukaryota > Metazoa > Arthropoda > Insecta > Blattodea > Blaberidae > Diploptera > Diploptera punctata. The sequence continues at coordinate 449,827 of JASPKZ010009822.1, forward strand.
ATTGCTGAGTTTTAATATAATCTTAAATAGTGTCTTCAATCTTCATTTTCTCCTTTATAACTGAGTTCCTAATTTTTTCTCTTCTTGAAATTCTTGCTGTCCTTTGTATAACATCCATTTCCTTTGCCAAAAGGTACTTATTTTTGTTGTTGTTAAAGGTCAAAGTTTTGCTCCATAAGTAATGATGCTTTTAACAATTGTATGATATATATTCATTTTGTTTTTATTCTTATATTTTTATCTCACAATATTCCATTGAGGCAAGCAATTGCAAATTTTCCTTTATTATTTCTATTTCTTTATTTCCTCTTCATAACTCCTATTTTTATTTATTTTAATTCCTAAATATGTGATCTCACTACAAGGATTTATTGTTTCTCCAGTCTCCAAAATTAAATTTTGTTCTGGTTCTCCAATTGATAAATATTTTGTGTTTTTCATGTTCAAATTTAATCTACATTTTTCGCATTCTTCTATTAATTTTCTAGTCATATATTCTAAATCTTCATAATCTTGTGCAATTAACAATTGATCATCTGCAAAATGTAATAAAGTTTTGTTGTTTGAAACAGGAATTCCCATGCTTGAACATTATCTCCTCCAATTCTTTAATATTTTATGTCCATATTATATTTTAAACAGAGTCGGTGATAGACAACAAACCTTGACGAATACCTTTATTTATGGTGAAACCATGTGACAATTAACTGCCAATTTTAATTTTAGGTATGCAATTGTCATAATGACACATACATTCTATTGAGCAATATTAAGAAATTGGGACTAGAAGTAAACAAATAAATCTAAATATATGTTCACGCACAGATATACACACTATAATGGAAACAGACAGTCAATTAAAAAACTAGGGGCATTTTGAAGAAGTGTGTGAATTCAAATACCTAACTAACTAACTAACTAACTCACTAACTCACTCACTCACTCACTAGCACTATCGAACCCGTAGGTTCATGGCCGGACGGACATAAGCTCTCCATACATTCTTATCCTGATCTAATGTTTTCCAATCATTCCCTGTATAACCTACTTCCCTCAAATCATAGTTAATATTATTCTCCCACCTCATTCTTGGTCTACCAACTGAGCGTTTTCCCTCTGGTCTTTCTTACAAGAAGCTTCCATGCACGTCTTTCATTCCCCATTCGTGCCACATGTCCTGCCCATCGCAATCTACGAAACTTAACTGTTCTCATTATATCTGGCTTCCTATAAAGACCATGTAATTCACTGTTAAGCAGTCTTCTCCATTCACCTGTTTGTTCATCTCTCTTTGGTCCAAAAATTTACTAAGAACTTTATTCTCAAATACTCGTAATCTCCTTTCCTCCCTTAAGGTAAGAGTCCATGTTTCGCATCCATATAATATAACTGGTAGAATAATGGTTTTATATGTTTTCAGTTTTTTGAAAGGAGTTGGGAAGTCAAGAGTCTCTGTAATGCATAATAGCATGCATTTCCAGAATTCAGTCTATGTTTAATTTCTTTGTGCATCTCATTCCTGTTTGTGATTATTGTTCCTAGGTATTTGAATTCAGCCTTCCTCAAAATTTCCCTCATTTGTCATTAGCTGTCCATTTCCATTATATAATGTATTTCTATGTATGACCATATACATATTTAGTTTTATTGAATATCTAGGAACAATAATTGAGACATTGACATGGGAAAGGTCGTAACTGCCAAAAGTTTGAATTTTTAGGTTTTTGCATTGAGAAAGTAGTAAATGGCCATGCCAATGGCACAGAGAAGGTAGTATGTCGATATGTAATCAAATGAAGTTGCATACGTATTCGCTAGATGGTGTAAGTTGTATGTACACAGCTGTTGCCGCAGATAAGTAGTAACTCGATTTAGAGAATCAGAACGTGTCTTGCTATTGAGTAGTGCTAATGTTTGTTTTGATTGTTGTGTAAAGATCTGTGTTTATCATTGAATAAGCCTCCGAAGCCCCTTCCATGTAGAATGGTCAGTTGAATTACTGATTGTTGCTTTGCTGTTTCTTGTGTGTTTAAAGTAACTCGTTTGTAGGTTATATTAGGTAAAATATTTTCTTTTCCAGGCGACATGTAAATGCCGTTACAAGTGTTGTGAATTCACTGAAGAGGCTGTATAATAACTGCACACAGATTTTTGGAAACAGACAGCTGATGTGCAAGGTATCTTCCTGATGGGCCTAATTAACATCGTGAATATTCAGAGAAGGCGTGATGACTCAGCATCAAGTAGGAGGCAGGTTTCTGTCATTTAATGCTTACCCGCTGACAATGGTAATGTGCAAGTCTGCAGCAGATCTTTTAAAAATATGTTGGGGTTATCGGACAAGCGTGTTCAGACTCTAATAGAGAAGAAAAAGGCGGGAGCGAAAATATTTCAAGATCTCCGGCGTAAAAATCCTAATTCACATGTTCCCAAGACAAAATATACTGAGATTGATAAAGAACTTATCAAGTCTCATATAATATCGTTTCCCGTAGAAGAAAGTCACTACTCGCTGCAAAACTCAACCCTTATCTCAATATTCATTGAATGTAGCGGGCGTTCAAAATATTGCACCCTGACAGTAATGTTGATCACCGATTCTACAGGAGAGTGTTTAAGCGAGAATTTCCTAAGTTATTATTTCATCAACCTCGTGCTGACACCAGCACAACATGTGACCGACTAAAAAATCGGATAAATTGCACAGTTGGAGTCAATAAATTGCGCATTATTGCTAAGAAAGGATTGTATCCGAGGAAAGCAGAAAAAGCAACAACTGATCTCAAGACTGATAATACAATTGTCGCGTATGCCCTCAAGTACAATATGTACAGTGAGCATAGACTTGCAGCAGGTAATATTTACCCCTATATCAACTCATTCAGAAATGTTTTATAGCAGGCAGCTATCAAGTTACAATCTGTGCCCATATGTTGGTGACATGCTTGTGGCATTGCCGGTCGTGGTGGAAATGAGGTCACCTCTTGTGTCCTAAAAATGCTCTAATCTTTCACCGCCATCAAATGAAATATATTACAAATATAAGCTGATAACTGTGCAGGCCAGAATAAGAATCAGATGATTCTAATGGTCCTAACTTACCTTATTTTCAAAGAAATAGTTTGATTCAGTGGACTTGAAACTGCTGGTTTCAGGACATTCATGCATGCCCTGTGATAGGGAATTTGGCATCATAGTGAAGAGGAAAAAAATATGCAGGACTATGGTTCCAGAAGAGGTAGCAGAAATGATTCGAAGTGCGAAAAATGTAAAGCATAATAATATAATAATGATGAACAGATATAAGAACATAACTTAATATATTTAATCTCTGTGAAAGAATAAAATATTATCAAAATGCTTATCTTCAGCACGTATTACGAATAGATGAACAGCGCATACCAAGAAGAATATATAATTGTAAACCAAAAGAGAGAAGAATGTTGGGAAGACTATTGAAGAAATGGAAGGACCAATTCGACCTATAATGAGATCGAAACAGGCCATTGGGCTTAATCCTTGTTGATGATGATGATGATGATGATGATGATGAAGGATGAGGACTTCGTCGACTTTTCTGCAGAATGTGACAAGTTTTTGAACACAACTCCTATCAAAATCAGCACCGTCAGTTGGATTAGACTCGCAAGAGCTGAGTTTCCCCTGATAAAAACAAGACATTAATTTAATGACCTTGAAATGTGGTCAAAGCACAGGAGAGGGCAGTCATTAACGTCACTCACTAACTTTCAGTGCTTGGAACGCCTTCAAAGAAGACAGTCATCCCTGATGCCAAAAAGAGAGTCTTGTTAACTATGTTGGACTTCCTTCATGCAAAGTATCATGGATTTTACCGGAAAATTTGTGCATAATGTATAAATAACATTAATTTCAAGTTTGTGTGAGGAATGATTTCTATGTTGTATTTTAAGAATGTAGTATTTCATGGATAAATCTGTGCCAGACTTCGAAATTGTCATATGTAATGCCTTCCATTTAAAGCAATTTCTGTATTAATGTTGGTGAAAACGTGTTCATAAATTTGTTTTTGCTTCCCCTGAAAAATGTTTTTTTTGGCAGTTACGAACTTTCCCATGTGAACGCCTCAATTACAAACATGAATGAGGTGCAGGAAGAAATTAAACAGAGGCTCGATTATGGAAATTCATGCTATTACGTATTTCATGGGCTTTTGTCGTCCCAACTTCTCTCAAAAAAGTTAAACTGAAAGTGTATAAAACTGTTATGCTCCCAGCTATATGGATGCAAAACATGGACTCTTACTTTAAGAGAGGAGAAAATGTTAAAAGTATTTGAGAATAAAGTTCTTAGGAAATGTTTTTGTAACAAAGAGAGAATCCAAACAGGTGAATGGAAAATACCATATATCAGTTAGCTGCAAGATCTTTATGGGAAACGAGATATAATGAAAACAACATAGTATCGCATTCTGCGGTGAGCAGGACATATGGTACGAATGGAGAATGAAAGAGGGGCATGGAAACTCCTTGTAGGAAAGCCAGAGAGAAAGATCCCAGTATTCAGGCCAAGAATGAAGTGCGAAAATTACGTTAACTATGGCTTGAGGTAGGTAAATTATACAGGTGATGATTGGAAGACATTGGCTCAGAACAGAATTGTATCGAGAGCTTATATGCGTACAGGCATGAACACAAGGATTCGATAGTTTCAGTGAGTTAATTATTATATATTATAAAATTTCATTATCAACTCTGTGGTGTATATTATGTTTTATTGATTTAATTATAATTCATTCATAATTGTTAATATCTGCGTAATTAAATTGTGATGAGCATATATGTATACCGTTAAGGCACTGAGCTACAAGCTGGAGGGTCGAGGGTCCAAGTCCCGTTGGGGGTCAGGATTTTTAAACTGACGCAAACCCTCTGGCGGCACTATGGCCCTGGGATCGACTCAGCCTCTAACGTAAATGAGAACCAGACGCTTGTTCTGGGGTAAAGGCGGCCGTTACGCAGGGCTGATAACCCGGCTGACATAAAGTGCCGATTGTCTAGAAAAAGTGGGAGCCTTAACCTCCTACTACCCCAAGGGCCTCCGGGCCTGTTGTGGGATCACTTTACTTATATATGTATACCTTATAGTCTTAATTTCACAAGATAAAATAAATTACTAAGATTATCTGTTATTATATCATCATATTACACGGCGTGTCGTGTCTTAAATGTTCGTATTGTCTCAGCCTCGTCCCCGTCATAGAGCCATTGAGTTGATCTCTTCATCAAGAGAGGCTCTTAATGTCCTTGCGCAGTTTGAAAAATATCTATATGATCAATAATTTAAAATATTTCCCTCAATTTACGCATCTTTTTTAAGGCAAGGAAGGCATGAGACACCTACAAGTTTTGTTTAAGGTTTATATTACATTAGTTTTTCCACATCAAAATCCAAAACAATGGCAATGTGTGGAAAAAACATACAACGGGTGAAAATTGAGATTGATGGAAAAATTATAGAACAAGTGTCAGATTTCTCTTACTTAGGAAGTGTATTTGCAGAGTATAAGAGTGACATTGATTCAAAATTACAAAAATATAATAACATGAATGGGGTAATACGAAGACATTTTGGTAAACTGATGAGGACAGAGACAAAACTAAGATTACATAACGTCACATCAAAAGCTGCTCTAAAATACGGAAGTGAAATTTGGATTTTAAATAAAAGAAACTCTCATAAACTTCAAGTAAGCCAAATGCGCTTCTTACGATCATTGTTAGGAGTTAATAGACTGGATCACCAAAGGAACACTACTATCAGAGGAAAACTTGGAGTAGCAAGTTTAAATGAAGATATCCAAAGATACCAACAAGAATGGAAAAATCATCTGAGAAGAATGGCAAGAAATAGACTTCCAAAATTGGCATTCCAATATACCCCAACTGGACATAGGGACCAAGGAAGACCAAAACATCGGTGGAAAGATCAAGACCATCTTCGCTAGGTTTACCGTACAGGCCACATGGCCTAAAACGAATTTGTTCATGATGATGATGATTACATTAGTTACAGGATCATTCGTTGAGCGTTTTTCTTCCAGGACATTGTTAATTTCTTTGCGAGATATTCCAAAATCCAATATGTTCAATGCCCGTTTGATGGCTTAGTGGGTTTTTTCTTATTGTATTTCTGTGTCTTTACATTTCAATTTTTACAATATTTAAGCCTATTTATATTGAAATACTTATTGATTTTTCACTATTTAATTATACTAAGCTCTAGTTTCAAAAATATACTATATTAAACGTGACACAGTCTAATTCAATATTTTTTTATATTTCCACTCCACATGCATGAAATACATGTTATTAATTTGCCTGATAGTTTTCTTTCATATCTGTGCAATCAAGAAAATTATATTGAACTATAGTCCTTGAGTATTAAATAGTCATATTTCGAGTGCACAGAAATACTGGTTTAAATAATATAAACTACTCAAAAAATAGAGGAACACATGTTTAAACCAAAGCCACAAAATAAATATTGTAACAATTTAATGTTTGATAGTCAGATGTTTTGAGTTCAAGTATTGTTTAAAATCAGATTGAAGATCTTCTGGGTTTTATTAATTTTTCTCTCAATATTTTAGTGAAATTCCAAGAGTTGCTGAAACCAAAGTGAGTTCGTATTGATTTATTTTTTTAAAACACATTTGAAGAATAATCTGTGGTAGAGAATTGTTATTTTTGTGTTCTGTGAAGCTAATACAGAGTAATGAGACATCTGAATGAAACATCAGTTGCACGAGCAGTTGCATTGATTGAAGATGGTCGTTTCATTCGCCATATCACTAAGATTCTTGATGTCAGCCCTTCCGTTATCCATAGGCTGTGGAGGCAATATAGAGAGACACATGGATACAAGAGGAGACCTGGGCAAGGTCGTAAGAAGAAGACTACAGACGTACAGGATATATTTCTTGTCTTATCAGCTTTGCGCAGAAGAAAATCTACAGCCAGAGATCTACAAAATCATTTACACACAGCAACTGGGACGGTAATTTCTAATCAGACTGTAAGAAATAGATTGAGAAATGCAAGTTTGAGGTCTAGAATCCCCTTTAAAACCCCTCGTTTAACACGTCAGTACAAAGAAGCCCGGCTGCGATTTGCTCAGAATCATGTCAACTGGCAGCTCCGCCAATGCAAGGGTGTTTTATTCACGGACGAATCAAGATTTCGTGTAACAGGTTCTGATGGTCGTACACGTGTATGGAGACGTCCTGGTGAACGTTTTGATCCAGCCACAATTATTGAACGTGACAGATTTGGAGGTGGTTCGGTTATGGTTTGGGCTGGGATTACTATTGAGTCTCGGACAGAGCTTGTCGTTGTCCCACAGCGCATGAGTGTTGATATTTACATTAATGACATTATCCTCCAACATGTTGTATCCTTTGCTTATGGTATGGACCCTAATTTTATTCTAATGCAATATAATGCTACATGTCTTACAGCACAGGCTACCAGAGATGTCCTGCAAAAATGCCAAATTCGGGTGATGGACTGGCCTGCATACAGTCCGGATCTTAATCCGATCGAGCAAATGTGGAATAAGTTGGAACAACTTTTTCGTAAGCGTCCTGCTGTACCTCAGAAATCTGAAGAACCTTCATGTGCACCGAGGAATGGGAGTGAATCTCACAAGTTTCTGTAAGAAGGCTTCTGCGAAGCATGCCTCGTAGGTGTAATGCGGTCATTCAGGCTCACGGAGGACACACTAAGTACTGAATGTTGAAATAACCATCGAAACATTAATTCAAAAAATTGTAAATCTCAAATATCTAGTTTGTTTTCTGTTACGAATGATAACTTGTTCATATTGTTAATACTGTACAAGAAAATATTGTTTGAATGTCTATTCTAATTTTACATAAATCTTCAATTTATAATTACAAAAGATCAAACATTAAATTGTTTCAATATTTATTCTCGTGTTTTGGTGTAAATATGTGTTCCTCTATTTTTTTAGTGGTGTATTATAAATAGTAATACAAAGAACAAATATTTCATTTGTGTTAATAGACACTTGGATAACTAAAAAGTACAATTATGAACATAAATGTACTCATGAGCTATCAGTAGATGTGCTCACTTGTACAGTAAATGCACTAAAAGTGGACATAGACCATTTTAATACTCAAGGGCTATTATATGCTTATATCAAAGTGAATATAAACATATCTCCACTAGTAACATATAAATGTTGTGCTGATACGTGAGTTATTTTTATTAGGACCATTCTTACAAGAGTAACAAACAATTTCCTTATATTAGCAAAGTAATGCAATGTTTGTTCAAAATTATATTATGGCATACAATTTTATGCTCGATAATGTATTGTAGTCAACCGCTGTGGTCTCGAGGTAGCGTGCTGCCTGGTCACGCAGCGGGCCCGGATTCGATTCTCGATCGGGACAGGCTTCTGGATGAGGTTTTTTCGGGTTTGTTCTTCACCTGTAAGACAAATGTCAGGAGGCTTAGGGCCTAACGGTTACCGAAAATCATCCGGCCATCATCATCACCCTTATCAATATCATTGTGTGGAAAGCAACGGGAAGCTACCAAACCTATAATTCCCTAGTAAAGCTGTAAAGCATAGCATGGAAATGCTATGATTGCAGTGACAGACCTGCCTTAGGGCAGAATTTCTATGGATGGATGGAATATATTATACGAGTAAAATAATAGTTTATAGCAGGGCCTAGTTTAAGGACCATCTTTAAATAAATTTGGCGAAAATAGTTTGAACTAATATATATTTTGTAGAACACAGACTTGTACGACCGATAGCCATGGTATTTGAAAATAAGATGGTCCATAACTGTTGTTTTCCCAGACATTTCTCCCTCGTCTATGGAGGGTATCCTCAGTGGCCTCAGCCGAGCTTCCGACCAGGAAACACCACCTAGAAGAACTCGCCACTGAAGATGTCCTCCATAGTTGAGAGAGAAACGTATAAGAAAAATACCAGTTATGGACTACGGCGTTCCAGTCCGGAATCCTCCAATACAATAATGTATATTTTACTGGCGGCTTCGTAGCGCAAACGGTTAGGCGCTCGCCTCTCACCGCTGGGGACTCTGTCACTACATGTTGGTTTGGTAGTGGGCGAAATAGAAATTGGGCAGATTTTTCTTAGTTTCTTCCACTTTCCCGTGCCACAAATTTCATTCAACCATTTCTCCATTTTCATTTCGTCTATTTCGTTTCATTTCGTTATTCTGCCCCTGTGACGGTATGTCAGGCGTAGTCGGTCGGCACTCTTGTCAAAAAGCCTCTATAATTATCTCATCTCATTCCTCGAGACCCTGAGTTGAGATATTTCTGATAGTAGCATGCCTACTTCTTAACAAGCGGACCGGTTTCCATACCCGTGGGTTGACATTTTTTATTATTAAATTAATTTAATTAAAACATTTTCAAATTCGAAGCCAGGAAGGTTGGTGATGTTCAATTTTTAATCGTTAGATTGTGCATCAGATTCCTGCATTATATAACAACCTCCTCCGCATATATGTTGCATCGGAGGGGGACGTTAAACTTGGGTCCCCTTAGTGCTTTCGGACATGAGTAGGCTACTTTTCGGCACTGAGTTTCATCTTCTTCCTTCTTTTTGTATCATCACCCCTCATACTACACACTTTACACTACACAGACACATTCACTCTCCTACACTCCTCTCTGTACACAGTACAAGAATATATCATTCACGTAAAGTGATCTGCCGAAGTGAGGCGTATATTGAAAATAGACCACATTAATGACATCTGTCCGCCCAGCGCGTAATCCGAAATAGTAAAGTGAAAAGGGTGGCATTACAACACACATACATATTTGAGTACAATATGTTTCAGGGCGATAATGCGTTTTGTCGTACTTACAGCAATGGTGACCATGATTGAAAGTTCAACTTCCTACATTTCAGGGTTGCCAACCTAAATAATTATACTTTAATAAAATAACTATACTGTAATATTACATACTACTAACCTTGTGTGGGAAGTAAAACCACTGCCCTCTATCTACACTACGTACAATGTATATACAAATAATATCCAAAAGGTAGTGTTAATATACATTATACGAAACAAATCACTGCAATTTAAATTAACTGATCTTTATTTGAAACAATATAAAACAACAAATACGTACTTACCGCCATTTTATAACTGATTGTTGTCACGACCTCCTGTAGTTCAACTAATAAACATTGCTCACACTGTTAACGTTAGTTCTTAATAATGAACGCAAATATTTCCAACAAAGATGTTTTTCTTTTATTTATTATTTCGAAAACACCATCGCACAAAAAAATATGTACAATGCACGTTTGTGAAGTGTTTTACAGAATCTCGGAAATTAAAAATCTCGTTATCGCTCGGTTTTAAACATTTTTTTCGCTTCTGTAAAACTCACTTCCCAACCTCGCATCGTAATATACTACTACGAAATTTCATTGAATCATTATATCAAATAAAGAACATGAGATTTATCGGGTAATTTTGTGTCTGGTATATTCTGTTGTAATACTATATCGATACAATTGTACGCAGCGTTAATATATTGCATATTTTCAAGTTTGTGTTGTAGGCTGTATTAAAACAAATTATTGTAATTGTTGCTACATTGCCATGTTTATCTACTATGCCTATAAGTATTATACAAATTAGATTTTGATATGCAGTTATCTTCTTTTTATTCTCTAATGCCACCAGGTTGTCTTTTATGACATTTCTGGCTTTCTCCCCTGGCATTGGCGGAATTGTAATCAATTTCTTAGGTGGGGCACCAGGAAGGCGGAGTTATGTTACCCCGATGATTTTGTGTGTCATAAATGATCAACACTTTTGAAATTCATACCTGACTCACCAGGTAAAAAAATTGTATAATTAACATCTGATAAATGATAATGAAGCACCAGAAGAGTTCTTAACCTAAACTTAACCTACATTCTAGACCATGTGCAACTACAGGAATAATTACCTATTAAGAAAAATTCCATGAAGATGTGGCGTAAGTATAAATATTTAACCTCGCTTCTACTACCATTATATTGTTGCTTACTACTTCGATTGGAAAGCATAGATTGTTCAAATTGTGACATCTTTGCCCGGGCCCATAGAGGCAAAGAGGAATTCAACTTTCTTTACTAAATTCTCCCAATACGTAATGTTTTCTGAGTTATAAAATACAATCGTGGAAGCTTTGGGATAAAGGAACTAACACAAGCTTGAGCAAGCTTTTGGAATTTGACTTTGATATCTGACTTATGTTAACTACTGAATGAATAGGCATAAGTAAAAAGCACAACTAAAGCTTTTAATGCGAGTCAAAATATAGTCAGATATAATATAAAGATAAATAAATAAGTATTCGATTTACAAAGAAAAGAAATCATAACACATCATCTATACAAAAAGAAAATATGATATAAATCAACATACATACATACATTATCACTCACTCTAGTCCAGCCTCGGGTTGGGGGAAATACTGTCCTAGCATCCCCACCCTGGCTTACTGGACTAAACAAACAAAACCAGCTCTCCTGAGCTGCTCTGACCAGACTCCAATGATGACTGAGTAGATGATCCTTCCATGTTACAAAACACAGCTATTTATGAGAGTTCACAGGGAGAGGGGAGAGTGCGCGATAGCACAGGGTGCGCACTAGGAAGGGAAGGGATAGATAGGACAGCATTTGGCACTGTTCATAAAGATGACACTCGAGATGGAGACGCGATGACGTATAGTTTGCGCAGTAAGACGTAATTCCTGTATCGAAATGTCCATTTCGGTACAAAGATGCCCAAGATTGTAGGCTTTGAAGATTTGGCACGGGAAGACGGCAGCAGCTGTAAAAACCCGTAGATAGTTAGATAGAAAAAAATGTCTATGCTCTGACCTGTGAATCGAACCCAGAACCTCATGAACAGTAGTCAGTAATGCTGACCACTAGCCCATGAAGCTGGTCAGATGCAAGTCTTTTGACATGCATTTGTCTTTATATATGGCGTCATATAATTTCTCATATATATATATATAATATATATATATATATATATATATATATATATATATATATTAGCTGGCTCGGCGAACGTCGTATCGACATTTTTACGTTAATTTTTCAATGTTTTAATAGTTATCTGCTATTCGAGGCGGAAACAAATCCTACAAATCAAAGATTATAAAAATCGGTCCAGCCGTTCCGTTCTTGAGTTATAAATAGTGTAACTCATCCGACTTTGTTTTATATATGTTATAATTAAATATTTAACATTGAGCAATGCAAGCTTAATATGGTATGATAAGAAAAATAAATGCCTGGACGCGATTCAAACCCGGATCTCTGACTCTGTACCTCAGTGTGATATCCTTTACACCACCAGGCGAATCCAATTCAAATATTACCATATTAAGCTTGCATTGCTTAATGCTAAATATTTAATTATAACATCGATAAAGCGTCACTGCTATAAAGTAAAAATGTTCTCTTTAATTTGCTTACTTGTTATAGTCAGCTGCTAGATGGCAGTGAAGACCGAGTTCTCGCGACATCTAGTAATAATGGGGAATATAATACATATATAAGAAAAGTAAATGTTTGAATTGGATTCGCCTGGTGGTGTAATGGATATGACACTGAGGTACAGACTCAGAGATCCGGGTTCGAATCCCGTCCAGGCATTTATTTTTCTCATCATACCATATATATATATATATATATATATATATATATATGTGTGTGTGTGTGTGTGTGTGTGTGGCATGATAGGACAAATAAATGCCTGGACGGGATTCAAACCCGGAACTCTGAGTCTGTACCTCAGCGAGTTATCCATTACACCACCAGGCGAATACAATTCAAACACTTATTTTTCTTATATATGTATTATATTCTCTATTATTACTAGATGTCGCGAGAACTCGGTCTTCACTGCCATCTAGCAGCTGACTATAACAAGTAAGCAAATTAAAGAGAACATTTTTTACTTTATAGCAGTGACGCTTTATCGATATATTAATTAAATGTTTAACGTTGAGCAATGCAAGCTTAATATGGTATGATAAGAAAATTAAATGCCTGGACGGGATTCAACCCTGAACTCTGAGTCTGTACCTCAGCGAGTTATCCATTACACCACCAGGTGAATCCAATCCAAACACTCATTTTTCTTATCATGCCATATTAAGCTAGCATTGCTCAATGTTAAACAATTAATTATAACATCGATAAAGCGTCACTGCTATAAAGTAAAAATATTCTCTTTAATTTGCTTACTTGTTATAGTCAGCTACTAGATGGCAGTGAAGACCGAGTTCTCGTGACATCTAGTAATAATGGAGAATATAATACATATATAAGAAACAAAAAAGTGTTTGAATCGTATTCGCCTGGTGGTGTAATGGATAACTCGCTGAGGTACAGACTCAGAGTTCCGGGTTCGAATCCCGTCCAGGCATTTATTTTTCTTATCATGCCATATTAACCTTGCGTTGTTCAATGTTAAACATTTAATTATTACACACACATAGTCCCGGCCACGCGTTGCTGTGGCTAAGGTATACTTTAAATTATGTTGTAGTAAACTAAGTGAGAAATCTAAATCAGAAAGTTTTTGTTTTACACAATTTTTTAGTTCTGGTACGTTAACTACACCCGGTATAAATATGGGTGCTGGTTTATGTGGAAGTGGCTTTGTTGATTCAGATGAATTTATGTTGTCTGCATTCTCAGTATAATCCATAAGTGTATCAAAAGGATTATATACATTTATTGATGGAATATTTTGAGGAGGCTTGCTGATTTCATTATACTTTTTTTTTTCTACGAACTTGTTGGCAGTTTGGATTATCATTATCATCAAGAAGTCTCTGTATAGTAATATCATCTTGTGATATATTATAGTCATCTTGTTTTTCATTTAATTGAGGCATGGAGATTGTTTCTGTAATATTAGGCATATTATTATAACTAACAGACTTACTTACAGTTCTGTTATTCCGTTCCTTAGGACCTTCATATGTTTTTAAATTGACATTATTCTTAAATGTAAGATTTATGTTACATAGGCCTATACCAATTTACGGAAATGCACTTGATACCTTATCATTCATGGTCTCTAGAACTGATTCGCCATATTGTTCAATGCCCCATCTCGGTCCAGTTAAATTTAAATTAAGTTGCTTTCCTTCAGCCTGATTACTTAAAACTTATACACACGAAATTAATATTATTATCAATGTATTGAAAATAAAATAAACACTGAACATCTTAAGTTATGAAATAATCAATATTTTTGTAATTCAATTGAAATTCGCGGTTGCAACAAAAAGCACAGCCACCTGATTAAATAATAAACCAATTACCTTACACCGTCATCTGTTAGAATCGTATGTAACTCACAGATAATTATAACTCTTCGTTAAATAATAAACAAATAATTTGGAATAAAAAATAATGCGACTATAAATTTAATTATAAACAACCGTAGGTCTCAAGTTGGATCAAACTGCACACAGTGTGCAAAGGTTTATTAAAATCGGTTCAGTAGTTTAGGATTCCATCGCGGACCAACAACGTGACGCGTAATTTTTATATATTAAGATAAGTAAACAAACTTGGATAAGATATTATTTCGCCGCCTCCGTCTATTGGGGGAACCGTGGTACTTTTTTAAACCGTCATATGACACAGTTGTGTACGATAGAATCATTGTTTTAGGCAACAATGTATTTTACCGGAAATAAGACTAAATACAACAAATTGTACTAATAATTAGGAACTTCCTCCATTTCTTATTTATTTATGACAAAAAATATGTATTGGCTACCTAATTAGACCTTCACGCTTTTTCATGATGTCATTGGATATCTTATATTTACCGGTACAATTTCATTATGAGTAGATTTTTTGTTCCATGCTGACTCACTTGTAAATTCTATTATTTTCACCACATCCTTAATGGTTAGTGTAGGATATTTTTCACTAAACTATGTAAAAATATTCAAAATAATTTCTTTCTCTTCGCTTATCAAATGCTTTACTTTCCAATGTTTAAGAAATTCTACAGATTTTTTTCCATTTTGAAACAATTTAATTCCAACGTATTCTTGCATTGTGCATGCGTTAGAATAAAACAATGCTTATTTATATATTAAGATTGTAATTATATATTTTAAGATTCTCCCATATAACTTATATAGACATGTGCTAGAAAATATATTTTTTTATTGTTTTTATAATTTCCAACATTTCGAGTGTTAGAGAGCGAACTACATTTTCTTATACTCTTAAAGGTAAAAGCTTTATTCAACCAATGAAATTGCAGCCATACATTTATTTGTTTACATTATAAATGGAACATAGCTCGGAAGAGATATATTTTTGTATGTTCAGAAAAAATCCAGTTTAAAAGGAAGTTGTAACACTTTAATAACTTAATTTTATACATTCCGGTGAAGAGTTGGTTAACTTTTTACACGCTTTATATTAGCTTGACCTGTATCTATCTATGTAACTGAATCTTTTAACGCGATTTTCACCCACTTAAAATCATTGGATCGACTTGAAACTTTGTATACTTATAAAAGACCCGTGACAATACAATAATTTCATAGTTATTTTCTAAAATCCTGGCCAGAATCATCAGAAAATAAAAAAAAGTGTCTTTGTATCTATGTAATGGAATTTTTAACACGATTTTCACCCACTTACAAACGTTGGATCGACTTGAAACTTTGTATACTTTTAAAGGACCCGTGACAATACAATAAGTTCATATTTTGTTTCTAATATCCTGGCCAAAATCATCACAAAATAAAAAAAAAAATAAAACTGGTATAATAGGTTGCGGACTGGTCGACTTTTTAGTCAATCGTTGTAAGAGCTCACTTGGTAGAGGGGTGGACCCTAGTGGTATATAATTTCAGTAATCCCTAGGTCGCTGGTTCAAATCCGACTGGAAGCTTTTTTTTAGAAGAGTATTACTTTAGCTCACACTACAATAGTATCGAATTTAAAGATATTTACATGTTTATCTTATTCTGTTAGGGTAACAGAGTGGAACCCTTGATAGAGGTCCACTCCAGGGAGCAGGCGCCCCTGCCCTTTTGTGAGCTCCAGGTCCCACTCGCCCAGTGGGTAGTACCTGGGTAGGGCCCCGTCCACAGGGTTACGTGGGGAGAAGAGAAGTCCCCAAAGCCGTAGTGAAGGCAACTTCTCTAGGAGACGAACACTCCGAAATTCCAGTTCCCTGCCCTCCAGGAAGAGGGGTTTGGCTAGAGGCTGGTAACCTCTACTAGTAAAAAATAACTTACTCATAAACTTCAGCAGAAGAACTGTTAAAGGGTGCACTGAGGAAGACAGAAATACAAACCTAAAGGCACCCGAGATGTGGGCAGACCTAGAAAGAGATGGGCTGAAGTCGGAACGGGTCAACAGACCTAATCCATGAATGAAGATGATGATGATCTTATTCTGTAAAATATTAAAACTAAAAAATAAAAAAATAAATAATAGTTTTAAAAAACTAAAACAACACGCTTTATTAGAAAACCGTACTATAAAAATGAAAAATAATTTTAATTTCCAACACGCTTGGGATAAATAATTTTACCATCAAAAGCGTGGGGTGCTTTTATGATTTTTACATTTTATTCTTAGATACTTTACGTTTACCAATATCTGTTTATTATGAAATATATTAATTGATAAAGAGCACCCCACGCTTTTGATGGTAAAATTATTTATCCCAAGCGTGTTGGAAATTAAAATTATTTTTCATTTTTATAGTTCGGTTTTCTAATAAAGCGTGTTGTTTTAGTTTTTTTTAAACTATTATTTATTTTTTTGTGATTTGGAGCTTTGCTCAACTTTTTTATTTATAATATCTTGTTCCTTTAGTGACTATATATATATATATATATATATATATATATATATATATATGATCGATACTGTTACTGGAGTTGTAAAAAGAAGCTTACACGAAACTTCATTTTGTAATTTCAAGCTAGAGTTTAAACTCTGTCACTGGACAGTAACAAAAACTTTAATTCCCTGAACTAGAAAATTATGATGCTGTAGCCGTAGCGTCAAATTTTTCAATACCAGAAATCTCGGTCTATAAACATAAGAATCAACCAAAATAATAAATGAAGTCAAAGGTGAATATATGCTTAACTAATGTAATGGTTCTTTTATTTATAGGTATATGGCGATTGTGCGTCCACTTCAGCACAGAATGTCACGGCGTAAGACTAGAGTCGCTCTGGTGATCATCTGGTTATCAAGTGGCCTACTGGCAGTACCATGTCTTCTCTACTCTACCACAATGACAAGAAGGTACAACTTTAATTTTCATTATCTTGGTCCTTATGTAGATACAGTGGAGGAAATTGGTATAAAGCCACTTGTTAAAAGGGTTAACACAAGTTTATTTACTCTTTCCTTGGAATTTTTCTATATTAACTTTGGAGGTGATTGAGTATAAAATACACACAAATAATGTCAAAATTAATTATCCATTTCGGTCCAAAGAAGTACAGGAAAACTGAAACCACTGTCACATATGGGTGGAAATTAGTATAAAGGCACTTTGTGTATTTCACAGATTAAACTAAAAGGACTGAGCGCAAAGTTTACAACAAAGTTCTAAAATTTAGTTGAACCTCCATTGTTGTTAATTACTTGGAAGATTATCTTTGGCATTGACTTGATGAGGGTGTTTATTTCTTCCACTGAGATTGAAGCTCACTCTTCCTGAATAGCATTTTTCAGCTCAGTCACTGTCCCAAACTGCCGTCCATTGCGATACACACACCTTGCCAGGATCCCCCATAAGTTCTCAATCGGGTTTAAATCAGGACTTCTGACTGGCCACGTCAAAAGTGGTATTTCTTTCTTCCTGAACCACTCCTTTCATTTAGCAGACACGTGAATGGAAGCATTATCTGGTTGAAAAATTAGATCTTTGCCAAATTCCTCATACATTCGTATCGATTAGGACTCCAGAAGCTCCTCAGTGTAGGACTCAGAATTCATCTTGGTGCGTATCCATGCCAGTTTTGATCTTCCTTTAAAGCAGAATGCTGCTCAAATCATAACGCCTCCACCAGAGATGTTTCTACTCATTCTAACTTGCTCTTCAGTACGGAGGTCGTTCCAGTAATACTGAAGGCCATCAGGTCCGTCCAGATTAAACTTCTTCTCATCACTGAACATTACTTTATTCCATTCTGAGGTCCAGGACATGTGTTCTTCAGCAAAAGTCATTCTAGCTTTCTTATGTGCATTGTTCAGAGGTAGTTTACTAAGACTTTTTTTTTTAATTTTAGGTTCTTGTCTTCTGACAGAATTTGTCTTAGTCGTCTGGCTGTTAATGACAACTTCAAATCAGCCTGGATTTGAGAAGAAAACATATTTTTACCTTTTGCTGTACGTAAAATGACATGTTTAGTGCGCTCAGACAATTTTCTTGTCCGTCCATATTACCCGTTTTTTTCATATTGTGAGCCTAGTTTGACAAAAGTATCAATGACACATCTTGAAGCCCCAATTTCGTAGGTATTTGTCTATTGGAAAGGCCCATCTCCTTGAAGGCACTAACTCTTGATTTCTCTTCATTTGATAGAGACTTTCCACGTGGCATTGTACGTACTGCTGACTTGTAACTGATGAACGATGCTCACAGACACGTCGTCTCCATGTAATTGCAGTGTTTTGTTTACATTTATGTCTCTGTAAGAGCCAGAAGTTGACCTGCCTTCATACCGATTTCCACCCCTAGGACAGCGTTTTCTTAGATTGTACGTATTATTTACATATATAATAAATGCAAAATGAGGAGACCTGTATGCAATTATGTACAAGATAATTATATGTAATCTATGACACACATACGGTATTTGCATAAATATTTCAGGTTGTTTTACTACTAAAAGTTAGTGGCTTTATACCAATTTCCTCCACTGTATACTGGTGTATTAATACCCAGCATAATCCTTATTCCGTATTGTATACTAGGACCTATAAGCTTACCACTAACGACAATCAAAGAAAGTCCGTCACAGATGATTACTGTAAACTGAACTAATTCCTCAGCAAATCGAATCTATGGCACCATTTTGTTGATTAACGGAATATACTGTATATATTTGTTAAATTGGAGAAACTCTATTTCTGATACCAGCTTATTTACACGTATCGGACTGCTGTGAAAACAAATCGTGCATAATCGTAATTTATTACCTATTTGCATATTGTTGTATACTCTGACATCAATTTAAATAATATCTACCGAATCACTTTTAACTACTTTAATAAAATATTAAATAAATTAAACTAACGTACACGTGATTAAATTAAAATGTTTCGTACCTCTCGTTACATCCAGTCTTCTCAGTAAATCGTGATTTCAAAGCCTTAGCGGCTTCATCTTCAGTACTTTCTTATCGACTGAAGTTAAGTCGATCGGAAGATCAGTTCTTCTGATCCACACAACGTCAGTCGACAAGAAAGTACTGAAGATGAAGCCGCTAATGCTTTGAAATCACGATCTACTTAGAAGACTGGTTATGAGGAGAGGTACGAAACATTTTAATTTAATCATAAATTAAACCTCATAGTGATTTATTCCCGAAAAAAGTTCAATATGTACATGTGTCTTATAGGACACATTGCCAATTTTTCTTCTTCTTCTTCTTCTTCTTCTTCTTCGGCTTTCCCCCATTTATAGGTTTGCCGTCTTCAGTTTCCATTTATCTCTATCATTCCAATCTCCCTATTCCAATTCCTATCATCCATTATAGTTCTGACGTAGGTCTTCCATTTTCATCTTGGTCTGCCACGTTTATTTCTTTCAGGGGGTGACCATTGGTATATATTTTTTGACATATTTCATTTTCCATTCTTTGTACATGGCCATACAATTTAAGTGTTTGATTTTCAATCATCTTAACAACCGATGTGATGACATTCATTTCTCTCCAAAGGAATCCATTTCTTATTTTTTTCCTGTCTTGTTTCTTGGAGGCTTCTTCTAAAATAATCAAATTCAACTGTTCTAATTATATTTTTTTTTGTTTTGTATTTCCGTCAAAGGCCAAGTTTCACTTCCATATGACAAAATATTCTGTATTATTCTCTCATAAATTTTCGTTTAGTTTCCTTTGTGATATTTTTATTCCAAATTATTCCATGTGTTCTTTTAGTTACATTTTTTGTCATTGCAATTTTAGTCTGTACATCTCTCTCACAGGTACCTAAACTTGTAATTATTGACCCAAGATATTTAAAAAATTCAATTTTTTTTATTTTCCCTATTTCGAGTATGAGATCATCCACATCCTTTCCCAAACACATATATTCTGTTTTCTGTAAATTTATATTCAGTCCCCATTTTTTTATATTCTGGTTGGTTGGTTGGTATCTAATGTCGAGCACTTGATAATGAAATCATTCGCTCTCTTGCACTCCAATATTTAGCAGAAAGGCTGGTCTCTTCTACATTCTATATTTTTCCATTAGTTTATTTATCTTATATTTCTTATATTTCATGTCATCTTCATCCCCTGCAAAAATATTTTATAATCTGCAAACAACATTGCCAATTTAATGGTTAAATAAATTATATGGTATAATATATCACGACGAACCAAACATAGCGGTTGCCAGAGGCAATTTTTAATTTCGGGTTTCAGATAATCTCCCACTTCCAATGGTCAAAATTCGCGGATTTTTTATTCTTCGATTTATTTCAATAATAATAATAATAATGATGATGATGACGATGACGATGACGATGACGATGACGATGACGATGACGATGACGATGACGATGACGATGACGATGACGATGACGATGACGATGACGATGACGATGACGATGACGATGACGACGACGACGATGATACATTTTATAAATTAATGTGCACAAGTGGCAGGTTGACCAAAAGGACAAACCCAACAAAAAACTGGAACAACATGGACACAAGAAAAAAACAAAGCCCATTGCTAACAAATGAGGGACATATGGAGAAAAAGAAAACGGCTCTAAGTACTTTGCATAGTCCGTTCGCAATAAAAAATAAAAATATGGGAAACATGAACTCTTGTTTTAGGTGAGCAGAAAATATCGAGTATTTGACAATAAAGTTGTTATGAACATATTTGGACCAAAGAGGGGTGTACAGACAGGCGAATGGAGAACACTTCCTAACAGTAAGCTATATGATCTTTATAGGAAACCATGTCTACTAACAACAATTAGGTGTTGTAGACTATGATAGTCAGGAAATGTGGCACAAATGGGGAATGAAAGAAGAGCTTGGAACCCAGAGGAAAATCACCCAGTAGATAGGCCGAGAATTAATTGGGAGAATAATATTAACTATAATAACTATGATTCGAGAGAAGTGAATTGTTCAGGGTATCATTGGAAAACATTAACTCGGGATAGGTTGTATGGAGAGCTTATGACCGCGTGGCCACGAAACTACGGATTCGATAGTGTGTGAGATTTTTAATAATAAAAATAATGATAATGATAAAAATCATGATAGTGATAATGATGATAAAAATAAAAATAATAATAATGATAATAATGCAGAAAGAACGAATGTAACAAGATACCAAAAGAAGCATTTAACTACAAGCCAAGGCGTTCAAGGAATGTAGGAATGCCAGTGAAAAGATGGACAGAACAACTGTGAGGCGGAACAGGCAATTTGCCTAGCCCGCGGAAATAAAGAAGAGGAAGAAGAGAATGATGATAGAAAATTTTAAGCGGATAGATAGATAGCTAATCGGTTACTTAATGTCATTTGACATCGTCCGATTCCTAATAGCCAATTTTGTCGCGATCAGCCAATCATCTTGGTTGTAGACGTTTCTCCTTAAATGTATAAAATGCACGCGCCCTGACTCCAGGAGGTTGATAATAATCATAATAAGATAATAATATAATAAGAATAATATAGAATATGATTATTATTATTATTATTATTTCTTATTATTAGTTAGTATTATGAGTATGATGTATTGAGGGTCTTATTAGTATTAATAATAAGAATGATAATATTAATAATAATATAATTTTATAGTGTTGTCATAACTTATAAGTAACAAATTTAGAATATTTTCCAGCTCTAATGTGCAAATACAAATGACCGTTCATGATAGTAATAACGCACTATGAGGAATTTCGACAAACTTTTGATTATTAGCAAATTCCGAAGGAATGAAAACTATTGAGGTCGTACTGATGACATTTTTGAAACTTTTTTCTTGGCAGATCTTCGCCTATCGTCTCTAGTAGACGATTATAAATAAATAAATATATATATATTTTATAGATAACAAAGCAACAACACAGAGAAATTGTTGATCGTACGTATCCCAAAGTGGGTGAAACGAAAAAAAAAAAAAAGAAAAAAGACTATACAGAGTGTTGCAGAAGTGATGGTCAGTAATTCACACAAGAAAAGTACAGGCCAAAAGTAGCTAAAAAGCTCCAATAAACATGGGCCAGCAAATCAATCGTTGTCGAGATAGAACACATTTTCTGTTGCGGTTCATCAGTATCTAGGAACATATGACATCTCTAAACTTTAAGGTAGATGTTCAGGATATTGTCCATGCGGCTGAATGCAACATTGTACCCGTCTCTGAAATGAGTTGCGAACCCTATCCGGATGTCCTGGTGAATTGTGTAAATGCTGGAACGCTGCTTCAATCCGCAAGCGTAATTCCTCAAGAGAGTTGACCTCAGCAGCGTAGACCAGACTTTTGACATGACCCCACACACAGAATGCATGGGACCTTGGTACAGGCCCTCTTCTACCTATCCAATGTTGACCATACCTTCGAGTTAAAAGCGGGCGCACACGTAATTGAAAATGTGCTGGAGCACCGTCATGAATGGACCACATGCACCCGCGTTAAGTTCAGTGGAACATCATCATGATGAAGGAGATTTGGAAGTTCAGCCTACAGAAACATCCTGTACCGCTCTCCGGTTAGTCTCTGGGTTAGGAAGTGTGATCCAATTATGCGGTCTCCGAGCAGTCCTACCCAGACGTTCAACGAAAAACGCTGCCGATGTCGTGACACGTGTGCTGCATTAGGATTGACATCGGCCCAAATGTGACGGTTATGGAAGTTAAAAATATCGTCACGGGTTAACCCAGTTTCATCCGTGAACAGATTGCTGCTTATAAACAGGGAGTTCAGGGTACACTGTTGTTGCATCCATTCACAGAAATTCTCTCTAGGAGAGAATTCTGTATTGTTGAGAGCTTGCACTCACTGGAGATGATACGGATACAGTAATTCCCGATGTAAAATTCGCCACACTCTGCTATGACTCAGGACACGTTCCTGGGTAGCAATCATCCACGTTGAAGTACTTGGACATTTGTGTACACTATGTAATACCCTGTCCTTAACATCAGGTGTTACGGATCTCAGTCTACTTTCTCGTGCATGGTGTACGAAACTCCCACTTTCTCTAAGGCGCTGATGTAACCTGATAAATGTACGCCGTCGAGCTGCCTGCGGCGAGGAAACTCTTTTTCGTACAATCATGCAGCCTCAAGTGCATTGCCATTCACTTTTCCATACATGAAGTGCATGTCAGAGTACTCTTCATTGGTGTAACCTCTGTCCATGGTGACTTCACTTTGGTAACAGATTGTGAAACCTGTAAGCACAGTGCACGTAGGGAGAAAGGGAAGTTGTTGCGCATGTGTCAACAAACTGGTAGCCAACCCCAAACCTTGAGATACCAATGTAATTATCCAGGGGCGTTTAGAGTTGAATTATTACGATATGTCGACGGCGGTTGATTTGCGGACCCATGTTTTAGAGCTTTTTTAGCTACTTTTGGCCTGTACTTTTCATGTGTGAATTATTGACAATCACTTCTGAAACACCCTGTTATATATATATATATATATATATATGATATGTGTGTCCGATAACGCTCTAGCGGCCGGAATTTTTGTTTAATCGAAACCTAACTTGCGATATAGAAATTAATTTAAAATATAAGGTCGTGTTCGTTAACCAGCAAATTCGAACCAATAGATGTAGGAATTAACTTGGGACAAAAATAGTGAAATCACATTAGCGGTCGCAGTTATCGATGTTTCATAACGAATCTCAGTATATATTATTAAATTAAACCAAAAATAAGCGAAATCCGAACATTAGAAATGGTGGTTTAACTGAATCCGAAATTAAAAATGAGCGTGCAACCGCCACGTTTGGTTCATCACAATGTAGTAATACAATTTAATTAACCCTTAAACTGGCAATATATCCTATAAGATATATTAGTTGAATTTATTTAATATTATAACAAAGTAATGAAAAAATGAATGGTATTATTTAAATTGGTGTCAAATTATACAATTTGTAAGTAGGCAATAAGCTAGGTTATGAATGATTTTTCACTACAGTCCGACACTTTTAAATAAGCTGGCATTAAACATTTAGTTTCCCCAATATAACAAAAGAAAAAATATATTCCATAAACCGGCAAAATGGTACCATAAACTGAACTTGAGGAAGGATTCGCTTAGTTTACGCAGTTAGATTTCTTTTCTTAGGTACCAGCTATTTATTATCCCGCTATAGAATATATAATGTAAACACATTTCTTTTTTGTGATTTTTCTCTGATAAATGGATAAGCGAACCTATTGCAAAATTTGGCTATACAGGTTGTCTCTAAATTCATTATCCATTTCCATGAAAACATTACTATTTTGTTTTTATTTACATACACTGTTAGCTTAGTGCAACGTGTTTAGCACGGAAGAACGGATTGCCATTGTTTGTGCACGGGTACGTGGATTGCCATATGAAGACGCCAGAGCTGAATTTACTCTTACATTATGTAAACTAACTCCAACAAAGACACACATTCGTCTGATTGTAAACACATTTAACGCTACTGGCAGTGTGTGTGATGACTAAAGCTAGGATTTGTATGTAATTACATATTCTTTCTCTTTGCTCATACGCAGCTAAAAATTATAAATGTCCACGAATTAGGAACTTTCTTATCAAATATCAAAAGTTATCATTACATATTTTACATATTTCATCATAATTACATATTTTTACATATTTTAATATTTTTTTATGTAAAACTAAAACTACATATTCCCTCCATGGTATCTTTACCTTGTCGTGGTGGAGTGGCTTGTGTGCTTAAATGATCCTGAGAGCTATGCCGGCGGTAGCATTGCTGCCGATAGGGTTACCCATGCCGGACTGGTCGAAGGTGATAAGCCAGACGAAATAAGTACCTTGGTCGAAAGAGTGACGATCTTTCACCGTAAAAATACAACCGTCAAGAAATGCGGACATGGGTTCTACTGGGGTAAAATTTTCCGGAGGTCAAATAGTCCCCCATTCGGTTCTCCGGGCGGGGACTACTTCAGGGAACCCATGCCAAAGGCTCAAACACAGGGACATGTTCCTAGGAACATGGAATGTTAGGACTTTATACAATAGCGGGGCACTAGAGATATTAACGCGGGAATTGGATAAATCGCCCTTGGATATAGTCGCTTTACAGGAAGTTAGGTGGCCAGGAGAAGGTAGTCAGGAATCAGGAAGCTTTTCATTATACTATGGGGGTGCAGAAAGACCTGCATTTGGGACGGGTTTTTTAGTCAGAAGGAGGATCCTATCCGCTATCCGAGATATTAAGTTTGTTAGTGATAGGATATCATACATAATTCTAAAGGGTAAACGACATGATTTTATAATTGTAAATGTACATGCCCCCACAGAAGATAAAGATGACAAGATCAAGGATGAGTTCTATGAAGAATTAGAATGCTTATCTGATAGCCTTTCACGATATCATATGAAAATTGTCTTAGGAGATTTTAATGCAAAAGTGGGGCGGGAAGATATATTCAAACCAACAATAGGCAAATTCAGTCTTCATGAAGATAGTAACGACAACGGGGTTAGATTAGTCACATTTGCCACATCAAAGAATCTCGTTGTTAAGAGCACAACATTTCAGCATAAGGATATTCATAAATACACCTGGACGTCCCCAGATGGAGAAACTCGGAACCAGATAGATCATGTATTAGTGGATAACGCTGGCACAGTAGCATCATTGATGTTAGATCAGTTAGAGGGACAGACTGCAATTCAGATCATCATCTGGTCAGGGTGAAAATCAGACAACGGCTATCGCTTATGAGAGGAACAAACGCTAAAGATGAGTCTGTAAAATATGAATTAAAAAACTTGAAAAATGATGAAATGCGGCAAGAATACCAAATCAAAATTGCTAATAGATTTGAAGTACTGGAATCTTCAGATGACAATGTGGCAAACGAAGAAGAAACTGATATAAATAAAGAATGGGAGGCTATAAGAGATACTATTAAATTGTCAGCATCAGAAAGCATTGGTTGTTTAAAAAAGAGGCAAAACAAGAAATGGTTTGATGAGAAATGTGACGACATTGTAAAGAAAAGAAAGCTAGCAAAAATGAAATGGTTACACGAGCCAAATGAGGTAAATTTAGAGCAATTGGGTAGTGTTAGACGGGAAACCACCAAGTTACTAAAGAGTAAAAAGAGGGAATATTTGAGAGAGAAGATTAATGATCTGGAAATGAATGCAAAAAATAGGAACATTAGAGAATTATATCAGGGAATTAGTATAGAGAAGAAAGGGTTTCAGGCTAGAACAAACATAATTCGGAATGAAAATGGGGATATGATTGCAGATTCCAAGAGTATATTAAATAGATGGAAAAGTTATTTTAATCAGCTATTAAATGTACATACAGGACAGGACATTGAGGAAATAACTTACAGACAGCAGAAATGCTAGTCGCAGAGCCAAGTGCATTAGAGGTTGAAATGGCAATTGAAAAATTGAAGATGTATAAAGCATCAGGTTCAGATCAGATCCCAGCAGAACTGATAAAATCAGGGGGAGAAAAATTGATGGACAAGATACGCTGGTTGCTTAGTATGATTTGGGAAAAAGAAGCTCTTCCAGATGAATGGAAGGAATCAATTATCGTACCAATTTAAAGAAAGGAGATAAAACTGATTGCAACAACTATAGGGGCATCTCATTACTTTCAACTTCGTACAAAATTCTAACAAATATATTAGTAAGCAGACTTACTCCCTATATTGATGACATTCTAGGAGATCATCAATGTGCATTTAGAAGAAACAGGTCTACAACAGATCAGATTTTTAGTATAAGACAGATTTTAGAAAAGAAATGGGAATATAATGGTACTGTACATCAACTATATGTAGACTTCAAAAAAGCATATGATTCAATTAAGAGGGAGAAGTTATATAGTATCCTGCTGGAGTTTGGAATTCCTAAAAAGTTAGTTAGACTTATACGAATGTGTCTAAATGGCTCAACGAGTAGGGTGCGTGTAGGCAAACAGTTTTCAGACACTTTTGAAATCCAG
Source organism: Diploptera punctata (assembly GCA_030220185.1). Classification (NCBI taxonomy): domain Eukaryota; kingdom Metazoa; phylum Arthropoda; class Insecta; order Blattodea; family Blaberidae; genus Diploptera; species Diploptera punctata. The sequence goes on from JASPKZ010009822.1 coordinate 477,355, forward strand.
AATGGGTTAAAGCAAGGAGATGCACTATCTCCTCTACTATTTAATTTTGTACTAGAGCATGCCATTAAATCTTTAGAGAATGAGGAAGGCTTACAACTCAATGGTATTAATAAGCTGTTAGTTTATGCTGATGATGTAGTACTACTGGCCGATAGCGAGGAGATACTAAAGGCCAACACGCACACACTATTGAGTAACACTAAGAAATTAGGACTGGAAGTAAATATCAGTAAACTAAATATATGGTCACACGTAGAAATACATTATATAATGGAAATGGACAGCTAATGACAAATGAGGGAAATTTTGAGGAATTGGCTGAATTCAAATACCTAGGAACAATAATCACAAATAGGAATGAGATGCACAAAGAAATTAAACATAGGCTCAATTCTGGAAATGCATGCTATTATGCATTGCAGAGACTTTTGATGTCCCAACTGCTTTCAAAAACGTTAAGCTGAAAATATATAAAAACTATTGTTCTACCAGTTATATTATATGGGTGCGAAACATGGACTCTTACTTTAAGGGAGGAAAGGAGATTACGAGTATTTGAGAATAAAGTTCTTAGGAAATTTTTGGACCAAAGAGAGATGAACAGACAGGTGAATGGAGAAGACTACATAACAATGAACTACATGGTCTTTATAGGAAGCCAGATATAATAAGAACAGTTAAGTCCCGTAGACTGCGATGGGCAGGACATGTTGCGCGTATGGGGAATGAAAGACGTGCATGGAAACTTCTTGTAGGAAAGCCAGAAGGAAAACGCCCAGTTGGTAGACCAAAAATGAGGTGGGAGAACAACATTAACTATGATTTGAGGGAAGTAGATTATACAGGGAATGATTGGAAAGCATTAGCTCAGGATAGGGATGTATGGAGAGCTTATGTCCGTGCGGCCATGAACCTACGGGTTCGATAGTGCCAGTGAGTAAGTAAGTAAGTAAAACTACATATTCTGTCCGTTAATTTAAAATAATGTTTTTCATAAGCGAAATAAAATTTTAAACTATCTGTATGACAGTATTTTATTCACACTAGAAACTCAGGTACATGTACACTGAAACGAATTTTGCAAGTTATCCAAAAGCTACAAAAAAGAGGTCAAGGAAGAATTCCATTCAATTATTGACACCATAAATGTAGCTATACAAAGACACTGTGACTTGGGTAGGATACCACATTGAAGATCTCTTTTAAATTACCACAGACCCATCTGTTTTATGAATGAAATAGTAGAAACATAACAGTTTCTCACTCACCATGTGTTAACAATTGTGTATCCTTCCCTCATCTCTGCTCTTCTATCCCTTGGAATAGAATACAACCTGGTTTAAAAATGTTTGTTTCATTGTAATATGAGCATAAAAACTTATAATTTTGTACTGTATTTTTAAAATTGTTTGTTGATGGAATAGAGATTGAGTCCATGTAGAAAAAACTTAAAAAAAATAGCACAGGAGTAATTGTCATTGTCTCTCACCCATCGAATCCAGGATCGATTCAAGTTAATTTTCTGGATAGGGTTTTATCTGCGTCCCTTCCAATTCTAATATAAATATCAGGTAATTTAGGCCACTTGCATTTGCTATCCCACTCATCTAAACATATTCTTTTCGTTTACTGATATCCCCATAACAAATTATCATAAAATAAAAACAAGAGGTAATCAACATTTCTTAAAAATAAAATTATGCATTATAATTTGTTGTTAAGATACAATGGGATATTCTAAATATTATCATATCAGGCTTAACATATATTTTATTTATTTAATTAATTAGATTTTACACCATAGCTGTTTGATCTCTAACAAGTACTGAAAGTTGTGAAACTTCTAAAACTTCTTATACATCCATTCAAACATTTCCGTCCTTTTCTGTTCCTACCTCTTTTCCCCTCTCATAATAAAAAGTAGCATTGCGATGCTTTCTATTTTTTATTCCACAAGACTTTTAGTTCCAGTGTCTTCATCAGTATTATTTTGACTGTCACAGTGTTTCATTTTATTTACTGTGATGGCTCCTGTAGCATCAAAATTATCGTCTAGTTAAAATCGTGGGTTAAAATAGATGATTCGTTTACTACTGATGGAGATGTGGTTCTGTGCCAGGCTTGTAATAACCAGATAGGTTGTTCAATGGTATCTCAACTTGAACAACATGTTTGCAGTGCTCTGCATGCTAAAAACAAAGGATTACAAACATTTAAAAAGCAAGTGCTTCTATCCTTCTATCTCAAATGCAACAGTCTTCAAATGTAAGGGGTGAATTCTTCCATGACATGTGTATTGCTATGGTTGCCGCAAATATTCCTTGGTACAAACTCCAGGTACCTAAATATCGTGCATTTTTAGAGAAGTATTGTGGGAGGCAGATTCCTAACAATTCTACGCTCCGAAAAAACTACATGCATTTGTGTTACGATGAAGCAATGACATATGTGCGAAGTGATATAGGCAACAACTATATATGGATTGCTGTCGATGAAACAACGGATGGAAAAGGTCGCTATATTGCCAATCTTGTGATTGGTAAGCTGATTTTCTTCGAAACCGTTGGAGCATGAAAATCACGCAACAGTGGCTCGTTTTGTGAACGATGAACTTAAAGTGTTCAAGAAGATAAAGTCTTTGTCCTTTATTGTGATGCTGCGGCGTACATGCTAAAGGCGGGAACTGCTCTACGTGTGTTTTTTACCAAAATATGATCCATTTCATCTGTCTCGCATATGGACTGCAACGTGTTGCCGAAGAAGTGCGAAGTAACTATCCACAAATCAATAGCATTATTTCAAACACTAAGAAAGTGTTTGTTAAGGCCCCCCAACGTGTGTTACGCTATAGAGAACAATTACCAAATGTGAAATTGCCCCCTGAACCTGTCCTCACTAGATGGGGACGTGGATTGAGGCTGCCTGCTTTTATAGTGGCTATTTTAAAGAAGTGAAGTCTGTAATAGACTCGTTTCCAAGTAAATCAGCAGTTTCTATTAGAGAGGCTCAAAGTGCCTTCAGTGCCAATTGGCTTATGTTAAAAGCAATTTTGGATTCATTTCTGACAGTATTGTAAAATTAGAAACTTGTGACATGACTTTGAAGGAATCACTGGACACTGTCGAGGACGTTAAATATAAGTTAAGGGTTGTTCAAGGAAATGTTCGAATAAACATAATGAAGGAATTTGAATCTGTTATGGAAAGAAACCCTGGCTTCTCGACATTGACTACAGTGTGTAAGATCCTCAACAGGAAGAAGAGAATCCTCCAGATGACATCTCTCCTGAAAATTCAATCTGCTTAAATTTGCACCAGCAACTTCCTGTAATGTGGAAAGAACATTTTCTGTTTATAAAAACAATCTCTCTGACCGATGACACTCTATGACAATGGAAAACTTGGATATGTGTCTCATAGTTCATTGGAAATTAAAGTGAAGTGAGTAGATAGTTTCTGTATTCGCTGCAGGGGCTGCAGATTGGTTAAAGAGTGACTACGAAAACGTTGTATAATTATAATATAACTAAAAATACATTTTGCAACGTGATTTTTTTTATTTACCCATTTTATTACTTGTTGCATTTTCAAAAAATAAATAAATTTAATACTTTTGATTTATTAAATCAACATGTTTAATTAATAATTGTCCCACACTTTACTTTTTATTAATAAAATCAGGAATCAAGTAACTTAATATTTGGTATAAATTTACATAAAACTTAAATTTTAATGTATTTAAAATTACATATTTTAAGAATTTCTTATGTAATATTACATATTTCACCAAATATTATTACAGAAATATGTACATATTTTGCATGTTAATATTACATAAAAATCCTAGCTCTAGTGATGACGCACGTCATGGATGACCACGCTTATCAGCAGAAATAGTGCAGCAGGTACAAATTGCCAGTGATAGTCCGAACGCATCAACTCGACCACTCAGCACGGAGTTTTTTTTGCACAATCTTTGTCATTTTTTCCCTCTTTTCGTTTACAGTGTTTTCTTCTTGTTTTAATTTTTTATTAACTTTCTGTTATTCTCACATATAGACACAAGGACAGGACACACACCCAGACTAAAGATGGAGATTAAAAATCCCCTACCCCTCCGAGAATCGTACCCGGTTCGCCGGAGTGGAAGGTAGGGACTCTACCGACCACGCCACGGCGACGGACCATTGAATATCCCTCGCAACCCATGTGGAAAATTCAATTTCAGTCTGCGAAAACGTCCTTATCACGTCTGCTTGAATTACGAAATCGTATCACAGAAGCAGCATGCTTTTTTTGCGGTTTAAATGTTTAGATCTACATTTCATTTCACAGCTGAAAGGAGGAGTATACAATTTCACCAAGATGGTGGTCATGTAGGAAGACAGGAGAATGTGTAAAACTTCACAATAACATTGATTTTTCAATTATTTTCTTCCATCATTGAAATGGATAGTGACTTTGGAGACACCATGTACGAATTCATATTTCGTAATCAATTGATTTGGCGATTACTTGATTAAATTTCATTTTTTATTTAATAAATAAAAATAAAACTGTTTTTGACATTTGGCAATGAAGGCAAATATGACATGAAAAACAAAAATAAATACCTGAGTCGGGATTTGAAACCGAGTTTTTGAACTCTGTACGTTTAGCGTTCTAACCGCCTGAGCTACTCAGGAATCCTTCATAAACATTTATTTTTCTTTATATATATATATATATATATATATATATAATGGATAACACGCTGGGGTACCGACCCAGAGTTCCGGGTTCAAATCTCGTCCAGGCATTTATTTCTCTTATCATGTCATATATATATATATATATATATATATATATATATATATATATATAGTATTCTCAAACTGAAATCCTTCACAAACATTTATTTTTGTTTAGTATTCCCAATTATTGAGAATACTAAAAGTAAAATAAAGTGATCCCACTACAGGTCTCAGGAGGCCCTTGGGATAGTAGGAGGTTAAGGCTCCCACTTTTTTTGGACAATCGGCACTTGATGTCAGCCGGGTTGTCAGCCCTGCGTGACGGCTGCCTTTACCCCAGAACAAACGTCTGGTACTCATTTCAGTTAGTGGCTGACTCGACGCCAGGACCATAGTGACGCCAGAAGTTTTAGGTCAATTTAAAAATCCTGACTCCACTGGGACTCGAACCCTCGACCTTCCGGCTTGTAGCGCAGTGCCTTAACCACTACACTACGGCTACCCTATACACACACACACACACACACACACACACACACATATATATATATATATATATATACATACATATATACATATATATAAGAAAAATGTTTTTGAATGATTCCTGAGTAGCTCAGATGGTTAGAGCGCTAAACGTACAGAGTTTACAAACTCGGGTTCAAATCCCGACTCAGGCATTTATTTTTCTTTTCATGTCATATATATATATATATATATATATATATATAGTCCACCGCTGTGGTCTCGGGGTAGCGTGCTGCCTTGTCCCCGGTCGGGACAGTTTTTCTGGGTGAGGTTTTTATCGGAGTTTTTCCTCACCTGTAAGACAAATGTCAGGAAAACTTTAAGGCCCAAACGGTCCCCGAAATCATATGACCATCACAATCATCATCATTCATATTCATCTTACGTTAAGCTTAGGAATATGGACTCTCCTGGCGCACCATTATCATCATCATTATCCATCATATCATCGGGGCAACGTAACCCCGCCTTCCAGGCGCCCCAACCTCAGAGGTGGGTTACAATTACGCTATGCCAGGAGAGAAACCAGGAATGTCGAAAGACAAACCTGGGGCATTTATATATATATATATATATATATATATATATATATATATATATATATATATATATATATAACAAATTAATTTGTAATCACGGTATTCATGTGAAGAAGGAGTTTGTATTTAAATAAATATGAAAATCATATAAAACTTTAACAGTTATATCTTTATTAGATTAATAAAAAAGCGTGTATTTAATTAATTAATTCATAATTTGAGAATGTTTTCAAAATGGAAGATTTATATGATGACATTTTAATCGCCTTTGTCAAATTTTGAGACACTATAAATTTACAGGATAGTACTCATGATCATCTTAACTGGTGAATCTGATTTTCCAACGTCATTACAACTCACTGCCGGGGGAAATGTTGCATTACGTGTGCAGTATATAGGCTAAGACTATACACGCCGTGTATAATATCATTTACTCATAATGGAGCTCGAATGGCAAAATGTACGTGAAATATGCAGACACACATAGCTTAGAGCTTCTATTAGTCTCGTATCGCAAAACAACAGCTTCAAATAAATAAAGGGAACATAGCACATCATATGAACGCAGGGTGTTCCAAATATATTATCAACCCAAATAAAATTAGTGTTTTGACTGGTATAGAAAGTAATGTTTCCGAATTTATTTTACCATAGAGGGGTGACATTATTTTATTAAGGATTTTTTTCTACATTACAGTAGTTATCCTTCAGCCTAAATGTAATAAATCTGTAATTTTTTGTGTAATTTTACTATTCGCTGGTTAAGTGGAAGAGAAGGCCTATGGCCTTAACTCTGCCAGCAAAAATAAAGCATTATTATTATTATTATTATTATTATTATTATTATTATTATTATTATTATTATTACTATTATTTTTTATTAAGAGCCCCACCACCATCCCCCTGGGTTTCCTCGGGCTTAATGCCCATATCCCCAGGTCTGCTCTTGGCCCTAAGTAGGCCTACTCTCTGCTGTTTTTATTTTGTTCATTTTCTTGATACAAATATCGGGTGTTTGTTCTTAATACTACTTATGTACATTATTGTTATTATTATTTATTATTATTGTTGTTATTATTATTGTTATTATTATTATTATTATTATTATTATTATTATTATTTTGTTCCGCCACAGATTTCTATCCTCAGCATGAGTTCTTTGCTGATCATGTTTCTTCTTACTTCATCTATCCATTGTTTTCTGGGTTTTCTCCTTCTCCTCGTGCCTTCAATATTCCAATCCAGCATCATTCTAGGGATTCTAATACTCTCAATCCTCTTCAGATGTCCATACCATTTCAACCTTCGTTCTTCTATTATTTCTATAATATTATCCATCCATAGTAATTCTGCCCGAAAGCAGGTCCTTCACAGCAATCATAGCATTTTCATGCTATGCTTGGAGCTTTACTAGAGAATTGTAGGTGTGGTAGCTTCCCGTTGCTTTCCACACCGGTGAAGGATGATGATGATAATGATAGGGATGATGGCCATCATGTATTTATATATATATATATATATATATATTAACGGTTAATAACTTCGCAAATTAACTAGCTATATACGAGATTGATAAAATGGGAATTCAGGAGATGCGATTGTTGGACTGTGGAATCCTGGAAAGATAACACGAGACAATATATTATAGCTGTCAAGAAACCAAACACGAATATGGACCGGGATTTATAGTGACAGGTAAGATTAGGAATCCATCCATAGTAATTCTGCCCGAGGGCAGGTCTTTCACTGCAATCATAGCATTTTCATGGTATGCTTGCAACTTTACTAGGAATTGTAAGTGTGGTAGCTTCCCGTTGCTTTCCACACCGGTGAAGGATGATGATGATAATGATAAGGATAATGATGATGATGATGGCCATATGATTTCGGGGACCATTTGGGCCTTAAAGTTTTCCTGACATTTGTCTTACAGGTGAGGAAAAAACCCGATAAAAACCTCACCCAGAGAAACTGCCCCGACCGGGGATCGAACCCGGGCCCGCTGCTGGACAAGGCAGCACGCTACCTCGAGACCACAGCGATGGACTATTAGGAATAGTGGTATCAATTTTAAATCAATCAATGAAAAAATATGTTTTACGAATCAGAGGGAGATTCCATAAACGTTCATTAATAAATACTCATGCACCTACTGAAGATAAGAATGAACATGTTAAAGATAAGTAATGTGACGATCTAGAAACGGTCAATGCCCTAAATTTGATGTTAAAATTTGTTTGGAAAATTTTAAAACTAAGGTGGGAAAGTAAAAGAAACTAGACCTAATGTTGGTGAACGTAGTTAAGGCCTACATAATGTAATTAATGACAATGAAGAACGATCAATTAATTTTGCAACAGCACATGAATTGAGTATTGCAAATTCATTCTTCCCACGAAAACAGATACATAAAGAAACATGGAGGTCCCCAAACGGTAATACCTCAAATCAGATTGATCATATACTTATAAATTGAAGACATATTAGTAATATATTAGTTCTTCGTAGCTATAGAAGAGTAAATGGTGATTCTTGTTTTGACTATACTTAGATGCAGAATCTCAAACTCAGGATTTTTAAAACAATATTTTTAAATAAATTTGATGCACAAAAATTGATAGTGGCTGAAATTAAACAGCAATATGAAGAAAAAAACTAACAGAGGATGAAACTAGTAAATGGAACAATGTAAATATATAATTCATGAAGTGTCTATGGAAACAACTGGGAAAAACAAAGGAATTAGCAAACATGATTGTGATGAACAGTGGAAGCAAATTACAGATATAAAGAATGTAGCTTATAAAATTATACAAAGACAAATTAATAGAGGTACACAAAGGTAATATAAGGTAATTATTAAAGTAGAAAAGAAAATTTGACAATCGGTTACACCAAATAGAATAATTTTACATAATTGATGAATCTATAAAATTCTTTAGAGAGAGAAATATTTTTAAGGAAAGGATATGCACCTCGAATAACTATTTCTGCAAATAAGGAGAATAACTGATAATATTATAGAAGATCTATTGCGGAGATAGAAACAATATTTTGAAAGGTCTATAGAAGAAACAAGAAAAATAACAGAAATCGGAATTGATCAACAGGGCCTGATATCAGACGAAAGCGAAGAAGAATCGACTCCAATCTCTAGAGAAGAAGTTGAACAGATTATTGAATTACTGAAAAATTCCCAAGTCCAGATCATATTTCCAATGAATGATCAAATATGAAGAAAGGGAACTTGTAAAAAAATGCATACTGTTTTGTTTGAAGTATGTAATTCAGAAATAATGCCAGTTGTCTGGGAAGAAGGAATTCCATTCCATCCCATAGTGTTCTGCCCCAGGTCAGGTCTTTCACTGCAATCATAGCATTTTCATTCTATGCTTTCCAGCTTTACTAGGGAATTATAGGTGTGGTAGCATCCCGTTGCTTTCCACACCGGTGAAGGATGATGATGATAATGATAAGGATAATAATGATGACCGGATGATTTTCGGGGGTCGTAGTGTCCTAAGCTTCGTGACTTTGTCTTACGGGTGAGGAAAAACCCCAAAAAAATCTCACCCAGGAGACTGTCCCGACCGGAAATCGAACCCGGGCCCGCTGCGTGACAAGGCAGCACGCTACCTCGAGACCACTGCGGTGACAAGAAGGAATTATCTCTCCAATTTTTGAAAAAAGGGATTATGTAGGAATGTGGAAGTATAGAGCGATGACCCTTCTTAATACAACATATACATTTTTCTAGCATTTTGTAAAAAATATTAAAACTGATAAAACAATTATTGACTATCAATGTGGTTTCAGAAATGGCAAATCGACAACCGATCAAATCAACGCACTGCACTGTAGCGTTGTGCCCAACCAGTTCATTTCGAGAAGTAGTTCGTTCACTCGCACTCACTTTTATGAACCATTCAATTGAACTAGTTCGTTCACAAAATTTAGCGAAGCCCTTTATTCGCCAAGCAAAAAAAAAAGACAACGGGCTGTTTATAGGGGGAAGCACGAAGACATGAGCATGGGGTGACTTGACGTTAACCAACCACGTGGTAGCTGTGGATTTTAAAGATAAACGTAAATAATTCTGTAAATTCTATTTAAATTTATTTGAGTAAGAAAAATTCTAATATGACTGCTACCACACTTTTGTTTATTTTATAATTATTTATACCTCCTTTTTATTTGTTATAACTGTATTATTTGCATAATTGTATTTATATACAGATTTTCAATGTTTACATATTTTATTTCAAGTTGTAAATGTTAATAAAAAGCAAAATCGTAACTCTATGATTTGAAGAAAAAAAAAGGTGTGGAGTATTTTAAAACTTTTAAGGAAGATTTATTTTATTTATATATGTATTATTTACACATATTATTTGCATAATAGTTCTTTAAAAAGAAAGAAATATGCAAAATCGTACTATTGGCAATTACTTGATCTTAATATTTACAACCCCTAAATTAAAAATATAAAGAGGGTGAATACTGGGTAGGCCAACAAAATTTAGCCTTGTGTGTGCACTTTTATAGAATGGCTTCTAATTCGCGACCAAGAAATAGTAGTGAAATTTGGGGTTTCTTCCCCGATTTAGGCGATGGTAAAGCAAAGTGTAACTTTTGTTCTATACACAGTTTCATTCAGGGGGCGAGATGCTTTTAGACTTGCACGGCATATTCGCCCTAAATGTTTAGCAAGGTAAGATTTTTACTAAATTTTGCAACAGCTTTTTGTAAACCTAGTAAAATATGTTGTTTTAAAACTTGGATAAAATGGATTTTCATTAAATACTTTCGGAATTCCAGTAAATAAAATGTAAAGTGATTGTAATATTAGACTACATTAGATTTGTAGCGTTAGTAATGCCGTAGATCAAAAGGAGTAATCCCTGAGTAATGCTGCGTATGAGTGATGATGTAAGCAAGAGCGGGAAGGTGCCGTAATGTACATGTACTGAATGAAGGAGCGTGTCGAATGTTGAGAGTTTGAAGTACAGAAGTGTTTAAAGCCAGTTCACTCTGTCAAGGTAGTTCGTTCCTCTAAGACACTTCACTCTTCCAAGGTAGTTCGTTCTTTGATACCACTTCGTTCATCTAAAACACTTTACTCTTCTAAGATAGTTCGTTCTTTTATACCACTTCGTTCTTCCAAGGTAGTTCGTTCTTCTATGTAACTTCACTCAGGCGAGATAGTTCGTTCCTCTATGGCAGTTCACTCTGGCAAGATAGTTCGTTCTTCTCAGACACTCAATGCGGTACGAGCGATATGGATGACGTAGGAAAGAGGCGGGAACATGCAAGGTCGATGGACGGAGAAATGTAGAGTAATCAACGAATGAGCGAAAATTGATTTGGAGTGAGACATCTATGATCTAGAGCTTGAAATAAAAAGTAAATTTTAATTTTAAGTAGCAGTAGTGAACTCTGAACTGGCAGTTCACTAAAAGTGAGTAACTTTTTTACACTTCACTGTAGTGAAGCGTTCTTTTTAAACGACTCACTCTCGAATTACCCATCACTACTGCACTGAGACAAATTTTAGAGAAAACGTTAGAATTTAACATTAGCACCTTCCACTTATTTACAGACTTCAAATCTGCGTTTGGTAGTATTACATGAAGTTCACTTTCTGAAGCTGTGTATGAATTTGAAATTCCTGGAAAACTAAACAGATGATGGAACTAACTATAAAAATGTTAGGAATAAAGTCAAAATTCAAAATGATTTGTCAGAGTATTTTGAAACATACAGAGGTTTGTGCAGTAGGATGGCTTGTTTCGCCTGCTATTCAAAATAGCTAGGCCCAATAGAGAAGGTAATAAGGGATGTCCAGCTGAACATTGAAAGAATTACAATATTTATAATAAATCAGTGCAGATTTTATCTTGTACCGATGACATTGACATAATTAATTATTTTCAGTAAGCTTTCCATGCTCTCTCTCAATCGGCTGGAAAATTAGGTATGGAAGTGAATGAAGGCAAAACATAATTTATTATTATCACCAAAATACCTATAAATACTAAAAATATAGGTATTGGAAACTGTAGTTTTGAAATATTTGAGAAAGTTAAATATTTTGGGACAATTAATTATATCTATTGATGATAATAATATAGAAAAATAGATAAAAACATAATTTTATTGGTTAAAAGATGCTATTATGCTCTCAAAAATCACATTTAGTGAATTAAAAAAACTAAATTGAGCTTGTATAAATCTCTATTTAGGTCTGTCCTTACACATGACAATGAGAGTTGGACAGTCTGGAAAAATAATGAACAACAATTCAGGGTTTTTTGAGAGGAAAGTCCTTAGGACGATATTTGGACCAGTCAATGAAAATGGATGGTGGCGAATAAGATATAAACATGAATTGTATTCCTTTTTCACAGACACTGACATTGTTATGTTTATTACAAATACCTAGATTAAGTTGGGTTGGCTATATTATCCGGATGGCAGAAGACAATTCTATTAAAAAAACTCACACTACTGAAACCTAAAGGAAGTAGAAGAAAGCAGACCAAAGTTCAGATGGTTATATGGAATAGTGGAAGATCTTAAGAAGGTTGGTGTAAGATTATGGCGAAGGAAGATGTTGGATAGGAATGAATGGAGGAAGTTCTTGTCAGTGGGCAGGGCTCAAAATGGGCAAGAGTGTCATTTATGATGATATATACGTACGTTTTGGTCATGGCAATTTTTATTGTCTATTAGATAGGATCGATGAAATTCTGAAAATTATTATTATTTTTTTCATGAGAACAGTCTCAATAGTTCATTCCTTCAGAATTCAGTAATACAGGTAATAAAGGGAACTTTATGTTAGGTTACGTAGGTACTATATAGTAAAAACATATACACAACTATGGTAAGAAACTTTCAAACATCCTGCTTTTAAGTAAGTAATGAACAATTCAAGAAAGCTAGTCGATGACAATATAATCTTTTGAGCTTAAGGTGGAGTTAACCATCGTCGTAATCATCAACTGTGGTGCTACATCCCAAGATCGGTCTTGACCTTCTTCTACATCTGCGTCCATTCTTCTTCGTCCGTAGAGTTCTGTTTTAAATTCTTCAACTTCAACAGCTGTTAACTATCTTCTTTCATAGCGCCCTTCCATATTTTCCTAAGTATTTCAACAGATGGCTTTTCTAAACATTTATCCTTCTATGACCATATTGGGAATGCTTTGTCTATCCATTAATTGTACATATCCAGATTGTAATATTTTCAATTTAATGTTTCAAGCACAATGTACAACCTTTGAAAAAAATGAGGGCGCAACTCTTGATGATGGAAAGTTAGAGTTTTGAAGAGCGATTCACACCAGTACGTTGTTACATGTTCTGACTCGTTTGAGTATGAAGCGGACGGCGTAAGTCTCTCTTCATGCATCATTCATATTGTTCGCTTCAGTGGAGCAGTCGGTAAAATGCTCTTTTTCCGACGACGTGGGTCCACCTTCAATTCTGGTCAGGTATATATTTTTATGAATTTATTATTATTTAATAACGTCGTTAATTTTTCATACTGCCGACATGTTACCAGGCTTCGTTATATATATATATATATATATATATATATATATATATGGAAATATTCCCTGTCAGGACACGCTCCTGGATGAGATTTTTCCGGGGTTTTTCCTCGCCTGCAAGATAAATGTCAGGAAGATTAGGGCCCAACGGTCCCCGAAAATCATCATCCTTATCATTGTCATCATCATTCTTCACCGGTGTGGAAAGAAACGGGAAGCTACCACACCTATAGTTCCCTGGTAATACTGCAAAGCATAGTATGAAAATGCTATGATTGCAGTGAAAGACCTACCCTCGGGCAGAATTAATATGGAATGGAATATATGGAAATAAATAAATTAAAGGAAACGGCTCACAGGCCTATATATATACAGAGTGTAAATTAATTATACCGCACAAATTTAACTACGTATAGTTATGATTAACTTAGTAAAATGATTGGCACGCCACTGATTATTTGAAATTAAAATGGAAATAATACGATACAGAGAATGTAATTTGCAACAAGTGTGCGACTTTAGCTCAGTTGGTTAAAGCAAGTCTTACTACCGACGCAAATGTAAGATTAATGTATCACGTACGAAACTACGCACACTATGTGCATACATTATTTTCCCTTTCTTCCTTTATTATGTGTGTCCCGTAAATTAGTTACATACGTACATTTACTTCTGGTTTAATTGTCTATTCATTATTTTACACAAAACGGTATTGGAATGTCGACGCAGTACATGAGATACAAAACTATCTACATACGTATGGTACAGACAAATGTTTGAAAGGTTGTAATGTGAATGCAAATACTTCAGAGTACAATAGGTTTCGTAAATAAAATGTGCAATTGTACTGTACAGTACTTATGTACTTAAATAAATGACAGTGCAGCGATCACAAGAGTAATAATACGAAGAGGTACATACGTAATGTTATTGGGGAATAAGAAACAATACATTTGAGGAAACCAGAAAAAAAGTAAAGCACCTGCAGACTCATTAGAGAAATTGTTCAAATTGGCCACCTTCATTCTCACAACACAGACGACATCGGCGACTTGAGGGTTCTCGTGCCCCGTTCAAGATACCAGGTGTCTCACGGATCACATCACATGCTTCGATTATGCGTGCAACTAAAAGTTAATCTGTATCAACAGGGGTCGCATACCCCACAAAAGTATTCAAGTGTACAGAGATCTGGAGAGCGGACTGGCCACACTACATTTGAACTACCTCTTCTTATATCCAGTGGCCTGGATACAATTCATGTAAATGATTTCGCACATTCCGGTGGAAATGGGGAGGAACCTGATGTGAAAACGAAATTCTTCTAGCAATCTAAGTAGGATGTGCTCTAAAAAGTCTTATCAATGACACCATTTAATCTCTGGGGAAGAAGGTAGCGGTCAATGATGTGGTCAGAAATTACGCCTACCCATACGTTACCCCTCTCAAAGATGGTACGAGGATTTCCATAATCCCACATATGACTGTTCTCTGAGTTCAGAACCAGCCCATCCGTATGTAATATTACCTCATCAATGAATAACACCGAGGAAAAGAAGAGTGGTGGCTGAAGCAAAGTCCAATTACAAAATTGAACCCGTTGAGCGAAATCCACTGGCTGTAAGACTTGCACTTTTTCCAGATGTAAGGGATAGAGCTGGTCTTCGTGCAGGACTTTCCATATAGTTTGATAGTTCGTGCCCATTACAGGTTCGATAGCAGGAGTACTAGTAAAAGGATCATATTCCACCCTATGAAGAACATTTTCTTCGAACTCTGCAATGCTGCGCGTACGTCTTTCGCCGGTGTCTACTCTGTTTACCTTCAACGTTCCATGCTCCCGCAAACGCCTATCAACAGACTCGAAGGTTGTTCGGTGAGAATGGCGTCTATTCGGATACCGCTATGCGTACATGTCAGCAGCTCTTGCACCATTACCTTATGCTGCACCATAAATCAGATGCATTTCGGCAAGTTCAGCATAACTGTAAAAATGTTCCATGATGCTTTCATGTAATGCGACTGATACTGAAATAACTTCTAATAATATGTTAATGTAATAACTAATACGTGAACAGGTATTTTGTGCATGCCTATACTGAACAAATTTCAGTGTCAACATATCACAGTACACACCAAAAAAAAAGTAAATAAAAAATAAAAAAGTGGCTTGCCGTGATTTGAACTGTCAATGTTCGAACCACAAATCCATCGCGTTAACCATTAAACCACAAATTAACTACACGGATTCTGCCTGTTTCACTCTGAGCTGAGGCTCACATTGTACCGATTCTGGTTTAATCAGTGCAATGGCGTGCAATCATCAACTAAGTTCGACATTTTAAGATATTTGATAATCCATTATTTCATAAATGTTATTGATGAATTATTAGAAATCAGAATCTAGAAATTAATACAACGATCTGAAGTTATTCTAGTATAATTTTCTCTTTTTCTTTCCTCTCCTGTTGATTTATCTGTATTAATTTTCGATTACTTTGATTCCCTATAAATCGCCCGTTTTCCCTCGTAGACCATTGGTTCCCTATCTCAAATTACTTGTGTAATACCTCTCTGTAAGCAGTTAAATTTGTGCGGTATAATTCATTTACACCCTGTATATAGAGAAAATGAATAACGATTGTACCGTCTCATTACTTTGTTTACAAAACACATGTCATAACAAAATTATTTATTTCCATTACTAATACAAAATGCGTCTGATTAACTCAAATTAAGTTAACATTTAAGTTTCATTATACAAGTAAGTCCTGAAGTACTGCATCACTTCATACAGACAATTTCTAGGAGAGATGGTTGTGGTCCAGTGGAGGGAGCTTCTGATTCCCGTGCGTGAGGTCGCGTGTTCGATCTTGCTGTCATGTTTTTTCTCTCTTGTCCTTATTTCAATTAATTTTCTTTCTTTTATTTCATTTCTTTTGCTTTGTTTTATTTTCAGTATTTTCCGCACTACTTATTTACACGAAATTATTTCCCAATGCACGACACAGAACGAAATAAAACGGATTGAGTTTCTCAAATAGTTGTATACTTGTGAACCAAATAGCATGATCTCTAATCATGCGCAGTGACTTTATTCGGAGAGTTGAAAATTATCTGTGCGCCATCAATTATTTCATAGGCTGTACATGTTTTATTAAAGTAGTTTTTGGGAAAGGAAAATTATAGTCAGAATAGTATTCAATAATTTAAGCGTATTTTCGTGTGTGATTGAGTGCTTAATTTAAGTAGCTTTGAGTATTTGAATTCTAATATAATTTTCTCATCCGGTATTTTGCGAAATTAAGTGCGATGCGGACTTTGATATATACCCTATGTTTGAATGGATTGTGAATCATGATAATTATTATACGATTTCAATGGTAATCGATTTGTTCTTAATTATATTCTCTATTGGTTTTCAATGAATCCATGATTGAGATTAAATAACAAAAATTCTGATTTCAAAGAGGCGGAAGCTTTCAATGTTTTCAACAGGATAATTAAAACTCATTTGGACTAACTAAAATCAAAGTAATCTGGATTAACTGCATATCGTTCTTCCAGAATCAGTCTTTTTGTAAACATGGGAATATTATATTCATTTTGTATGGAGAAATTAATGAATGAACAAGCCACTGTGCCCATGAAGGGCTAGGACCTCCTACAAGAGGGATGAGCTCAAATATCATGTGGTTCATGTGGGGAGCAACTCCATATGAACAAATAACACTATTCTAAGTCTACTCTTGTGATTTAAAGTTAATTTTAGGTTGGCAGTATTGTGAAGTTTGTGATTGGACTCAATGTTTTTGATTTTTCAATTATGCACTTTTGTCTTCTTTCTCGCATCTAATGAATTGGATCTGATAATATGGCTAGTACACTGGTTGTACTTATGTTTAGGAACTGATTGTTCACACCTTTTTTTTGATGTTGCACATTGTCTCCTTCCACGCACTTCTATTGCGGGCGGTAGTACACCATTGAACTCCTAGTTCTTGCTTGAAATCATCTGCATCTGGGTCTGCCTTGTGACCTTCTGCCTGTGTAGGGGTCCCACATGGTTGTTTCTTGTGTCCATCAGCCGTGTTACTGTCTCGCTACGTGACAGCTCATTTCCATGTCACGGTAGCGCGTTGTCTGACATTTTTGATAAAGTGTTCTGTAGTCTCTGATTTGTGATGTTGTCTCTCAGTGATATACCAAGCATTTTACTCTCCATTTTTTCAGAAATACAGGGCCAATACGTCACGTATTTGGTATTCAGCTAAACATTACATTAATTTACAGTACACTATGAGAAAACTTATTATTCCGTAAGCCAGAGAGTTAAGTCTCGTAGACTGCTATGGGCAGGCCATGTGGCACGAATGGGGAATGAAAGAGGTGTGGAAGCTTCTTCTAGGAAAACCAGGAGAAAAACGCCCAGTTGGTAGACCAAGGATGAGGTGGGAGAGTAACATTAACTATGATTTGAGGGAAGTAGATTATACAGGGGATGTTTGGAAAACATTAGCTCAGGATATGGATGAATGGAGAGCTTATGCCCGCGCGGCCATGAACCTCCGGGTTCGATACTGCCAGTAAGTTAGTTAGTTACTATGCCGTAAAAATCCTGCTTATGGCTTCCTTAGGAAGGTATGTTTTTAACTGAATAGATATAATTCTTTTGCATCTATGTCAACACGTAGCTATGTTATCATTAATATTTAAATGAAGTGACACTATGAGGTTCATTTTAATTAATTGAGTTAGATTTAACACCTCACCTCACAATTGTAAATTTCTTGAAGACTAATTTCAATACATCATCGTTTCATTGGATAAAACTGAAAATGATACGAAGGTGTATCGAAACTAGTCTTCAAGAAATCTGCAATTACGAGGCGAGTGTTAAATCTAACTCCATTTATTAATGCAATTATGTAATATTTTTTACTGTCGTGTAGCATGAATCTGCTTTATGTGGGGCGGTTTAATTCCCTGGATAAAACTGAGATGACACATTAGCTTTTCTCTTCTTATTTCAGATATGCAAATGAGCAGAAAAGAACTGTGTGCTACATGCAGTGGCCTGATGGTAGATATCCGACTTCCATCACAGATTATATGTAAGTACTGCATTAATTGTGATAATTATAATATTAATTGTACAATTCTTCCAAGAATTTAGTGCATTTTTCATAGAAAAGTATATTAAATGTCTGGCAGAACTCCACAATTATATTTATGATAATTTTAAAGTTTCCGATTTTTTTCGTTACCAATAATAATTGACAATTAGTTTTTATGAACGCCATTAAAACATGCTTTTTTTTTTGTACATTTTGATATTTTGTGTTGCCCTGACGAAACTTGAAGATACAGTCATTCATTCTATAATCTGTAATGCAGTATGTTTAACATTTATTTGACCTGATAAAATTTGTTGACATTGTTATGATTATTGAATTAAATGTAAAGCCAAGCTAATATTTGGTGTTAGATTTGTAAGTAATTTGGAATAAGAGAAATTTTCCTGTTAAGATAGCGATTTAATAGATGAGGAAACATGCCCATACCTTCGGATATTATAAGTATGCATAACACGAGAGCGTTATGAAGACGACGTAGCTTGTTTGAGAGTTTGGTATTCAAGTCTGTAGATTATGTATTTCAGTATTCAATATTATTTTTCCATCGTAAGTGAAGTGTCGGCTCAGCATATAGTTTGCACTTTTATATTTAGGCATACCGGTATTAAACGATTTGCTTTACTTCCTGCCTCTTCAAACTTCTCAACACAAATAGGGAAGGAAATGGAAAGAGGATAACAGACGTTGTATCTAACCGTTATACAACATTCTTGTTGAAATTCTATTTGACGAAAATACAACGTTACATGCATTTCCTGGCACTGTTAATAAAATTTTACTTTTAGTATTGCCAGTCAAAATACACTTTCAACTTTAGAATAATTCGTATAGAGTTCAAAATTGGTACAGACCTTATGAAAAATGAACTGTCAAAAGGCCTCATAGAACCCAATTGTGCTAAAAATTGTATTCAATTTAAAATGTCTTAAAGTCAAATTTTCGCTTTTAACACTTAAATGATATGTGCAATCGTAAAAATTGTTAATTATTAAGTTGTAGATTATGCGATTCTCTAAAAAAGAAGAAATGATTTATAGACGTACATTTTTTCCCCTATGAGCGATCATTCATGAGATATCGCGATTTCAAATATTCGAAAAGTCACATAACCTTAGCCTATTTGGCTGCGTTAGTGTTCTTTTCAGGTAATGATTTAGAGATATGAGGATGTGACCACTCTGAAGGAGGGCATCATAAACCACACTGTTAAGGAGCAGAGCAACGAGCCGCTGCTCTAAAGGAGGACTGCTATGAAGATTAGCAGCGGGTTCTTTGTCTTCCCAGACGTCATGTTGACTACTTTGAAATCGTGGAAGCCATGACCCTTTAGGTCGTCCTGGATCTCGATTAGATCCACGCCAGAGTATATTCCTTTCACGACGAACTTACGCGCAGCAGTTCGCGGTTTCTTGTCCCCCTCGCAGCAGGGAACGTTACACTGCAGCAGCAGCTGTCGGTATTTATAGTAGGCCGACAATGAAATCAGCCTAACCCTAGATCCGAGCGGCGTTGCCTCGCAAGTGAATGCGAGTGGCTCGGTTTTTTGCGAAGACCCTGTTCGCAGCTGCTAAATCGGCGGTAAATTTCCGACGTATCAGCAGATAAAGGGGTCTCGATTGGATAGGACGCGAGTCCTGGGACTGCGAACCCCTAGAGGCCCCTCCGTCGATGGACGGTGAGGTCTCCGGAGACAGGGAGACTGTCAGAGGGGACTCGGCTTTACTGGCAGCCGGTACTGCAGGTGTTGGAGACGATGGCATTTTATTACGCGTACGATTCGCAATTGGAGTGGGAGATGAGCTGCGGCTCGACTTCCTTTTGGGCTTTCCCATGACGGAGGGTTCTTGAATTAGGATAAGGAAATTTTATTATAAACAGGTTAGGAAGTGCCCTGTCAAAGACCCTGGGATAGGGGCTGAGCCTGGGGTTTGACGGGATAAGGCCTATTGCCTTTTGAGGTGAAGGTGCTAACAGGGATAAAAATGTAGGTTGAAGAACCCTCTGCTGAAAAAGAATGTCAGAGACAAATTTTGCTATGCCGCTGCCGCTTGCACGATTAGGTGCGGGAGAGTCGATCACCGGATGCCGCCGAATGAGGCTACGCTTGCCGCTAAGCTAGAGAGCTCCCGACGCTCTGGAGGACATTCCTCTTCCACTGCTGGCCATCGAATGATTAACTGATGATTCATTCAAAGCGGAGGGCTACTGCAAGCCGTAATTTATACTAGTGGTAGATGCAGGGTGGCTGGGTGTGACTGCTGCTGGTTGGCTAGTCGTCATCAATCTAGCATCTGATTGGTTCTGAGCTGTCTCCTTGTTATTGATAGTGTTAATACATCTATTGTCTAATTTATGATGCCAGGCTTTACCCAATTTGATCTCCTTTCTCTTCTATTGAAATTTTGTTTATGTTTGTAAATTTCAATAGTAGAAGAAATCCAAAGAATTACAGGTCTATAAGCCTCTTGGACACCACTGCAAAAATACTAGAGAAACATATTAACAAATTTTTATTAGCTTATATTAACGACATTATACCAGTGGAACAATATGTCTTTGTAACGAATAAATCAACTAGCCTACAACTACTAAGAACCACCAACAAACTTAAAGAAACTATTAATAATGGAGATGTAACCCTGGACATATTCTTGGATCTACAAAAAGCGTTTGATAGCGTGTGGCACCGGGGACTTATCTACAAATTAATAAATTTTGAAATACGTTTTTATTTATATTTAATTAATGTTGGGAAGCAAACATTATGAGGTTTAATCATTAAAATTCATCGGAGAACATATTGTTTAAACAACTCACCTCATAGGATTCATGCTTCCATGATATCGCGATTTCAAACATAGTCATGTTCATCGTCAGCCATAACTGATGAAATTCTTCGGCCGTCAACTATTCTATTGTCGCCATCTTCAGTGCTGCCATCTATGGTTGAATTTATGAACTTCGAAATCAATGTAATTTCGTTAGGGATATCAAAATTCATTGATCTATTTTTGTTTTTCTGAATGTATATTTTTTCCCAAACTGTCAATTCCAAAGGTTTCTCTACTTGTTTTAAAAGTTTAGCTTCTCTTCCAATTTTATGATGTTCTAATAAACTATGTGCAGCAATTGCAGATTTTTCAATTTCACAATTTTTAATATTTCTGAAATGTTCTTTTGTCCGAATTTCCAAATTCCTTTTTGTTTTTCCTATATAAACTTTATTGCAATTGTGAAGATTGCAATAAAGTTTATATAGGAAAAACAAAAAGGATTTGGAAATTCGGACAAAAGAACATTTCAGAAATATTAAAAATTGTGAAATTGAAAAATCTGCAATTGCTGCACATAGTTTGCAATTGTGAAGATTGCAATAAAGTTTATATAGGAAAAACAAAAAGGAATTTGGAAATTCGGACAAAAGAACATTTCAGAAATATTAAAAATTGTGAAATTGAAAAATCTGCAATTGCTGCACATAGTTTATTAGAACATCATAAAATTGGAAGAGAAGCTAAACTTTTAAAACAAGTAGAGAAACCTTTGGAATTGACAGTTTGGGAAAAAATATACATTCAGAAAAACAAAAATAGATCAATGAATTTTGATATCCCTAACGAAATTACATTGATTTCGAAGTTCATAAATTCAACCATAGATGGCAGCACTGAAGATGGCGACAATAGAATAGTTGACGGCCGAAGAATTTCATCAGTTATGGCTGACGATGAACATGACTATGTTTGAAATCGCGATATCATGGAAGCATGAATCCTATGAGGTGAGTTGTTTAAACAATATGTTCTCCGATGAATTTTAACGTTTTTATTTGATCAAAATTATCAATGAATATTTTAATGATAGAACGTTTCAAGTAATACAATCAGGTATCCTCTCCCAAATCAAGGCGGTTAGGGCTGGTGTACCGCAGGGATCAATAATAGCACCCATTTTATATAACTTGTATTTTGCTGATGTTCCCAAATAATAATGTCGAACTATCTATCTATGAGGATGATATAGCTGTCTTCGTATCGAATAGAAATTACAATTATGCGTACTATTCGATGCGAAGGCAGCTTGAAGACATAGAAGAATGGTGTATAGATTCGAAACTTAAAATTAAAAATGATAAAGCCGTATGTGTACCCTTTACTAGAAAAAATATAACACACAAAATTCTAAAATGTACCTTGTTTTATAAAATCGTAGAATATAATAATAAAGTTAAATATTCGGGCAACTTTTTGGACAGTAGATTAAAATGGGGTGCACATACGAAGTACGCCATTCATAGAATGGAGCACAGCAGAAGATTCCTGTCCCTGACTGCATTATATACAAATATTAAATATATGTATGTATAAGAAACTCATCAGGAGCTCTGCTGTTTATGCAGCCAGCTCCTGGTGTGATGCTAAAGCAACTCATCAGGAGCTCTGCTGTTTATGCAGCCAGCTCCTGGTGTGATGCTAAAGCAACTCATCAGGAGCTCTGCTGTTTATGCAGCCAGCTCCTGGTGTGATGCTAAAGCAACTCATCAGGAGCTCTGCTGTTTATGCAGCCAGCTCCTGGTGTGATGCTAACACACTTTAATAAAACTACAATTTACAGAAAACACGATACTGAGCAAGATCTCTCTGACAGGCAGATATGTTACCAATGTTGAAATTAAAAGAAAATTAAATCATGAGGATATAATTGATTATATAAAACAACTTAAGATAAATGACGATACTATGTTGGCAAATATTTTATGATTTTTAAACTTTTCGATTCTTAATGTTTGCGGTGAATGGAATGAGGAATGTTCCTCTGTTTAGTTTAGTGTTATTGATATAACTATTTTTATATTATTTTTGAGTTAATAGTTTTAATGTTGGAAAAAAATAGAGAAAAACAAAAAGCAAAAGCTAATAAATAAATGAAAGAAAACATTAAATAGAAAAAATTTAAAGTGAAAACTTAAAATTTGTAGGGACTTATTAAAGGTAAAACATATGGTGCAATGGTTTTATTTATTTTAATAATTTACAAAGGAGGTGAGATTCTGTCTCCTTCCATATAAAAAAAATAACCAGTTAGTTAACAAGGAAAAGGCAGAGCCGAAAGGCTGGAATTTTCAAACCTATCACTTAAGCTCCCATTTACCGCTCATTCACAGTCGAGCCTCAGACCAGGAAACAACACCTAGAAGTACTCGCCACTGAAGATGCCCTCCGCAGCTGAGGGAGAAACGTCTGGTAGGAACAGCAGTGATGGATCACGGCCTCAAAACCCGGAATCACTTAACATTATGATTACCGGCCGTGAAAGCCTACATTCAACTAAATGAATAGACTCTCTCCATTCGGGATCCTACTACAATTCGTTCACTTTTACAATGTCATCGAAAAAGAACAAGACGCTAGATTAAAATCATATATTATATAATCTTCTTTGAAATCCAAAGTGTACTCGCTAAATCGCCAGCCAACACTTAAATCCTTAGTTCTGTTTTTAATCATACGAAATATGAATTACCAGTACAGTACCTATTTTCTTCTGTGATATTGAACATTATTTTCATAATGTGGGGTATAATCACCCGAGAAAGACACTAAACCCTACTGCAGCTTCTACTGAATTAACTGCATTAATATTAACCTTAAAGACAATACAACTGAGGCACAAGTGAATACCATCAAATTCAACTAAGTTTTAACTATTCAGAAGTGTAATTCGAGGGTTCCCATTGCCACAAAAGGGCGTATGACATCTTACGAGATACTTGATAAATATGAGATGAAAGAGGAGCTTGGAAACTCCTTATAGGTAAACCAGAGGGAAAGCGTCCAATAGGTAGGTCAATAATAGATGGGAGAACATTAACAATTATTTGAGGGAGTTATAGAGAGGTGATTGGAAAATGCTGACTAAAGACAGGGAAGTGAGGAGAGCTTATGTCCGCGCAGCCATGAACCTAATAGTCCGATAGTGCCAGTCAGTTTAGATAAATATGAGTAGAAATTAGTTAATGGATTGCAGTCAATAAAAACTCTCGGATTTGTAGATGATACTGTTTGAATAATAAAGAAAAACATCTCTGTAAGTTTATTAACTAAAATGACACTTGAACGTTTTGAAATAGTAGAATTTGAAATGAATTTAAACAAGTATGTTTCCTTCGCAATCGAATGTAGGGGAGTGATTAGAAATTAT
Source organism: Diploptera punctata (assembly GCA_030220185.1). Taxonomy (NCBI): domain Eukaryota; kingdom Metazoa; phylum Arthropoda; class Insecta; order Blattodea; family Blaberidae; genus Diploptera; species Diploptera punctata. The sequence continues at coordinate 502,049 of JASPKZ010009822.1, forward strand.
ATTAACATTTTAGACGGCCTACATAATTATAAAGATGATTTCTAAACATGAATCCATGGAATATTTGGGGCTCAACTTCCCTGATGTCATGATATTTAACCCCTATAAAATTCTCATGAAATTCAAAAATAAATATTGGGGGTATTATCTTCGTCACATCTGTCATAAATTCGTGTTTCCCAGTTGTCTATATGCTGTATTCTAATGTATAAGTACTTATTTCCATTGATTCGATTCATTCAGGGTGTCCGAAATGTCTGTAACCATTTCTGGGAAGGAGCAGTTTAATTCAAATCAAATGTTTGTAGTATTTGTAGTATCAAGTAGTATCAAAGAAGACACTGCAATTGGAAGAAATCACTGTAGTTCGACATGACTGCCCTCCATATCGAAGCAGAGTTACCATCTCTCCTCAGCGCTCATAAACACAGGCCGCAACATTGCTGGGGAAATTGTACGCACCGACGCCGAAATGCGTTCATGCAGGTGTTGCAAATCCCTAATCTTGACCTTGTAAACCTAACTCTTGATATAACCATGCAATGAATTCCAAGGGCGTTAGATCAGGCGAGCGTGCTGCCCAGATCCGTGGTGAGCCTCGTCCAATAGCGTTCTGGGAACGTCTGGCTGAGGTAATCACGCACAAATGTGTGCAAAGTGTGGTGGGGCGCCGTCTTTTTGAAACACCACCTAATCCAGAATGTTGTCGGCAAACAATTGGGGGCTCCAGGAATAGCTCAAGCATGTCCAGGTACGATGTTGAATTGACTGTTGCTTCAGCAAAAAAAAAAAATGGACCATAAGTGTGCTCTTGGGTGAGGCCCAACCATACGTTCACCTTTGAGTGTTACGTTCCAATTCCATGGCGAAGTTTGGTTGTTCATCAGCCCATATCCTGCTGTTGTGGTGATTGACGAGGCCACAGGTATGAAAGGTAGTCTCGTCACTGAATAGGACGTGTGCCATCAAATCTTCATTGTTTACTGCCTCAATTAAGTCGTGGCACATGTCAATGCGTGCCGCATAGTCTTCAGGTCCAAGATAATGGAGCACCTGGATGTGGTAAGCCTTTTTCATTCATTACGAAGTGCAAGATTTGCCACAGAGTGGATTTTGGGATGTCGTAATCCCGACTGAGAAGACGTACCGACGCTTTTGGACTCTGCTCGATCGCCTGTCGTGTTGTCTGCACAATTTCCTGTGATGTAATTGGCCGTCTGAAACGTTTCTCGTCACAAACATTCCCAGTTCTCTTGAACTTGTTCACCAAATCTCTTATGGTTGTTCGCGTTTGGGGCTTCTGTTCGGTGCCGTAGGTGAAAACGTTCTTGCACCTCAGCGAAGGGCAGTTCATTGAATCTCCAACTTACGACGTCTATTCGTTGTTGTATGGTCAACATATTTCAGATTACCTACAATAGAGAGTAAAAAATCAGTGTTTTGTCATAAATGGTAGGAACTTTTCGCATACCCTAAAATTGTTAAAATTGTTAACTATATCCGGGAATTTTCGCTAACAAATTGCTGATTTGCCAATTGATACTGCAAGCAGTTAGGAATATAACAAACTGATCTGTTGTTTATTTAATCGTACCATTATAAATCCCAAACATCATTATAGGGGAAATGAAGATCATAATTGGCATAATAGTTTCACAAAAAAGTGGAGCAATTTTTTGAATCGTTACAAAAATAAATAATAGTTTTAAAAAACTAAAACAACACGCTTTATTAGAAAACCGAACTAAAAAATGAAAAATGATTTTAATTTCCAACACGCTTGGGACAAAATTAAAGTCGCCAACAAAAAATCATATCCAACACATCTAGAATAAAACGAGTTATCTACAAAAAAATATTTTACCATCAAAAGCGTGGGGTGCTTTTTATGGTTTTTACATTTTCTTCTTAGATACTTTACTTTTACCAATATATGTTTATTATCAAATATATTAATTGATATAGAGCACCCCATGCTTTTCATGGTAAAATTATTTTTTTGTAGATAACTCCAGATGTGTTGGAGATGATCTTTTTGTTGTCCACTTTAATTTTATCCCAAGCGTGTTGGAAATTAAAATTATTTTTCATTTCTAATAAAGCGTTTTGTTTTAGTTTTTTAAAACTATTATTTATTTATTTATTTTTTTAGGTTTAATATTTTACAGAATAAGATAAAATGTAAATATCTTTAAATTCGATACTATTGTATAATGAGCTAAAAGTAATACTCTACTAAAAATCCTCCGGCCCGGATTTGAACCAGTGACCTATGGATTACTAAAATTATATACCACTACAGTCCACCGCTCTACCAACTGAGCTCTTACAACGATCGAGTAAGAAGTTGGTAAGTCCGCAATCTATTATACCGGTTTTTATTAATTTGATTTTCTGCTGATTCTGGTCAGGATTTTAGAAACATTTATGAAATTGTTGAATGCAGGCTTTCACGGCCGGTAATCATAATGTTGAGTGATTCCGGGTTATGTGGCCGTGGTCCATAGTTGGTGTTGATACCAGACGTTTCGCCCTCAACTGCGGAGGGCATCTTCAGTGGCGATGCTTCTAGGCGTGTTTCCTGGTCGGAAGATCTAAGTAGATCGCCACTGAAGATGCCCTCCGCTGTTGAGGGCGAAACGTCTGGTATCAACACCAACTATGGACAACGGCTACATAACCCGGAATCACTCAACATTATTTATGAAATTATTGTGTTGTCATTGGTCCTTTACAGGTATACAAGTCGATCCAATGATTTTAAGTGGGTGAAAATCCTGTTGAAAGATTCCGTTACATAATTACACAATCACTTTTTTTTCTGATGATTCTGGCCAGGATTTTGGGAAGCATTTATGAAATTATTGTATTGTCATTGGTTCTTTACAAGTATGCAAAGTTTCATGTCGATCCAATGATTTTAAGTGGGTAAAAATCATGTTGAAAGAATAATTACACTAGACATATTTTTTTTTATTTTCTGATAATTCTGGCCATGATTTTAGAAAATAATTATGACATTATTGTATTGTCATTGGTCCTTTACAAGTATACAAAGTTTCAAGTCGATCCAATGATTTTAAGTGGGTGAAAATCATGTTGAAAGAATAATTACACTAGACATATTTTTTTTTATTTTCTGATAATTCTGGCCATGATTTTAGAAAATAATTATGACATTATTGTATTGTCATTGGTCCTTTACAAGTATACAAAGTTTCAAGTAGATCCAATGATTTTAAGTGGGTGAAAATCGCGTTGAAAGATTCCGTTACATAGATAGATACAGGTCAAGCGTGTAATAAAACAATTATCTATGAGAAACAAAACTAATATTTTATAAAGTAGTGGCAGTCCCCTTACTATTGTATGGCAGTGAATTCTGGGTTTTAACTAAAAGAGAAGAGAAGATCATAGAAGCAGCTGAAATGAGATTTCTGAGAAGTGTGGCTGGTTGCAAACGTCTAGATAAGAGAAGAAGTGAAGATATTAGAAATGAGCTAAATATCTTTAAACTCTTAGATGGAATAAAATAATCTAGAAAAAATGGAAAGAACATGTTCAAAGAATGGAATATGATCGCATTCCCAAAATTATACTTAAATACAAACCAAAAGGACGCAGGAATGTTGGTAGACTGAAGAAGAGATTGTTCCAACTTTTAAATGAGAATCTATGAGACCGGAACAAGCCAGATGGGCTTAATCCGTGATTGTTGATGATGATGGTGATCTTAATCCATCGGTAAAATACAAGAATGAATTTAAATTGTGCCAGCTTCCTAAGGGTTTTGCCCCTCATTATTCAGATACATTTTCTGAGATAATTAATGTATATAACATATTACCCTACGTACTAAAGGGTCGAAGTTTTAAAAAAAGTGCATCGGTGCACTAAAAAAGTAGCTTTTGTACGCTAAAATGACTTACGCTGCCAAGTACACCAAATTAATACACGCAGAAATTGAATATCTAAAACAAAATCTACAAAAAGTCCGTGACAGCATATCTTTTACGGATAACTCACAATAGCCAGTTTTGTCTTTCATCTCATTTATGCCAAGAAGATAGGGATAAGTAGATTCCGGTCAGCGCCGGGTAATTAATCAGCACAGGATATCTAAAAATAATTACAATTTGGATCTATAATTATTTTTCTCTTTACGTATTCAACTAAACATAAAAACATTTAATTTATTTAGGCGTAGCAGCGCATGCCGAGTACCTATCAGCCAGTTAATAATAGTAACAATTATTTCCGTATGCGCCAGTAATTGTGCGAGTAACATTCTTGAACAGATACAAAACAGTGTATAATACCTCTATAGTTTTCACAAAGCATTATATCACAAGTCGGCCCGGGTAGACTAGTGGTTACGCTCCGTGTCTCTGCTCGCGAGGGTCGACGGTTCAAACCCGGCCGGGGTCGAAATTCTGCAGGAGGAACTTTAAGCCGTGGGTGCCGAGTCTGAAGTTTTCAGGCTCGTAAAAAAACCTCAAGCCTGACAAAAATTATTCCATGCAAAATTTACCGACCTTCTTCATCCTAGTTGCCTACTAGATGTCTCATTGGGTCGGTATATTGACCGCATAGGGTACAACGGGGCTATTTAAAAATGTCAACTTTGTTAACAATTTATAGGAAAAATATGTGCAATCCTTAGAACTGAAATGTATAGTAACATTGACCGACATATCGTCTTCCTCGCTGTATAAGTTGGGTGCAATAACTTTAAAATGATTCAAGTTATGAATTATTCGATTTACCCTCCACATGATAAGTATCTAAAAATCAGCGGGGCTATTTGAATAATGGATGGGGCTATTTGGATAACTGAAAAAATCACATTATTATATGCAATTTTCGTGAAATTGTTATTAGAAAATAAGATAAATATAAAAAAGAAAAGCAATACATAAGTAATAAAACAAAAATAAATATCAGAAACACATTCCACGTAAGTTACTTGCAGCGTCCACAATGAAAATGCTGCGACCTTTAGTACCCACGCAATATTCGTAATACTAACTTATGCCTCACTGTTTTGGCACTGTATCTAAGCCTTTCCATTCTCCCTCAGATTCTATGTGGCACCATTTTCCCTGGCATAATCCAAATTTCCACTCAGCATCTTCATATTAAGTCAGTCAGAGGTACAGGACCATCTAGACTGAAATCGGAATCTAGGTCGATGTCCATCTTCTTTCGTTTTGTTGTCCTTTAGGAAACAATGAGCCTCTTATTTACATTCCCATCATCTGCCTGGCTTACTTTTCTCTTCTCCTTTTCCAACAGAAGAGATGCAGTGGCCATCCACGCTTCAGTGAAAATTCCAGTGAAATGAGCGTTTGCCAGTTTTTAATGAGGTGTTCTTTTTTGCCATTTGGTTGCCCTCGCAAAATATCCCGTCTTGTGGGTTTTGAACACACATCTGTCTAATGGTTGTAAAGCATGAGTATTGTGTGCTGGTAAACTAAACAATTCAATATTATTTTCCAGACAGATTTCCAAAGCAGCTAGTGAGGAATATGTGAGATGGCCATACAAAATCAGAAGAACTTTCCCTGGTACACGATTTTCTTGAAAAAGGCGAAGCCATTTCAAGAATATCTCTTCGTTAATCTACCCACCCTCAATCATGCAAGTAATAGACCTAGGCGGCAAATTAACAGAGAATTCTGGTTTATGCAGCGTTGCAGCAGACAATAACTGTCACATTCTCGCCCATCTCACCACTAGTCAACGCCAGAACTTCTTTTGTGTCCTATTCTGCCATAATTTTCGGAGGTCTGTTGTTGAGTGGCAGTCCTGTTTCATCTACATTGTAGATATGAGTTGGATTATCATGCAAACGTAAGTGAATAGCTCGTCCAAGAGACTAAAATGTTGTTGAACTGTCTCTCTATTTAGTGCTGCAGCTCTTGCTTTTGACAATCTTACCGTTTTTTTAAGGAAATGCTATTTTGTTTGCATAATGCATAACAGCAGCCTTTCCCTGCTATGTCCTTCCAGAGATGTTCTACTTCATGCTTATCGGCAAGATTGACTGCCGCGATTCGAACATATTTCGGCGTGAGTCCGAAATCACGTTTCCCTAATAGTTTTATCCGATCAGCTAGATTTGTTTTATGATCTGCAGTAAATATTGTTGGGTGGCCGCTGGAGTTCTCACTTTTATATTTAGTTGGGATATTTTGTGCTTTTTCAGCTGATACCGGCGATAAAGAGTCGTGAAGGGCATCCCATATTTTTACTGTCTTTCAGTAGTAATATTCCTCTGATAGCTGCATCGACAACCTTCTTCGTGGACTCCTCATCCCACACCATTCGTCCTCCTTTTCTTTTATAATTTCTCATCATCTGAAGCAAATGAAATTTACCGTGATACCAGTGACTCGTTTCTAAACTATTCACATTCAGTTCACTCTAACATTGTAGTTTACACTTCAATTATATTTAAAATAAAACATATAGTAATTGCATTATATACTCTAAACTTAGGCCTATAAAGGGGTAATGTGCAGTATGATCCAACTGCGTAATATCGGATTATTTAATTAATGTATGAGCAGTACTTTTTTATAGTCTTTCTTAAAAGATTATTCGAAATTTTCAAAAAAGAAAATAATAAAATTATGCCTAGGTCCTAAATCTGGTACAACCATTGCAGCTATTCAACTGTATATACAATAAAAGTGAAAAATGTATTTAGAAGAAAGAGAAAAGCGAATACAAAAACACAATTTTGACTATTCAAGAAGCCCCGCTCTCAGGTATTCAAATAACCCGCTTGTGTAATGTTCACTTCATGACCACATAGTTTCCAAATAAGAGGATAGATTGCAAAACGAGTTGGAGGGTTATTATAGGAAAGATCAACAATCACATCTGTATGACTTTCACTTTCCATGTTTTTCAATCACCAAGCGCATTTTACATACTCAACAATCAGGACACCAGAGCCACTTACCTTTGGTACTTCAAATCAATCTAGACTAAACTTCTGTAGACAAAAATCGAAATAAACTACTTCACTGAATAGAAACGACTTTCACTAACAACATCCATTGATAAAATATCGCCTTATTCTTGGTTACTTCGCTGCACATGCGTAAAAGCTTAATATTATTCAAATAGCCCCACTATTTAAATAACCCCGCTACCCTACCTTTCATGACATCTCTAAGGATATAAACGTAACTAAATTAACTTGGTCTAGTAACTCCTAACAGAGGAGACGCTAAGGTACAACATTAGGCTGTTACGCCATTTAGAAAAAATATAAATATTAATTTTGAACTACCATTTTTAAGAATATTTCTCTGCATTTGGCTATATCAAGTTCTGCACTGTTTTTTTTTGTTTTATTTGCTGACCATTTCCTGAATGTCCTCAACTGTAAGGCCGAGTTCCAAATTACCAATTCTATTAATACTTAATGGTTTATGCTGGTCGATATTCACTTCTGTCTCAGTATCAGTATTAGTATTTTATTCAAATTTTATTTCCATATCTTTAAGATTTGTGTTTATTCGTTAAAAACGTATCCTTAGATAATCTACAAATAATTTTCCTGGGTTTAAAAGAAAAGAGAGTTATTAAAATTATTTATAAAGTGGCTCAAGTAGGATCTACATGTATTTTTTAAGGAGATTCCAAAAGAACTATTGTTGATGATGTCAGAAGGAGATAGAAACTTTGTTTTCTACTTGAGATCTTGTTAATTCGGTGGAATGCTTGGAGACAGCAGTCACCACAGCATTTTAAAATAGGTACAGGAAAGGGCTTGGTTACATTACAGATCCCAGCCTTTATATTGGAAACATATCGAGGTCAAGCTGAGAATATTTTATGCTGTGGACACGTAAAACTATTCCTTCCTATTTTATAGACGCTATAACATCTAAAGTTATATCGCGTTTATGTTTTATTTATTAATGACTAGATGTGTCATAGAGTCGGTATGCTGACGACATGCCATTTATGACATACATAGGCAAAAAATATAACTAAATGAACTTGGTCTCGTAATTCCTAACAAAGGAGAAGCTATGGCTCTACGTTGGACTACGCCATTATAGATAGATTGATTGTTAATATCACTTTTAATTTGATTCAAAATATTAATTCAATTTTCAGGAATTTTCCATGCTTTCAACGGACATGAAGTCAGTCATGTGGATCTACGTAACCCAAGCAAGACGAATTTCTCATCCTATTTTCATGGTTTACGGAATATATCTTTTTGTTAATTAAATCCTGACTGAGCTTTATTCAAATTGCAAGTTTTTAATGTCTGAGGGATTTGTGTTAGACTTATACTAAACTTGTGGAATTAAATAAAATATAGCTACTATTGTTGAGATAACCGTGGGGATCAATTGAATAATATAAATCAAAATAATTATTAATTTTGGTAAAAATTCTCCTGAATGATATATTGGATGGTGCCGCCTTGTACAAGTAGTAGAAGAGGTAATCTTCATGAATATGATCACCTTCCCTCTTAGCTGCAGCGAATCAAACACGTTTTGTTTCAAATTTGCTGCATTTCCAGGACCACGACGAGGACGTGAGGGATAGGATATTCCTGTTGTCCCTTCATATATTTTAATGCAATCCTTCTAGGGAAAGGATTTTATGCACTAAAAGTTATGATTGCAACACAGATTTGAATGAAATGTTTATGTAAATGGAACATATTTTGTTTGCTGATATAAAAGTGACATATGCAATATGTAGATCCTGCAGAAAACATCCACCAATATTTTTTTAAAGTTACATTTATAAAGGTATAAGAAAGTTATTTTCAATTCATTACTTATCATGTTACAACCTTAACTTTCAGTGCATCAGAATCCACTCCCTAGATTACGTTAGGTTTTTAATTTATAGCATTCTGAACATAATGAAGGAACTACAGGTATTTGGTCCCGTTAATGTTTTTACGTAAAATATATTGTTTTACATAAAAACATTTCCCCAAGAGCAAGTAACACTCATTTTATAATTGGGAACGAACTTTAGATAAAATTGTTATTCTCCAAACCGAAAAGGGGGACAAAAAGCATTCAAATCCTGTCACTTGCTGCTTGGTCCTATTTCGTAATAATTACAATAAAATTAATAATAGCGTATAACAAAAAATCTTACAATAACTTAACTTACAATGATACACTTAAATAATACAGTACTTAATTTAGAAAAACTTACTTAACTTAGAACAACTTACTTAACTTAGAACAACTTGCACAACAGAACAACTAACCTACTTAACTTAGAACTAACCAACATAACATAGAACTAACTTACTTAACTTAACATAACTAACTTACTTAAATTAGGACAACTAACTTACTTAAATTAGGACAACTAACTTACTTAACTTAGAACAGCTTACTTAATTTAGAGCAACTAACTTACTTAACTGAGAACAACTAACCTACTTAACTTAGAATAACTAAACTACTTCACTTAGTACAAAAAACAACTTAACTTAGAACAACTAAACCACTTACTTATAACAACTAAATTTCTTAACTTAGAACAAATAACTTACTTAACTTAAAACAAATAAATTACTTAACTTAGAGCAACTAACTTGCTTAACTTAGGACTACTTACTTAACTTAGTACTACTTACTTAACTTAGTACTACTTACTTAACTTAGTACTACTTACTTAACTCAGAACAGCTTTCTTACATTCCAACAACTAAATTACTTAACTTAGAACTACTAAACTACTTAACTTAGAACTACTAAACTACTTAACTTAGGACAACTAAACTACTTAAGTTAGAACAACTAACATCCTTAAAATAAAATAACTTAACTACTTAATTTAGAACAACTAACTCACTTATCTTATGGCCAGATGTTAATTTACTCCAATCTAAAAACATATACTTATTAAATATAAAAATGAAATACCAGATTTCACAATATTAAAAATAAAGATATCAAATTTAGAGTACTTAAAATAAAATTAAACTAACGTTGAACTATACCCTGATAACCTCAAGGGATCCCGATATTTATATTCCCTCGGGAATCGGGGTGGTGTTTATACTTACCTCTTCCAGACGTATGACCAGATGTTCATTTATTCCAGTCTAAAACCTATACACATTTCACATTACTGAAAATAAAAATTTCAAATAAAGAGTACTTAAAATAAGAAATAAAACTAACGTTGCACTATGCCCTGGCAACCTCAAGGGATCCCGATATTTATATTTCCTCGGGAATTGGGATAGTGGTATCCTCTTCCGGTAGTAGTCTATCCAGATGTTCATTTATTCCAATCAAAAATGTACACACATGTCACAATACTCGATATAAAGATTTCAAATTTAGATTACTTAAAATAAGAAATAAAACTAACGTTGCACTATGCCCTGGCAACCTTAAGGGATCCCGATATTTATATTCCCTCGGGAATCGGGGTGGTGTTTATACTTACCTCTTCCAGAAGTAATCTATATTGCCATGATGTTCGTTTATTTCAACCTAAAACTTATACACATTTCTAAATACTCGAAAGAAAGATTTCAAATTTAGGGTACGTAAAATAAAAAATAAAACTAACGTTGCACTTTGCCCTGGCAACCTTAAGGGATCCCGATATTTATGTGTTCTAGATAACCGTGGTGCTGTTCTCCTCTTCCAGAAGTAGGCTATACGGCCTGATGTTCATTTACTCCAATGTAAAACCTGTACACATTTAACAAACACTAAAAATAAAATAAAAATATTTCAAGTATAGAGTACTTAAAATAAGAAATAAAACTAACCTTGCGCTCTTCCCCGCCAACGTTAATGAATCCCGATATTTATAATCTCTCGGGAATCGGAGTGGTGATTTCCTTTTCTAAAAGTAGTCTATGTATCCAGATGTTCATTTATTCTAATCCAAAATCTATAGAGATTTCACAACACTGAAAATAATGATTTCAATTTTAGAATACTTATACTATGACAAAAAAACTAACGTTGCGCTAAGCCCCGGCAACCTTAAGGAATCCCGATATTTATACCCCCTCGATAATCTGGACGGTGTTTTTCTCTTTCAGATGTAGTCTATAATGTCAGATGTTCATTTATTACAATCTAAAACCGATAGAGATTTCACAATACTGAAAATAAAGATTTCAAATTAAAATACTTGAATTTAAAAAATGAAACTGACGTTGCTCTCTGCCCTGGCAAACTTAAGGGATCCGTATATTTATAATCACTCGGGAATCGGGGTGGTAATCATCTCTTCCACATGTAGTCTATATTACCAGATGTTAATGTATTCCAATCTAAAATCTATAGAGATTTCACAATACTGAAAATAAAAATTTCATATTTAGAGTACTTAAAATAAGAAATGAAACTACCGTTGCACTATGCCGCGGCAACCTTAAGGGATCCCGATATTTATATTCCCTCGGGAATCGTGGTGGTGATTTCCTCTTCCAGAAGTGGTCTACATGGCCAGATGTTCATTAATTCCAATCTAAAACTTGTACACATTTCGCAATATACAATGTAAAGATTTCAAATTTACAGTACTTAATACAAGAAATAAGTCTAACATTGTACTATGCCACGGCAACCTTAAGGGATCCCGATATTTATAATACCTCCGGAATCGAGGTGGTGATTTCATCTTCCAGCAGTAGTCTGTACCGCCAGATGTTCATTTATTCCAACCAAAAACAAAACCGCATTTCTCAACACTGAAAAAAAAAAATTACAGTAATTCAACTAAGAAATAAAACTAACGTTGCAATATGCCCCAGCAACCTTAAGGGATCCCGATATTTATATTCCCTCGGAAATCGGGGTGGTGAATTCCTCTTCCAGAAGAAGTGTATGTGGTCAGATGTTCCTTTATTCTAATCTAAAACCTACAGAGATTTCACAACACTGAAAATAAAGATATTAAATTTAGAATACTTACAATAAGAATTAAAACTAAGGTTGCATTATCCCCTGGCAATCTTAAGGGATCCCGCTATTTATATTTCCTCGGGAATTGGGGTGTTGTTTTTCCTCTTCCAGAATTAGTCTATACGACCTGATGTCATTTATTCTAAAATGAAACTTTTAGAGATTTCACAATACTGAAAATAAAGATTTTAATTTTAGGATACTTACAATAAAAAAATAAAACTAAGGTTGCACTATGCTTTTACAACCTTAATGAATCCCGATATTAATATTCCCTCAGGATTCGGGGTAGTTTTTTCCTCTTTCAGAAGTAGTCTATATGGCCAGATGACATTTATTCCAATCCAAACCCTATAGAGATTTCACAAGACTCGAAACAAAGATTTGGAATTTGGAGTATTTAAAATAAGAAATAAAACTAAAGTTGCACTATGCCCTGGTAACCTTAAGGAATCCCGATATTTATATTTCCTCGAGAATCAGAATAAAGATTTCGAATTTAGAGTACCTAAAATAAGAAATAAATCTAATGTTACACCATGCCTCGGCAATCTTAAAGGATCCCCATATTTATATTCCCTTGGGAATCGGAGTGGTGATTTCCTCTTCCAGATGTAGTGTAGAGTGCCTCATGTTCACTTATTCCAATCTAAAACCTATAGAGATTTCACAATACTGAAAATAAAGATTTAAAATTTAGAGTACTTAAAATAAATAAAACTAACGTTGCGCAACACCCCGGCAACCTTAAGGGATCCCGATATTTATATTCCCTCGGTACCCGGGGTGGTGTTCTCCTGTTCCAGAAGTAGTCTACACGGCCTGATGTTCGTTTACTCCAATCTAAAACCTATGCACATTTCAAAACACTGAAAAAAGAAATCAAATTTAAAGTACTTAAAATAAGAAATAAACTAACATTGCGCTATTCCCCGGCAACCTCAAGGGATCCCGATATTTACAATCCCTCGAGAATCGGGGTGGTGATTTCATCTTGGAGCATGAGTCTATATTGCAAGATGTTCATTTTTTCCAACCAAAAACTTATACATATTTCACAACATTGAAAAAAATAATTTCAAATTTACAGCACTTAAAATAAGAAATAAAACTAGCGTTGCGCTATTCCCGGCAACGTTAAGGGATACCGATATTTATAATCTCTCGGAAATCTTCAAAAATAGTCTATATATCCAGATGATTATTTATTCCAATCTAATATCTATAGAGATTTCACAATACAGGAAATAAAGATTTCAAATTTAGAAAACTAAAATAAATAAAAATAAAACTAAAACGTAAGGGATCGCGATATTTACAATCGCTGGGGAATCCGAAGGTGATATCCTCTTCCAAAAAAATTATATTTTGCCAGATGTTCACTTATTTCAATCTAAGACCTATAGAGATTTCACATTACTGAAAATAAAGATTTCAGATTTAGAGTACTTAATATAAGAAATAAAACTAACGTTGCACTATGCCCTGGCAACCTTAAGGGATCCCGATATTTATATTCTCTCAGGAATCGGAGTGGTGGTTTCTTCTTCCAGAAGTAGCCCATATGGAAAGTTGTTCATTTATTAGAATCTAAAACCTATAGAGTTTTCACGGTATTGAAATTAAAGATTTCAAATTTACAGTTCTTAAAACAAGAAATAAATCCAACGTTGCACTATGCATGGCAACCTTAAGGGATTCCGATATTTATATTCCCCCAGGTTGGTGTTCTCCTCCTCCACAGGTAGTGTATTTGGCCAGATGTTCATTTATTCCTATCAGAAACCTTTACACGTTTCAGAACACTGAAAATAAAGATTTCAAATTAAAATACTTCAAATAAAACTAACGTTGCACTATGCCCCGGCAACCTTAAGGGATCCCGATATTTATATTCCCTCGGGAATCGGGGTGGTGATTTCCTCTTCCACAAGTAGTCCATATTTCCAGATGTTAATTTATTCCAATCTATAACCTATACACATTTCACTATGATCAATATAAATATTGAAAATTGACAGTGCTCAATATAAGATTTCAAATTTACGGTACTTAAAACGAAAAATAAAACTGACGTTGCACTATGTCTCGTCAACCATAAGAGATCCCGATATTTATATTCCCTCGGGAACCAGGGTGGTTATTTCATCTTCAAGAGTTAGTCTATACTGCCAGATGTTCATATATTCCAATCTAAAACCTATACACATTTCACAATGCTCAGAATAAAGATTGCAAATATAGAATACTTAAAATAAGAAATAACCCTAACGTTGCACTATGCCCTGGAACGTTAAGGGATCGCGATATTTAGATTCCATCGGGAATCGGGGTGGTGATTTTCTCTTCCAGAAGTAGTCTATATTGCCAGATGTTCATTTATTGTAATCTAAAACCTATACACATTTATCAAAACTCAAAATTAGGATTTCAAGTTTAGAGTACTTAGAAAAAGGAATAAACTTTACCTTGCACTATGCCCCGGGAACTTAAGGAATCCCGATATTTATATTCCCTCGGGAACTGGGGTGGTATTTTCCTCATCAGAAGTAGTCTATATGGGCAGATGTTTATTTATCCCAATTCAAAACCTATAGAGATTTAACAATACTGAAAATGAAGATTACTAATTTAGAATACTTAAAATAAGAAAATGAACTAACGTTGCACTATGCCCTATCAACCTTCAGCGATCCCGATATTTATATTCCCACGGGAATCGTAGTGGTGTTTGTCTCTTCCAGAAGTATTTCTATATGGCCAGATGTTCATTTATTCCACCCTAAAACCTGTAGAGGTTTCATAGTGCTGAAAAGAAAGTTTTCAAATTAAGAGTACTTGAAATATGAAATAAGGCTAACGTTACACTATGCCACGGCAACCTTAAGGGATCCCGATATTTCTATTATCTCGGGTACCGGGGTGGTGTTTTCCTCTTCCAGATGTAGTCTGTGTGGCCAGATGTTCATTTATTCGAATCCAAACCTATAGGGATTTCACAATACTGAAAACAAAGAGAGAAATTTGGAGAATTTAGAATAAGAAATAAAACTGACGTTGCACTATGCCCCGGCAACCTTAATGGATCCCGATATTTATAATCTCTCGGGAATCGGGGTGGTGATTTCCTCTTCCAGAAGTAGTCTATATTGCCAGATGTTCATTTATTCCAATCTATAACCCATACACATTTCACAATATTGAAAATAAAGGTTTCAAATTCAGAGTTTCTAATATAAGAAATTGAACTAGCGTTGCACTATGCCCCGGCAACCTTAAGGGATCCCGATATTTATAATCCCTCGGGAATCGGGCTGGTATTTTCCTCTTCCAGATGTAGTCTATATGGCCAGATGTTCATTTATTCCAAACGAGACTCTATAGAGATTTGACAATACTTAAAACAAAGATTTTTAAAATTAGAATATTTAAAAGAAGAAATAAAACTAACTTTGCACTATGCCCCGGTAACCTTAAAGGATCCCGATATTTATAATCCCTCGGGAATCGGGGTGGTGATTTCCCTTTGCAGAAGTATTCTTTATTGCGAGATGTTCATTTATTCCAATCTAAAACCCATACACATTTCACAATACTGAAAATGAAGGTTTCAAAATCAGAGATTTTTAAATAAGAAATACAACTAGCGTTGCACTATGCCCCGGAAACCCTAAGGGATCGCGATATGTATGTCCCTTTGGGAATCGTTGTGGCCGAGATATACCCCCATGTATAGGTCCGGTTATTCGCTCAAGCGAGTTTAGTTTGTCCGCTGCGTGGCTCTTGTAATCTGGTTGTCTCGATGTTTGTCTCCTTTGGAATGGGTATAGATGTAAGCATATTTCTGCATAACAAACTTGCACATAAATACCCCAGTTTTCACAAAAATTATCCCATAAAATAGTTAAAATAATATATAATCGTATTTCGAATTCTTCAGAATATACAATTGGTCTGGGTTATGAATCAACCGGCTATGAGCCACTATGAAATTTCTAGTGAAGTACGTTTAATTTTGAGTCAATCTTCACTATTTATTGTAGCACCAAACTAGCAATATTGAATATTACGAATTATTTCCATTGTATGTTGTCAGTTACAATATAAGAGCAGGAACATTTGGGTTTTAGCTGCTTGTTGCAAAATTTAGAAATGCATTTTAAAAAATATCTGGTTTCATAGCCTCTTTTTCAAAACATAGAATCACTGATAGGACTGATAGCATTTACATTTTTTCTTTAACAATAAGGCTATATTTAAAGATTTGGCGCTAAAATTGTGCGTACACTTACTTCATGAGGGAGTGCAACAGATGGCATAAAAATTTCAATTATATAATGCTTAGCCGGTTGATGCATAACATCATCCAATTTTTGAAGGCCTATTAAAAAGAGGCAACAAGCGTTGAGTGAAACTCTTAGTTTCAATGAATATTACTAAAGTAACGTATATAATATTCCTTACACAAATGCCGGGTCCTTCCAGGTTATAAACTCTTTTGTTTGAATCGTATTATAGATATATTCCCTCTCCATTGTCTCTATATTGTAGTTTGAACTACTTTCATGTTAAAGTATTTTTTATCTCACCACCTTCATAATTCCGTGATGTTTTTCATCGTCAATCATTTGTTTCTGGAATAGTAAAACCAACATCTGTTCAGCAAGTTAAAATTGGCAGATAATGCACAGTTCACAGTTTTCATAAATTTTATATTTTTTGTTCGTTAAATGGATAGCATGACCTGACAGCTGCAGAAATAATGTCTGAAGCAGAACCATTTTATTGTTTCCATAACAGCAATAAGACAATTGGAAATCAACGGTATGGTTGTAAACCATTATTATATAGACTGACATCATTGTATCTAGTAACAATGTATCTACTGAAGTCGGAATATTCATCTTGACATTACTGTATTCTGATTTATTTCTCAACAAGCTTTAAAGTTTTTACATTCAATGCCCCATGTTCCGGTATTCTCTCCTGGCATTGCACAGTGATCCAGAATTCGAAAAAAAAAATCGGCAAAATTCTTGAATTCCCTATTTGGGTCCCACATCTATCCATATATGTAAGATTAACAATTTGAAGAGTATAAGAATAGTTTGGTCTGCATAATTGATCCGAGGGTCTTTAATTAGCTGTTATACACAACATATTAGTTAATGACTGATTTAACAAACACAACTTACTTGCGAGAGACTTTGAGTATCAGATTAATATACATACATACCAATGCATTTAGAAAATAATAATAATAATAATAAAAATAAAAATATAATAATAATAATAATAATAATAATAATAATAATAATAATAATAATAATAATAATAATAATAATAATAATAATAATAATAATGGAAGAATCTTTATCGCCATCCACATTTTAATAAGATAATTTGATTCAATAGTTTCATTTAATAAGCAGATATACAGTTCGCCCTTTCACTCAATTCAAGGCGTCAAGTTTTCGTCGAGATGTGATTATCATTCCATTTAGAAACGATACGATACGGAGTTATGAACACCTGTAAATCGTAAAGAAAGTATTCCTCGGCATTACATAATCTATGCGTACTTCAGCATTTTAGTCAAGTTGTCTCTCTCATATGGCAGGCGGTCATCAAATATACAATTTTCTAATTGGATGCATTGGTACTTGGCGCGAGACTCTGAAAGTCTCGGATCTACCAACTTAATATTTATTCTATGCACCTTTCCAGAAAGTTCCCCTCCAATAAGCTTATACACGCAGTAAATTTCTTTGTGTCTTCAGAATCGAGAAAAATATTGATTGAGCAACATGACCCATCTCCGTGTATTCACGTTAAAATAAAATTAGCAATGTTTTCAGTGCAAAGTGACTTAATAATCTGAAGAACTTATGGGAAACTTAAAATAATATTGTGAAGTGCGATTTACATTTGTTTTTAAAGTAATAAATATTTGTTATTTATATTATTCGCCTATGGAAATTCAATTTTATATGAATTATTATATGGTCCTCCGCTCTCCTGCCATTCAAATGGATCTTTGAACTGGAATCTGGCATTTCCAAATAATAATATAAGAACTGAATCATGTAGCCTAATTCAACAATACACCAGGTTGTATGATCCAACTAACTCTCTAACTCCACCTCTGCAAAAGTTTCACCAAAAACCCTTTTCATTAACAACGTTCTTTACTTTCAACGATATGATTAAATTATGGATAAATATTAGCATGCATTTTTTTGATTGTGTTCTTGTTAACTTATATTGTCTCTGGCTTAAATTAGCTTCAATAATTAACGAAATGGTTTCATTTTTTTTTCATTGTAAGGTTTTATTTGGAGTTGTGATTTTGTTGATTTCCAAACACGAATGATTTGTTCTGTTCTTGTTGGAGTTGTTAAGACATCTAGGCCTTCCCCCACCCCTTGGGATACCTCGGTCGTCGTGACCATACTCCCAAGTCCTAGAGTTCTTGTCCTACCTGTCCTATGTTCACGTCCACGTTCAAGTTCACGGTCCTTAAACCAACACCCCAGGGAGAGGGTGTTGGAGTTAGCAGTTCTGGGAATTGCTGAGCTACATAGTACATCAGGTCGCTCATTCCTGATGACCCCACAGTTGGTCCACGGGCTCCATGAGCCTAGCCGGGAGGACTGCTGTCACAGATCCACCGACCATTCCCCTGTTCTGCCTCCAGGACGTGCCCTGCAGCCGTTGTGAAACCGGCTAGGGCTACAACCCAACAGTGTGAGACTTTTAGTACATCCAGGTGCTCATCTCCTGGAGACCCCACAATTTGTCGACGGGCCCGTAGGCCGAGCCAGGTACCAGTTCAGTTGCTCCCCTCTGTACTGGTCCGAGCCGAGCCCTGGTGTGCTCCCAGGGACTCCTTCTGCAGCTGTTGTGGGCCAGCACGGAGCTCGCAAGCTCCAACAGATAAGCAAATAGTACGACAAGGCGCTCAACTCTTGCCTACCCCACTAATTGTTCACGAGTCCCTTGGACTTGACCGGGAGGACTCTCTACCAGATCCACCGACCTTTCCCCCAGTGCACCAGCTGGGGACGTGTTTGGTTGCTGAAGTGGGTCCAGCCTGGGCATTAGTACGTCAGGTCGCTCAACTCCTGACGACCTCACAGATTGTCCATGGGTCACTCGGTCCCAGAGTCGGCGCTAAGTCCCCAACCCAAAGACCGCGCTTCCTCCTTTCCCGAGCTTATTGACCTGGTGGTAATTCCCAGCATTACGCCCGGTATTGTCCCAACCAACCCCCGTTCGCAAGACTAGGCCTAGTCGTGAAGCTGCTGTGAGGCAGCGCACGTGAGCAATGTAGGCATCCAGGGTGCTCATCTCCCATCGTGCCCCCACAGATGGTCTCGGGTTCCATCGAACCAAGAGAAAGGGGCTTCTGATCCCCAGTCTCCCACCGCTCCACCAACAGCGGCCCATGCTCCCGCTTGTGGGCCGGGACGCAAAGGTTTGACAGCAGGGCCCTCATTTTCCCTGCTGACCCCACTCATGGTCCGCGAGTCCATCGGACTTGGAAGGGAGGACTGACTAGTAGATCCACCGACCTTTTCCCCACTACGCCACCGAGGGGACGCGTTTTGCTGCTGAAGTGGGCACAGCACGAGCTATGTAGTACGTCAGGTCGCTCGAGTCCTCACGACCCCACAAATGGCCCGCAGGTCCGGACTGGACCTAGCCGGGAGGAATGCAAGCAAACCACCGACCGTTCCCCTATCCGCCACCCGGGGACGCGCCCTGTTGCTGTTGTGAGCACAGCTGGGGCCCGACGGACCCCCAGGGGGGAGTTGTTAAGACAGCTTTTTTACTAGTTTCGATGTTCTTTCATGTCCTTTAAATGTACTTTAGTTACAAAATCGAGTTCTTTAGACGACTTTTCACGCCAACTTTTAATTTTATCGCTACTACCTTCAAAATCGACACTAGGGTATCCTCTTTACTTTTCAGAGCGCATAGAAATAGATGAGCTAGGAACTAAAAACAATTCATCCTTTTCACTTTTGTCAAATATTTTGCTGCTGAACCGCGACGTCTCTACACGAATCTTCTTCACACAATCTTCATAATCACTGTCAATATTTATAGAATTTAACACAAATGTTTGATTTTATTATTCCGACCTTCATCCGATTTTTCATGGATAACCTCATACAGTTCTCTTCTATGACAAATTACACAATTGGATAATATGTGTCAAAGTTTAGATATTAGCAAGCTCAAAAAAATTCACAGACACTGCACTATCAGCTATCTGTGATTGTAGAGACAGGAGAATTCCCGTCCTGATTGCAAGCTCCCGTACGGGCTGCAAGGCCACACGTTATCTGCACAACGTGAGTTCATTAATGTGCTGGTAAAGTAAAGCCTTGGCAAAATTTTTCACCCATGCCTGTTTACTAACACTTTAAAATATACTTGAGTACAGAAATCGTCGTGGGAAATGTCGGCGAACGCATTATACTTCAAGATAACTTTTGTTTTTTTCATGTCCGAAATAAAAGTTATTAATTTTACTGTAATGCAGATGTGGGCTCTTTTTCTGCGTATTAGTAAAAAGGTATAAGTATATTTAAGACAATTATAGTGACAGACGTTAAAATAATTACCATAAAAAGTGTTAATATATGTCCAAAATGTGGCATAAAAATTCCGTTTTTATGATACATAATTTCGCGACCCGAAAATTAGGCCTAATAATTGGTATATATATTAATTCCTTTAAAAGATTAACACCCCATCAACTTGTGTAGAGGACTTTTTAGGTTTTTCCCCTCTAATGAAAAGTAAAAATTTAGATTCTTGTCGTTTTTTTTTTACATTCTGGATCGCTGTGCATTGGCGTAAATGTAAGCATTAAACAACAACTAAAGCAAGATCATGGAAGACAGGATTAGTCATAAATGAATATAAAACAAAATATATGAGAGTATCAACAGTAGAACTAAATCCAGTTTCATATTTAGTCCTAGACTGTTAGAAATTTGAGAAAGTTGATAGTATAAAATACTTAGGTTTAGAATTGACAACATGAGAAACAACTGGTATGAACATGTCAAGAGAATGCCTACAGATAGAATCCCTCAGCTGTTACTAAAGTACAAACCAATAGGACATAGAAATGTTGGACGCCCATTTACTAGATGGGAGGATTCATTAAATCCCACTTGATGTGAAAACAGGTCAAAAGGCCTAATTTCATGAAGCAGAAGAAGAAGAAGAAGACTTAGGTTCTCTAATTATCTCTAAAATATGAATTGAGTGAAGAGGTTCAAGCAAGGATTACAATGGGAAATACATCCTTCTGTGTAATAAAACATATATTAAGTCAAGGACATTAAGTAGGGTAGCAAAATTCAAAACAATACTGAAACCAAAAGTTACGTTTGGAAGCGTAACATGGACTGTTATAACCTAAAGGGACAGGTTAAACAGGTAGCGTAAAAAGGTCCAATCCAATAATTAATGAGATGAAATAATATTCCATGAATCTTTATTTCATCGGGTCGAGCGGAAGGCAAATTGACTTCGGAAATATATTTAGCTACTAGACAACGGCGAGTTGCCGACTTGTTCCGTTACCTTTCCTGGAATGCGTTGACTCAGGTTGTACGAAATAACATAAAGTTACACATAGCAATTACTACAGCTTTATTCAAGCATCTATAACAGCATAAATTATAAAACCTTTAAATCATAAATAAAGACTTAAACTAAATAAGCAGATAAAGACTTGATATATGATTGGCTATGAAGACCACACTGTTTTATGGCGCTGAATTTGAATATGTTAAAATACTTGTATTTTTATCGCATGAGAGAGCTCAGATCAAATAACTTTAATAACTCTGATTTATTCTGAAGTTACTATTTATTATCAATTATAGAGAGTAAGTCCACCGCTGTGGTCTCGAGGTAGCGTGCTGCCTTGTCACGCAGCGGGCTCGGGTTCGATCAACGGTCGGGGCAGTTTTTCTGGGTGAGGTTTTATCGGGGTTTTTCCTCACCTGTAAGACAAATGTCAGGAAAACTTTAAGGCCCAAACGGTCCTCGAAATAATATGGCCTTATCATTATCATCATCATCATCCTTCACCGGTGTGGAAAGCAACGGGAAGCTACCACACCTACATTCCCCTAGTAAAGCTGCAAGCATAGCATGAAAATGCTATGATTGCAGTGAAGGAACTGCCTTCGGGCAGAATTACCATGGATGGATTATTTTTAGATACCCCGTGCTGATTACCCGGCATTGCCCGGCAATCTACATACCCCGATGTATTTGGCATTAATGAGCTGAAAGACGAAATTCTTTATTTCGAGTTATCCGTGCTGCTGCTCTACTTGCCCAGGAATCTACTTATCCCGATCTTCTTGGTATCAATGAAAGACAAAAATAGTTATTGTGAGTTATCCCTAAAAGATAAACATATGTTGTCGCGAGCTTTTTTGCAGAGTATTTTGAGATATTCAATTCTGTGTACATTAATTTGGTGTATTTCTTATGGTTTAGGCAGCGTAAGCCTTTTAAGCGTACAAACAATTTTTTCACGTTTTCACTACAAAGAGTGTTTTTCAGGGCGTAGGAGTTGAGTATCACAACTCTCTTATAGCCTATAACCTTCCCGGGAAATTTCTGAATATTTTACAAAAAGCCCTATCACAATCGGATGAACGGTACGGCAGTGCATGCTTGCCCGGGAATCTACTTATCCCGATCTCCTTGGCATCAATGAAAGACAAAAATGACTATTGTGTGTTACCTGTAAAAGATAAACATATGCTGTCGCGGACTTTTTTGTGCAGTTTTTTATATATTAAATTCTGTGTACATTAATTTTTTGTATTTCTTACGGTTTAGGCAACGTAAGCCTTTTAAGGGTAAAAAAGGGGCTTGTTCGCCTTTTTCACTACAAAGCGTGTTCTTTAAGGGTGTAGGAGTTGAGTATCTCTATTCTCGTATAGCCTATGTTCATCTCGGGAATCTCCTAAACATTTTGCAAAAAAAATCACAATCGGATCAACGGTATGGCCGCGCATAAAGTACGAATAAACAAACAAACAAAACATTCATTTTTATATATTAGTTTTAACAATTTTTTTAACAGTTAAGGTTATTAGTGTCATTATACAAATGAGGTTCTTTTACGTACCGTAATTTATGATACGTAATTCGCGGTTCATTTACCTTCCGAAGTAACTCATTCTAAGTACTTTTACGGCCACAAAAAATCATCTACCACGGCGGCGGTTTGAATCCGCGAAACTTGAAATCAGTTACGAGCGTAATAACTTCAGTCTACCAGGACCGAATAATCCCAACTATTATTATTAAGATATATTATAAAATAAATTATAATTCTATATTTTGTTGAAATCTGAATATTATGAACGCATTGTCTTGTATATGCAAATTAACTGTTTCTGGAATCTCTGGTTTTATTATCATCCTACTCCGAAATTAAAAAGCTATAGAAATAACTCACTCGAAATTAGAATAATTCTTTTCCTGCATAATAACCTTTCTCTCCTCGTGAGTATCCACTATTTAAGCTGTCTACATTTTAAACTTACAAATCTTGAAAATATTTACGTAGCATCAGAAAATTTTCAGTAATCAGTCGTTGCTATGTTATTGGATATACAACGCAATAATTTTATTTCTTTACCATTGTTATTTATTATTCATATTATATTACCTTCTTTCGTGAAACAAGAATATTATAAACAATTAAAACAGGGCGTTTACCGCACAGAATGAAGTGACGTTGATGTTTATAACATACTAGCTAATGCCCGGCGTGCGCTGCTCTGCCTAATAAATGATGTGTTCTTACATTCAGTTGATTAAGTAAAAGGAAAAATAAATATAAATTTATATCATTAGTATTTTCAGATACCCCGTGCTGATTACCCGGCGTTGCCCGATCTACTTGGCATAAATGAACTGAGAGACAAAATTCGTTATTTTGAGTTCTCCATAAAACAATACCTGCCGTGAGCTCCTATGCTTGCCCGGGAATCTACTTATCCCGATCTTCTTGGCATCAATGAAAGACAAAAATGGTTATTCTGAGTTATCCTTAAAAGATAAACATATGCTGTCCCGGATTTTTCTGTAGAGTTTTTTTAAAACATTCAATTCTCTGTACAATAATTTTGTGTATTTGGTTATGGTTTAGGCAGCGTAAGCCATTTAAGCTTAACAAAAAGCGACATTTTTTCACGTTTTTTTTCACTACAGAAGGTGATTTTTAAGAGTGAAGGGCTTGAGTATTTAAACTCTCTTATAACCTATAACCTTTCCGAGAAAATCCTGAATATTTTGCAAAAAGCCCCATGACAATCGGTTGAATGGTATGGAGCATATGCTTGCCCGGGAATCTACTTATCCCGATCTCCTTGGCATCAATGGAAGACAAAAATGGCTATTGTGTGTTATCTGTAAAATATAAACATATGCTGTCGCGGACCTTTTTGTATAATGTTTTGAGATATTCAATTCTGTGTACATTAATGTTGTGTATTCCTTACAGTTTAGGCAGCATAAGTAATTTAAGGGTAAAACAAATTACTTTTTCACGCTTTTCACTATAAAGGGCGTTTTAAGGGCGTAGGAGTTGATTATCTCAACTCTCTTATAGCCTATGTTCATCCCGGAAATCTCCTTAACATTTTGCAAAGACCCCATCACAATCGGATGAACGGTATGGCTGCGCAAACAAACAAACATTCATTTTTATATAATAGACTAGCTAATACCCGGCATGCGCTGCCACGCCTAAATAAACGAAAATGAATGTGCTTTTTTGTTTAGTTGAATAAGTATATGGAACAATAATTATACATTTATATTTTTTTTTAGATACCCCATGCTGATTACCCGGCGTTGCCAGGGAATCTACTTGTCCCGATCTTCTTGACATAAATGAGCTGAAATACGAAAATTAATGTGTTTTATCTTTAATTTAATAAATTTAAACAAAACATTATATCGTAATTATTTTTAGATACCCCGTGCTGTTTATCCGGCGTTGCCCGGGAATCTACTCTTTCCGATGTTCTTGGCATAAATGAGCTGAAAGACAAAAATGAATGTATTTCTTATGATTTGTTGAACACCCGTAAGTAAAATGAAAAATAATTATAAATGTATAGGCCTACCGAAATTATTTTAAGAATCCCAGTGCTGATTACCCGTTGTTGCCCGGGAATCTACTTATCTCAATCCTCTTGGCATAAATGAGCTAAAATACAAAATTCGTTATTATAAGTTATCCGTAAAATAATACCCGCCATGCACAGGAATCTACGTAGGCCTACTTGTCTCGATCTTTTTCGTATCAATGAAAGACAAAAATGGTTATTGTGAGTTATCCGTAAGAGATAAACATATGCCGTCCCGGACTTTTTTGTAGAGCGTTTTGAGATATTAAATTCTGTGTTCATTAATGTTATGTATGTGTTATGGTTTAGGCAACGTAAGCCATTGAATCATCCAAATAGCTATTTTTTTCACGTTTTCCACTACAAAGGACGATTTTCAAGAGTGTAGGAGTTGAGTATCACAACTCTCTTATAGCCTATGTTCATCCCGGGAATCTCCTGAACATTTTGCAAAAAGCCCCAACAAACAAACAAACATTAATTTTTATATATAAGATAATATGAAATGTAAATAGCAACGAATAATTCATATCGTCTTCTACCTTTATTCTCATAGGTGAATATTCCTTTTTCCATTGTATTAAGGCGTTTTGTATATATATATATATATATATATATATATATATATGTCTACCGCTGTGGTCTCGAGGTAGCGTGCTGCCTTGTCACGCAGCGGGCCCGGGTTCGATCCCCGGTCGGGGCAGTTTTTCTGGGTAAGATTTTTATCGGGGTTTTTCCTCACCTGTAAGACAAATGTCAGGAAAACTTTAAGGCCCAAACGGTCCCCGAAATCATATGGCCATCATCATCATCATCATCATCATCCTTCACCGGTGTGGAAAGCAACGGGAAGCTACCACACCTACACAATTCCCTAGTAAAGCTGCAAGCATAGCATTAAAATGCTATCCTTGCAGTGAAGGACCTGCCTTCGGGCAGAATTACTATGGTTGGAGATATATATATATATATATATATATATATATATATATATATATTAATAAGCTCGGCGATAAACAACATCTTTATCTTTAAACCTTTAGCTACTCTAAAACGTGATGTAATATATTGCTTTAGGCTTTCACGGCCGGAGTTACTATGATGATATTGCAGAAGATTTCCGGGCTGTTGGCCGTGGTCTTGAGGCTTGTAGTTCCCCAACGTTTCGCCAGAGACTGCGTCCGGCATCCTCAAGGGTTGTCTAACGTTTCGCCAGAGACTGCGTCCCGCATCCTCAAGGTTTGTGTTAAGACAACCCTTGAGGATGCCGTACGCAGTCTCTGGCGAAACGTTGGGGAACTACAAGCCTCAATCTTTTGCAAGATCATCCTGATGTAATAGTTTCACACATTTTTAGTCTAGATAGATTCATCTAATAGTTTTTTTATTACTTTGTTAATGTTTTTATTTATTGTTACAGTACATAGAACTTTCCATAATTTTATTAAGAAACATTTCGTAAGCTTTCGTAGACTGATGGTGTTTTGAACAGCACGAGGGAAAGAGGATTGGTCGATGGAATCGGGAGTAATAGATGTGGAGGAGAATAACAGTAGATTGATGAGGTACAGGAGGATGTTGAGAAACCTGCTAAATAAATAATATCAAATGAAGAATATTATTAAATAGGTCCTGGTAAAGAAATTTCATCCCAGCATTTCACTCGACGACTAGGAAATCCAGGAAAAATCTCAGTCAGATAAATAGGGACCGGGGTTTGAACCCCGGACCTACCGAATACGAGTCGCAAACGCTACTGCTTGAGCAAACTTACTCGGTGAGCATTTGATATTGTAATAAATCTTATAAACAAAGGGATATACAAATCATCGGTTTCATAGTTGGTGTAAGGGACACCATGACAAAAAATGTGTTTTTGTTCTAGAAACATTTTTTTTAAAATACCGTCAGCTACATATTGCAAACGTTAGAGCTCTTGAAACATTAAAAGAATTGTTACAATTATTT
Source organism: Diploptera punctata (assembly GCA_030220185.1). NCBI lineage: Eukaryota > Metazoa > Arthropoda > Insecta > Blattodea > Blaberidae > Diploptera > Diploptera punctata. The sequence goes on from JASPKZ010009822.1 coordinate 529,149, forward strand.
ATTTTATTTATTTTTAATTTTATATATTTATTTTAAATGTTTTTCATTATTTATTTTAAATAAGTCTGGGTTCTTGATTAGTTAGTGGTTGTAATTAACTCATTGACACTATCGAACCCCTGAGTTCATGGCCGCACGAACATAAACTCTCCTTATTTAATATTTTCCAATTATCCCTTGTATAATAAACTTTCCACAAATCATGGTTAATGTTATTCTCCCATCCCACCCGTGGCCTCCCTACTGGGCACTTTCCATATGATTTTCCCATTCGTGTCACATGTCCTGCCCATCTTTTTCCACGAAACTTAACTGTTCTTACTATATCTAGTTTCCCATAAATACCATGTAGCTCACTTAGTATTTTAGGTTTGGTTTTTAAGTTATAAACAATTAAAAATTAATAAACCCAGGACGTCCACTCAAAAGACTTTTGGATGGCGTATCTCTTGAGGCCGAAACAGGTCAACAAATGACCTAAATTCGTGAATGTGCTATGATGATCATGAACAATTTTTTTGTAGTACAATCACTTATAGAAAGTAACAAATTCATTTTTTCATCTCCTTCAAATATTTTAATATTTAAACAAAAGAAATTGTTTTATTAATTTATGTTACTTTATTGTGTCACTGCACACTCCTTCACACATAATTATGAAGATTTATCCTCATTCGTCCTGCTGAGAACATGGGTGCTCTCCTAGAGTGAAGTTTCTTAACCAGACTTATTTACTTACGCTTATTTCCCTGTAAATATCAGCGATCGACATGTACTGTGCAGTTCTGGCTTTTAGCCGTGTTTGAGGGGTGTATGGTTCGGTAAGAGGGTAGGGCGAGTTGCAGGTACTGTCAGTAACTATCCTCAGTTTAGAACACATTAGTTATTACATGTTGAGTTTTTTTATCTGCTAGTTCTGTGTTAGTTAATATTTTTGCTGTCTAATAAATTTGGAGTGTTTATAATAAAATAGCATCGTTTTATAACAGTTTATTCAATTATTATATTTTTAATAAGAAAATGTTTTTTTGCATGGCTGCTAGTTCTCGGTAATATACCCACCTGCCACGCACGCACCTTAGGTTTCACAAGACGGCTACAGTTACCAGAACTGGACAGTACTTAGCACGTCCCCTAGATGAGGTATCTAGTAGGAAACTAAGGTATTACTTGGATGAAGAAAGATCGGTTAAATTTTGCCCAGACGCTATTATGCAAAATAATAATAATAATAATAATAATAATAATAATAATAATAATAATAATAATAATAATGTACCGTGTACGCGTAATTTTTGGAACTTTTGTCCTTTGTATCCGCTAGTATCCGAACTCACCTTTCTCCCACTCTCCTCTGCGCGCACGCACTGCGCGAAAGAGGAGGTCCGTCCACGGCGACCGAAACGTTAAGGAGACAGATTCTGGCTTCGTGGAAGCAGCCGGGACTGGTTTCGTTATAGACTGGAAGTCTTTCTGAGAAAGGAAGAGACTTTCTCCTACAGTGGAACTCTTTAATTATGGCGATGTGGCCATTACTTCAAGATTTTGTTAGTCATGTTTAAGGAACTAAGAGTTAAGTATTGTTTTTGTGTGAGTGTATATAGTTCAAATGTTTTCTAGTAAGAAAGACTTAATTATTATGATTAGTGTTAAAGGAGAAAGTATTATCGATTATGTTAACATTCATCATTGTTTTGATAATTTCTCATTATAGCCGATATTTTGTTAATTTAACTTACTTGACTATTTTCATTAAAAGCCATTTATTTTAATTAATCCTTGTGATTAATTATTTATTGCAATCAGTAAGTATTAACAATCCTATAATCTCCTCTCTCATGATTTCGTTAAATACCTCGCTAAACACAATAAAGTATGGGTCAAAGTATTGTTTAATGTATACTAGCAGTTGTCTACGAAATGAAGCAAGTCTGCGTAATAACACGGGCCCAGCGCGCAGAATCTCTGTTCAGATTAAATAGTTATGTTTATCGGTTCTCTAGTTATTCCTTGTTTACATTTAGCTATAATCGTACTTGTAATATTATTGAGCAAGAGTAAACTAAATTTAATGTCGTTCAATATAGCCGTTATAGTTCTTAACTCTACTCTGTACAATAATTAATTATTATATTATCGAGATGAAGTCAGGATTTTTTAACAAATCGAAAATTTCTGACTCTAGATGCATATCTTCTCATTCCATTCATGTCTGTTAAAATGCTCAGACGTTTTGTTGACATTTGATAATCATTTTTCAGAACAATGGATTAAATTTCATCTCGGTAAACTATTGTTTCAAGTCCTACCTATTTGATATTTGGAACTCTAAGTTACTTAAGAAATTATCAAGGAAAAAAACAAACAAGAAATTTATAAAATAAAATTCTTAGAAGAAGAATCGATACAAGATTTATACAAAAGAAGGCTAAAAGATTATACAAATGCGGAAGAGCCAAAAGAAGCAAATTGAAGAAGAATGGAATAGTATAAAAGGACTCATACATAAAACAGCAAAGGAAGTATTAGGAACAAAGAAAGTAGGAGGAAGAAACAAAGGACTAAGAAAATGGAATCCCAAAATCCAGAAATTGGTAAGAGATGAAAAGGAGCCTACTTAAAATACTTAAACAACAAGAATGACCAAAACAGAATAGAATATAGGCCTAATAGAGCAAGAGCATTAGTAAAAAAATATACCAGAAAATTAAGTAGAGAACATTGGGATAGATACATACCAGAAATGAAACACAATTTACACGGAAGACAAGAAAAAAGTATATAAATTTATAAGAAGCCTTAATTCTGAAGTAAAAGACAAAACAAATCTGCTAACTATACAAGATATAGAATCAGAAAATTATTATAAACAACTGTGGACGGACAAACAAAATAAAGGAGAAATAATATTCATAGAAACAAACGAACAATATGCAGAAGTAGTTGAATTAGAGATGCAAGAAATGATAGAAGTATTAAAGAAATGTAAAAATAATAAAGCATGCGGGATAGACAATAAAAACATAGAATTGATAAAAATTACCCCAAAGAAATTTCGAGAAAGATTATTAAAATTCTATAACAAGTGCTGGAAACAAAATACAATACCAGAAGAATGGAAAATTGAAAAAAAAAATCTCAATATTTTAAAAAGGTTATAATACAAAGCCAGAAAACTATAGAGGCATAAGCTTACTATGTGCAGCATACAAAATATATGCAAAAATGATCAACCAAAAATTATGAACTATAGTAGATGCAATAATATCAGAAGAGCAGACAGGTTTTAGGAAAGGAAGAAGCTGCACAGACAACGTATTCACTTTAAAACAAATAATAGGGAAGCGAAGAGAATTCAACTTAGAGACGCACTTCCGCTTTATAGATTATAAGAAGGCCTTTGATAAAGTGTCTAGACCAAAATTATGGAACATATTAAGTGAGAAAGGAATTCCACTACACTTGATAGCAGTAATTAAGAAAATGTATGAGAAAACAAAAATAAAAATAAATCAAAGGGAACCAATACATATAACAAGAGGAGTTAGACAAGGTTGTCCACTATCAACCACTCTTTTTAACATTTATTTTGACGACATGATAAGATCATGGAAGCAAATGACGACTGGGGGAATTAACTTAGGAAATATAGTAATAAAAACAGTAGCCTTTGCAGATGACCAGATTTTAATAGCAAAAACAGAGGATGAACTACAAAGAATGCTATATAAACTAAATGAAATATCAAAAAAATACAACATGGAAATATCATCAGAAAATAAAAAACAATGGCCTTCAAGGGCGCTCATCCAGTTCGGACAAAGATAATATTAGAAAATAAACCAATAGAACAAGTGGTAAGATATAACTTCCTAGGTTGTGAAATATCATACACAGCGGAAACAGATATAAATAACAAACTAAATAAGTTTAATTATATAACAGGAACACTAAAAAGAACTTTGAAAAATAAAGCCAGGAAAGACTCTATAATGAAATTATACAAGACAATGGCAGTGCCTATTATTACTTATGGATCCGAAACATGGACAGTGACAACACAACAATCTGCCAGAATACAAGCTGCTGAAATGAGATTCCTCAGACCAATAGCAGGATATCAAAGAACAGACAAAAAACATAACACAGAAATAAGACAACAACTAAAAGTAGAGGAATTAAACACAACAATAGAGAAATACAGAACAAACTGGAAAGAACACTTGGCAAGGATGACTGAGAATAGAATACCAAAAGCAGCATACAGCTATTCACCACGAGGAAGAAGAAGTTTGGGAAGACCAAAGCAAATATGGAAACAGCAGCAATTTGGAGCCGGAACAGGCTAGTAAATAAGCCTAAACCGTGATGAAGAAGAAGAAGAAGATCAAGAGACCAAAAACGAACCTGATGGCATAAAATCCAAGATCTCAAACTTGTTACTTCATATGATCAAGTACGGTAATACATTTTTTTTTTTCAAAACACACGATTCAATTAATTTCTTCTCTTAGGTACCACCTATTTATAATGCGTTATAAGGTTTACAACCCAACTTCTGTAGTATAAGTAATTTAAACAAGTTTCTTCGGAATCTTAGTTTAAGGGAGGAAAGGAGATTACGAGTGTTTGAGAATAAAGTTCTAAGGAATTTTTTTGGACCAAAGAGAGATGAACAGACAGTGGAGAGAGAAGACTACGTAACAGTGAACTACATGGTCTTTATAGGAAGCCAGATATAATATCAGTTAAGTCTCGTAGACTGCGATGGACAGGACATGTGGCACGAATAGGAAATGAAAGATGTGCATGGAAGCTTTTGCAGGGAAACCAGAGGGAAAACGCCCAGGTGGTAGACCAAGAATGAGATGGGAAAATAACATTAACTATGATTTGAGGGAAGTGGATTATACAGGGAATGATTGGAAAAAAATTGGCTCAGGATAGGGTGTATGGAGAGCCTATGTCCGCGCGGCCATGAACCTGCGGTTTCGATAGTGTCAGGGAGTTAGTTAGTTCTTGGTCTGATTTTGCTCTCATAAATCAATATTGCAAAATATGGTTCTAATTAATTTATAAATTAATTATTTGAGAGTGTTTTCAAAATATAAGGTTCATTTCACAGCATTGTTTGTTAAATTTTGAGACACACTGTATATAGTATTAATGCTCCTCCTAAGTAAGTGAATCAGATTTTCCTACGGGAAGTTACAACTCACTGCCTGCATTAGATGTGCAGTATAAGACTGTACTTGATATAACGTACTCTTAATGGAGCTCGAGTGGCGCAATCTATGTGAAATATGCAGACACGCATAGCTTAGAGCTTCTATTATCAAGAACGACTTCAATTAAATGAAGCAAACAAACCACACCATATAAACCTCGGGTGTTCCAAATATATTTTCAACCCAAATAAAATTAGTGTTTGGTTGATACTGAAAATATTTTTTCTTCCGATGGGTGGCATAAGCGTGATGATTTATTTCACCCATTTCTTGTACATGATGAAAGTGACCTCATCGATTATTCAAACGTTTCCATGTAATATCCACCCATCCATAGTAATTCTGCCCGAAGGTAGGTCCTTCACTGCAATCATAGCATTTTCATGCTATGCTTGCAGCTTTACTAGGGAATTGTAGGTGTGGTAGCTTCCCGTTGCTTTCCACACCGGTGATGGATGATGATGATAATGCTAAGGATTATGATGATGGCGATATGATTTCGGGGACCGTTTGGGCCTTAAATTTTTCCTGACTTTTTGTCTTGCAGGTGAGGAAAAACCCCGATAAAAATCTCACCCAGAAAAACTTCCCCGACCGGGGATCGAACCCTGGCCCGCTGCGTGACAAGGCAACACGCTACCTCGAGACCACAGCGGTGGACTCCATGTAATATAAACATCTATGAAGTTCGTGATGACTGATGACCCTTTCACAGGCATCTCTGTTGATGTCGTTGATGACACATTGAATGTCTTTCTTAAGTTGGAGAACTGTTTGTTGTTTGTTCACGTAGACTTTGGATTTTACATAACCCCATAAAAATAAGTCACAAGATCTGGGAGGCCATTCCAAGTCGCCACGAATTGAGATCGCAGACATCATAGACCGAGTAACTGCCTGGCGACACAGTGCAGCTGGACATATGCCTGATATAATTGTTTTCTCTTAAGTCGGAGTGTATGTAGATACAAATAAAATATATACATTTTTATATCGATGCGTTTTCGGCTTTTTCGGGGAATTGTATGCCACTCTGCCACCTACATAACTACAAATAAAATAGGAAACAATACACAATTTATTGTTGCAGTATGTGAATAATTACCTGAGAGAGAAAAAATTATATATGTTGAATTTTCCCCAAAAATGTGAGAAGTGCCTTAAATGAACTAAGAATTTGAGCTCAAAATAACCTAAACTCACCATATTTACAATGTAAAATATATATTAGTATTACATAGACAGTGTGACGAATTTATCACAAAAAAAAACTCGTTAACAAACAAGTGAACATTAAACTAATCCGGTGTACACCAACTTGCCCATTTTCTCATCCTATCTTGCCCAAAATAATACTAACTTGACAATTTTGTAACTCTAACTTGCCCATTAATGTAAGTGGACTCCTGGGATAAAATCCACTTATATGTGAGTAAATATGCTGGCAATTGACTCTAGCGGGAACATGTGTTATCACATTGGCCAACATGATGCTAGCAGTCACTTATTCTCCGATCGAATATTCACAGTGACACAGTGGCATAGAATAGCACTTCTTCGTTTCCTAAATGTGCATATTCTTAACTTGCAACATCGGAGTCAAAGAAATAATATACGGGATTTGAACCCGAACCTCTGGGTTAGTACCCCAGCGTGCTATCCATTACACCACCGGACAAATCCAATACAAACATTTATCTTTCTTATATATATATTATTATTCTCCATTATTACTAGATGTAGCGAGAACTCGGTCTTCACTGCCACCTGGTAGCTAACTATAACAAGAAAAGCAATTTAAAGATAATATTTTTACTTTATAGCAGTGACGCTTTATCGATGTTTATATATATCCATCCATAGTAATTCTGCCCGAGGGCAGTTCCTTCACTGCAATCGTAGCATTTTCATGCTATGCTTGCAGCTTTACTAGGGAATTGTAGGTGTGGTAGCTTCCCGTTGCTTTCCACACCGGTGAAGGATGATGATGATGGTGATAATGATAATGATAAGGAGGAAAAACCCCGATAAAAACCTCACCCAGAAAAAACTGGTCCGACCGGGGATCGAACCCGGGCCCGCTGCGTGACAGCACGCTACCTCGAGACCACAACGCTGGACGTTTATATATATATATATCATCATCCGGTATCATGGCAGCTGCCGCCGTCTTCCGGAAACCAAACGCCATTCCTCTCTGTCCATCCATTGATCTTCCTCCATTCCTCTGATATTCATATTCATTCTAGATTTTCCAGCTGATCTTCTTAAAACATCCATTTCTGTACTTATTTTCATTTCCCTTGTAGGAATTTGCCAGACTTCAGCACCATATGTTAAAATGCTCTGAATTATGTTTTGATATATTTATAGTTTTCTGTTTTTTGTAATATTTTTGCCCCACCAAACAGAGTTTAAAGCATTTATTGCTTGTTTTGTTTGTGCGATTCTATTTTTAATTTCCACTGTGTTATCGCCTGAATGGTCTAATTTTGTTCCTAAATAAGTGCATTCAATGCTAGGTTTTAGTTTTTCTCCATTGTTGAAATTTATATTTTCCATTCATATATATATATATTATATATATATTCATTCATAGTGTTCTGCTCAAGAGCAGGTCTTTCACTGCAAACTCAGCATTCTCCACTCTTTCCTTAACTCAGCTTTCCTTTTTGTATCTGCATACAAACCATTTATTTTAATATTGTCTATCATCTGATGCCTTTTTCTGCCTCTAACTTTCTTTTCGTTGACCATTCCTTCTAGAGCATCCTTCAGCAGGCAGTTTCTTCTTAGCCAATGGCCAATCCAATTTCTTTTCCTCTTCTTTATGAGTTGCAGCATTATTCTTCTTTCACCCACACTGTCCAGCACATCTTTATTTCTTACTTTGTCTGTCCATTTTATACGTTCCATTCTTCTCCATATCCACATCTCAAAAGCTTCCAGTCGCTTTTCGTCATTCCGTCTTAATGTCCACGTCTCTGCATCATACAATGCTACACTCCACACAAAGCACTTCACTAGCCTCTTCCTTAATTCTTTTGCCAAATGTCCGCAGAAAATGCTTCTCTTCTTGTTGAAAGCTTCTTTTGCCATTGCTATCCTCTGCTTTTCTTCCTGGCGCTTGGTGAGGAAAGGGGTACCCCAAGGCGGTGTCCTCGCTCCTCTTCTCTTCTCGATTTATATTAATGACGTGACCAAGAAACTACAAAACTGCAAGCATCATCTTTACTCCGACGACCTACAGATTTACACACACTTTAGGCCTGACGAAATTAATGAATATATTGACAAAGTAAACACTGACCTCAGGCATATATCTTTATGGTCCAGACAATATGGGCTGAAACTAAATGTAAACAAAACGCAAGCAATAATTATCGGACATCCAAGGCTATTACACCTCATAAACAATGGCAATATGCCGGCTGTCATATTAGATAATGAACAAATTCCTTATACCGACGTCGTTAAAAACTTGGGATTTTACTTAGATTCTAATTTAAATTGGCATGTGCAAGTAAAACAAACATCTAAAAGGATCTTCTCCATAATGCATTCCCTAAAGCGACTTAAACATTTTCTTCCTACAACTCTTAAAAGAATTTTAATCCAAACTTTAGTGATGCCGCATTTTGACTACTGTGACGTTCTACTAACTGACATAAGTGACGGATTGTCGGACAAACTGCAGCGTGTCCATAATATGTGTATCAGATTCATATTTAATGTTCGAAAATACGATCACATTTCTCCATTACTCCACGAATTGTCATGGCCACATCTAAAAGAGAGAAGAAAATCGCACTGTCTAATTCTCCTATTTAAGATCCTACATACCTCGATTCCCAATTATTTATCATCCCGTTTCCAGTATCTATCCTCAAACCATAACTTAAACACAAGATCACAACATAGTCTCTTACTTAATATACCGCAACATAGGACACAAAATAGGACATCACATCACTCCATGTCATATACCATCTCCACTTCTCGCAACTGGAATTCCCTACCACAAGAAATAAGGGGCTGCCGGACATTGGCATCTTTTAAAAGAAATCTAAATTTATATTTGCTCTAAACTCGACTTCATTATTATCCAGTGTAAGATATATATATATATATATATATATTATATATATATATATATATATATTAATTGGTGTTTCCCGTATCTTTAACTGTTTATAATTAGTATAGTGTGTATCTATATTTGTCGAATATTTATTTGTATTTGTGCTGGTTGAGTGGAAGAGAGGGCCTTATGGCCTTAACTCTGCCAGAATAAATAAAGTATTATTATTATTATTATTATTATTATTATTATGGTATCTTTACCTTGTCGTGGTGGAGTGGCTTGCATGCTTAAATGATCCTGAGAGCTATGCCGGCGGTAGCATTGCTGCCGATAGGGTTACCCATGTCGGACTGGTCGAAGGTGATAAGCCAGACGAAAAAAGTACCTTGGGCGAAAGAGTGACGATCTTTCACCGTAAAAATACAACCGTCAAGAAATGCGGACATGGGTTCATCTGGGGTAAAATTTTCCGGAGGTCAAATAGTCCCCCATTCGGTTCTCCGGGCGGGGACTACTTCAGGGAACCCATGCGAATGTAAAAAAGTCCGCGCGGCCATGAGCCTACGGGTTCGATAGTGCCAGTGAGTAAGAGTAAGTATTATTATTATTATTGAACGCAGTCCATGTTACTACTGATAGTACAACCCAAATATTTGAAGCTCTCCACTTGCTCAATGGCCTCATCTTTAATCTTCATGTCTATCTTCCTTGGTTTCTTTCCTATAATCATGGCCTTAATCTTATTTATATTTATCTTCATCCCATAATCCTTGCACTTATCATATAGCTCCATCAGCATGATATATATATATATATATATATATATATATATATACACACACACACATGAAAACAGCCTCAATACATGAATTTCTTCGGTATTCGCTAATTAATTTTATAAAAATACATATAACATTTTATATATAAAACATAAATACAGGAAGTATAATAAAATGTGAATATTACATCTGCATCTTAAGTACGGTACAGTTTCAAATGTTCATGTTTTTAATTAATTATTTCATGTTACCATACCTACTCAGATATAGGCCTATGTGCAATAACTGATAAAGTAACTTAAAACCTAGAGGTAATAGGAGGAAGTTATATCAGAATTTTAGAGTCTCAATATAGGCCTATGTAGAAAAGTGAGGAGACTCTAGCACCTTTAGAACCTCAACAAATTATAAATTCTGCTTTGGAAGCATTCACCAAGTTGCAAACTTCCGTCACGCAAGAAATGCGTAAACTAAGCGAATTCCTCAGTACGTTGAATTTATGCTCCCATTTTGTTGGTTTACGGAATATATATTTCTTTTGTTGAATTAGAGAAACTCAATTTCAGATACCAGCTTGTTTAAAATGATCAATCTGCCCTGAAAACAAATAATGCATAACAGTAAATTATTACTTACTTGGATATTGTTGTAGGCATATAATTTGACCTCAGTTTAAATATGATAAAATCTAATTAAATTATTTTGAGTCTGCGATATCTTACCTCAATATTAATGTTGATTTGTTCTTGAACATGTTTCGATTAGTCTTCTAATCATCTTAAGCATAATGGCCAGACATGAATGATAAAATCTACCGATAATTGTATTAATATTTATTTTATTTATACAAATGCAGGGACTTGACAGAAGTCATTGCCCATAATTATTAGTAAACAAATAACATAACAATAAAATTAAAACAATAAATCATGATAGCAAAACAGAAAGTTTGACTCTTGCTTCCCAGTATCTATCCTTCAGCGTAGCAGAGTGAAGTGCCTGACACTGTAGCAGGTGATTTCTGTCCATGTTGGCATTCGTGGAGCACAGTGGGCAATGGGGGTAAATTCCAATTTGGTGAAGATGAGCTGCAAGACAATCATGTCCTGTGTTTAGTCGAAAACCATTACTGTATTAAAAATATTAAATAAATTGGACTAATGTATCTTATAGATACATTGTCACTTTAAGTGCTAATTAAATTGTAGGCCTATATAATTGCATATGATAGGAAAACATTAGCTCAGGATAGGGACGTATGGAGATCTTACGACTGCAAGGCCATGCACCTATGGGTTCCATAGTGCCGTGAGTTAATTCATTAGTTGGTATAGGGCCTAAGCTACATTGAGGCGAACCAAACATTTCGGTTGTTAGTCGATGTTTAATTTCGGGTTTCAGGTACACTCTCATTCTAATCGTAGGATGTTACTGATCTTCGAAAAATACCTTCCTAGGTTTATTTTAAGAGCATATATTGAGTTTCATATACTTCAAAAATTGCGACCGCTACACAGTGGACCAGAAACGAAATACAGCTGGAAAAAACTATTTTCACTCACCCTGATCAATTAATATATTTTTTCACGCTTTATATTAGCTTGACTTGTATCTGTCTATCTATGTAACGGAATCTTTCAACACGATTTTCACCCACTTAAAAACATTAATCAAGTTATGAAACCATCCCTTGTACAAAAAACACTAGATTACGTATATATAACACTTTGGCTAGACCAGTGTTGACCTATGGTAGTGAAGCATGGACACTAAAAAGACAACATGAAAGGAGAATAACGGCATGTGAAATGAGATTCATGCGCAGGATAGCGGGTTACACCAGATGGGATCGGAAAAGGAACACGGTATCTTAAAAGAATTGAAAACTGCGCCAATTTTGGAATATATTAAACAGTACCAACTAAATTGGAAGAACCATCTCGAAAGAATGAGTTCAAATCGGATCTCCAAAGATGTTTATAATTATGTACCAAGAGGGCAAAGATCTCTGGGTCGTCCTATGAAACGCTGGAGGGAAAATTTTCTATAGGATCGTAACAGGCCTGGCCTAATACTTGGAAGGAAGAAGAAGAAGAAACATTAGATCGACTTGAAATGTTGTATGCTTGTAAAGGACCAATGACAATACAATAATTTCATAAATGTTTTGTAAGATCCTGGGCAGGATCATCAAAACATCAAAAAAGTACCTGTCTATCTATGTAACGGAATCTTTCAACACGATTTTCACCCACTTAGAAACATTGGATCGACTTGAAACTTTGTATACTTGTAAAAGACCAATGGCAATACAATAATTTCATAAATGTTTTCTAAAATCCTGGCCAGAATAATCAGAAAAAAACCGATATAATAAGTTGCGGACTTATCGACTTTACAGTCAATAGTTGTAAGAGCTCAGTTGGTAGCGCGGTGGACTGTAGTGGTATATAATTTCAGTAATCCATAGGTCGCTGGTTCAAGTCCGGCCCGTAGGATTTTTTAGAGGAGTATTAAGCAATTAAATTTTAATTGGATTTCGGTTTATGACGATCAATTAAACTAAAAATTAATAAAATAAATAATAGTTAAAAAACTAAAACAACACGCTTTATTAGAAAACCAAACTAGAAAATAAAATATATATAATAGTTTAAAAAACTAAAACAACCCGCTTTATTAGAAAACCGAACTAAAAATTGAAAAATAATTTTAATTTCCAACACACTTGGGATAAAATTAAAGTGGCCAACAAAAAAATTATCTCCAACACATCTTGAATAAAACTAGAGTTATCTACAAAAAAATAATTATTTTACCATCAAAAGCGTGGGGTGCTTTTTATGGTTTTTACGTTTTCTTCTTAGAGATACTTTTACCAATATCTGTTTATTATCAAATATATTAATTGATATAGTGCACCCTACGCTTTTGATGGTAAAATTATTTTTTGTAGATATCTCTAGTTTCATTCTAGATGTGTTGGAGATGAATTTTTTGTTGACCACTTTAATTTTATCCCAAGCGTGTTGGAAATTAAAAGTATATATCATTTTTCAGTTCGGTTTTCTACTAAAGCGTGTTGTTTTAATGTTTTTAAACTTTTATTTATTTCACTCTAATATAATTGTAATTTGACTCTTATTAATTTTTTTGCAATTGTTCCACATCCCAGTTGCGTTGTTAGCGGTGTTGTTAGCGACTTGTGAGAGTTTTATAATTTTATAAATTAAATTGGTTGGGTTATTATCTTAATTTTTGAAATTAAGTTCAGGAGCTTTTCTTCTTATTCTGTATAGAGACTTCACCACAAGGTCTGTTCTTTTCATTGTTATATTGATCGATTTTCTATATAACCAGATATTGTGTTAAATACACGTGGAATCATACCTTTGAAACACTAAAACATGTACACAATCATCTTATTTTTAATTGGGCTACGAAAAAAGGGTTCTTAACGGTAGTACAATTTTTACTTCGAAATATGGAGTGGTTTATAGACTTCAATATCTGCACAATAACATGTATGCAAATTATTGTTTTTTTTACAAGCTTTATATTAGCTTAACCTGTATCTGTCTATGTAACGGAATTTTTTAACACGATTTTCACCCACTTAAAAACATTGGATCGACTTGAAACTTTGTATACTTGTAAAGGACCATTGACAATACAATAATTTCATAAATGTGTTCTAAATTCCTGGCCAGAATCATCAGAAAATCAAAAAAAATAAAAACCAGTATAATAGATTGCGGACTTACCGACTTTTTAGTCAATCGTTGTAAGAGCTCGGTTGGTAGAGCGGTGGACTGTGGTGGTATATAATTTCCGTAATACATAGGTCGCTGGTTCAAATCCGGTCCGGATGATTTTTTTAGAAGAGTATTAAGCAGTTAAATTTTCATGGATTCCGGTTTATGGCAATCAATTAAACTAAAAATTAAAAATATAAATAATAGTTTAAAAAACTAAAAAACACGCTTTATTAGAAAATCAAACTAAAAAATAAAAAAATAAATAATAATTTTAAAATCTAAAACAACACGCTTTTGTATTCACGTAGACTTTCACGGCCGGAGTTGCTATGATGATCTGGATTAAGATTTTCGGGCTGTAGGCCGTGGTCGTGAGGCTTGTAGTTCCCCGACGTTTCGCCAGAGACTGCGTCTGGCATCCTCAAGGGTTGTCTTGAGGATGCCAGACGCAGTCTTTGGCGAAACGTCGGGAAATTACAAGCCTCACGACCACGGCCTACAGCCCGAAAATCTTCATCTAGATCACAACACGCTTTATTTGTAAACCGAACTAAAAATTGAAAAATAATTTTAATTTCCAACACACTTGGGATAAAATTAAAGTGGCCAACAAAACAACGAGGGGTGCTTTTTATGGTTTTTACGTTTTCTTCTTAGAGACTTTACTTTTACCAATATCTGTTTATTATCAAATATATTAATTGATATAGAGCACCCCACACTTTTGATGGTATTTTTTTTGTAGATAACTCTAGTTTTATTCTAGATGTGTTGGAGATGATTTAGTGTTGACCACTTTAATTTTATCCCAAGCGTGTTGGAAATTAAAATTATTTTTCAGTTTTTAGTTCGGTTGTCTAATAAAGCGTGTTTTTTAGTTTTTTTTAACTATTATATATTTGTAAATAGCTTTCTTTACAGAATGTGACCAGCAGATGAGGCCTACTATCACGCGCAGAGAATTGTTTGATTTAATATATGAAAAAAATTATTGGATAGAGGCCATAAATGATCATTCAGTACAAATTTTGTAATTAGCTTTCTTTACAGAAAGTGACCAGCAGATGAGGCCTACTATCACGCGCAGAGAATTGTTTGATTTAATATATGAAACAAATTATTGGATAGAGGCCATAAATGATCATTCAGTACAAATATTAGAGTTGGGGGGGATGTTCGGAGAATGTTATAAAAGAAATTTAAAAAACAATGTATTTTTTGAAACGCGAATTTCTCAAACGTAGGAAGTTGTGCGCGAGAAAAGAGATAGGTTTCTACTGAAATATTCTGATTGACTACAAGTGAATGTTAACTTTCCCGTGGTTAATAATTTAGAACAATAACAGTCATTCGAAAATCCTGTTCCATCTGCTTATGAATTTGGAAGACCCAAAATATATTTCGAATAGGCTGGAGTAAAAAGCTTGAAAAAAAGGTCACTTAAGCAGGAATTCTCTCGCCATGAACTTGCTCTTGCAACAGATATGTTGCTTCGGTCATACGGTAAACGGGATGCTGCTGATGCTTTAAAGAAATTACTCAAAAAACCCAAAACTAGCTTCAAAATGTACGAAACATTACAAATCACCCCGCTCAACGCCACTATGTTACACGTCGGACGAAGCATTGTCTTTTTTGAAAACGAAGTATCAGAACGCCATTATATTATCATGAGACTACATGTCAAAAAAGATAGGTTGTGATATTTACTCACCCTATAATGCTACTAGGGTGGCATATTTATTTTGCTATCCTTCCCAAGACCACATTAAAGTGACAGATATTCCAGCAGAAATAAGAATATATATTTTTCTTGTTTTATAGTTTTTACTCCAGCCTTTTATATATATATATATATATATATATATATATATATATATATATATATATAATGGTTATTATTACACAGCTCTACAATTGGTTTTGTTCAGTTTACGAATATATTCATGTAAGTGCTGAATGTGCTCTATTTTGTTATGATTTTTGCGTATCTTATATTTTAAACAGTAAACGGCTTGTTAGTAATAAAATTTATGTTTCCAGTCATGATTTGATTTCTGCGCATTTTTTTCGAGTATACAAACATCACGTGATCCCCACTTTCGCACCTTTCACTCCGCACATCGGCCCTGATCTCAGTTATTTGACAAAATTAAAGTACTCATGACGTTCATCTGGATGTGATAAAACAATTCGTCAAAGCGTTGGACAAGGAAGGAAAATGTTTCAAATACATTTGTAGAAAATTTCCTAAGCTCAGTATGGAAAAGTTAAAAGGCGGAATATTTGATGGTCCTCAAATTCGGCAATTGATGAAAGATGCAAATTTTATCTAAGTTATGACTGTTCCTGAAAATGAAGCTTGGAAGGATTTTGTATTTGTAGTAGAAAATTTCCTAGGTAACTATAAATCACAAGATTATAAAGAAATTGTGCAAAACATGTTGTCAAGCTTGAAGATTCTAGCAGCAAATATCAGTATAAAGTTACATTTTCTCCACACTCACCTGGATAGATTTCCGGATAATTTAGAAAATTATAGTGACCAACAGGGAGAGCGCTTTCACCAGGATCTAAGAGTAATGGAGGAAAGGTATCAGGATAGATGGGACCGTCACATGATGGCATATTACTGCTGGTCTTTAAAAAGAGATTGTCCCCTAAAAATTATAGAAGAAAATCTTATGAAAGGCGTTTCACTGAAGTATAACATGGGTTTTCGACATTTTTCTTTCTATTTACGTCGGTGTGTACTAATTTTTCATAAAACAATTGACATATCTGTTTTTTTTTTTATATTTTCCGATTTTTGTAATGTAAAATAAAAATAAAGATTTAAAAAAAAAACAGAAAATCTTCCAAAATCATTGATAATTTCATGAATTGTGATCATAAATATATCCGAAATTAATCTTATATCAAGGGCAATAAACCCACTGTCGAGCAGTGTTATTTATTATTATTATTATTATTATTATTATTATTATTATTATTATTATTATTATTATTATTATTATTATTATTATTATTATTAGCGGGGGAACGTTGCTGTAGCGTAGTTAATTAAGGCAATACGCTACAGCCCAGAAGGTCCACGGTTCAAGTCCGATGGAATCAGGAATCTTAAACTGATTCAAATCTTCTCGCGGCACTACTGCCCTGGGGTCTACGTAAATGAGTACCAGACGCTTGATCTGGGAATAAAGGCGACCGTTATACATGGCTGACAAATCGGCTGACATCTAGTGCCGATTTTTTAGGAAAGTAGAAGCCTTAACCACCTACGAACCCAAGGACCTTTTAAGACCTATAGTGAGGTCACATCATCTCAGTACATACGATGTTGTCGGTAATGCTCCATCACGGTATGCGGTACTAAATAGACAATTAACATAATTTAAGGAACTGTCATGAAATATTTTTGATGTAATTTGAAACAAGCTCATACTTTATACAGTATCATAGAATAAACACGCAAGTAAAACAAACAGCCCTGCAAATTGTGTCGCATTGCCTGATTTATGTCCAACATATTTATATTTCTAAACTTTTTTTAATAAACTTTACCAACCATGTAATATAGCTTCAGATAATTTCAGGAAATTCATATATTTTTTGTAAATGAAATCCACAGTGCAACAGATCTCAGTAATGTGGTTTTATAAATATTTATTTTATGTGTGCCAGCTATAGCAGTTATTCATATCATGTGATTAATTTAGAAGATATAATCACAGTAAAAGCTCCTTTTTCGCGGGCAAATGTGCCGCGGACACAGAAACTGCGAATATATAATGATAACTTGTATGATTATATAGGGGATACGTTCCAAATAAAATAAATATTATCAAAATAAAATCAATTTTATGAGATTGAACAATTTATATTAATTATTATTGTCAGGCATAATCAAGGGCTTAAATAACTTAGTATTTTTGTACCTGTTTTGCCGCTTTTAAAAGGTTTGTCGATTCAGAATGATATTCAGCTGTGAATTCAGCGATAGAATTCCTTATTTGTTTTCGGATTTCTTGATGAATCGTACATTTGATTCATTAACATTGAAACAGCGTGATATGGATGCAAACGACTCGCCAACGCATAAACGGTCAAGCATTTATATTTTTACTTTAAGCGGCAACACTATTTTCTTCCGCTTCCGATCTAATTTTCTTTCCTTTTACTCGACTCTATAAATTAGCGACAAAGCAGAAGAGACACGTGTTATCCAAACAAATTATTGCAACGAATGACAAGTCGAAACAATAAAACACAGTTTGTGGCGAGGGCGGCATTTATCAACGAACATCTCATACCGGTGGCTTTTAAGAACGAACTTCAGGGTAACGATAACGTTTGTTTTACTTTGATATTAATGTGTCCATTTGGTTTGAATCGCTCTTTGTGAAAGCCACCCTGACACATGTCTGCAGTAAAACATGTTGCCGATGCGTTCTAATATACCGACTGAATCCGCGAATAAAGACTTTTTAGCCACGAATAAAGGAACTGTGTCGCAATTTTTAACCCACGAATAATGAAAACGCGAATAAGGGAACCGCGAATAAGGAGCTTTTATGGTATTTACTCGTCAAGCAAGGATTTCGTTCAAAAGAACATCAAAGATTAAATATTTCATTGCAACCATGGCCATGCAAGATAAATAATGCTAGATGTCATTTTGAAACAATGTTTCCTGATGTCAGTATTATTATTTTAACTATTACTATTCGACAGCGGAACATTGACCTGCTTCGTTTGTGGATTATTTGCGAACTAATGTCGTGTCGTCCCGCGTACACTCGCTTCACGTCAGTCTGTGAGTTTCAATTAATGTTTGTGTGCAGGAATACTAGCAATGATGAGCAATGTAAGTGTTTCATTTGCTGTTTGTTCCTGACTATACATGATTAGTACCTAAGCCATTGCGACGCATGAACAGTGCTGCTATGACTGGAAGTAAACGTTCCGCTGTGTCATATAATATGTTTGAGTTTATTTCACATTTACTTACATAATTCATTTTTTTTTGTAAGCCCATGTTTCCCCTTTACAGGGATTTAGGCGCTCTCCCCCTACAGGGAAAAAATTTAACCATACTAATTTAGTTACACTTGTTTTCGTATAGATGCCATTTTTTTTTCGAGTGGTCCGTGGTCAGCGTTCCGCCTCATACTGACATCTAGTAAACCAAGGTAGTACTAGGACGGGAAAATTCTGTAAATTTTGCATAGAGGCCTTTCCATTCAGGCTTAAGGATTTTTTACGAGCCTGAAAATGTTCAGACTCGGGACCCACGGCTTAAAGTCCCTCCCGGAGGACTTGCTCCTTGGATTTTTCCGTCCTAAAAAATCGACCCCGGCCGGGTTTGAACCCGCGACCCTCGGGACCAGAGACAAGGAGCATAACCACAAGTCCACCGCGGCCGATCTAATTCATAAAACTTAAAAAGCTAAACCGAAGTAACTTATATCTAACCAACTTAATGGCACTATCGAACCTCTAGGTTCATGGCCGCGCGGACATTAGCTCTCCATATCCTGAGATTTTTCAAATCATCCCCTGTATATTCTACTTCCCTCAAATCAATTTTAAATCTTTTCCAACTCATTCTTGACCTGCCTATTAGGCGCTTTTCCTCTGATTTTCCTAGCAGTAGTTATATGTACCCCTCTTTCATTCCCCATTCGTGCCACATGTCCTGTCTATCGTAGTTTACGAGTTGTTGTTATCTGGTTACCCATAAAGATCATGTAGCTCACTGTTTGCAGTCTTCTCCATTTACCTGTCTGTTCATCTCTCTTCGGTACAAAATTTTACCTAAGAACGTTATTATCAAATACTGCCAGGTATTTGTTTTAATATTTTACTTGTGACTGTTCAACAAAGATTTTTTTGCAACAAACCTTCACTCATAATGGCTATTGTGTTAGTCCTTCTCTAAGTAATCTCCATTGGATGCCAATCTGTCAGGACCTATTCGACGATGTTTCTTTAGGTTATTGAATAGAAAAAGTCACTCGGGGCTAAATCTGGATAGTAGGGAGGGTGAGGGACTCACTTCCCTTCGATTGTTGTAAGATATTCAGCAACAATATTGTGATATGCGGCCTCGCATGATCGTGGTATAGCACCCAGCTTGTTTCATGTCACCAATGATTTTTTTTAAGATTCCAGAAAGTGATCTTAAGTTTGTTTGTTGATC
Source organism: Diploptera punctata (assembly GCA_030220185.1). Taxonomy (NCBI): domain Eukaryota; kingdom Metazoa; phylum Arthropoda; class Insecta; order Blattodea; family Blaberidae; genus Diploptera; species Diploptera punctata. The sequence continues at coordinate 549,203 of JASPKZ010009822.1, forward strand.
ACTATGACAGCAGAGATTTTCATATTTTCTTCTTTAAAAACAGTAATTCGAGCACCGGTTCACCTTCTTTTCAAACTGATTGTCTCGCCTCTTTAAACAAGTTATATCATATTCGAGGTGTGCTGTAGGAAGAACAAACTCTCTGTAGGTCCCCTGTAAATATTGCTTAAGCCTCAGCTGAAGATTTATTAAGACGAAAGCAGAAATTCAAAGCACCACATTGTACCTCTCCACTGTAGCCGTAGGCGATACTGAATATGTTTCGAATACACATCTCTCACAGAGATTTAACCTGGAGCGATGACCAAAAATAACTCATGCTAACGTTATATTTGTCGTGGCGGTTTTTTTTATGTTATGTTGAATTCAGGTCAGTTAGCATTTAAATATATTTCCATTTGAACGATTCGCATTGAACGAAATCATTGGTTGACACAAGTATATAATTACTATATAGATTTTTTAAATCTATAAATAACCATTCCGAGTCCGAATAACATTGTTTATTCATAATAAACTGTTAGGTCTTAATTATTGCTTTCTCTAATGTAATCGATATAATATAATTATTTTCGATATAAAACCACATCTTAATTCTCCTGAAATGGATTCTATACTTTGAATCATTGCATAGGATGCCAATAGATGGCGCCGTGGAAACTAGCACCATATTTAATTACGCATTTAAACTCCACTTAAATGCAATAAATAATTACAAAATTATATATTAAATATATTTAGCCCCGGAATTTAATTATCTTTAACTCATTTTACTCTTAAATATGGAAACAGAAGTTGGACTATTTCCTGTCATGACCACTCTGGGTACACAGTTATTCTATGAACCAGCCATAACCACAGTAATAACCAGCGGTAGCCACATTGATAACCAGGGATAACCACACTAATAACGCGATAAATCCACGGCTCTGTCGTTAACACAGCATGTCCGTCGGTAAGAGCTGATTTATGTCCGAATTTAACCGTGTAAAACACAAACAAATGTACATATTTAACCGCGTAAACCAAAAAAAACGGGGGCGTTTTATGGGATTCACCTAGGTTAGAGTAATTGAATTAGGTTAGCTTTTAGGTTCATTACATTTTAAATGTGTTTAAATACATAAAAAATACCTCTTCTATGGACATTTAAAATGGCCGGCGGCTACAACGTAAAAACATATTTCCACCCGTAAATTTCACATTACATTAACATACTTTCACGATGGTAATTTTCCGGGGATAAATCTTACAAATATCACTTAGTAATGTGATAAATTGCATTAAAAATGTCTTAAGATTCTTAAGTAAATACCTGGTTATGTTCAACTTCACCTAATAAATAACACTACATACAGGGTGTAAATGAATTATACCGCACAAATTAACTACGTATACAGTGGTATTATTTAAGCATTTTGAGATAATGAACTAATGGTCTTCCAATAAAAATGTCCAAGATATGATTCAATTTGTAAAATGGTTGGCACGCCGCTGAGTATTTCAAATTAAAATGGAAATCATATGATACAGAGACTGTAACTTGCAACAAGTGTGCACCTTTAGCTCAGTTGTAATAGCATTCTAACTACAGACGCAAATGTAAGATTGATGCATCACGATCGAAACCGATTTATTTCTGGTTTAATTTTCTATTCATTATTTTACAGAATATGGTATTGGAATGTCGGCGCAGTACATGAGTTACAAAACTATGTACTACGTATTGTACAGACAATTGTTTGAAAGGTTGTAATAATAATACACATACTGTAGAGTACAGTAGGTTTCGCAAATAAAATGTGTAATTTTCCTGTACAATACTTCTGTACTTAGATAAATGATAGCGCAGTGATCACAAGAGTAATAACATGAAGAGGTAGGCCTACAGTGTATGTACATATGGCATACATAATGTTATTGGGAAATAAAAATCAATACATTTGAGAATACCAGAAAAAAAGTAAAGCACCTGCAGACTCATTAGAGAATTTGTCCAAATTGGCCACCTCCATTCTCACAACACAGACGACATCGGCGACTAAAAGGATTCTCGTACCCTGTTCAAGATACCAGGTGTCTCGCGGATCACATCACATGCTGCGATTATGTGTGCAACCAACAGTTCATCTGTATCAACAGTGGTCGCATACATCAATGTTTCCAGGTGTCCCCACAAAAATAATCAAGTGGACAGAGATCTGGAGAGCGAGGTGGCCACACTACAGTTGAACTACCTCTTCCTATATCCAACGGCCAGGATATCCAATATTTGGATATTTAATGATTTCACACATTCCGGCAGAAATGGGGAAGAGCCTGATGTGAAGAGGAACTTCTTCTAGCAATCTAGGTAGGACGTGCTCTAAAAATGTCTTATAAATTACACAATTTAATCTCTGGGGCAGAAGGTAGGGACAATTGATGTAGTTAGAAATTACGCCTACCCATACGTTCGCCGAAAATCTCTGCCGGTGACCCCTCTCGAAGATGGCATGAGGATTTTCATAATCCCACACATGAGTGTTCTTTCAGTTCAGAACCACCCCACCCGTATTAAATATTGCTACTCAGTGAATAACACCGAGGGAAAAAAATTCAGTGGCTGCAAGAAAGTCAATTACAAAATTGTACCCGTAGAGCCAAGTCCACTGGCTGTAAGGCTTGTACTTTTTGCAGATAAAAGGGATAGAGCTAGTCTTCGTGCAGGATTTTCCATACGCTTTGATGGTTCGAGCCCATTACACGTGGGGAACAGCAGGAATAGATGGGTAATCTTCCACCCTACGAAGAACATTTTCTTCGAACTCTGCAGTGCAGCGCGTACGTCTCTCACCGACGCGGCGTCTACTCTGTTTCCCAATGCTCCCGCTAACGCCTATTAACAGTCTCTAAGGTTGTTCGATAAGGATGGCGTCTATTCGGATACCGCTCCGCATACATGGCTGCAGCTCTTGCCCATTACCTTGTGCTGCATCATAAATGCATTTCGGCAAGTTCAGCGTAAGATATTAAATATAAAATTGGTATCTTGTAGGTCAGTCGTCCTCAACTAAATTATTAAACTTCATTAAGTAGTTCCAATATGGAGGTCTTTCAAAAACAATGTTTGATCTTCTGCATTTTAACTGGTTGAGGACGACTGACCTACCAGGTACCAATTTTATATTTTATATCTTATTACATAACCTCAACGGTGCTTTAATATGAATTTGAAAGTGTTGAAAGTTCAGCATAACTATAAAGATGTTCCATGATGCTTTCATGTATTGCGACTGATACTTAAGTAACTTCTAATCAGATGTTAATGTATAATAACCAATATAGGAATAGGTATTTTGCGCATGCCTATACTGAACACATTTCAATGTCAATATATTACAGTACCCATGCAGAGAAAGAAAAAAGAAGAAGAGGGAAAGATAAAAGTGGCCTGCCGTGATTTGAACCATCAGTGTTCGAACTCAAATCCATGACTTTAACTATTAAGCCACACGTTATCTACACAGATTCTGAAACATTCTCGATCAATATTTTTCTAGGACTGCCAAAGATCTCTTCCATTGAGGATGGTATTAAAGCATGATTTTAGGAAGTCTATTACGATTCATTCCTTACACATGAGTTTTCCACTGTAGCTGGTATTTATTTATACATTGTGAGATTGGTTTTAATTGAAGTGCTTGCTTGATATCTTCATTTCTTTTGCAACTCATGTAATCTAGCTTCAGGTTTTTACAGCTGCTGCCGTCTTTCCGTGTCAAACCTCCAAAGCCTACGATCCTGGACATCTTCAATGATAAGTCCTTTTTTTTTCTGGTCGGTTGTCATTGATATAGTTGTTTCGGCCATCGCTCATCTTCCATTCTTAGATATGTCCTAACCATTTTAATGCCTTCTCCTCAATTCTTTCAATTACGTTTTCTTCTGCTTCCATTATGTTTCTAATTTCCTTATTTGCGACATGTTCTAATTTGGACTTTCTGGCACTTCAGCGTAAGTAATCCATTTCTATAGCTATTAGTCTATTCTTGTAGTATTTATTGAATGTCCATACCTCACTTTTATACATTGTAACAGATTCCACCAGTGTTTTACCAATATATGTTTTGTGTCTTTCCGAATATACTTATCCCACCATATGGAATTTAATGATGATATTATTTTGCTACTCAATTAAATTCTATGCTTTATGATCTCTTTGCTATACTTTCAATGTTATCAATTTATTATCCCCGCTGTGGTCTCGAGGTAGCGTGCTGCCTTGTCACGCAGCGGGCCCGGGTTTGATCCCCGGTCGGGGCAATTTTCCTCACCTGTAAGACAAATGCCAAGAAAACGTTAAGGCCCAAACGGTCCCTGAAATCATATGGCCTTTATCATCATCATTATCATTATCATCATCATCATCATCCTTCACCGGTGTGGAAAGCAACGGGAAGCTACCACACCTACAATTCCCTAGAAAGGCTGCAAGCGTAGCATGAAAATGCTATGATTGCAGTGAAGGACCTGCCTTCGGGCAGAATTACTATGGATAGATCCCCAAATATTTAGTTTGTTTCACTTGCTTTATTTAAATTCCTTCTTCCAATATTAAATTTTCTCTTTCATTGCTATTTATTCCCAAATAGTCCGCTTTTGTAAATTTACTGTGAGATTTCATTATTCACATGTGTTTTCAACATTTTTTATCGTGAATTCCATATCAAATTTGTCTTGCACTAAAACCAGTTGATCATCAGCAAATTGTAATGCCAACCCTTACAGAGTACTGTCAGTCGGAGCCAACTGAACCCCGGTATTTTAACGAGATTGTTACTCCTTCCCCTCCTACTTTATCATCCGGGCTTGGGACCGGCCATGGCGGAGTTCAACTCATATAATAATAATAATTAAATTAGTAATACCGACAGTAAAAAACATGCTTTCAAAATGGCATTTACGTATCCTGTTTGTTATTAATATTTCAATGGGCCTGAAATATTAATTATTAAAATTTTCAGAAAATTATCCCTAAAAATATCTTCATATACGACGGTATACAGATCATAAAATTAATTACAATGAAATAGTTCACCTTTAATCGTTCATTTGAACAAAATTCTTAGTTTTCGACAAGTAAATAATTACCTTTATTTTTATTTTTGTTTATGTATTTTATTTATATATGAATTTATCATTTATATCCATATAATTTTAATTGGTTACTCTTGCTTGTTTACTCGTAAAATTAAGTTCATCGTACCTTTTTTCATATGTTGGCAACATTTTTTTGTGAATATTACAGTATACGACTGTAATATTCCCATTTTCGAGTTTCTTTTGGCAAAATCCGAAGGAATTAAGCTATTGAGTTTCCCTTCATGGAATGATATAACAACATCTTTTTACGTATCTTCACCAATCCTACCTAATACCTAACGAAAATGGCTGTGACAAAAAATATATAGGCCTATATAACAAAAATTTATATTATATATATATATATACATACATATAATACTAAAATAACTTCAGATCTTAAGTAATAATTCCGAGATCCTGATTGCTAAATTCATCAACAACGTTTATGAAATATTGGGTTATCAAATTCCTTAAAATTTCGAACTTAGCAAATGATTGCACGCCACTACACTGGTAGCATCGGTACAATACGAACCTTAGCTCAGAGTGAAACACGGAGAATCTGCGTAGTTAACCTGCGGCTTAATGATTAAAGGATAGATTTGAGTTCGAACACCGATGGTTCAAATCACGACGGGCCACTATGTTTATTTCCTTCTTTTACTCTCTCTCTCTGTCTCTCTCTCTCTCTTTCCCCCCCCCCTTTCGTGTGTATTGTGATATATTGACATTGAAATTTGTTCAGTACAGACATGTGCAAAATACCTATTCCCGTATTGGTTATTACATTAACATCTGATTAGAAGTTACTTAAGTATCAGTCGCATTACACGAAAGCATCATGGAACATCTTTATAGTTATACTGAAATTTCAGCACTTTTAAAATTCATATTAAAGCACCGTTGAGGTTAAGTAATAAGGTATTAAATATAAAATTGGTACCCGATAGGTCAGTCTTCCTCAACTAAATTATTAAACTTCATTAAGTAGTTCCAATACGGAGGCCTTTCAAAAACAATGTTTTATCTTCTGCATTCTAACTGTGATGTGATCCGCGAGACACCCGGTATCTTGAACGGGGTACGAGAATCCTTTATTCACCGATGTTGTCTGTGTTGTGAGAATGGAGGTGGCCAATTTGAACAATTTCTCTAATGAGTTTGCAGGTGCTTTACTTTTTTTCTGGTTTACTCAAATTTATTGCTTTTTATTTCTCAATAACATAATGTATGTGGTGTGTACATAGACTGTACCTCTTCATGTTATTACTCTTGTGATCACTACAGTATCATTATCTAAGTACATAAGTACTGTACGGTACAATTACACATTTTATTTGCGAAACCTATTGCACTCAACAGTATGTGTATTATTATTTCAACCTTTCAAAAATTGTCTGTTCAATACATACATAGATAGTTTTGTACCTCGTGTATTGCGCCGACATTCCAATGTTGTATTCTGTAAAATAATGAATAAACAATTATACTAGAAGTAAATCTACGTACGTAACTAATTTACAGTACGTACATAATAAAAGGAAGAGAGGGAAAAAAGTGTACATATACTGTAGGTAGTTTCGAACATGATGCATCAATCTTACATTTGCGTCTGTAGTTGAGAATGTTATAACCAAGGAGCTAAAGGCGCATACGTGTTGCAAGTTACAGTCTCTGTATCATATTATTTCCATTTTAATTTGAAATACTCAGTGGCATGCCAACCATTTTACAAATTGAATCATAACTTAGACATTTTTATTCGTAGACCATTAGTGCATTATTTCAAAATGCTTATATAATACCCCTCTATATGGGGGGTCCGCTTGTCGGGCCCCACGCTGTGCTCACAACAGCAACAGGGCGCGTCCCCATGTGGCGGATCGGGGAACGGTCGGTGGTTTGCTTGCATTCCTCCCGGCTAGGTACAGACCGGACCCGCGGGCCATTTGTGAGGTTGTCAGGACTCGAGTGACCTGGCGTAGTACATAGCTCGTGCTGCGCACACTTCAGCAGCCAAACGCGTCCCCTACGTGGCGTAGTGGGGAAAAGGGTGGGTGGATCTGCTAGTCAGTCCTTCCTTCCAAGTCCGATGGACTCACGAACCATAAGTGGGGTCAACAGGGGGAAGATGAGCGACCTGTTGTCAAAGTGCACATATCCTGGCCCACAGCAGGAACGGCGGCCGCCGTGGCGAAGTGGTGAGAGTCTGGAGATCAGAAACTCCTTCTCTTGGTTCAATGAACCCGAGGTCCATCTGTGGGGGATGCCTACATTGCTCAATGGGCTGGACTCACAGCAGTGGCACGACTAGGCCTAGTCTTGCGAACGGGCTGGTTGGGTCAATACCAGGCGTAAGGCTTTGGGAATTACCACCAGGTCAGTAAGCTCGGAAGAGGAGAAACCGCGGTCTTTTGGGTGGCGGATTAGCGCCGACTTCTGGACCGGGTGACCCAAGAACAATCTGTGAGGTTGTCAGGAGTTGAGCGACCTGACGTACTAGTGCTCAGGCTGGACCCCACTTCAGAAACAAAACACGTCCCCATGTGATGCACTGGGGGAAAGGTCAGTGGATCTGCTAGACAGTACTCCCGGCTAAGCCCAAGGGACTCGTGAACCATTAGTGGGGTCGGTAGGAGTTGAGCGCCCTGTAGTACTATTGCTCACCTGTTGGAGCTTGCGAGTTCCATGCTGGCTCACAACTGCAACAGGACACGGCACGGACCAGTGCAGAGGGGAGGAACTGTGCTGGTTCCCTGCTAAGCCTACGGGCTCGTGGACAAACTGTGGGGTCACCAGGAGATGGGCACCTGGATGTACTATAGTCTCATATTGTGGGGCCTATGGATTCAAACCCTAACTGGTCTCACAACGGCTGCAGGATGCGTCCCTGGAGGTAGAACAGGGGAATGGTCGGTGGATCTGCGACAACAGTCATTCCGGCTAGGCTTGAGGAGCCCGTGGGGTCGTCAGGATTGAGCAACCTGACGTACTATGTAGCTCAGCAATTTTCCTGAAGTTGCGACTCCAACACCTTCTCCCTGAGGTGTTGGTTTTATTTCCGAGAACCTTGAACGTAGACGCGATAGTTAAGGAAGTATGGTCTCCTCACCTCAAACGAAAATTTAAAAATCCCGCTAGCAGTTTTCTATATTTCCCAACAGAACTCAGTATACACTATGCTATTAACATAAATCGGGGAAGGTACTCTCAAAAATTCAGTGAAATCCAACCTTTAGCAACTCTAGCAACCGCCATGTTTGTTTCGTCACAATGTATACCAAACAATTTAATTACTCCTTAATATAACATAACCTATATTAGTTTAATTTATTTAATATTCTAATGGTCCACCGCCGTAGTCGGGGTAGCGTCGCTACTTCGTACGTAGCGGGCCCAGGTTGGATCCCCGTCGAAACAAGTTTCCTGGGAGATTTTTTTTTCGGGGGTTTTCCTCACCTGTAAGACAAATGTCGGGAAACTTTAAGGCCCTAACGGTTCCTAACCATCATCTATCCATTATACGAGTAACTATTATCATATTCGCCATGTTTAGTATGAATGTGTGTGTGAATGGTGTGTTTCGTCTTGATGTTGTGTTGTCTCGGAGGAGGTCCTGACATTGTACTGATCACTTATTCGGGGAGACCCTCCATGTCCTTGAGTAGTCAAAAAATGTGTGTAATCCATAGTTGAAATCGAATCCCTGTCCCGACAGGTCGTGTCACTCTAAGGCCCGGTGGCGTGTGGCAAGTACCTGTAAGGTGAAAGGTTAAACAGCATTAATAGATATAACATATTTTAAGAAATAAATTAAAATATGAATCGATAGATATTCAATTTGTGTCAAATTATACAACAATATGCAAATAGGTAATAACTAGATATGTAATCTCTCCTTCCAAAAACGCGAGGTTGATTAAGTTTCAACCATAGAGTTGAGGAGATTCTGAACAGCGGCCACACTGTATACAAGATTCAGACTTACAAAGTATACTTCGATGGAATATAAAAGTTGTGCATTGACTCTTCGGAACATTTGGAGTAAAATATTACAAATGTAAAGTGGTTATTCTAAACTGTTGCTTTAACCAGCCGTTACAGAAAACTATTCTTACCCCTTCCCTCTGACGTCATTTACAATGGTTGCATCAACCATTAGCTGATATTGAGAAATTTTCTCATGGTATTTCGGCCAGTATGGGACCGGTGCCCACCCAGCATCGTGAGGCAATTGGGTAGCTACAATAAGTAGCGGCTCCAGGTTGAGGAACCAGCTATAACGGCTGGGGGACTCGACATGCTAACCACATGTCACCCCACTGGCTGTTGATCATCTACCTCTGTGATTGACGCATGTGGATGTGAAGGGCCAGCAGCCGGCTGATAAAAGGACAACCGCTGAAAAGTGGAAAGACCCTCAATCGGAGGAAGAAATTGTTCCATATCTGGTAATATCTTACGAATATGCATGATTCGTTTTCACGGTAGTCTGACACTTTCGAATAAGCTACATCAGAAATTAAGTCTCTTCAATTTAATAAAATAAATATATATTCCGTAAATCATGAAAATTAAACCATATTACTCTCCCAATTTAAATCTGCACGTCGAAAATATCCTAGGAATATGCTGTCGATTCCCTTCCTTATTATACTATGTTGCCACTTCCTGTTATGTATTGTGTTATTTGACTGGGAGGGGAGCGTTGGCAAATACTATTTTTTTAAATTAAATGTCACCTACAGTAGGCGTTGACTAAATTAATAATCCGGCAACCATTATACTGCTGAGGAATGAGATATCCTTCCTTTGCCTTCCTCATTACATGTTACCAATTCCCGTCCCCTGTGTTGCGTTGTAATGCTGGTAATAGAGACATGACGAATTCTGTTATTTTAAATAATCCAAAAGCTTCAGCAGTCGTAGACCAAATTACTAATTTAACAACCATTAAATTATATTTGATATGTGTTTAGGGATTTTTCCTTCCATAGAGAAATAGCTTGGCGACATTAGCGCTAACACTCTTCCCCTCTAGCTGTGCAGACTTAACTTGGGCGAATAATAAATTCAACTTGCTGAGGAATTCGCTTAGTTTACACAGTTCCTGAGTGATGGACTTTTTTTTAATCGTAAGGCCTGTAAGCGAAATCACTTTACCTTTACCTCAAACTACTGAAATGAGACGTAAATAAATACACATAATCTGTACCAACTATTACTCTGCACGGTGACTGTAATTCAGTTTACAAAGATGTACAGTAGTGTTATCTCGTTACGAATGCGCAAATGTTTGCTGTTGAAGGATTTAATTACTTTTCCAACTGACGCATGACCTCCGAGCGCAGCGAAAACGTTTTAATTTAACTTAACTGCAATAATTGCATACAGAATCCTTCGTGACTCTTTGCCTTAATTTAACCTCTCTCTTGCATGGTACTTTTGTATTCTGCTCTTCCGGTCCTCACGGGGACAAAACCTCTCGTGATGGGATTTTTTAAACTTTAGATCACTTCCATACTTCTTGATACATTCGAGGAATGGAGGGAGGGAATCCTCTGATGAACGATCAGTACAATGTCGAGACGTTTTTCGAATAAATAATTCTTTATTCATTTTCTTTATATATATATGTTATAATTAAATGTTTAACGGAAAGAATGCGGAAGGAAACATTGAGCAATGTCAGCTTAATCTGGTATGATAAAAAAATAAAGAACTGCCTGGAACCGGGATTCGAACCCGGATCTCTGAGGTTGTACCTCATTGTGATATCCATTACAAAGACCACCAGGCGAAATCCAATTCAAACACTTATTTGTCTTATATGTGTATTATATTCTCCATTATTACTAGATGTCGCGAGAACTCGGTCTTCCACTGCCATCTAAGTAGCTGACTATAACACTTACAGCCAATTACAGAGAATGAAAAAGAGTAAAAGTAAAGAGTAAAAAAAAAATATTACCTCTTTACTCTTTGCTTACTTGTTATCGCGGGCTACTCTATAGCATGGAAGACCGAGTTCTCGCGACATCTAGTAATACTTTAGAATATAATACAACTATAAGAAAAATAAGTGTTTGAATTGGATTCGCCTGGTGGTGTAATGGATATCACGCTGAGGTACAGACTCAGAGATCGGGGTTCGAATCCCGTCCAGGCATTTATTTTTCTTATCATACCATATTATGCTTGCATTGGTCAATGTTAAATATTTAATTATAACATCGATAAAGCGTCACTGCTATAAAGTAAAAAAATATTCTCTTATATATATATATATATATATATATATTTGTGAAGAGTGTTTTATTATATGGAGCAGAAACATGGACGTTTAAGCAAAAACACAGAAATAAATTATTGGTCACAGAAATGGACTTCTTAAGAAATCGCAAGAATATGAAAATTGGATAACGTAAGAAATAATACAATAAGAGAAATAATGAATGTAGAAAAGAATATTGTACAAGAGATTAAAAATTCCAACTGAGATGATATGGATATTAATGAGAAGAAGGGACACAGAAACAAACAAATAAGTATTGAAATGGATACCGCCAGGAAAAGGGAAACGTGGTAGACCTAAGCCAACGTATATAAAGGGAATTCAAGACAACATGAAGAAGAGAAATATGACAGAAGCAGGCACGCAAGACCCGGAAGTGTGGAAGAAAAAAATTGTATATTTTGGTTGAGGATACCTGTGTATATAACAGAAATAATCCTGATTGATATATATATATATATATATATATATATATATAATATGACATAAGAAAAATAAATGCCTGGACGGGATTCGAATCCGGAACTCTGGGTCGGTACTCCAGCGTGTTATCCATTACACAACTAGGCGAATCCAATTCAAACACTTATCTTTCTTATATATATTTTTTTCTCTATTATTACTAGATGTAGCGGGAACTCGATCTTCACTGCCACCTAGTAGCTACTATAACAAATAAGCAAATTATTAAAGAGAATATTTTTACTTTATAGCAGTGACACTTTATCGATAATATAATTAAATTTTTGACATTGAGCAATGCAAGCTTAATATGACATGATAAGAAAAATAAATGCCTGAACGGGATTCGAACCAAACACTTATTTTTCTTATATATATATATATATATATATATATATATATATATATATATATATTTTCTATTATTACTAGATGTCGCGAGAACTCGGTCTTCACTGCCACCTAGTAGCTGACTATATCAAGTAAGCAAATTAAAGAGACTATTTAACTCACGCCCCAAATGGGAGTCAATGACCAATCACATTTCAATGATTTTCGATTTACAACTAATCACAGTCGTGTTTCGCCTAGAATTTATCAACTAAAGTTTATCATAATAAAGAAAGCACCTCCTTTTTAACATTCTGAATAGGTCATAGCATTATTTTGCAGTGACTTACCCCCTAAGAAATACGGCTACGTAATAGTGCGTGAATGTCAACACATAGCGCTTGCGGGAGTTAATATAAAAATATTAGTAGCAATTGAGTATACCACCAAAAACAAAAAGAAACCACTGTTTGCACTTTCTTAAATGTACTTTTTCCCAGGTAGTACTCCAGAAAAATATAATTGTCATATTTACATCATAGGACATCAGAAATGAATTAATATACGGTATGATGTGTTTCATTTTTTCTCCACTAGAGGACATTCTTACAGTATTGCGTTCCTTTGGCAATAAATAATATGATCTGGTTGCAGTGATGAACAAAAGAAGCAAATGAAGCGTACCACTAGTTTCTCATTTGTTTTCAAACATCGCCGTTTACATTAAATATATAAATATTTTAAAATAACTATATTTAAATAACGATTTGTGAGTAAACAGCTTAATTTTATTCGTTAAATAGTCCTAACAAATGCCACTCTTGATTTCCAAATTCTCTAGATAAATTCACTCCTCACTTCGTGAGTCGTGAATTTATCGATAATTTGGAAATCACTTGTGGCATTACTTATGAATATTTTTACTTTATAGCATTGACGCTTTATCTATGTTATAATTAAATTTTTGACGTTGAGCAATGCAAGCTTAATATGACATGATAAGAAAAATAAATGCCTGGACGGGATTCGAACCCGGAACTCTGGGTCGGTACCCCAGCGTTTTATCCATCCATCATACTAATTCTGCCCGAAGGCAGGTCCTTCACTGCAATCATAGCATTTTGAAGCTATGCTTGCAGCTTTACTAGGGAACTGTAGGTGTGGAAGCTTCCCGTTGCTTTCCACACCGGCGAAGGATGATGATGATGATGATAATGATAAGGATGATGATAATGGCCATATTATTTCGGGGACCGTTTGGGCCTTAAAGTTTTCCTGACATTTGTCTTACAGATGAGGAAATACCCCGATAAAAATCTCACCCAGAAAAACTGCCCCGACCGAGGATAGAACCCGGGCCCGCTGCGTAACAAGGCAACACGCTACCTCGAGACCACAGCAGTGGACATATATATTAACACAACTTTTAAATAATAAGTATTTATTTTTATTTCAGTGTTTGTTTAATTATATACATATTTTATTTATATTTGGGCGAAGTTATGCATCAACCGGCTAAGTGTTTTTTAAATTGAGATTATGATGTCATCTGTTGCACTGGCTCATGAAGTAAACGTACGCACACTTTTAGCACCAAATGTTTTTAATAGTCTTATTGTTAAAGAAAAATGTAGACGTCATCAGCCCTAATAGACATTCTGTGTTTTGCAAAAAATGGCTATAAAACCAGATCTTCATAAGTGCTCATTTAATTTTGCATCATGCAGCTAAAAGCCATATCTTTCCGCTCTTAGATTTTTGATGCATAACTGTGAAACAAGGAAAATAACTTGCAATATCCAGTGTTGTTAGTTTGGTGCCACAATAAATAGTGATCATTGACTTAAATTTTAAACATATTTTTCTCGAAAATTACATAATGGCGCATAGCTGATTGATGTATAATGCCGTCCATTTCTCATGTTTATTCAGAGTCTTAATTTATTGAGTTCCTTTTGAAACCCAGCCGCCTAATAAACAAAGTCTCTAACAGACCCTGAGCTTGTCTACATTCTCGTTCCCATTATGCGTTAGCATTCAGTACGAATAATATAAATGTTTATTATAAAGGTACATATATAAAGTCAGAATGGAATTGTCAAATTAGCTATATTTAATTCCATGCACGATTTTGTCAAACTCTCCTAAAAATAAACATAATTTTTTCCCCCATCTTTCATTTAAAAGATCCACGGCTCCGTATTGATGCTCGATGCATTACTACAAAATATCAAGTATTATTATTATTATTATTATTATTATTATTATTATTATTATTATTATTATTATTATTATTATTATTAATGTTGAAAAAGACGAAGCGTTATTGAAAGTTAAGAAGTTTAATTGGTTCCTTACAAACCTCACAAATTACAAGAAGTTCTTTAATCAGTATCATGGCGACTAGCTACTAACACGCACAATTTACGCTCCAGGTTTCTAGGTTATTTTCAGTAGGTGCCTTCGCTATTTTATAGTTAAAGTTGTATATTCCTAGTCTGTTTAGTTTATATTTATATTAGTTAATGTTTAAAGTGTGTACATTTAACACCATGGGAATGAACACACGTAATTCAAACAACGATTCAACAAGTTCTACCGAGGAAGCGGTGAAACGTGTGGTGAAGGAGGCACTGCAAGATCCCAGCACGTTGCATGTGTTTGTGTCCATGTTGCGGGACAGGTAGTGGCGGAACTGCAAAAAACCATCCAGGACACACTAAGGTAATTCAGGGTTTGAAAAAGACCCTCGATGAAAAAGATAAAAAGATTGAAGTGTTGGAAAATAAAATAGACGATTTATAACAATGCCAGAAAAGTCAATGCCTCAGGATTTTTGGTGTGAAAGAAGAGGACGGAGAGGACACTGACCAAAAAGCCATCGAGATGGCCAAAAAAATCGGTGTCGATCTATCAGTGACTGACATTGACAGAAGTCACCGTGTTGGTGTTAGTAATGTAGAAAGACCGCGGGCTGTAATAGTGAAATTTGTTAGTTACCGCAAGCGCAGTGAAGTTTTTCTAAGCAAGAAAAAAATTGAAAGGAAGTAGGGTCACTGTTCGCGAGGACCTACCGAAGTGTTGATATCGCCTGCTTACAAGACAGCATACAAAAATACGGTATTCAAAATGTGTGGACAATGTATAGCCAAAGTATATGGTGAGAAACGCAAAATTAGATCTACTACAGATATCAACTAGATATGTAGGACCTGAATGTAAAATATGTTTACTTTATTTTTCTTTTCTTTGCTAACAATTATATTGTTAATTTATTTCTAATTTAGGTAAGTTTTAAGTTTATTATTTTTTATTTAGGTCAACTTACTTGTTTTATTTTCATTTTAAGTTCTTTGTTTAGCTAATTTTTAAAATTTTATTACAGTTATTACAGTACAAATTTTATTTTTTCTTTCTACTATTGACAACATTGAGCTGACAAATGATGACTTGTTTGCAACCCCTGACTCAGATATTAACCCCTTCTCCAAATACCCTCATATTGTGCAGATAGCTTTTAAAACAGGTAGCAGAATTCCTTACTCCCTACCATCCCCTCCACCAACAACTACCAGTTTACTTAGGAATGCATTTTCTATTGATAAATCAACACTTAAAATCCCTCACGTAAATTCACAAAGCATTCTGTCCCACTTTGATGAGTTTCCATATCTTGGACTGAGCGCTATTTTAATTTTGGAAACCTAGTTAGCCCCTTCCATACCTTCCTCCTTTGTTCACGTGGACGGATACACACTGCCCAAAAATGACAGAATAGATAAAAGAGGTGGAGCCGTTTGTGACTTTATATTAAATGAACTTAATCCAAGAATTGTCCACCAGCCCATTTCTATATATTCCGCTCGCCCCGAGTTCCTATTCGTAGAAATTCAAGCCAGTCTAAAAAAAAGTCTCTTATGTATTGTATAAAAACCTCCTAAAATAGGGCACCTTTCGGATATAGACAACGGTCTGAGCGATTCATTGTCACATTATGAACATGTTATTGTCGCAGCCGATTTTAATACAAATCTCTCTGACTCGCCAGCCCTTCAACTTAAAAATATATTCCAAAGCTTTAATATGACCATTATTCGTCTCTCTCCCACACATCACACTCCTACAACCGACACTCTACTCGACTTAATAGTGCCTACACATCCAGAGAAAGTACTGACATATGGACAAATCCCTGCGCCCGGCATATCTGCTCATGATATTGTATTCGTAGAATACTCACACCAATGTCCTAAAAGACGCTCTAAATTGATTACGTACAGAAACATACAAAACATAGACGAGACTAAACTAAAATCAGACGCTTTAGAACTACTTTGGTACACAATATGGAATCTTAGATCGGTTGATGAAAATGTAGACACATTTAATACACTGATACTACAACTGTATGACAGACATGCGCCAGTAAAACCCGACGATTTATCCGCCCCCCTGCTCCCTGGATGAATGACTCAATACGTGAACTTTGTCAAAACGACACAAAGCATACCGCACATACAGACGACACAAAAATGACGAGAACTGCAACTGTACAAACAACTTAGAAACACAACTACACAAACTATACGCAATGCCAAACTACGACATGCCCAAAGTATAATCGTACCTTCAATAAGTGCGCGGGACACTTGGCGAAATCTCCGTACAATGGGACTTAGACAGTTGAATCCCCCAACTGACTCTCTATAGACATTTCTGTAGATGATTTAAATGAGCATTTTACCACAATAGCCTTGACACCTACAGATAACAATATTAAAAGTAGACATTCTTAAAGACTTATCCCCATCCCCCATATAGGAAGAGATAAATTTAACTTTGACGACATTTCGCCTATAGACGTTAAAAAAGCACTCAAGCGGATTAACTCCAATGCATAAGGAATTGATGACATCAGCATTTTAATGGTAATAAAATCATTGACATTATACTACCCACAGTGACTCATATTTGTAATGATTCCCTTATAACTTCTATCTTCCCTACTGTATGGAAACAGTCTAGGGTTCGGCATATGCCTAAAATAAGTATACCTACTAACTGTAATGACTTCCGACCGATAAGCATCCCTCCGACATTATCTGAAGCCCTGGAACATATTGTACATAAACAAATGACTGAATATCTCCAAGAAAATCACCTCCTTGATCCTTATCAATCCGGCTTCAGATCTGGTCATAGCACAACCACAGCTTTGTTAAAAATTACTGAAGATATTCGTGAAGCCATGGCCAGACGTGAATTGACTCCCTTAACCTTACTTGACTTCAGCAAAGCTTTTGACGCAGTAGACCACGACATACTTATTATAAAGCTCAAGCACCTACACTTGTCTGGC
Organism: Diploptera punctata; assembly: GCA_030220185.1. Classification (NCBI taxonomy): domain Eukaryota; kingdom Metazoa; phylum Arthropoda; class Insecta; order Blattodea; family Blaberidae; genus Diploptera; species Diploptera punctata. Next base: position 566,776 of record JASPKZ010009822.1, read on the forward strand.
AGCGCTGTATCCTGGTTAGAATCATATCTGCACGGGCGTCAACAATATGTTTCACTAAACTCTAGATCCTCGTCTTGGCGCAACGTGCAGGCGGGAGTCCCCCAGGGCAGTGTTTTCGGACCTCTTATTTTCTCAATCTACATAAATGACTTACCAACTGTACTAAAGCACTGCCGTTATCACCTCTATGCTGATGATCTCCAATTTTACCTACATTCATCTCCTCATTCTCTCTGTAACAGCTTGACGAAAATGAATGACGATCTCACATCCATCTTTAACTGGTCTTAAAGTATCGGTCTAAATCTAAATCCTAACAAGTCACAAGTAATTCTAATGGGACAACAAAGACTGCTTACAACTTCTGACATATCTACACTTCCAAACATTACTATAAATAATATAATTATCCCTTATTCTTCTTCAGTAATGGATCTTTGACTACATCTAGACGAAAATTTAACCTGGCAAACACAAGTGAAACACATATGTAAAAAGACTTTCTCCATCTTACATTATCTTAGACGTTGAAAGAATTTTCTGCCAGTTTCGTTAAAACAAATCGTTGTCCAGAATTTTGTGTTGCCACACTTCGATTATAATGATCTAAACTATGACTTGTCGCAGAGATTGCAGCGTGTTCACAATGCTTGCGTTCGATTCATTTTCAATATCCGCCGTTATGACCATATTTCCGAAACTTCAATAACCTCTCTTGGCTCCGTCTTACTGACAGACATAAATTGCACTCTCTTTCACTACTTTTCAAGCTTCTGAATTCCTACACTCCTACTTACCTAGCTTTCAGATTTGAGAAGTTATCCTCTTACAATATTGACACTAGGTCACAAGATAACAGTCTGCTAACAATTCCTCTTCATAGCACTTCCTCTTATTCTTCTTCCCTCACAGTAGCCTTCGTCCGCTCCTGGAATTTCCTTCCTCAAGATATCAGGGGTTGCCGCACACTTGGCACTTTAAAGTCACGCTTATACAGTTACGTGTTGTCTAATAATTAATTTATCTCTATTTATTTAAATTTATACTATGTCATTCATATTTTTTCTCTTTTTTTATATATATCTTGTACGTATTATACATTAAATTCGTTAAATCTAGAGTAAATCAAAATACATTATAAATATTAATTGTATTGTATTTATAACATGTAATTGTTTATGTTTGTTCTAATTTAGATGTAAGACTATTTTTTGTATTTTTAATACCTGGTTGAGGGGCAGAAAAGGCCTTATGGTCTTAACTCTGCCAGGTAAAATAAAGCTATTATTATTATTATTATTATTATTATTATTATTATTATTATTATTATTATTATTATTATTATTATTATTATTATTATTATTATTATTATTAATCAATTTACTTACACGTAGACTACCAATTGATTGAACTTTATTTCTTAGTTTTCTTCTTGTCTAGTGGTCGCGATTTTGTTTGTTTGTATGTTTATATTTTTCGCCACCACATATCGCTTATAGCAGTCTATTATCAAAAGTAAAATACAGTTCATTAGCCAGCAAAATCGGACCATTAGGATCGAGGATTTACCTGAAGGGAATATAAATAAATAAATACCGGCATATATATATATATATATATATATATATTCTAATGAGTGCAATTTTTTGAGGAATTCACTACAACATGTGACGCGAAAAATGTTTCTAAGTTCCAATCATACACCATGCGCATGCGTCAACAAACGCGAAGCTGTTTATACTATGGAATTACGGGATGCAACCAATATTTTGGCCTACACGGTGTTTAACTAACCTAAAAGCTAACCTACCGCAATTTAAGTACTTTAACCTGTGAAGCACCAAGTTAAAAGCTAACCTAACGCAATTTATGCACTCTAACCTGTGAAAGATAACAATTCCCAAAAATAAATAGTAAATTCTGAATTTATGAAGTATATGTGTACAGTTAATTAGTACATACTCTAAGTTGGATGCAGTGGAACACGCTTTTGTTTTTTCTTAGAATATTCGTTAAAATCAATATGGCTGTCGTGTCTTCATGCTACGTATGAAGTTAAATATCATAGAAAAAAATATATTGAAATAATTGTTAGAAAAAATGTAAAAATCATTGTAAATGTTGGGAAATAATTTTAAAATTAAACCCTAAGAATAAAATTTCACAGGAGTTTATGAAGGAATTTAAAAAGTCGCGTCACGTGTTGTAAAGAACCGCCTTTTTTAACGTCACTTGATATATGCTTTGGAATAAAAAATGATATTTTCCGAAAATCAGCTAAATCGGACCATTAGGAGAGAGAGAGTGATGAGTGTGTTTATAATCTCTCTCTCTCTATCATAGTTTAGCCTCTCACCTTATACTGTAAGTACTTTTACAAGCATCACGCCGCCCGGACGTTACAGTACGACCTGTCGGGAGAGGGATTTTAATATTTTGATCACACGTATATATTTTTCACGCAGTGATGCCGAGGCCTTCCCGAATTAATGATCAGCTCATGCCAGAGCCTCCTTCGAAAAAAAAACAACACAACAATGTGACGAAACACACTATTCACTCAAACATTCATATAGCCCACGCAATGGATTTAGAGGAATGTCCTTGAATGAAAATTTGTAATGGGAGCTTAGATGCGAGTCTTGTACTTACCAGATGTAGATCTCAGCCAGTAGGAAGTGTCACCACACGTCATTGCTAACTCCCTCGCTAGCGAATATCAAAATATGTACAGTCACTGCTAAACATTTGTAAAAGTTCACAATAATAATTAATTAATATACGGCCATTTTAATCCGTGGAGGAAGTACATTCACTATATATACCCTATATATGGTTTATATCAGTCTGTTAAAGTTTTAAATACCACTAAATGTCACTTTAGTACTCATCCAACTCTTCAAACACCTGACATATTATCTCCATATTACGTTTGGTCAGTTTCATGTTCACTCTCCTCATCGCTGCTTTCCATTCCATTGTCTTCAATTATAATTTTTTTTCAATTCTTTCTTCCATGATTCCATCTTTCTCCCAGTACTCGTGTTCGTTCTCTTCCACTTTATTACACACATTTTCCCATTCCTTTTTACCAATTTCTTTAAATCTTTCCCGGCACAACATTTCAACATCTTTAATTTTGAAAGTAACATTTTTACTACCAACCCACTGTTTTACATCACCCCAAATTAATTCAATGGGATTTAAATCAGGATGATAAGGTGGAAGTCTCAACACTGTATGGTTATTTTCAGCTAATATAGTGTCGATAACGTAGGTTTTATGTGTTGGTTTATTTTCTAAGATTAAATCATCATAAGTGTGTTTTAGTGCTATTTTCATCAAAATGAATATTATGTTGAATTAACCAGGCTTGCATATCTTTTTTTAAGGAATTTGATGTTGGGACTTTATTTAATTGTGTGTTATGGTACGAAGCGTTGTCAACAACTAAGACAGAGTTTGGGGGTAAATTTGGAATCAACATGGTACGTAACCATTTAATATAGTTTCCTGTATTCATTTGTTCATGGAAGTCTCCTGTTTTTAGCACCGACCTGTAAATGAGGAGAGCATTTGGTATAAAACCAAACCTTCCACCAGCATGCACAATTATAAGACGTTCCCCTTTAGAAACGGGAGCCATCAAACCTGAGCCACTGTCGCCAGACCAACCTTTCGGACTAGTGTGACTACTGTGTATATATGTTTCGTCTTCATACACTATTGGCCTTCCCTCATCTCTATATTTTTAATGCATGTAAGATATGTCTCTCGAAGGGAACGAATATTATGGTTTTCAATTAAAACACTTCGGTTAGTTCTGGTTTTTTTCCAGCGAAAACCCAAGTTCCTTATTACTGCTCTAAGACTACTGGCTCCACCACTAAATTCAATTTTTTCTTTTAACTTCTCCAATAATTTTGTAATTGTTGGTGCAGTCTTTTCTTCTTCGTAAAAATTATATATAGTGCGCCGAATTACACATTTATCAAAGTCATCAATGTCAGTTATTCTTTTTGGGACATCGTGTTTCTTTCCAGGGGTGCCAAAAGAAGATCCTTCCTCTTCATGTTTTCTTCTTTCTTGTAAAATTCTGTGAACAGAACTGCGCGACACACCTGTGGCTTTAGAAACTCTTTCTTGAATTTTCTTCACTTGTTTATAATACACGGGTGAAAATCGCTCCTTTTCTTTTGCTTCCTCTTTCATGTAGTCGTGAACATTCACAATAATTTCCCGACTTTGACTGTGAAGAGTTTTTCCTTGTAATTTTGAAATCATAGGAGGCTTTGTGTAAATTAAAAAAAAATCAAAATTGTTCACTAATTAACTAAATACACATTCACACTACACTATAATTTTAAAACTACTGGCAGCAAAGGTACAAATTATTATATATAAAAAATACGGGTTAAAATATAAAATCTACACGTCTGTTTCCACTATAATTCACTCTGGACTATACGTGTTTTTGTAAGAGGCAGCACCGAAATCACAGCTCAGCAGTATGGATAGCTTCACCGACTGGACTGATCTTCAAGGACATTCCTCTAAATCCATTGCGCGAGCTATACTAAACATTGCGAATATGACAATGGCGATTATAAGGACTAGTTCATGTTAGGGGCCGTTAGGACCGCACATTTACCCACAGTGGTGGACATCAGCATTTATTCGAAAGCCGCAATTTAAAAATAGATATATTGACCGCATTTTTATTTATTTCCAGGGGAATATATTACGGGTGTTAAGGTGTGCGCTGTACACGCAGTAAATTTGGTAATCTCTTCTTTTTAAGTTGTTTAATGTAATGCAACAATATTTTAATTCATAACTTAACTACAAATCAGAACAGTATATCGAAATTTAAGAAGAAAATATCGTATAATTTGATGACATGGAGTAATGCAATATTGACAACTGAATATATTTATGTTGGCATTGGATGTAAAACGGATGTGACGTGTCTCAGATGCATATTAGAGCGGAAACTATAAAATCGATCCTACAGCAGCATTTTTGAAACTAGTATATTCCATCCATATAGCTTACTATCGCACTGTATTGATTGGTCGTAGTCATTACGTGAGACAAAAGTTCCTCGCTGGAGACTTGAATATAATTTTTCCATAAAACCCTAAATACTTCGAGAATATATATATATATATATATATATATATATATTTGCGCGATAGTGCGTTCTGTTGTACTTACAGCAATGGCGACCATCATTGAAAGTACAACTTCCTAAATTTCTGGGTTGCCAACTTAAATAATTATACTATAATATTACATATTACCGACCTCGTGCTGGAAGTAATACCACTGCCCTTTATGTATACTACATACAATATGTAGCTATACAAAAATTATATCCAAAAGGTAGTGTTAATAAACATTATACGAAACAAATCACTGCATCTTAAATGAACCGAACTTTATTTGAAACAATATAAAACAATAAATTCGAACTTGCCGCCATTGTATGACTGATTGGAGTCACGGCCTGCTGTAGTCTCAACTAATAAACAGTGGCCACATTGTTAACATTAGTCAGTGATTTATAATGAACGCAAATATTTCCAACAAAGGTGTAATTATGTTACTTACTTACTCACTGGCACTATCGAACCTGTAGGTTCATGGCCGCACGGACATAAGCTCTCCATACATCCCTATCCTGAGCTAATGCTTTCCAATCATTTCCTGTATAGTCTACTTCCCTCAAATCATAGTTAATGTTGTTCTCCCACCTCATTCTTGGTCTACCAACTGGGCGTTTTCCTTCTGGCTTTCCTACAAGAAGTTTCCTTATGTTACTATTGTTTATTATTTTAAAAACACCATCGCGCAAAAAATAATGTACAACGCACGTTTGTGAACTGTTTTACAGAATCTCGGATATTAGAAATCTCGCTATCGCTCGGTTTTTAATCATATCCTCCACTTCCAGTCCTCGCGTCGTAATATATTTGTAGTAGGCCTAAACATATTATATGACACAGCGGAACATTGACATTTTTCGTTTGTGGATGATTTTCGTACTAATGTTAGTGTCAACTCGCGTACACTCGGTCCACGTTAGACTGTGAGTTTGTATGCGGGAATACTAGCAATAATAAACAATCTTATTCGCTGACGATGTTGTACTTTTAGCAGAATCTGAAAATGAGCTCCAAATGTTAGCATATAAATTTAAATTAATGGCCAATAGATATAATTGTAAAATATCAATAAATAAGTCAAAAGTAATGGCATTTATTGGTAAATATGGAATTAGATCAAAAATTGTACTGGATAACAAAATAATAGAACAAGTATCACATTTCCAATATTTAGAATGTGATATAACTTATAGAGAAAATAAAGATATAGAAAATAAAGTAAATAAATTTCAGGCTATTTGTGGAACCATAAAAGAACCTTAGGTCGGAAAACAGGGAAATATACGATACTTAAATTATATAAAACAATGGCTGTTCCTTTGTTGTTGTATGGAAGTGATAATTGGATAATGAAATCAAGGGATAAAAGCAGGATACAGACTGCGGAAATGCTGTTTTTACGTAATGTGAAAGGATGCACATGAGCGGATAGAATAAGGAATGAAACTATACGAGAAGAATTAAATATATATAAATTTCAAGATAAAATCAGCGAAAATAATAAGAAATGGACAGAACACTTAATGAGAATGAACAACGAAAGAATACCAAAAAGAACCTTCCTGTATAATCCCAGAGGAACAAGAGATGTTGGCCGACCACGTAGAAGATAGACTCCACTTTTAAATTCGCCGGAACAGGCTGCTTAGCCTAAACATTGTAGTAGAAGAAGAAGAAGAATAAACAATCTAAGTGCATCATTTGCTATTTGTTCCTGATTATCTACATCTACAATGGCGTAGCCCAGTGTTCAGCCATAGCCAGGAGTCACTAGACCAAGTCAACTTATTGTTCATAGATGGCATGCAGCCAACACATCGACTCAATGAGACACATAACAGCCAACCAAACTGATATAGGACGTTGTAGTTAGTAAATGTTGCTTAGATTCCTCTTTATTCTGGCCTAAGGATCTTTTACGAGCCTGAAAATCTTTAGACCAACGGTTCTTGACTATACATAGGCCTAGTATCTACGTCCGTGCGACGCAACAACAGTGCTGCTATGACTAGAGGTAAACGTTCCTCTATCTCGTAATAGGTCAAAACTAACTATTTTAAAACAAAACATTGATAAAAGTTAAATTATACAATATTATAAGATATAACACAGATACATCATCCTTAATACTACTACCCATCTCAGTCATCTGTTGGCCGTCATGCTTCCTTGTAATACGATATTCGTGCGGCTGGTACATCAACCTTTCCAAACTAAATAAAGTCCATCACGCAGGAACTGCGCAAACTAAGCGAATTCTTAACCTAGTCGAATGTATGGTCCCATTTTGCTTGTTTACATATAAAACATTTATTTTGTTAAATTGGATAAATGTATTTATTTTTCTGATGCCACTTTATTTAAAAGTGAAGAACTGCACTGAAAACAACTCGTGACTAACCGTAAAGTTATTACCTATTTGTACATTGTTGTATAATTTGACATAAATGTACATTATTAAATAAATTGAACTAATGTATGTTATAGGATAGGCGGCTCCGTGCCGCAAGCGGTTACACGCTCGCCTCTGGTGTCCCGAGATTGAGTGTCGGTCACTCCATGTGGGTATCGTGGGTGGACGAAACGGAGCTTGGGCAGATTTTTCTCGGAGTATTCTCCCGTTTACCCTGCCATCATTTCATTCCATCACTTTTTACATACTCGTTTCATCCATTTTATTTCGTTCATCTACCCTTGTGTGATGGTGCGTCAGGTGTAGTCGGCCGGCACTCTTGTCATTCACAGATCTCTATATGTTGGGGTTCATCTCATCTCATCCCTCGTCCCGACCTTGAGTTGGACAGGCAAATAAATGAGGTGGTAGGAAAAATTAATAAACTTAATATTGAACCCCTTAATATTGGATACATTGCCAGTTTAAGGAACCAAATATGGCGGGTGCGAATTTTTAATATCTGGTCTCAGGTAAACCGCCATATCTAATGGTTCAATGTCGCTTATGTTTGGATAATACCTTCATCAGTTTATTTTAATAGTCTCTGAGTTGCGTTGTGAAATATAGAAAATTGCGCCACTATAGCGATTTTTTTCAGGTGAACTCCTACGCCTAACGGTCCGATTTTATTTGTTAACGAACTCAACCTTAGTTTTTTAATTAATTGCTGTATGCCAAGTTTGATTTAAATGAAACAAAAATTGTGTCCGCTAGAATGTTTATATATATATATATATATATGTAAAAGTAAAGTAAAGTGATCCCACAACAGGCCCGGAAGCCCTTGGGGTAGTAGGAGGTTAAGGCTCCCACATTTTGTAGACAATCGGCACTTTATGTCAGCCGGGTTGTCAGCCCTGCGTGACGGTCGCCTTAACCCCCGGAACAAGCGTCCGGTACTCATTTCCGTTAGAGGCTGAGTCGACTCCAGGGCCATAGTGCCGCCAGAGGGTTTGGGTCAGTTTAAAAATACTGACCCCAATGGGACTTGAACCCTCGACCCTCCGGCTTGTAGCTCAGTGCCTTAACCACTACGCTACGGCGTGACATAATATAATGTACGGTTAAACCATAAAATATTTACCTTGTAGGTCCGTCTCCTCAACTTAAGTTATTTTAAAACTCTGTAGGCTTTTCGGGACTTCTCCCATCATCAGCAGAATGCATTAGGTCCGTACTTGTTGACCCTTGTTGAAGCACTGGCTTGGTTGTGAGCATTTTGTTCAGAGGATTGTGTGGACAGGTTGTGTGTTCATTGAGAATCAGGTTGTTGTTGATTTCTCTTAGGATTACGATTTCTTCCAGTATATTTATCCTCGTTGGAATGTTTTCTCTATGTACTATTGTGAGGGTGTTATCGATGTTATGCATATGGTGTCCAGCCTGAATTACGTGTTTTGCGTAACTTGATTTTCCTCCATTATAAATTAAATCTCTGAAATGTTTCTTGAATCTAATGTTGAAGCTTCTGTTAGTTTTCCCAACGTAGAATTTATTGCAGTCTGTAGCCTACATGTTAATTTGTAGATGCCTTTATTGTTGAATTAATCTATTTCTTCGATGTTCTTGTTTATTAAATTGTTTAATTTATTATCAGTTCTGTAGGATATATTTATATTCTTATCAAGCTTTTTTAGTGTGTTGGCCAATTTTAACGTTTCTTTACCAGTGTACGTGAGAGTTATCCATTTCTTGTTATTTTCGTTGGATTCTTTTTCAAGTTTGGTTATGTTGGTAATGTTGTTTTTTCTTTTTTGTTTATTTAGGATTGTATTGATTATTTGTTTGTTGTAGCCGTTAATTTTTTCCATGTGTTTGATATAATTTAATTCCTTATTATAATTGTCTTTATTTAAAGGGAGTTTTAACATCCTATTTATTAGACTCTTGAATGTACTTATTTTATGTTGAAAAGGATGTCTAGATTTATTGTTTAGTGTGTTGCTTGTCGGTTTTCGATAAATGCCGATTTCTACTTTGTTGTTGGTGAAGTTTTTTGTTAGTGTTAGGTCCAAATAGTTTATACTGTTTTTGACTTCTGTTTCTTCAGTAAAGATGATTTTGTTGTGCATGTTATTTAATTCTTGTGAGATTTCTTTGTCTTTTCTATTTTCATTGTCGTAAATAATTAATACGCCGTCTACATATCTTGTGAATAATTTTATGTTAAATTTAGTAATGAGTTCTTTGAGGTGTGTATTTTCTAATTCTTGTAAGATTATTTCTGCTAGGATCCCCGAAGTGAGGTTTCCCATGGGGATTCCGTCTTCTTGGATGAAGAGTTCGTTGTTGAATTGGAAGTAATTTTGTTGTGTTATTGTTTTTATGATATTACTTAGTTGGTTTATGTAGTTATTTTCAAGTTTCTTGTCCATTAATTTTTGTTTTATTATATCTTTTGTATCATTTATTGGGATGTTGGTGTATAAGTTTTTTATATCAAATGACGTAATTTTTGTGTTTTTGTTAATTTGTAGGTTATGTATTTTTCTGCTAAGTCGTATGAGTTTTTAATTGTGAATTGATTATCTAAATTCATTACGCAAAAAATAAAACAAGACATCAATTTAGATAATCATTTCACAATTAAAAACTCATGCGACTTGCAGAAAAAATACATAAGCTAGAAATCACAAAAACACAAAAATGAGGTCATTTGATATAAAAAATGTATACACCAACATCCCAATAAATGAAACAATAGATGTAATAAAACAAAAATTAATGGACAAGAAATTTGAAAATAACTGCATAAACCAACTACGTAATATCATAAAAAACAATAACACAACAGAATTACTTCCAATTCAACAACGAACTCTTCATCCAAGAAGACGGAATCCCCATGGGAAGCCTCACTTCGGAGATCCTAGCAGAAATAATCTTACAAGAATTAGAAAATACACACCTCAAAGAACTCATTACTAAATTTAACATAAAATTATTCACAAGATATGTAGACGGCGTATTAATTATTTACGACAATGAAAATAGAAAAGACAAAGAAATCTCACAAGAATTAAATAACATGCACAACAAAATCATCTTTACTGAAGAAACAGAAGTCAACAACAGTATAAACTGTTTGGACCTAACACTAACAAAAAACTTCACCAACAACAAAATAGAAATTGGCATTTATCGAAAACCGACAAGCAACACACTAAACAATAAATCTAGATTTTATTTTTAGATTTATTTAGATTTATTTAGCCTGGTGGAGTTAAGGCCATGTGGCCTTCTCTTCCACTCACCAGAACAAGCATATGTTACATATGAATACAAAAAAAAAATACAATAATAGTCATATAAAACAGGACAAACATATGTTACACATGAATACAAAAAAAAATTACAATAGTAGTCATATTAGACAGGACAAACATGTTACATATGAATACAAAAAAAAGTTACAATAATAGTTATTGAACAATTAATTATCTGTCATATTGAATAATAATGAAATTAATGTCTAATAATAGAATGAAACTAAATACAATTAAAATTAAATTAATGATACAATGAATAAAAAAAGGAATAACAGCTCGAATCTACTATGCATAAAAAGAAGAGAAAAAAAAAATACACTACAATGAATTAATCTACGCTTTTTTATACAAGGCATTAGGTAAATATATTAACAAATCCTAAGTCTATTTTTATTAAATAATGCAAAAACGCATTATTAATTCTTAAAAAAGTAGTATTAGTGAGGTTGTTTCTGTTAGTGATTTTATTTTCAATTTATTTCCGAAAGATGGTAAAGTTTGGCAGTCTCTGACATAGGGTGGAAGTGAATTCCATGTTCTAGCAAGAGAAACTGTAAAAGATTTCGAATAATAGGTAGTATGATGAGGAGGGATATAAAGGACACTGTGCTCAAGGGATCGGGTATCTAGTTATGTGTATCAGAGAGTTTAGTGAAGCGGTGTGATAAATAATAAGGTAAAGATGTGTGTAATATGTTATAGAGTAGGCATAGGGAATGGATGGTTCTACGATCTTGAAGACGAAGCCATGACAATTGTTCCAGGGATGGTGTAACGTGATCAAATCTACGTATACCACAAATAAAACGTATGCAAGAATTGTGAACACGTTGAAGTCTTTGGGTAAGAACAGTATTTAGGTCAGTAAAAAGAGTATCACAATAATCAAAATGGGGCATTGCGAGTGTTTCTACTAGCATTTTTCTTAGAGAAAACGGTAAACAATTTCTTATACGATTTATGAGTGTATTATTGAGAAGATAGTTTTTGCAAATGTTATTTATTTGTTTATTCCAAATTAAATGTTTATCCATAAACACTCCTAGATTTTTTTACTGTCTCACTATAAGGGATCTGAACCCCATTAAGTGACACATGTAATACTGCATTTGTGTTAATTGGGGATAATAGTCTCTGATGGCCCATAATGATTGCTTGTGTCTTTCTAGGATTTAATTCAAGTCCATATTTCTCTGTCCACGCCGTTAGCGAGTCAAGGTCCTCATTAATTTTGGTTACCGCATCATTTAAAGAATATTTGTCTGAGTGTAGGTAGATCTGCATGTCGTCCGCAAATAAATGATGTTTGCAATGTTTTAGGGAGTCAGATATGTCGTTTATATAGATTGTAAAAAGCAATGGGCCGAGCACCGAGCCCTGTGGAACTCCAGCTTTACGGTAGGTCCAAGAAGAGCGTAATGTAGAATTTCCTACAACATATTGCTGGCGCTCACGAAGGTAGGAGTTGAACCATTGCGTGACACTGTCAGAAAGTGAGAGGTTTTTTAGTTTAAGCAACAATAAGTCCAAGTCTACCGTGTCAATGCTTTACTAAAGTCAAGTAGTGTAAGAATAGTAAGTTTTCGATTATCAGATGCTTCGCGTATGTCTTCACATATATTTAGTAGAGCAGTATTTGTATTGTGTCCTGTCCTAAAGCCTGATTGGTATTGATCTAAAAGGTCGTGTTCAGTTAGGTAGTCAGTCAGTTGTTTGTGGACTAATCGTTCCAAAGCTTTGAAAGGGTAGGTAAAATACTAATGGGTCGAAAATCGTTAGGAGTTAAGGGAGTTTTTACTTTCGGGAGTGGGCGTACAATTGCTTGCTTCCAAAATGTGGGATATATAGAGGTTTGTAGTGAAGAGTTGAAAACATGAGTTATGGTAGGTAGTATAACGTCGATTATTTTGTTAAGTAGAGTGATATTTATACGGTCAGTACCTTCTGCTTTTGTTTTTATTCGTTTGAGAGCTTTCTTTATGTCATTTTCTGTAAGATATGAAAAATGGAAATGTTCTCTGTCTGGTGGATTTGTCAATAGTAGTTCACTTATTGTAGTGTTTTTTGTCTTTAGGAGTAAAGAATGTGCTTGTAAAATGGTTATTAAGTGTGTTCAGAGAAACAGGTAGTTTTCTACCTGTGTGTGTTTCCTACCTACACCCATTTTATTCAGATTTTTCCAAATATCTGGGTTATTGTTATTAGGTTCAGTAAGGCTGTATAGATGTCTAAGTTTGGCGTTTCTGATAGTTTGTGTAGTCTTGTTTCGTAACCGTTTATAGTGATTAAGATTTATATCAGTTTTGTCAACTCTATATTTCCGATATGCTGCGTCTCTTTCAGTCATCAAGTCACGAATGTTAGCAGACATCCAGGGAGCAGGGTGTCGTTTCACTAGTTTAGTTTTCAGTGGAGCGTGTCTGTCATATAGTTGTAATATAAGGTTATTTAATGCCTCAACTTTTCGTCAACAGAATGCAACGCCCATATAGTATGCCAGGGTAATTTTATAGCGTCTTCAAGTAGAGCTGCATTGTTTATATGTTTTAGGTCTCTATATGTGATAGTCTTACGAGCTAGTTTAGGGCACTGCAGTGAATATGCTAAGAATATAATATCATGTGCTGATATTCCGGGAGCTGACAGTTGCCCGTGGGTTAGTACTCTGTCTGGATTATTAGTAGCAATTAAGTCAAGTAAAGTCTCAGAATGATTGGTGTGATGTGTAGGCTGTAAGGGAAGGATAGTCATATCACAAACTTGGAACGCGGACATAAGCTGTTGTGTATGTCTGTTGTCAGTGTCTAGTATATTTATATTAAAGTCACCCATGACGATAACGTGTTCATATTGTATACGTGCGTTTTGTAGAGCGGATTCTATTTCTGCTATTTTTTTCATTTTAGGGGGTTGGTACACTACACAAAGAAGGCATTTTTTGAAGCTTGCGTATATTTCTATAAACATAATTTCAGGAGATGTCTCGTTATTAGAAAAGTATACAGACTTAGGGCAAAGGTCTGTCCTAACGAAGACACCAACACCGCCCCCTCGACTATGTACACGATCATGTCTAAGAAAAGTATAACCATCCATGTCAATTAAACTAGAATTAATGGAGGGAGTGGAGCCATGTTTCTGATACGAGAATAGCATGAATATTGGAAGAAGAAAAAATCATACTAATATCGTCTGTATGTGCAGTTAAGCTCTGTGCGTTCAAGTGAACCACATGTAGGGAAGACGGGAAGGGGAGAATGCTGTTTCTAGAACCTGTCTTGCATTATTGTTGTTTGGAAGGGGTTTGAGAAGGGTAGTGTCCTCTAACCTGTCAGAGACCGCCAAATGATAGCATTATTTGGATGGAAAATTTTAAAAATATTTTAACTAGAATTATAAGAAAAGAACAAGTCACTAATATCTTATTCAAATATTAAATTAATAAATAAAGTAAAATTTCTAAATATAATACTAATAATTAATGTGAAATTTCTAAATATAATTTTAATAATTTATATAAAAGTGCTAAATTGGGGATATGGTATCACTGGGCGTGTTTGCACTAGGTAGATTTACATATCAGAGGCCCGGGTGATGATGCGTTTGGTATCTCCATTTTTCACATGTATTGCGCCATCAATTGTCCACACATTTGTGACGCCAAATTTTGTGATGCAGTCCTTTAACAATTTATATCTAATTTGGGTGAGATCTTCTCTTACTGTGATCCCACTGCCTTTCAATTGTTTTTATTTTGGAAGACCTCCCTTCTCTTTCTATAACTGATAAACTTAACAATAACAGGCCGTGGTCGATCCGATTTTTTCCCAACCCTGTGACTCCTGTCGATATCACAGGTTTCTAATTTAACTCCAATTTTGGAGGCCACGTCGATTGCTATATTGTCCGTATCTTCACCATCCTTTTCAACATAAAATAAGTACATTCAAGAGTCTAATAAATAGGATGTTAAAACTCCCTTTAAATAAAGACAATTACAATAAGGAATTAAATTATATCAAACACATGGCAACAATTAACGGCTACAACAACAAATAATCAATACAATCCTAAATAAACAAAAAAGAAAAAACAACATTACCAACATAACCAAACTTGAAAAGGAATCCAACGAAAATAACAAGAAATGGATAACTCTCACATACACTGGTAAAGAAAAAATAAAATAGGCTAACACAGTAAAAAAGCTCAATAAGAATATAAATATAACCTACAGAACTGATAATAAATTAAACAATTTAATAAACAACAACATCGAAGAAATAGATGAATTCAACAATGAAGGGATCTACAAATTAACATGTATAGACTGCAATAAATTCTACACTGGGAAAACTAACAGAAGCTTGAACATTAGACTCAAGGAACATTTCAGAGATTTAATTTATAATGGAGGAAAATCAAGTTATGCAAAACATGTAATTCAGGCTGGACACCCACCATATGCATAACATCGATAACACCCTCACAATAGTACATAGAGAAAACGTTCCAACGATGATAAATATTATTATAAGCCCATGTTTCCCTTAACAGATAATTAGGCGCTCTCCTCCTACAGGGAAGAATTTGAACCATACTAATTTAGTTAACTTGTTTTCGTATAGTTGCCATTTGAGTGGTCCGTGGTCAGCGTTCCGCGTCATACTGACATCTAGGAAACCAAGGTAGTACTAGGATGGGAAAATTCGGTAAATTTTGCTTAGAGGCCTTTTCATTCAGGCTTAAGGATCTTTTACGAGCCTGAAAATCTTCAGACTCGGGACCTACGGCTTAAAGTCCCTCCCGGAGGGCTCGCTCCTTGGATTTTTCCATCCTACAAAATCTACCGACTCCGGCCGGGTTTGAACCCGCGACCCTCGGGACCAGAGGCAAGGATCATAACCACTAGTCCACCACGGCCGATTACGAGGATAAATATACTGAAGGAAATCGCAATCCTAAGAGAAATCAACAACAACCTGATTCTCAATGAATACACACCCAGACCACACATTCCTCTGTACAAAATTCTCACAACCAAGTCAATGCTTCAACAAGGGTCAACAAGAACGGACCTAATGCATTCTGCTGATGATCGGACCAGTTCCGAAAGGCCTACAGAGTTTTCAAACAGTTAAGTTGAGGAGACGGACCTACAAGGTAACTATTTTATAGTTTAACCGTACATTATATTACTGTGAACTAACACCTCAACGGAAACTTACCATGAATTTTACTAGTATCGATATATATAATATATATATATATATATATATATATATATATATACATCCATTGTAATTCTGCCCGAAGGCAGGTCCTTCACTGCAATCATAGCATTTTCATGCTATGCTTGCAGCTTTATTAGGGAATTGTGTAGGTGTGGTAGTTTCCCGTTGCTTTCCACACCGGTGAACGATGATAATGATAATGGTAAGGATGATAATGATAAGGATGATAATGATAAGGATGATGGCCATATCATTTCGGGGACCGTTTGGGCCTTAAAGTTTTCCTGACATTTGCCTTACAGGTGAGGAAAAACCCCGATAAAAACCTCTCCCAGAAAAACTGCCCCGACCGGGGTTCGAACCCGGGCCCGCTGCGTGACAAGGCAGCACGCTACCTCGAGACCACAGCGGTGGACCATATATATATATATATATATATATATATATATATATGACATAAGAAAAATAAATGTCTGAACGGGATTTGAACCCAGACCTCTTGATTGATATTCCAGTGCACTTCCTACCACTTACAGTACCAGTCAAATCTAGAACAAACATTTATTTTTTCTTATATAGTTTTTTCTCTCTATTATTACGAGATGTAGCGGAAACTCGGTCACCACTGCCACCTAGTAGCTGCTATAACAAGTAAGCAAATTAAAAAGAATATTTTTACTTTATAGCAGTGATGTTTTTTCGATGTTATAATTAAATTTTTGACATTGTGCAATGCAAGCTTCACATGACATAAGAAAAATAAATGCCTGGACGGGATTTGAACCTGGACCTCAGGATTGATATATCAGTGCGCTATCACTTTTATATTATTTGAAAAGAAACATTAACGCGTGAACTGGGTTTTGAACCCGGACCTCTAGCTTTATGAACTAGTGCGCTACCCTCTACGCTATTCAGGTTCCCATTGCAAACAATTTTTCTTTCCTCATACGCAATTCTCTATCATAAGAGAATAGTTTTACTTTATAGAAGTTAAGCTTATATTTCGATGTTATAATTTATATATATATATATATATATATATATATCCTATGCATTTTAGTCATGGCAATTTCCGACGTCTATTAAATAGTATCGGTGAAGATCTGTAAATTTTATTTTCAAAAATATTTTCATGAGAACAACCTCAATATCTTCATTCCATCGGAATTCGCATAGATTTGCTGCCTGTAAAATACATTCACATTAAAGATAAGTAATCTCAGGAAGAGAATGAATGGTTCTTTCTGTCCTCTATATATCGCGACACTAAGCTTGAGTTACTAAAAAAAGTTAATCAAATAAAGTACAGCGATTTTGGTGAATGTTCGTTAAGTTATACGGAGACCCGCATATCGTCCAGAAGCCTGCCGGCAGAGTACATATCCTGTGCACATATTACATTCACAAATTACCGGCACTGAAGCCAGTGTCATGATGGTGCTACTTGTTTATAAAGTTCCTAGAGGCTTCCATAGTGTCTTATATACTTCTACATTAAAGATATAATTCATAAGAGAAAATCCTTTCCATATTAGACACGGTTTCCAGGAGTGCTACCTCAAGGGCCTCTTAAGGTCTGTAGTGGGATCACTTTACCTTTTACATCTCAAATTGTTTGTGGCCAGAACACAAATGAATGTATGCACTTGCTATGTGAAAAAAAATAACTATTTTTAACTGGTAGTAGTAGGACTTCTAGGAGCAATAATCACAAATTGTATTGAGGCGAACAAAGAAATTAAACATAGGCTCAATTCTGGAAATGCGTGTTATTGTGCATTACAGGGACTCTTGATATCCCAACTACTTTAAAAAAACGTTAAACTGAAAATATATAAAACTATTATTCTACCAGTTATATTATAATGAATGCGAAACATGGACTCTTACTTTAAGGGAGGAAAGGAGATTGCGAATATTTGAGACTAAGGTTCTTAGGAAAATGTTTGGATCTAACAGTGATAGAAAGAGAGGTGAATGGAGAAGATTACATTACAGTGAATTACATGGTCTTTATAGGAAGCCAGATATAATAAAAACAGTTAAGTCTCGTAGACTGTGATGGGCAGGACATGTAGCACGTATGGGGAATGAAAGACGTGCATGGAAGCTTCTTGTAGGAAAACCAGAAGGAAAACACCCAATTGGTAGACCAAGA
Organism: Diploptera punctata; assembly: GCA_030220185.1. Lineage (NCBI taxonomy): Eukaryota > Metazoa > Arthropoda > Insecta > Blattodea > Blaberidae > Diploptera > Diploptera punctata. Next base: position 585,063 of record JASPKZ010009822.1, read on the forward strand.
ATGAGTTGGTAGAATACCACTAACTATGATTTGAGGGAAGTATATTATACAGGGAATGATTGGAAAACATTAGCGCAAGATAGGGATGCATGGAGAGCTTATGTCCGCGCGGCCATGAACCTATGGGTTCGATAGTGTCAAGTAGGACTTTAACTGAAAGTAAAATGCATACAATATTGTTTACTAATGTGGGTCGCATGGGCAGCAAGCCGTACGTGCTGTTGACAGTCCCTATAAATAAAATAATGTCTAGTAATAATATACAATAAAACAAAACAAAAGAAATAAAATAACACAATAAATAGCAATACGATTACATTATGCATTAGTTTACGTAAAATTAATAAATATTAACGTTATTACACATTGCTTACATATTCATTTATGAATGAATGAGTGTTGTTCTTTTTTTCCGCGTTTTGTCTAGAAATTTACCTACGTTTATCCAATTAGAGCATGCCATTAAATCTTTAGAGAAAGAGGAAGGCTTACAACTGAATGGTATTAATAAACTGTTAGTTTATGCTGTTGATGTACTATTGTTGGCCGATAGCGAGGAAATACTAAAGGACAACACGCACACACTATTGAGTAACACTAAGAACTTAGGACTGGAAGTAAATATCAATAAAACTAAATATATGGTCACACGTAGAAATTCAGTATATAATGGAAATGGACAGCTAAGGACAAATGAGGGAAATTTTGAGGAAGTGGCTGAATTCAAATACCTAGGAACAATAATCACAAATAGGAATGAGATGCACAAAGAAATTAAACATAGGCTCAATTCTGGAAATGCGTGCTATTATGCATTACAGAGACTCTTGATGTCCCAACTCCTTTCAAAAAACGTTAAACTGAAAATATATAAAACTATTATTCTACCAGTTATATTATATGGGTGCGAAACATGGACTCTTACTTTAAGGGAAGAAAGGAGATTACAGGTATTTGAGAATAAAGTACTTAGAAAAATTTGTGGACCAAAGAGAGACGAACAGACAGGTGAATGGGGAAGACTACATAACAATGAACTACATGGTATTTATAGGAAGCCAGATATAATAACAACAGTCAAGTCTCGTAGACTGCGATGGGCAGGACATGTTGCACGTATGGGGAATGAAAGACTTGCATGGAAGCTTCTTGTAGGAAAGCCAGAGGGAAAGCGCCCAGTTGGTAGACCAAGAATGAGGTGGGAGAATAACATTAACTATGATTTGAGGGAAGTAGATTATACAGGGAATGATTGGAAAGCATGACCTCAGGATAGGGATGTATGGAGAGCTTATGTCCGCGCGGCCATGAACCTACGGGTTCGATAGTGCCAGTGAGTAAGTAAGTAATTTATCCAATTTTCTGGAACAATTGTATCAAAGATTTTTTTTTCAAAATTACGGAGAGTCAGTGAAACTTACTAATGTAAGAGCTTGTCTCGTTATAAATTTAGTGTTGAAGTTCAGTTTATGGAAGAATTCAATAATAACACTGGGGAACAGTGATTTTGGTGCCTTAATGTTTTCACCTATTTATGGGTATATTTGGGTCACTGATTCCAAAGATGATTTCAGTTTCGTCCTATCAGCTCTAGTTTTTGAGATAGAGTTTATTCAAATTATATACCAGTTCAAAAATACTGGTCCACATATACAACTATATTACTCGCATACAATTAAATACAAAAGAACAAATACTTTCTTTTTCATGAAACAACTGTATCTATATAACTACCATAATTTATTTACACATTAGTCTCGTTAGAATCATTAATTTTCCTCCATCAGGTCGCAGAATCCCCGTTTCTGTGATTTCCTCCGATGCAATGATCTTGGACATTCTCGGTGGATGCTCCAACAGTAGTCCGCCATCATATGTATATCCCACCGTCCACGATACCTTTCTTCCATTGTACTTAATTCCTGGTGAAAACGCTCACCCTGTTCCTCACTTACATCTCCAAGATTGTCTGGAAATCGATCCAAATGACTGTGTAGGTAGTGTAATTTGATGCTCATGTTACAACCTAGTGCACAAAAAGCAGTGAGCATATTCTCCACTAGTTCATCACTATTAGGAGACTTATAGTTTCCAAGGAAATTCTTCACTACCATACAGAACGAAGACCATGCGGCTGCTTCAGTATCATTCATTGAGTCTTGAAATTGATGGTCATTAATAAGTTGGCGGATTTGTGGTCCATCCAATATACCTGCTTTTATTTTTTCCTTACTCAGTGCAGGAAATTTTGTACATATGTAGCCAAAACATGTTCCATCTCTATTCAACGCCTTGATGAACTGTTTCATTAAACCAAGTTTAATATGCAGTGGTGGCAAGATGATGTTGTTTCTGTCAACCAAAGGTTCTGCAACGATGTTTTTTTCTCCAACGGTCATGCTTTCTCTAAGAGGCCAATGCCTTCTCACCCAATGTTGATCTTTGGCTCTAGAGTCCCATAAACATATAAAGCATGGGTATTTGGTGTACCCACCTTGTTGTCCTAGAAGAAAATTCACCATCTTGAGATCGACACACATTACCCATTGGTGATCACGGTAAGAGATCTTCTCTAGCACTGTAGCTATTGTATGTTGATTTTCACGCATAGAAACTGAGTGACCAATTGGGATTGACCTGTATATGTTCCCATTATGCAAAAGAACACATTTTAGGCTGCGTTTGGAGCTATCTATAAATAACCGCCATTCACTTGGTGTGTGATTTTCTTACACCCAGCTTCATTAACAGTCCTTCAACATTCATACAAAAAACAAATTGATTTTCTACTGTGAAGAATGGCAGGAAGTCTGTTTCTCTTTTGCGATAGACTGTGACCTTTGTTCCCGGTAACAGACATTGTTTCTCTGCCAGCCTGGAAGCTAACAACTCAGATGACTTCTTTGGAAGACTTAGATCCCTTATGAGGTCGTTCAGTTCCGCTTGACTAAAACCGGATGAAACTGATGAAGGTCCTGGGAAATCGCTGTCATTTCCCTCAGAATAGCTTTCAGTTGAATCATCCTCTTCTTCTGGTGACTCTGGAAGACTGGTAAAAATTGGAACAGGTATCTCCTCTGAATGTGGAACAGGGCGTCTTGCGGAGCGTAGATTGGGATATACCCATCTATTCCGGTTTTTGCTATTGATGCCCTTTACATTGACTGAACAAAAATAGCAGTCATCACTATGGTTAATTTGTTCTCGCCAGATCATTGGTTCCCCAAATTTCAAGCATTTCCGTTTCCCATTTGTCCATTGTCGTAGATGCTCTGTGCACGTTTTACATACAATGTGAGGTGCCCAAGGCTTATCTTGATCTCCCAGTTGTACTTTGAAATAGGCCAAATAAGCTCTTCTTACAAAGTCAGTTATAGGTTTTCTTTGTTGAGTGAATGTGTACTCCCCACAGATGAAACAAAACACATCAGGATTATTCACACATTTTCTTCGTGTTGAAGCCATGTCAGTCTAGAAAAAGGATAAACAATTGTCAAATTAGTAAAATTACATATGCAAACGGCAACAACAACATGAATATAACTTGGATTAAATCAATTAGTATTATGCAAACAATCGATTTACAATGGTGGTACATAAGAGCAGTATCATCAATATCTTGCAAACTAGAGCTGCTGCAACAAAATGGATGACATTTTTGGAATCAGCAGTGCCGAAATACCCAGAATCAGGTGAAAAATTTCAGGCACCAAGAAAAAAATATTTTTTTGTTCCCCAGTGTAATCTAACGTGTGGAATGAACGTGGAAAAGACAATGACAACAACATGTCAACAGATTAACTGCAGTTGAAATGGATTTTTCGAGAAGAGCCGCCAGAAAATCTCGATTGGAAAAAATTAAAAATGCAGAAATTAAAAAATGGATGAATGCAGAAAGAATTTTAATGGATGAGATTGAACATAGAAGGCAAAAATGATATGGATACCTAAGAAGAATGCAAGATAGAAGACTTCCAAAGCCTGTCTATGCGTGGAAAATTGAAAGAAGGATCAGAAAAGGAATACCAAGAACAAACTGGAAGAACAACATTCAAAATTCAATGAGGAAATTTGATGTAACAGATGAAGACACAGAGGACAGAGAACGATGGAGAATTTTAATCAAGAGAAATTTGTGAATGTTTGTTGCAAACTTATAGTCTATAAGTCTGTAGTCCATTATGTATTTTTTTAATTCGTGTAAATTACTAAGATTGCCTAGAGAAATCTCTCAATGACGAAGAAAATTCTCAAAATCAATGAATAAATTGTATGGTATACGCTGAGACGAACCAAGTGTGGCGGTTGCTAGTCAGTTTTTAATTTCGGATTTCAGGTAAACCTCCAGTTCTAATTGTCGGATTTCCCACGTTTTTGGATAATACCTACCTCGGTTTATTTTAATAGGATAAACAGAGTTTCGTTGTGAAACAAAAAAAATTGTGACCACTAGAGTGATTTTTAAATTTTCACTTCAGGTGAACTCCTAGACCTAATGGTTTTAGAGGGTCCAATTGTGAATCTAGAACATCCAGGGACTCACTCAAATACACATAAAATAAATTATTCAAAATCGGCCCAGTCATTTAGGAGGATTCCAGTGACATACACACGTACAGAAGAATTATTATAAAGGCCCCCTATAAAGATGAGTGCCTTGTGAGTCTGTCAGTCTGACGTTTATGGACTCAAAATTACTTGACCAGTTCTAATGGGTTTTTTACTTTCATTTAGATTTTTTGATACAATTAACGTATTTAACATACTCTACCGTACGTACTAATGGGCCGAAGCTAAAAACAAATGTGCATCGGTGACTAAAAAGTAACTTTTTTTGGACGCTTAAATGGCTTACGCTCTCTAAACCATAACAAATACACCAAATTGATGCACACGCAATTTAATATCTAAAAATTCTACAAAAAGTCTGCGACAGCATATGCCTGTCTTTTACAGATAACTCACAATAACCATTTTTGTCTTTCATCTCATTGATGCCAAGAAGATCGGGATTGGCATTTTTCTATCTTAACTTAGGAAGTGATTGAGTATAAAACACACACAAATAATGTCAAAATTAATTATCCATTTCCGTCCAAAAAAGTACATGAAAACTGAAACCACTCTCACATATGGGTGAAAATTAGTATAAAGGCACTTTGTGTATTTCACAGATTAAACCAAAAAGACTGAGTACAAAGTTTACAACAGAGTTCTAAAATCTAGTTGAACCTCCATTGCTCTTAATTACTTGGAAGATTCTCTTTGGCATTGACTTGATGAGGGTGTTTATTTCTTCCACTGAGATTGAAGCCCACTCTTCGCGAATAGCATTTTTCAGCTCAGTCATTGACCCAAACTGCCGTCCATTGCGATACACACGCCTTGCCAGGATCCCCCATAAGTTCTCAATCGGGTTTAAATCAGGACTTCTGGCTGGCCACGTCAAAAGAGGTATTTATTTCTTCCTGAACCACTCCTTGATTTAGCAGACACGTGAATGGAAGTATTATCTTGTTGAAAAATTAGATATTCGCCAAATTCCTCATACATTCGTATCAATTCGGACTCCAGAAGCTCCTCAGTGTAGGACCCAGAATTCATCTTGGTGCGTATCCATGCCAGTTTTAATTTTCCTTTAAAGCGGAATGCTGCCGATATCATAACGCCTCCACCACCGAAGTTTCTACTCATTCTAACTTGCTCTTCAGTACGGAGGTCGTGCCACTAATACTGAAAGCCATCAGGCCCGTCCAGATTAAACTTCTTCTTGTCACTGAATATTACTTTATTCCATTATGAGGTCCAGGACATGTGTTCTTCAGCAAAAGTCATTCTAGCTTTCTTATGTGCATTGTTCAGAGGTAGTTTACTAAGAATTTTTTTGAATTTTAGGTTCTTGTCTTCTGACAGAATTTGTCTTACTCGTCTGGCTGTTAATGACAACTTCAAATCATCCAGGATTTGAGAAGAAAACATACTCTTACCTTTTGCTTTACGTAAAATGACATGTTTAATGCGCTCAGACAACTTTCTTATCCGTCCATTCTTCCCGTTGTTTCTATATTGTGAGCCAAGTTTGACAAAAATATAAATGACACATCTTGAACGTCCCAATTTCGTAGCTATTTGTCGATTGGAAAGGCCCATCTACTTGAAGGCACTAACTCTTGCTTTCTCTTCATTTGATAGAGGCTTTCAACGTGGCATTGTACGCACTACTGAGTTGTAACTGATGAATGATGCTCACAGACACGTCTTCTCCATGTAACTGCAGTGTTTTGCTTTGCATTCATGTCTGTGTAAGAGCCAGAAGTTGACCTGGCTTTATACCGATTTCCACCCCTAGGACAGCGTTTTCTTAGTTTTTACGTAATATTTACGTATATCCATCCATAGTAATTCTGCCCGAAGGCAGGTCCTTCACTCCAATCATAGCATTTTCATGATATGCCTGCAGCTTTACTAGGGAATTGTGTAGGTGTGGTAGCTTCCCCGTTGCTTTCCACACCGGTGAAGGATGATGATGATAATGATAATGGTAAGGAATGATAATGATAAGGATGATGGCCATATGATTTCGGGGACCGTTTGGGCCTTAAAGTTTTCCTGACATTTATCTTACAGGTGAGGAAAAAGCCCGATAAAAACCTCACCCAGAAAAACTGCCCCGACCGGGGATCGAACCCGGGCCCGCTGCGTGACAAGGCAGCACGGTACCTCGAGACCACAGCGGTGGACATTTACGTATATAATAAATACAAATTGTGGAGACCTGTATGAAATTATGTCCTAGATAATTATATGTAATCTATGACACACATACGGTATTTGCATAAATATTTGAGGTTGTTTTACTACTAAAAGTTAGTGCCTTTAACCAATTTCCTCCACTGTAGGAGCGGGAGGCCGCCTTTTCAGACATAAAGGCTATCCGTTCTTAAAGTGATACTCAACAAAACAAAACCATGTGACCTGCTCGCTTTTCATTGGTTATGAACACTGACTTACGATGTAGAAGCAATAATATTATAATGATATTGTGAAAAGGAATTAGTGAGGACGAAAATTATTTAATAAAAATACATTTTATAGTACATTAAATTCTATTATTGTTTAGATTGGGACCTCGAGAGAAATTGTATTAGCTGGCGATTTTAACAGCAGAATAGGCAAAGAGATAGATAATGACGTAGTCGGACCATGTGGAGAATTGGAGAAAAATGACAATGGTAGGCGATTGATATGATTTTGTGAATAATATTCACTTAAAATCCTAAACGGGTTTTACCAACATAGAGATATTCATAAGTATACTTGGCACCAAGATACTCTTAATCTACAATCGATAATAGATTTTGTAATAATTGAGAAACATATAATTTTAAAGACCCAGGATATAAGGGCATACAGAGGATTATCATGCGGAAGTGATCATTATTTATTGAATACAAAAATAATATTTCCATTCCAAAGTAAAAATGACAGGCTAAATAAACTAAATGATGTTGAGTGATTCCGGGTTCTGTGGCCGTGGTCCATAGTTGGTGTTGATACCAGACGTTTCGCCCTCAACTGCGGAGGGCATCTTCAGTGGCGAGTGCTTCTAGGCGTGTTTCCTGGTCGGAAGCTCTACTTAGAGTGAACGCTGCGGGTGTTGTATTGATACTAGTGGTGGGAGCAGGGTGAGCGGGCGTGGCTCTTGCTGATTGGCTAATGGTCGTCTCCTTGTTGTCCCTAGTGTTGATGCATTTATTTTCTAGTGTACGGTACCAGGCCTTAGACAGTTTAATACCTTCCTCTTTTCTGTTAATATTTTCCTTATGCTTGTGTATTTCTATAGCCTCTCGATATAATCTAGGGAAATAATAGGAAGTTGTGGCCACAACTTCCTATTATTTCCCTAGATTATATCGAGAGGCTATAGAAATACACAAGCATAAGGAAAATATTAACAGAAAAGAGGAAGGTATTAAACTGTCTAAGGCCTGGTACCGTACACTAGAAAATAAATGCATCAACACTAGGGACAACAAGGAGACGACCATTAGCCAATCAGCAAGAGCCACGCCCGCTCACCCTGCTCCCACCACTAGTATCAATACAACACCCGCAGCGTTCACTCTAAGTAGAGCTTCCGACCAGGAAACACGCCTAGAAGCACTCGCCACTGAAGATGCCCTCCGCAGTTGAGGGCGAAACGTCTGGTATCAACACCAACTATGGACCACAGCCACAGAACCCGGAATCACTCAACATCATGATTACCGGCCGTGAAAGCCTGCATTCAACTAAATAAACTAAAAATGAAAAGGACAGTTAACAGGACTTCCATACAACTTGGATAGTTTGGAGAATGAGAGCACATCACATGTATAAGAAAAGGTTAGATGATGATCAGTTACTAATCTCTACGTTTGACAATGCTCAGGAAGAATACAACTATATAGTAAAAAGTATTTATCAGGCAGCAAAAGAAGCTTTAGGAGAAGCAAATAGAGAAATAAATAAATAAAAAATATTTTTGGATTGAAGACTTAGTAAAAGAAATAGCAAACAAAAAAGAAAAATATTTAATGTGTTTGTATACCAAAGATCTGAAAGACAAAATGCAATATAAAGAAGCTCAAGCAAGAGTTATAAAGAAAATTACGGAAGCTAAAAATCAGAGCTGGGGAAAAAAATTGTTTAAAAATTCGAACATATATTGGAGGAAAACGAAGTTCTGGATCTTGGAGAATTTTTAAAATTTGAGAAATAAAGGAAGTGTACAAATAAATGAAAAAAAGAGGGAATATTTGAGAGAGAATAATTAATGATCTTGAAATGAATGCAAAAATAGGAACATTAGAGAATTATATCAGGGAATTAGAATAGAGAAGAAGGGGTTTCAGGCTAGAACAAACATAATTCGGAATGAAAATGGGGATATGATTGCAGATTCCAGGAGTATATTAAATAGATGGAAAAGTTACTTTAATCAGCTATTAAATGTACATACAGAACAGGACATTGAGGAGGATAAGTTACAGACAGCAAAAATGCTAGTCGCAGAGCCAAGTGCATTAGAGGTTGAAATGGCGATTAAAAAATTGAAGATGTATAAAGCATCAGGTTCAGATGAGATCCCAGCAGAACTGATAATATCAGGGGGAGAAAAATTGATGGACAAAATACGCTGGTTGCTTAGTATGTTTTGGGAAAAAGAAGCTCTTCCATATGAATGGAAGGAATCAATTATCGTACCAATTTATAAGAAAGGAGATAAAACTGATTGCAACAACTACAGGGACATGTCATTACTTTCAACTTCGTACAAAATTCTAACAAATATACAGGGCAAGTCAAAATGTTGTGCAGGTTTTCAGAAATTTATTATGTGAAATGTAATCAACATATAATATCGTGAGACATATTGTATGAAAGGTAAACTCTCAAAGTTTAGTTGTCCACTTCTAAAGTTCCGCGTTCACCCGCAAGATGTCAACAGCAGAAGCAGTAAAGGAAAATGGCGTTGACTGGGGATCAGGAGTCTTTCTGTGTGCTTGATTACCATGTAAACAACTCTGTGACTAGTGTTCAACGACATTTCCGTACCAGATACGATAAAGACCCGCCGGATGGGAGATCCATTCGTAAGTGGTACACACAATTTAGGGATTCAGGCTGTATCTGTAAACGAAAATCGACTGGCCGTCCATCGACGAGTGAAGAGACAGTCGAACGCGTTCGCACATGCTTCGTGCGGAGTCCACAGAAATCCACCTACCGGGGAGCGACAGAACTTCAACTACCACAAAAAACTGTATGGCGGATTCTCCGGAAACGTTTACAGATGAAACCCTACCACTTGCAACTGGTTCAAGCCTTAAAACCCGCCGATTATGCTTTGCGAGCGTCCTTCTGTGTTGATTTTCTCGCATTAATGGAAGAGAATGAGTTCCATGAGAGGGTAGTTTACAGTGATGAAGCGACTTTCCACCTTTCAGGAAAAGTGAATAGACACAATGTAAGGATTTGGGGAACTGGTAACCCCCATGCAACTCTGGAACATCAACGCGATTCTCCGAAAGTGAATGTCTTTTGTGCCATTTCCCATGCAAAGGTTTATGGGCCCTTTTTCTTTCATGAACGTACTGTGAACGGACATGTTTTCCTTGATATGCTACAACAATGGCTCCTTCCGCAGCTTGAAGCGGATAGTCCAGATTTCATTCTGCAGTTGGATGGTGCCCCTCCACATTACCATGGCAGTGTTCGAGGCCATTTGAATACGGCTTTACCACAACGCTGGATAGGCCGTGCATCTCAGGGTGATCAACAACTCATTCATTGGCCACCTCGTTCACCAGATCTAACCCCGTGTGATTTCTTCATGTGGGGTCTTGTAAAGGATCATGTTTACGTACCACCACTTCCAACAACACTGCATGAACTGCGTGCCCGCATCACAGCAGCCATTGCTGATATCGACCGCGGACTGCTACAGAAAGTTTGGCAGGAGATTGAATATCGGCTTGACATCTGTCGTGTAACAAAAGGCGCTCACATAGAACATCTGTGAATATTTAAAAAAAAACTTTGAGAGTTTACCTTTCATACAATATGTCTCACAATATTATATGTTCATTACATTTCACATAATAAATTTCTGAAAACCTGCACAACATTTTGACTTGCCCTGTATTAGTAAGCAGACTTACTCCCTATACTGATGACATTCTAGGAGATCATCAATGTGCATTTAGAAGAAACAGGTCTACAACAGATCAGATTTTTAGTATAAAACAGATTTTAGAAAAGAAATGGGAATATAATGGTACTGTACATCAACTATATGTAGACTTCAAAAAAGGCATACGATTCAAGTAAGATGGAAATGTTATATAGTATCCTTTTGAAGTTCGGAATTCCTAAAAACTTAGTTAGACTTATACGAATGTGTCTAAATGGCACAAAGAGTAGGGTGCGTGTAGGCAAACAATTTTCAGATACTTTTGAAATCCACAATGGATTAAAGCAAGGAGAAGCATTATCTCCTCTACTTTTCAATTTTGTACTAGAGCATGCCATTAAAACTTTGGAGAATGAAGAAGGCTTACAACTCAATGGTATTAATAGGCTATTGGTTTATGCTGATGATGTAGTACTATTGAGCGATAGCGAGGAGAAAACTAAAGGGCAACACGCACACACTATTGAGTAACACTAAGAAATTGGAACTGGAAGTAAACATCAATAAAACTAAATATATGTTCACACATAGAAATGCATTATATAATGACAAATGAGGGAAATTTTGAGGAAGTGGGTGAATTAAAATATCTAGGAACAATAATAATCACATTTTGAGGAAGAGGCTGAATTCAAATACCTAGGAACAATAATCACAAATAGGAATGAGATGCACAAAGAAATTAAACATAGGCTCAATTCTGCAAATGCGTGCTATTATGCATTGCAGAGACTCTTGATGTCCCAACTCCTTTCAAAAAACGTTAAGCTGAAAATATATAAAACTGTTATTCTACTAGTTATATTATATGGATGCGAAACATGGACTCTTTCTTTAAGGGAGGAAAGGAGATTACAAGTATTTGAGAATAAAGTTCTTAGAAAAATGTTTGGACCAAAGAGAGATGAACAGACAGGTGACTGGAGAAGACTACATAACAATGAACTACTTGGTCTTTATAGGAAGCCACATATAATAAGAACAGTTAAGTCTCGTAGACTGCGATGGGCAGGATATATTGCGCGTATGGGGAATGAAAGACGTGCATGGAAGCTTCTTGCAGGAAAGTCAGAGGGAAAACGCCCAGTTGGTAGACCAAGAATGAGGTGGGAGAACAACATTAACTATGATTTGAGGGAAGTAGATTATACAGGGTATGATTGAAAAGCATTTAGCTCAGGATAGGGATGTATGGAGAGCTTATGTCCGCGCGGCCATGAACCTACGGGTTCCATAGTGCCAGTGAGTAAGTATGTATGTGAGTACAAATAAATGTGCAGACAATACCTATGACTGAATGGGAAAATTATTTTAAAACATTACTATCAGAAAATGGGGTATTTAAATTAGATAACGTTCAAAATATTCCAGAAATAAGAGAAGATGAACATATACAATTGAAAATAGTGGATATTAACATGAATATTCAATCATTAAAAAATAAAACTGGTCCAGGAGGAATACCAGCGGAACTATTAAAACATGGATCCGACCATTTATTTGAACGACTGAGAAAATTATTTACAAAATTTATGAATGGTGAAAAAGTTCCTAAAGAATGGAAACTAGGATACATTTCGACAATCCATAAAAAAGGGGAAAACAAAAACAATGTGAAAATTATGGAGATGTAACAGTAACAAGTACTATGAGCAGACTCTATGGACGTATACTAAAATATTATATAAAAAAAATTATAGTGATATGGAATTAGAGGAACAGTCAAGATTTAGAGCAGGTCGTTCGACAACCGACAATTTATTTTGCATTACTCAGGTAATAGAAAAAATATTGCAATATGGACAACCTTTGCACCTACTAACTGTAGATCTTGAGAAAGCATACGACAATGTCCCTATAGAGAAACTATGTATTGCTTTAAGCCGTGTGGGAATTAAGACTAAAATAATTAAAGCTATACAAAATTTATATGACAATTGCATATCTAAAATTAAAATTGGCAGTAAATTGTCACATGGTTTTACGATAAATAAAGGTCTTCGTCAAGATTGTTGTCAATCACCGACTCTGTTTAAAATATATGTACATGAAATATTAAAGAATTGGAGGAGAATATATTCAAGCATGGGAATTCCTATTTCAAACAACAAAACTTTATACAACTTACATTTTGCAGATGATCAATTGTTAATTGCATAAGATTATGAAGATTTAGAATATATGACTAGAAAATTAATAGAAGAATACGAAAAACGGGGATCAATTTTGAACATGAAAAAAATCAAAATATTTATCAATTGGTAAACCAGAACAAAATTTAATTTTGGAGACTGGAGAAACAATAAAATCTTGTAGTGGGATTACATATTTAGGAATGAAAATAAATAAAAATGGGAGTTATGAAGAGGAAATAAGAAATAGAAATAATAAAGGAAATTTTGCAATTACTTGCCTCAATGGAATATTGTGTGATAAAAATATAAGTAATAAAATTAAAATGAATATATATCATACAATTGTTAAAAGCATAACTACTTATGGAGCAGAACTTTGGCCATTAACAACAAAAACAAATAAGTATATTTTAGCAACGGAAATGGATTTTATACGAAGGGCAGCAAGAATTTCAAGAAGAGAAAAAATTAGGAACTCAGTTATAAGGCAGAAAATGAAGATTGAAGACACTATATTAGATTATATTAACACCTCAGCAATTAAGATGGTACGGACATGTCCAGCGAATGGAAGAGGATCGGCTACCAAAATCTGTTTTGGAATGGAAACCTGAGGGAAGACGAGGCAGAGAAATACCTAAAACCTCCTGGAGTCAGGGAATATGTTTATACATGAAGGAGAAACATCTACAACCAGGAGTATGGATGGACCGACAGAATTGGCTATTAGGAATTGGACGATGTCAAAGACATTAATCAACCGATGATCTATCTATATTGTGAAAAGAAAAATTAATGTCTAAACCAGGAATCGAACCGTGGAGCTCTAGTTCTACGAACTAGTGTGAAGCCCATTACACCATTCTAGACTTGGCACAAACATTAACAATTGTTTCCACACATACAAATCTATAATTCTCGTTTCGTCCGCTGTCAGGTAGGTGTAACTACCATCACCACGGTTGCTTATACATTTCTCCACTAGGGTGCAGTCTTACAACATTGTGATCTTTTGGCAATAAATAATATGATCTGGTTGCAGTGAAGAACAGAAGGAGCAGAAGCATACTAATCATTTCTCATTTGTTTTCAAACATCATCGTTTACATTAAATATATAAATATTTTAAAACAACTATAGTTAAATAATGATTTGTGAGTAAACAGCTTAATTTTATTCGTTAAATAGTCCTAACAAATGCCACTCTTGATTTCCAAATTCTCTAGATAAATTGGAAATCACTCGTGGCATTACTTACGAAAAACAGTTACACCGCTACCTCCTTCAAAGTTCAAGCATTAGTAGTTTGTAAAGAGCTATCCACGTTAAGAACCGTTTTTGTTGGGCACAACTCACACCTGTGCTGATTGGATGATCGTCCACTTCTATAATTAAAAATTGTAGGTGTGAGATCGGTAGGGAAAGGCGAAGCCCTTGTAGGCCACTCACACTATGGAGTAGGCCCTATTACACTTTTAATATACATTAGTATACATTATACACTCTCTAGCATCGGCGATTTAAAAAATCTTAATAATTGAATAAAATAATAATCGGACATTTGATATGAATTAATTAGTGTCTTCTAAATGAGCGTGGGAGTGTACTCTAAACATTCCCTGGGGGTCCGTCGGACCCCAGCTGTGCTCACAACAGCAACAGGGCGCGTCCCCGGGCGGCGGATAGGGGAACGGTCGGTGGTTTGCTTGCATTCCTCCCGGCTAGGTCCGGACCGGACCCGCGGGCCATTTGGGGGTCGTCAGGACTCGAGCGACCTGACGTACTATTTAGCTCGTGCTGCGCCCACTCCAGCAGCAAAACGCGTCCCCTCGGTGGCGTAGTGGGGAAAAGGTCGGTGGATCTGCTAGTCAGTCCTCCCTTCCAAGTCCGATGGACTCGCGGACCATGAGTGGGGTCAGCAGGAAAAACATTTGGCTATAGGGGCCTGCTGTCAAGCCTGAACGACCCCGGCCCACAGCAGGGGGCCTGTGCCGCCGTTGGCGGGGCGGTGGGAGACTAGGGAGTCGTGTACCCTATCTCCTGGTTCATTGAACCTGAGACCATCTGTGGGGGCACCATGGGAAATGAGCTCCCTGGATGCCTACATTGCTCAGTGAGCTGCCTCACAGCAGCTACACGACTTGGCCTAGTCTTGCGAACGGGCTGGATGGGACAATACCGGACGTAATGCTGGGAATTACCACCAGGTCAGTAAGCTCGGGAAAGGAGGAAGCGCGGTCTTTTTGATTCTTCGAGACTTAGCGCCAACTCTGGAACCGAGTGACCCAAGGACAATCTGTGAGGTCGTCAGGAGTTGAGCGACCTGACGTACTAAATGCTCAGGCTGGACCCACTTCAGCAACCAAACACGTCCCCAGCTGGTGCACTGGGGGAAAGATCGGTGGATCTGCTAGACAGTCCTCCCGGTTAAGTCCAAGGGACTCGTGAACCATTAGTGGGGTAGGCAAGAGTTGAGCGCCTTGTCGTACTATTTGCTCATCTGTTGGAGCTTGCGAGCTCCATGCTGGCCCACAACAGCTGCAGAAGGCGTCCCTGGGGGCACACCAGGGCTCGGCTCGGACCAGTCCAGCGGGGAGCTACTGTACTGGTTCCTGGCTTGGCCTACGGGCCCGTCGACAAACTGTGGGGTCGCCAGGAGATGAGCACCTGGATGTACTAAAAGTCTCACACTGTTGGGCTTGTAGCCCTAGCCGGTCTCACAACGGCTGCAGGACACGTCCCTGGAGGCAGAACAGGGGAATGGTCGGTGGATCTGCGACAGCAGTCCTGCCGGCTAGGCTCATGGAGCCCGTGGACCAACTGTGGGGTCATCAGGATTGAGCGACCTGATGTACTATGTAGCTCATCAATTGCCCAGAAGTGCAATCTCCAACACTCTCTCCCTGGAGTGTTGGTGTAAGGACCGAGAACTTGAAAGTGGACGCGAAGTTAGGATAGGGAGGACTAGAACTAGGACTTGGGAGTATGGTCATGACGACCGAGGTATCCCAAGGGGTGGACGGCAGGGCCTAGATGTACTCTAAACATTATTTTTTATTTTTATTTTTTTTCCACAAGCCCCAGGTTTGTCTTTCGACATTCCTGGTTTCTCTCCTGACATGGCGTATTTGTAACCCACTTCTGAGGTTGGGGCGCCTAGAAGCCGGGTTACGTTGCCCCGATGATATGATGGGTGATGGTGATGATAATGGTGGGCCAGGAGAGTCCCTAATCCTAAGCTTAACCTAAGATGAATATGAATGATGATGATTGCGATGGTCATATGATTTCGGGGACCGTTTGGGCCTTAAAGTTTTCCTGACATTTGTCTTACTGGTAAGGAAAAACCCCGATAAAAACCTCACCCAGAAAACTGTCCCGACCGTGGATCGAACCCGGGCCCGCTGCGAGACAAGGCAGCACGCTACCCCGAGACCACAGCGGTGGACACTCTAAACATTATTAATTTTAATATTTTCTCCTGCCAATAAAATCCGACGCTCAGGAACTGCGTAAACTAACCGAATTCGTCTGCAACTTGGATTTATAGTATCATATTGCTGTTTTTTTCTTAATATGTTTTTCTTTTTCTAAATCGAGTCCAAATTTATTATTGATAGACGAAAATATTGGAAAGGTCATATCGAAAGAATGGAAGACAACCGCGTTGTTACCAATGAGCTAAAGAAGATAGCCCAATGGACGGGAGAAGGACAAGAAGAAAAGACCCAGCCAAGCGATGGATCGACAGTGAAGACCACATCCAATAAGTTTTCCTCGGCAGGAGTGATTTTGGAAATAAACAGGATGAAAATCCAACAAGTCAGGAATAAGAAGAAGACGATTTTGTCGGGTTACGGAAAGTTTCTATTTTTACGTGGAGGAATCTCAAGTTCTGCTGCCCAGCCATATTTAAAAGTGTAGGCCAGCAATGAAAATAATTCATGCATAACAGTAAGTTATTACCCCTTCCCACAGCCTATTTTGTATAATTTGAAAACCAATTTAAATAATGTCGACTATAATCAAAAAAAAATTTTTCCCATTACTTTATTATAGCAAATAATATCCTCAAACTGTGTCTCGAACTCAGGATGGGATCGCCCAGGGATGAGTTGAAGCTTCCTTATACAGAGGGTCTGTGACTAACAAGGGTGCCGGGGCCCCAGCCGACCACGCTTGAAGCACCCCATCACGTGGGCAGATGAAATGCAATGAAACGAAATGGATGCGATGAGTATGGAGAAATGGTGGCATTACCTTTGGGGCAGGGGTAAACGGGCGAAACCACCGATAGAAATCTGCCCACGTTCCACCCACGAAACCCACTTGGAATGACCGAGACTCGATCTCGGGATCCCAGCGATGAGAGGCGAGCACCAAGCCGCCTTCCCATTACTTTATTAACGATATTTAATAAATTAAAATAATGTATCTTATAGAATACATAGTCAAATAAGGGTTTTACGGAAATTGATATAGAATATACATTGGAGACGAAGCAACACATAGGTGTGATAGTAAATTTCTAATTTCAGGTTTCAGGTAAACTACCACTTTCAATGATCATTGATGTTTGGAGAACACCTTCCTCGGTTTATGCATAAGAGCATATACTGCGGTTCGTGGTGAAACGTTTGGAAAATTGCTGACCCTTAGAGAGATTTTTAAATTTTCAATTCAAGGGCGATCTGCTATTGTTGGGTAACAACCTTGATCTTACTTTTAATTAATTGCTATAACACAAGTCTGGATTCCGCTTCCACCAAATGTTTGGCCTTTAGAGCGGTAAGGCCTAACATATCGGCCTATATGTGCTCTCTCCCTCTTTCTCTCTATCTCCCTCTCCCTCCTCTCTCTTCTCTCTCTCTCTCTCTCTCGCTCTAATATATTATCTCTCTATATATATATATATATATTATATAATGATCAGTGAATATCCGTAATTAGAAAATCTTCGAAAATAATTTTATGAGAAACCCCTCAGTAAATGAACCAGTATTTCTTCGGAATTTATAACCATAACTTACAGTTCAAGGGGCCTACAAAACGACAAAAAAATCCTACTATTGCTTGCTATGAGAAGGAGACACCTGTGGCGCTGCTATTTTATCTACCTGACAGACTGTCTGATAACATTTGCGGGTTGCTTATTTATGCTACGTGACTATAATATATATTCTCGAACCAAGGGTGAACACTTACAAATGGAAAATTTGCCAGATACACTGTTTTCATAACAAACTTCTACGTGAAACAAACAGACGGCATTTATAATTTATTTCTGAGATAAATATATTTCTCAAGTTTTCTTGTGCGAAAAATGTAACTCATCTGTAGAGGAATGAAATTCGCGTAACTTGGATCGGAAGATTGAAGCGCTAACCGTAAAGCACCAGATCGATTACAAGATCCAAACTCCCCCTCTCTCTCTCTCTCTCTCTCTCTATCTATCTATCTATCTATCTTAAAAGGAACACACACATATACACCAAAATCGTGTGAGAGATAATTTAAAGGTCCCTTATTGCACTAGTGATTCTCGCTCATCTGCAAACTTCTGCAGTCGTCAGTTAGAGGCCTCTGTGTGTGCTATGCCTCATTGCACATTGACCTGCCGGTACGCCAATCGAGACCAGTAGGGACGGTGCAGTGCGCCTCTTAAGTTGCGTTTTGTGATGTTATTTGTGTAGTGAAGCGTCAGATGGGTCGGCGATTGGTAATCAATCCTGCTTATGTATTGCGATTGGTTTAGATGAAGTTACGAAGAACTCTTCTTCGTGAAGATGGTATTGGTGTAGAAGATGGATCATTCGCATGTTTTCTGGCATCTATTATAGTGCAGAAATATGAGCATAAGTTAGAAACAGATACTGTTTTAACACTATCACATAATTATGATGCTAGTGATGGTAATGACGAACAACTCACTGCAAGCGGTAGTGAATTGGCAAGTGCGGGAGGAGGCGATGGAAGTAGTGAAAGTGAATTCCAACCCACTCTTGATAAAGAAGGTTAAAGTCGCAAGAATCACCACGGCGTTTGATGACAACACACTAGAGAACATATGTGGTGATTATCACATAAGAGGTTTCAACACATACGACAAGCTTCTGAAAAGATACCCTAAACTGAAGGCTAAAAGCAATATTAAAAACATACTGGACTACTTGGCAAAGAACCGAGAAGGAAATGCAGTGTTCAAAGGAAATCATACACTGCAGTTCAAGATCGTCAAGGAGCGTGTAATGGCGAAGTTCGATGAAGCGCGAGAATGCGGTTCCGCCGCTCATTATTGGCATTTACATCAGTGGGCATTGGACGTAGCCAGAAATCTCGGGTGTACAAACTTTACAGTTCACTAGGATTTATTACTAATTTGAAAAAGGAGTTTAGGATAACATCACGCCGTATCACTATGCTCCAAGCACGAAAAGATAAGGATGACGAAGAAGAGCTGATTCAGAGAGCTCAAACGTTTGTTGCTGACGTCAATGAGTATATCACGACAGAAAAAAATCGAAATTAGTTCTGTATGGAACTGTGATCAGAATCAGTTCAACTATGAGCTTTCTTCCGACAGAACGCTATCCATGAAAGGGGAGAGAAACACTGCCTCGATGTTGCAGTCAGTTAACAGTGCAACACATAGTTATACGATCGATGTTGCTATATCGATGGAAGGACGATTGGCAGACAAACTCTATATTTGCTTCCAAGAACAAAGTAGAAAGTTTTGGACCCCATGTGTCAAGGGAAATAGAAACTCTGTGCCCTCCAAGTGTCTTTGTCGATGCAAGTGAGAGTGGGAAGATGCCGAACACATCTGAAGACGTTTTTTCTGTCAGTTTTGAATCCAAATTTGTCGAGAAAGTCGTTGGTACTTTGTGACTCCTTCTCTGGACGTGAGGATGAACAAGTACTACTGGAAGGATGTGGCGAAAAAGATGTACATTTAAAAATCATTCCACCTAAAACTACAAAATGTGCACAAACTCTGGATATGTATTTTTTCAGACAATATAAAATATATGCTAAGAGAATAGCAGACTTTATTAAACTACGTTCCAGTAATATGCAGCCAAAATTGCATGACAGAACCTTTATCATGAATATGCATTCTGTCATTTACAATGAGTTATCTGCGGGAGTATATAGACCAATGCTTCGTTACGCGTGGCAGAACGCTGGCTATGATATTGGTGAACCAGTGTAATTGACGTGGCGTTCAACACTGATATTATAGAATGTGCAAATATGACATGCGATCAACTTGCTTTTCTTCACTGTGCGTTTTGCAGTCATTCACATTGCTGTGAGCATTTTATTGAAAGTGCCCATTTACATTTACAGTTGCGTATGGCTTCTACAATGACATCTACTGTGATATCTAATGCATGATTGCAGAGTTTTGCAAGAAAATAACATCCACCAGTACATTGAGAGGTACGTAATAATAATAATAATAATAATAATAATAATAATAATAATAGCTTTATTTTACCTGGCTGAGTTAAGGCCTTGTCTGCCACTCAACCAGGATTTAAAAAAAAATAGTCTTACATCTAAATTATAATAAACATAGACGATTACATTATATAAATACAATACAATTAATATTTATAATGTAGTTTGATTTATTCTAGAATTAACAAACTAATGTATAATATGTACAAGATATATAAAAACGGGAATAAATTGTTAATGACATAGTATAAATTTAATTATTAGACACAGGTAACTGTATAAGCTTGACTTAAAAGTGTCAAGTATGCGGCAACCCTTGTTATCTTGAGGAAGGAAATTCCAGGAGCGGGAAGAGGCTACTGCGAAAGAAGTAGAATAAGAGGAAATGCTATGAAGAGGAATTGTTAGCAGACTGTTATCTTGTGACCTAGTGTCAATATTGTGGTAAGAGGATAACTTCTCAAATCTGGACGCCAGGTAAGTAGGAGTGTAGGAATTCAGAAGTTTGAAAACTAGTGAAAGAGAGTGCAATTTACGTCTGTCAGTAAGACGGAGCCAAGAGAGGTTATTGAAGTGTTCGGAGATATGATCATAACGACAGATATTGAAAATGAATCGAACTCAAGCATTATGAACATGCTGCACTCTCTGCGACAAGTCATAGTTCAGATCATTGTATATAATGTCACAATAATCGAAGTGTGGCAACACAAGATTCTGCACAAGCATTTGTTTTAACGAAACTGGGAGAAAATTCTTTAAACGTCTAAGATAATGTAAGATGGAGAAAGTCTTTTTACATATGTGTTTCACTTGTGTTTGCTAGGTTAAATTTGCGTCTATTCGTAGTCCAAGATCTATTATTGAAGAAGAATAAGAGATAATTATATTATGTTTCGAAATGTAGATATGTCAAAGGTTGTTAGCAGTTTTTGTTTCCCCATTAGAATTACTTGTGACTTGTTAGGATTTAGTTTTAGACCGATACTTGAAGACCAGTCATTCATTTTCGTAAAGCTGTTATAGAGAGAAGGAGGAGATGAATGTAGGTAAACTTGGAGATCAGCATAGAGGTGATAACGGCAGTGCTTTAATACAGTTGGTAAGTCATTTATGTAGATTGAGTAAAGGAGAGGTCCGAGAACACTGCCCTGGGGGACTCCCACGTGCACGTTGCGCCAAGACGAAGATCTAGAGTTTAGTGAAACGTATTGTTGACGCCCGTGCAGATATGAGTCGAACTAGAATACGACGCTGTCAAACAAGTGTAGGTGCTTGAGCTTTATTAT
Organism: Diploptera punctata; assembly: GCA_030220185.1. Taxonomy (NCBI): domain Eukaryota; kingdom Metazoa; phylum Arthropoda; class Insecta; order Blattodea; family Blaberidae; genus Diploptera; species Diploptera punctata. The sequence continues at coordinate 606,689 of JASPKZ010009822.1, forward strand.
AAGTAAGTCGTGGTCTACTGTGTCAAAAGCTTTGCTGAAGTCAAGTAAGGTTAAAGGAGTCAATTCACGTCTGTCCATGGCTTCACGAATATCTTCAGTAATTTTTAACAAAGCTGTGGTTGTGCTATGACCAGATCTAAAGCCGGATTAATAAGGATCAAGGAGGTGGTTTTCGTGGAGATATTCACTCATTTGTTTATGTACAATATGATCCAGGGCTTCAGATAATGTCGGAAGGATTCTAATCGGTCGGTAGTCATTACAGTTAGTAGGTGTACATATTAGGTATACACCGAACTCTAGACTGTTTCCAAACAGTAGGGGAGATAGAAGTTACAAGGGAAGCATTAAAAATATGAGTCACTGTGGGTAGTATAATGTCAATAATTTTATTTAGCATTAAAATGTTGATGTGATCTGTTCCTTGTGCATTAGATTTAATCCGCTTGAGTGTTTTTTTAACGTCTATAGGCGAAATGTCGTAAAAGTAAAATGTATCTCTTCCTATACGGGGGGAAGGTGATAAGTCTTTAAGAATGTCTATTTTAATCTTGTTGTCTGGAGGTGTCAAGGGTATTGAAGTAAAATGTTCATTTAAATCATCTACAGAAATGTCTATAGAGTCAGTTGGGGGATTCAACTGCCTAAGTCCCATTGTACGGAGATTTCGCCAAGTATCCCGCGCATAGCTATTCTACTATCTTCAGGGGTTACTGTTACTTGGGCCCATCATGGTTTGCTACAAAATAATTATAATCAATCCTTACAGGGTTTCTTATTTCGGTTCCGATTATACTGGGCGTGTCGCAGTTTGGCATTGCGTATAATTTGTGTAGTTGTGTTTCTAAGTTGTTTGTACAGTTGCCAGTTCTTGTCAGTTTTGTGTCGTCTGTATGTGCGGTATGCTTTATCTCGTTTTGACATAAGTTCACGTATTGAGTCATTCATCCAGGGATCAGGGGGACGGGTAAATCGTCGGGTTTTTACTGTGCTGTAACCAAACTTACATACGGATATGCTTGTTCGAGCCCAATTACTTTGCTTGTTAGTTTAATATCTACCTTTATAGGTACTTCTACATACCCACGTCACCCTGTCTTAAAGGTACATGACTTGTCCGGAGAGAATTTTTAACTTTGGTCACACGCTTACTTTTTGACCATACAAGAACATGGAGAGCCTCCTTGGATGAGAATAAGCTTAATGCCAGAGCCACCTTACAGACAACACGAATATTAAGACAAGATACACCATTCACGCATTCATTCATAAAACATATTTACTTACTTTTCTTTTGAGCGTCTCTCCACTTTTCAGCGGTTACCCTGTATTCCCATTCGCCATTCTTGCCGATCACGCCATTCTTGCCGATCACGCCATTCATCCTCCTCCAGACCTCGGTCGTTCATCAATCTATGGATCTCTCCTCTCCAAGTTGTTCTTGGCCTGCCCCGTTTCCTTCTACCAGAAGGTGACCATTCCAAAAGAGTTTTGGGCCACCTATCATCCTCCATTCTCCTGACATGGCCATACCACTGAAGAGCTCGTCTTTCGATCCTTTCCACCACTGTCTCCTCCATATCCATCATTTGCCTCACTTCTTCACAAAAAAATACAAGTTGAATATTAAATGGTTCATTGTGATGACAATGATTTAGGGAATCACTTGGATCTTCAAGATTCCCGACACTTGACTTAAAAGGGAACTGTCAACCATTGCATACCGAACTTTCCTTGAAATTTCTTCCAGAGAAACGTTGTGATGTACCAAGGCCGTGTCCAAAAGTGAATTTGCCATGTTTAACTATACTTACTTACTTACTTATTTACTTACTCACTGGCACTATCGAACCCGTTGGTTCATGGCCGCGCGGACATAAGCTCTCCATACATCCCTATCCTAAGCTAATGCTTTCCAATCATTCCCTGTATAATCTACTTCCCTCAAATTATAGTTAATGTTATTCTCCCGCCTCATTCTTGGTCTACCAACTGAGCGTTTTCTATAACGCACAGAAATCGAAACCATAATCCAGCAATGTCAACCACTATATGGAACAGATGGACTCCCTGCTTAAGTAAGAGCGGAGTGAAATGAGACAGGACTCGATGCTAACGACAGTTAGTGAGGTTTATCCAATCTGCCACTTCAGATATAGTGCAGTTATGGCTTCTGTAGCCGCTTTTGAGGTGCCTGTGGTGTGTGGTGCGGTAAGAGGGGAGAGGGAGTTGCAGGTAGGGGAGTGTCTGGTAGCCGCGGACAGAAGGTATCCCCGGACATTCGTTAATTTCCTATTTCCTCGCTAGATGGCCATATATGGATGTTGTCACTACTTACTGGATCGATTAGTAGTACATTTTCAATTGCTTGAATTTTGGTAGTTTGGCAGACATACATGCAGTGTAGTTATTGTGGTTTGGCGCTCAGTGTGTACAGACCCAAGTTATATTTGATGACCATTGTTGAGAATATACGGTAATGCATTAGTTTGATATTTATTATAATTACTTTATATACTTAAAAAAACATCTACCACAATTGATAACACGAGAATATGTAGTTTTAGCAGATATTAAGATATTTGTTATGACAACGTTCCGGTAACACCAGACACTAGTTCTTACGGTACCGACAGACAGTGCTTTTATTATTTTTATTGTATTTTAAGTTATTGTTGAATCCTCAGAATGCCAAAATTTAAAGACCGGAGTGCTGGAAGAGGGTCATAGAGTGAAGCTTCGATGAAACAAACCATAGAAAGTGTTATAGGAAGCACTGTGTCTTTTAGAGAGTTTATTTGTTTTCAAATTTCTAAACGTTTTCTACACGATATAATTAGAAAAACAAAAAAGTTGTGCTGAATTTATTTGACACCAAAACTGGTTGGGTTTCATAATACTTTTTCTGAACAATTGAAGCATGAGTTGACTCAACTTGAAAGAGACTTGGATAATCATCTCATGCCACTTACTCGTAAGGAATTTCTTACTTGCTTATGACCTGGCCGAAAACATGAAGACAACCAATATATTCAACGAAGTTAAACAATGTGCTAGTAAAGTGTATTACTGCAGTTTAATGGAAAGAAGCGTCAGTTATCTCTCAGAAATTCTTGTTTAATGAGATACGGATTTAATAAACCACGAGTGATGCGCTTCTCCTCCAAGTTGGGGGGAATGATGGTTCTGGATTTTCTGTCCCTTCAACCAGTTGTGGGTAAAGTACCCGAAACGATAATTATGTCTGTGACAAGTTCATTTAAATCATTTGTGTTCAATTTCTTGTCCGTCTGATAATAATATTTTACTTTTTTTGTGTCCGGTGTTACCATCCACAAATATTATTTTACAAAATTGAGTAAAAAACTGTCAATGTTTATTTCCTACAAAAAAGTAGGATTCTAATAATATTGTTCAAGTATATAAGTACACATTCATCTAAAAATTGCTCACATCAATATGGAAGAATGAAGCCAATCAACAAATTATAAAAATGTCCGGGGCTACCAGACTTTCTCCTACTGCCAGCAACTACACTCAGTTTTGAAAACATAATAGTTGCTACACGTTGAATTCCCGTATCTACTAGTTCTATGTTAGTGAATAGTTTTGATGTCTAATAAGTTTGAAGTGTTCATTATAGAATAGCGCTGTTTTTGTAACGATTTATTTTAATACGATTATTATTATATTGTTATTACTATTGTTATTATTATTGTTATTATTATTATTATTATTATTATTATTATTATTATTATTATTCCGTGTGGAGTTGCCAGTCTCCCATCGGACGCCTCCCCAGGTGGCGGATAGGGGAATGCTCACCAGATATGGCGGTTACTGGGGAAATAAAATACCCAGGGCAGACCAAAACTAGCGCTGCTGCCTTCCAGTAAGATACTGGATTATCAAAGGCTAGAGGAAGAAAACCTTGAACAACAATTACCTGTCCCCCAAGTTAGCGGTTGATGCATCGGGCCAGCTCCTCGTTCATCATAAAAAGAAGAAAATGCTAAAAAACCAAACATCATGCCTCGGAAAACACTCTAGGACGATTAAAGCTAAGAAAAGGACTTTGAAAATTGGCACATCGAATATTCAAGGCTGCAGAAATAAAATGGAGGAAGTAATTAAAGAAATAGATACAATGAAACTAAATTTGGCAATTTTAACAGAAACAAAGAAGAAAGACACAGGAAATGAAACATTAGGCAATTATGTACACCTTTACAGTGGCGTAGATAAACATAAAAGAGCAAAAAGAGGTGTTTTAATGTTGATTAATAAGAAATGGAAAGGCACTATAAGAAATTGGGAAGCCATTGATGAGAGAATTTTAAAATTAGATTTGAATATATGGGGCTATAAATTAACAGTTTTTGGAATATACGCACCAGTTAACGATAATGGAATGACAAATCTAGAAAATGATTTATTTTTTGACAAAGTTAATGAATAAATAGGACATATTAGCGCTGGGAAACAATTCATATTATTCAGAGACATGAATGGAAGAACAGGAAGTAAATTTGGAGACCCAGTAGTAGGAAAGTTTGGAGAAAACATTTTAAATGAAAATAGAGAAAGGTTAATTGAATTATGTAGACAATCATCTTTAAAAATATGGAATGGCTTTTTCAATCATAAAGATATCCATAAATACACATGGGAACGTCCAGCACTAAATCAAAAATCCATTATCGATTACATAATTACAAAAAAAATTCAAAAATGAAAATACAAGATGTCAGAGCTTATAGAGGACCAAGTTGTGGGACAGATCATAAATTAGTAATTGGAAAATTTATATTTCCTTGCATTCTTAATAAAGAAAACAACCACTCAGAAAAAGAAGAAAATGTTAGAACAGAAACGGAAAGAAAATGTAATGTAGAAAGCCTACAAAACGAAAGTGTAAAGGATTTATATCAACAAAGATTGAATAAAAAATTAACACAGAGTGAATTCAGAGATACAGAAGAAATGTATCAGTACCTAAAAAGGTGCATTCATGAAGCCGCCTATGAAGCATTGGGTGAGAAAGACGACTATAGAGGAAGGACAGCACTGTTTTGGAACAATGAAATAGAGAAAGAAATACAGAATAAGAAACAGTTATTTTTAAAATGGCTTAGTACAAAGAACCAGAACGACAAAATACAATATCAAAAAGCACAAGCAAAAGTGAGAAGAATGGTTACTAAACACAGAAACGAGATTTGCGATAAGAAATGTACAGAAATACAAACATATTTAGGAAGCAAGAAGAGTTCTGAATCATGGAAATTTATAAAAAGTATACGTTCATCGAATAGAAATAATAATCTTCTCAACCTAATAGGGATACATGAATGGGAAGAATATTACAAAAAACTTTTAGTAGAGGACCGAAAATAATTTTTGGGAGAAAATGACGATTTATCAGAGATGGAAACAGGAAACATAATCGAAATTGATATAAATACTGTAAAAAAGGAAATTATGAGAATGAAAAATGATAGTAATGCCGGCCCAGGAAATATTCCTATAGAATTGATTAAAAGTGGCAGTCAGAAGTTATTGGAAATGATCACTGTACTGTTTAATAAAATAATAAATGGCGAAGAAGTGCCAGAAGAGTGGAAAGTCGCTATTATAACATCGATACATAAGAAGGGAGACAAGAGAAAGTGTGAAAATTATAGAGGCATATCAGTAACGAGTACATTAAGTAGAATATATGGACGTATACTAAGTAAAATGGTTGATATAGAATACCAGGATAAAGAAATGGAAGAACAATCTGGTTTTAGAAGTGGTAGGTCATGCACAGATAATATATTTTGCATAACACAAATGATAGAAAAAAAAAAAGAGCTACTAACAGAGATTTACATTTGCTTTTTGTCGATTTAACCAAGGCATATGATAGTATTCCCCAAAAAATGTTATGGGAAACTTTAGACAATTCTAACATTACCAAAAAATTAGTAGAAGCTATAAAAGCATTATACAAAGGATCTATTTCGAAAATAAAAGTTGGAAATCATATAACAAAGGGATTTACTATTACAAAAGGTTTAAGGCAAGGTTGCAGTTTATCTCCAACTCTATTTAAAATTTATCTCGAAAGAGTACTAAGAGACTGGAGGAAAAAAATGTCAAAAAATGGGCATACCAATCCAAAATACACATGTATATTCACTAAATTTTGCAGATGACCAGGTATTAATAGCACAAGACCACGATGACATAGAATATATGGCTAAAAAACTAAAAGAAGAATATGAAAAATGGGGACTTTATATAAACATTGAGAAAACTAAATATCTGTGTATAGGAGAAGAAATGGAAAATATAAATTTCAACAATGGAGAAGAACTAAAACCTAGTATTGAATGCACTTATTTAGGAACAAAATTAGACCATTCAGGCGATAACACAGTGGAAATTAAAAATAGAATCGCACAAACAAAACAAGCAATAAATGCTTTAAACTCTGTTTGGTGGAGCAAAAATATTACAAAAAATAGAAAATTACAAATATATCAAACCATAATTCAGAGCATTTTAACATATGGTGCTGAAGTCTGGCAAATTCCTACCAGGGAAATGAAAAGAATTTTAAGTACAGAAATGGATGTTTTAAGAAGATCAGCTGGAAAATCTAGAATGGATAGAATACGAAATAAAGAAATAAGGGAAATTATGGGTGTACAAGAGGAGCCGGACATCATAGACATATAGAAAAGAAAAGATTGCAGTGGTATGGTCATGTCAAACGAATGCCAGAGCAAAGATTGCCAAAAATTGTTATGGAATGGATCCCAATGGAAAGGAGGAAGAGAGGAAGACCGAAGAAAACTTGGATAGAAGGGGTACAAGCAGCTATGAAAAACAGAGGAATGGACGAAGATCAATGGATGGACAGAGAGGAATGGCGTTTGGTTTCCGGAGGACGGCGCGGCGGCAGCTGCCATGATACTGGATGATTATTATTATTATTATTATTATTATTATTATTATTATTATTATTATTATTATTATTATTATTATTATTATTATTATTATTATTATTATTATTATTAAAGACAATTTTTGCATGGCTACTAGTTCCCTCCCCCACTCGACAATTTTCCTTCCTGCCACGCACCGTTGCACAGTGTGATATTTGACGATTCTAGGGGGATTTAATTCTTGCCTAGATCATTTGACTATTTTCAGTATTTATTATTTTCTATGCCACTTGTAACATTTTTTGGATAACGCTCTTGACAATTTCAATTATTCCTACTAATATTTTCCATAAAAAATAATTTCGTTATCTATTATTTTACTCCCAATATTTTACAAAATTAATGAACACAAATAATTTTCTATTTCTTACCAAAACATTCAATTTATTACTTTGAATAATATATCATTGATTTACTTATTATAAAATGCAAATATATTGCATTTCTTACAAAAACAAATATTTTTAACTTATCGCTATTTTACAAATAAAAAAATCACATATATATTATTTTTCTTACCATACCATATTAAGCTTGCATTGCTCAATGTTAAAGATTTAATTATAACATCGATAAAGCGTCACTGCTATAAAGTAAAATAAATATTCTCTTTAATTTGCTTACTTGATATAGTCAGCTACTAGATGGCAGTGAAGACAGTGTTCTCGCGACATCTAGTAATAATGGAGAGTATAATACATATATAAGAAAAATAAGTGTTTGAATTGGATTCGCCTGGTAGTGTAATGGATATCACGCTGAGGTACAGACTCAGAGATCCGGGTTCGAATCCCGTCCAGGCACTTATTTTTCTTACCATACCATATATATATATATATATATATATTGAAAATAAATCTAATCTAATCTATATTTTATATTTTTAATATAAACATTACACATATTATAGAGAACAAATGGTATTTTATTTCATACACAAAATATAATTATTATTAATATTATCATTATTTTTCAAATTAAAAATTCTTAAATATTATTCCATAAGCATCAGCATTTGTGGAAAACCCACAATTTAGTGTCTCTAATATGACATGAAAACGGCGAATTAGCTCAAAATTGATACCTGTTATTTGGGCAGTCTTTTCGGTGTTTCTGAAAAATCGACGAGCAGTGTTTCCATTATTCGTATTTCCAGCTTCTTGTGTCAGCATATCCACCAGTAGGAGGCCTGTCTCATTCTTGAATCTGTTCTTAATGCACTTCCTCCTATTCTCAACTTTAGTATTTAGGCCTATATATTGGTGAGTTGAAAGACTGCCATCTATCATCATCGCTCGGGCTCGGTCAGTTGATAAACTCTTCGGTTCATCTAAAAACAGCCGTCGACTCTTTTTCATTCTGGTGCCTCGTGAAAGGTGATGCAAGGGATAATTCTTTGACTTGCAGCAGAGTCTTCTTTCCCTTATCACGCAACTTCATTTCAACAGCAGTAGATATTTTTTCTAGGCTTGTTGACCGAACGAATTCTCCAAGCTTCCGCCTTTTCGTCTTTTCACAACATTCTTCGAATGATTTTTATGGCCTACCACAACTAGAAGGTGGTTGATCAGTAGAAGAAAGAGAAGGCAGAGATTGACAATCGGTCTCGGGGAAAATTAATATTTTCTTGTAGCCAGTCTGAATAATTTTCAAGGAATCTGCCACGATGACGATAACATTTGTTTCATTTTACTTCAATTTGATGACACGCACTTCTCATGTTGGCCTTTAAATTATTATTAACATAATGAGAGACTGTCAGATGCTTAATTTATACACTGCATCACAACGTTCCCTTTTATTATTTCCGGATCAAACTTCCGAAAATTGCGTGCCGTGAAACAAAGGAGAATAAGGTAAAGAAACGCATATGAACGCAATTTTCTTCTTCCGTTTCCAACAGAAGGGATGTCAATAAATAAAAATAATGCAATTAGATGGCCATATGCGTTCATATAAGAAAGTTCTATTCTAAAATATCTGGATAATAAACTTAAATTTGAACACAGTTAAATGTCTTCTTTCATATTAACATTCTTGCAAATCTAAACAGATGAAACCTATCTTACGTAACTTACAGAACCCTAAACTAAACATAAATACCACAATAACACGTAAACCGACTTTATTCTCTACAGGAAGCAGCTCGATTAATCAAGCTACCCAATAAGATAGATTACGCATCTGCGCGTGACTGTTGTGTTTAGACATTATTTATGAGTCCCTGCGCATGCCGAGGGACAAAATAATTATACATTTATGCTAACAGGTATGTTTGCATGTAAATTACAAATTATCACTTTTATTAATTAACCTAGGAATTTTGAATTAAATCCATCTAGATTGTTAAAATAGCACACTGTGCGTTGGTTTCACCAGACTGCTACAGTTACCAGAACTGGACTGAATTGTAATACCTCAGTATAGTTTAAATGAGAGGTTTGGCGCTGGATGTTAGGGCCTTGAACTTAAAAATTGTATATATATATATATATATATATATATATATATATATATTTACAAGGCCTTTGTACATCACAACGCTTCTCTGGAATAAATTTGAAGGTAGGTTTCAGCATGCAATGGTTGAAAGTTCCCTTGTTAGAGATAAGGAGAAACCCCGAGAAACCCTCACCCAGAAAACTTGTTTTAACTGGGGATCGAATCCAAACAACAATGTTACCCCGAAACCAAAGTGGTAGACTAATTCAATCAGTGAATTTGCATGTTTTGTATAACCGTAAAGAATGGATTGTATGCCATCACAAGGAAGACCTGCACCTATCGGTTCGTTTACGATCCCAGAAACTCGAGTTTTATTAATTTTCTGTGTTGTGTACTTTCCCTTCCAAGCAAATATCATAGATTTGTGGAATTGATTTAAAATTAATAAAGTAGTTTCTTATTGAAGAGACACACATTCCGTTTATTTTAAGTTTACATGTTCGGTTAAAAAAAGATGTCAAAAGAGCCTACCTCATGTAATACAGAACATGTTATTATCATGTTAATGCTGTGAACATCACATTTAGCATGTTATGTTTAAAACACAACTTTGCGTCACATTATTTTCACATAACATACTTTATTCCGCAAAATACGGATTGAAACGCGCGCGCCAACTGAACGAATAATGACAGTAAAAAAAGAGAGAGAACTATAAAGTATATAAGTATGTAAGGCAAAAGGACAAAAAGTGAAATAAAATGTCTAAATTAGAATGGAAATTATTAAAAAAAAATCGGCAGAAGGGTACACGTTTGATGAGGTATATGAAAAGCGACACATTTTGATATTGATGAAGGCTCCTATAACTTGAGAGCAGTATGGAAAGCAAGTAAAAACGAACGCTTTGACGAGGGATTATAATTTTCACCGTTAAAAACGTGATCTTATTGACATGTAATAGTAAAAGATGGATTGAGTTTGAGCAAATGAATGGAAAGTGAACCTAGTCCTCTGATGACTTAGCGCTTCCAGGAACCATAACATGGACATGCATGTCTACTTGGTACGATTAAATTTCATTTTTCGAGTTTTTAAGTGGTATACATTATGATTTGGAGCTATTGGTGTCTTATGATTTCATTTTGTTTGCAATTGTGCCCGCTCCATGCAGAAGGCACATTTGTTGAATAGGGATACGTTGAATGCTGCTGCAACTCGCGAAGCTTGCAATCTTCAGCTACAACTTTCTCCCTTCGCATTTACCCAAATAATCTGATAAAACCGGACAAATTATAGATACTATTTAACTTATGCCCCAAATGGGAGTCAATGACCAATCACGTTTCAATGAATTTTATTTTACAACCAATTACAGTCGTGTTTCAGCTCGATAATTATCGAATTTTGATTACCACAATAAACAAAGCTCATCCTTTTTAATATTCTAAACAGGTCATAACATTATTTTGTAGTAACTGACTCTCTAACAAATACCTTGAATATCGAAAATAATGAACAGATCCTTCGACCTATACATTTGATAATTGTGTGTTCAATAATTGTGTTTTAAATACTGATTTTACAGAGTAGTTTACGAAAAAAAAATGAATTAATAACCTACAATGTTGTTATAATATACAGTTTGATGTGTTTAATTGTTTCTCCGCTAGGGTGCATTCTTACAATATTGCGATCCTATTTGGCAATAAATAATATGATCAAGTTACAGTGATGAACAAATTAAACATAACCAATCATGTATCATTTATTTTCAAACATCGCCGTTTACATTAAATATGTAAATATTTTAAAATAACGATATTTAAATAATTATTTGTGGGTAAAGAGCTTCATTTTATTCGTTACATAGTCCTAACAAATGCCACTCTTGATTTCCAAATCCTCTGGATAAATTGGAAATCATTCGTGGCATTACTTATGATAAATGGAAGAGCTTTCTATGGGAGGCCGAAGCTTGAATCGGCCTGTAGTGCTGCTGCTGATGATTGATATATTAAATTGGGGGCACGCCGTAGCGTAGTTGATTAAGACAACAATACGTTAAAATCTGGAAGGTCGGATTTTCAGTCCCGGTGGAGTCAGCTATTTTTAAAATGACCTAAACTTTGCGGGCGCACAATGGCTCTGGAGTCGACTCGGCTATAATAGAATTGAGTTGCAGACGCTTGTTCTGGGATGAGATGTTATGCTGATTGTCTAGTAACGTGGGAATTTTAATCTCCTACTACTTCAAGGCCTGTAGTGGGATCACTTTACCTTTTACATCTCAAATTGTTTGTAGCCATAACACAAGTTAATGTATGCACTTGCTATGTGAAAAAAATATATTTTTAACTAGTAGTAGTAATAGGACTTCTAGGAGCAATAATCACAAATAGGTGAACAAAGAAATTAAACATAGGCTCAATTCTGGAAATGCGTGCTATTATGCATTACACGGACTCTTGACGTCCCAACTCCTTTCAAAAACGTTAAACTGAAAATATATAAAACTATTATTCTACCAGTTATATTATATCGATGCGAAACATGGACTCTTACTTTAAGGGGAGTTCTGTCGAGACAGTCGAGGAGAGCGGACGTGTTTTTGTTAGTGTGGAGGAAGAGTGCAGGAGTTAAAGCATTATGGAAGAAGTGAGAAAGCTGATTGGAACATTGTCAACTGAAATGAAAGAGGGGTTTGAAAAGTCCAACGTAGGTGAAAAAATACGAGATATTAAGACGAACATGCATCGGATGGAGTACAGACTACAATGGCTTGAATCTAAATTAGACTATCTCGAAAATCAGAGTCGCCGTAATAATATTGTGATATATGGTGTGCATGAAAAAAACAGGGATAGCTGAGAGGAAACTGAACTTATAGTTAAAATAGTAGTGGAACAATCGGGATTGACTTGCTGGACAGTGGCATCGAAAGGGCACACAGAGTTGGTGGTTGGAATAGTGGGAACAGGCCGATTGTATGCAAATTATCTCACTATAAAATCAAGTGTTTGATTCTTACAGACAGCAAGTATCTTAAGGGAACCGGTATTAATATTGTTGAAGACTTCAATGAGAACGTTCGTCACGAAAGAGTATTTCTTAAGCGACACATGCTCGAGGCGAGGAAGCAGGGCTGCCATGCAGTCCTACAATTTAATGAATTGATTATAAATGGGCGGATATTGAGCAGAGAGCAACTGGAAAATATGGACAACCCTGAAAATGGAATAGAAGAGAACAGAACTAGCGGGTCCCCAAAACCTACAATGAATGCTATTATGGAGAGTGGTCCGCTTGCAGCAGAGAAGGAGGGAGAAAATTCTACACGAGAGAAAGAGAGAGAAGTTAATAGGAAACTAACTCCGGATGGTCCAGCTGACAGTCAGGAGAAAATAACTTAGGCCATAATGACTAACCCGCTCCAAAGAATTCAACGACCGGACACTACACCAGTAAGAAAAAAAATCGCAAAGGAATTTTCCAGCTGACAAGGACATTTTGACATACACGAAAAATACAGGTAAGACTAATTCACGTCGCGCTGTCAAGGGGAAAAAATATGACTTGTTGACAGTCGGTACTTGGAATATTGAGGAGTTAAAACAAAAATTTCAATGGACAAATGTGTGGAGTTTATTGAGACTTTTGATATATTAGCTTTATCAGAGACATGGTTAAAGGGTAATGAATGTGTAAATATAAATAATATGAAAGGATATTTCAAAGTTAGGCAAACGAAGGGAAATAGGGGCAGATATCCAGGAGGTGTTGCCCTTATATATAAGGAAAATCTAGACCCGTATATAAGAGAGGTAAATACCCATTTAAAAGAGGCAATTTGTGTTTATTACAAAGAAGGCAGAGCAGAAATTTGTATGTTGTCTATTTACCGCCAGCCTCTAACGTCTAGGTACGCCAATCCATTTGGTTTTCGTTTAATTGTCGAATCTGTTGGCGGAAATAAAAGATAGGTTTCCGGAAGCTGAAATACTAATTTTAGGGGACTTTAGCGGTAGGATTGGGAGAGAAAATATCACTTTAAAAACAGATGAAAATGTAACACAAGGTGAGGATAGGAGAAGTAAAGATACAATTATAAATTCAGAAATAAATCTATTGTTAGAGTTTTGCGATGCATTTGAACTTGGAGAACTGACATTTATTAATAAAAATGGGAGGAGTGTAATCGATTATACATTATGCACACAAGACATGATTCCAGTAATAAGTAATATCTGTATAGTTTCCAGAATCGAATATCACCATTTTCCAAACAAAGTTATTTTAAATATAAAAGATATTAGGGAGACAGTTACTGATGGGGTGGCAACAACATTACGGCCAATTACACGTTTCAGGTGGATTGAGGATCGGAGAGAAGAATTTATCGGGTGTCTGGAGACACTAATACAGGATTTGCAAATAAATGAACTTAGCGGAGATTAAATTATTGAAACTTTGACAGAATATTTTGAAAAAGGAGGGGAAAAATTCAAGGTTAAATGCACAATGAACCAGAAGGACAAAGGGTGGTACAATAAGGTTTGTAGAAAGAAGAAGAAATGTGTCGAAAATAGTATCTTAAAGTTTAGAAAAGAAAGCACAGATGAAAACAGAAAACCCTATGCGCAGTAGATAAAGGAATACAAAGAATTATTAAGTGAAACAAAACTAGAATTCCAACATAAGAAATCGGAGGAAATGTAAACCGCGACTGAAAGTGGGAAAATTACGGACATGTGGAAAGCGATATGAGAACTCAAAGTAAAGAACATAAATCGGACAAGAATATCGCCCAGGGAATGGAAAAACTACTTTGATAGGGTGCTGGGAGGTGAGGGGTTAAGATATAATCAAGGAAATATAGTGGAGATCCCCGATACAATATATATAACATTACTAAATCAAGATATCTCGAAACGTGAAGTGATTTCTTCCATTAAAAGTTTAAAGAACGGTAAAGCACCTGCAATTGACGGATTACCAGGAGAATTCTTGAAAAATATGATATCAAATAAATTATTAGACGTTTACAAATGTGGGTCGCACGGGCAGCAAGCCCGAACATCAGATTATTATATCAAGGAATTAGGATAAATAAGAACGCTTTTCAGGCTAAAAAAATCATAAATATAAATAGGGGTCTTATTAAAGATTCCAAGAATATAATGTCCGAAATAGGCGAAAAAGTTACTGTAATCAGCTATTAAATATACCTGCACAACAGGAGATGATTTATAGACAGGAGAAATATTAGTTATAGAATCCAGTATATTTGAGGTTGAAATGGCGATACAAAAAATAAAGATATATAAAGTATCAGGTTCAGATTGAGCCTTAGCAGAATTAATTAAATCGTGGGGGGGGTTGATACAGTTGAGGAAATTGGTATAAAGCCACTTGTTAAAAGGGTTAACACAAGTTTATTTACTCTTTCTTTGGCATTTTTCTATATTAACTTAGGAGGTGATTGAGTATAAAACACACACAAATAATGTTAAAATTAATTATTCATTTCCGTCCAAAAAAGTACATGAAAACTGAAACCATTCTCACATATGGGTGGAAATTAGTATAAAGACACTTTGTGTATTTCACAGATTAAACCAGAAAGACTGAGCGCAAAGTTTACAACAAAGTTCTAAAATTTAGTTCAACCTCCATTGTTGTTAATTACTTGGAAGATTCTCTTTGGCATTGACTTGATGAGGGTGTTTATTTCTTCCACTGAGATTGAAGCCACTCTTCCTGAATAATATTTTTCTGCTCAGTCACTGTCCCAAACTGCCGTCCATTGCGATACACACGCCTTGCCAGGATCCCCCATGAGTTCTCAATCGGGTTTAAATCAGGACTTCTGACTGGCCACGTCAAAAGTGGTATTTCTTTCTTCCTGAACCACTCCTTTCATTTGGCAGACACGTGAATGGAAGCATTATCTGGCAGAAAAATTAGATCTTCGCCAAATTCCTCATACATTCGTATCAATTAGGGCTCCAGAAGCTCCTCAGTGTAGGACTCAGAATTCATCTTGGTGCGTATCCATGCTATGTTTGATCTTCCTTTAAAGCAGAATGCTGCCCAAATCATAACGCCTCCACCACCAAAGTTTCTACTCATTCTAACTTGCTCTTCAGTACGGAGGTCGTGCCACTAATACTGAAGGCCATCAGGCCCGTCCAGAGTAAACTTCTCCTCATCATTGAACATTATTTTATTCCATTCTGAGGTCCAGGACATGTGTTCTTCGGCAAAAGTCATTCTAGCTTTCTTATGTGCATTGTTCAGAGGTAGTTTACTAAGACTTTTTTTAATTTTAGGTTCTTGTCTTCTGACAGAATTTGTCTTACTCGTCTGGCTGTTACTGGCAACTTCAAATCAGCCTGGATTTGAGAATAAAACATACTCTTACATTTTTGCTTTACGTAAAATGAGACGTTTAGTGCGCTCAGACAATTTTCTTGTCCGTCCATTTTTTTTTTCATATTGTGAGCCCAGTTTGACGAAGTTATCAATGACACATCTTGAATCCCCAATTTCGTAGGTATTTGTCTATTGGAAAGGTCCATCTCCTTGAAGGCACTAACTCTTGATTTCTCTTCATTTGATAGAGGCTTTCCACGTGGCATTGTACGCACTGCTGACTTGTAACTGATGAACGATGCTCACAGACACGTCGTCTCCATGTAATTGCAGTGTTTTGTTTACATTATGTCTCTGTAAGAGCCAGAAGTTGACCTGCCTTTATACCGATTTCCACCCCTAGGACAGCGTTTTCTTAGATTTTACGTATTATTTACATATATAATAAATACAAAATGAGGAGACCTGTATGAAATTATGTCCAAGATAATTATATGTAATCTATGGCACACATACGGTATTTGCATAAATATTTCAGGTTGTTTTACTACTAAACGTCAGTGGCTTTATACCAATTTCCTCCACTGTAGGCCGCTTGTATGATGTGAGAAAAGGGGATCTTCTAAACAAATAGAAAGAATCAATCATTATACCAATCTATAAGAAAGGAGATAAAGCTGATTACATTAATTGTATGGGCATTTCATTATTTTAAACTTCGAGCAAAATTCAAACAAATATATTATCCTGACTCACTCCTTATATTGATGACATAATAGGTAATTATCGATGTGGATTTAGAGGAAATAAATCTACAATAGATCAGATTTTTGTATAAGACATTTTCTAGAAAATAAGTGTGAATATGATGGCAATGAACATCAACTGTATGTAGACTTTAAAAAGATATATTGATTCAATTAAGGAGAGACACTATAATATCCAACCAGAAGTCGAAATTCCTGAAGAAATAAAAAAGTTGTTACATTTATTCGAATGTATCTAAATAACATGAGGAGTAGGATACCTGATTGGTACTTGGTAACTATTTTTGAGATAATTTTGAAATTCAGAATGTGTTAAAGCAATGTAACACACCGTTTTCTCTGCTATTTATTTTTTTGTGCTAGAGCATATAATCAAATCTTCAGAGGAAAAACAGGATGTTAAACCTCATTAGTATCAATCATTCTACTAAACAACGCTAACAAATAGTGGCTGGAATTCAGTAACAATAAAAATAAACATATGATTCATACGTAGAAAAAAATGGGATTGGACACTTGACCACAAGTGAGGAAAGTTTTGAAGAAATAAGAGAATTCAAATTCCTATGAACAATAATTACAAACTAGAAAGAGGCGCATAAAGAAATCAAATACAGGATAAACTCTTAAAACGTATCCTTTTATGTACGCCTATTATTTGTTATTCCAGTGCCTTTCAAAATTGTTAAACTGAACATTTATAAGACGGTGATTTTTACAGTTATATGGATGTGAAAAAATAATCTCTTACTTTAACAGAAGGGGAAAAATTGGTAGTATCTGAGAATAAAATGGTAGGGAATGTTTTGACCAAATAGAGAAGAACGGAGAGGAGAATGGAGAAGACTCCATAACAGTGAGCTAATCCTTTTTTTAAAAATGGAAATTAAGATGTTATAATAATAAATAAATAAATAAATAAATAAAGCCTGATATGTCCCTTTAGGGCAAAGGCCTCCCTGTACAGGGGTTAAGCTCTATTTGAGTGTGTCACCCGGTGAGCTACTCCGTGGTGAGAAGTTGACTTGGATGTAGCACTTGGTTTGTATACACTGTCTGTTCTATGATTAGCTAATACACAGTTGGCTCTCCATCGTTCTCCAGCTTTTCCTGCATCTGGCGACTCTGGACCATTGCGCCCCTGCTCGTTCTTTGAAGATGTCAGCCCATCGTCGTCTTGGTCTTCCGCGCTGTCTCTTGCCTGTGTACGGGTCCCACATGGTTGTTTTTACTGTCCACCTGTCGTCCTGTATTCTTGCGACGTGGCCTCCCCACGTCCATCTTTTCCTGATGGCTTGTTGTGCGGGATCAGTTGTTGAGGATATCGCTTGAAGTGTTGTATTCGAGATTCTGTCCTTCAGAGTTATGCCTAATATTTTCCTCTCCATTTTTCTTTGGCATACTTGGAGTGTGTACTTCAGTTTGGCAGTAAGATTCCAAGTTTGGCAGCCATATAACAGTGTTGGAAGAACACAGGTTTGTAGCGTTTCCATTCTGAGTTTCCGGTTGAGTGACTTAAGATGTTATAGGAACAATTAAATATCTTAGACTGCGATGAGCAGTACATAGGCCTATATCATTAATTGGGAATGAAAAAGGGAAATGTAAACTTCTTATAGGAAAACCAGAGTGGGAGGGCTAATTGGGTAGACCAAGAAAGAGGTGGGAGAACAACATTGATGAATTTTAATTCTACAAGGAGTTAATCCAGTTCGAAAGTGACAATGAGTCAGATATTCATCAACATCATCACCATCTTTCTAATGATTATTACGGTCTCCTCTCATCTTTTAAGTGGTAAGAGTTATACTATATTCATTCTTTCTAGAGATTTCAAGGAGATATGAGTGTTTCGATATTCTCCGCTCACTACCTCCCACTCATTATAATATAATTCATCGCGTGACAATCACATGATAAGCTGGTCCTCTCACAAAGTTGCTTTGATATTCGAATACGACTGCGCAACTGCACGGAGTTGAGGACTAGAGTTTGTGTTATATCGTGGGAGAACAGTGACTTGACTTTGAAACCTCTCACGAAAATGAAAATACTGAAGTTATGAATTTAGTATATTTATTGGTTTTTAATAAATTGATGGTCCATACTCACACAGTGTGGTTGGTGAACATTTCTGTACATGAAAATAAACACCGCACAGTATGTGTAGATAAAACTTGATAACATCAATTGGTTATAAAAACATGAATAACTGCATTATATCTCGAGGGTTATACTATTAATAAATGTCTGTGACTATTTAACTCACGCCCCAAATGGGAGTCAGTGACCAATCACGAATCAATGATTTTTTTTATTTACAACCAATCACAGTCGTGTTTCGCCTAGAATTTACCAACTGAACTTTATCATAGTAAAGAAAGCACCTCCTTTTTAGCATTCTGTATAGGTCGTACCATTATTTTGCAGTGACTAACTCCCCAAGAAATACGGCTACCAGATTGTATATGTAGTGCATAAATGTAAACACATAGCGCATGCAGGAATTAATATAAAAACATTTGTAGCAATTGATTACACCACCAAAAAAAGAAACCACTGTTTGCACTTCTTAAATGTATGTTTTCCCAGGTAACATTCCAGAAAAATATAATTGTCATATTCACATCATAGGACATCAGAAATGAATTAATATACAGTTTGATGTGTTTCATTTTTTCTCCACTAGAGAACATTCTTACAATATTGCGTTCCTTTGGCAATAAATAATATGATCTGATTGCAGTGATAAACATAAGAAGCAAATGAAGTGTACCAATCGTTTCTCATTTGTTTTCAAACATCGCCCTTTACATTAAATATATAAATATTTTAAAATAACTACATTTAAATAATGATTTGTGGGTAAACAACTTAATTTTATTCGTTAAATAGTCCTAACAAATGCCACTCTTGATTTCCAAATTCTGTAGATAAATTGGAAATCCCTCATGGCATTACTTATGATAATTGTCATGAACAAAGCAAGTGGTATTGCTACGTATATGATTTATGGAACAGTATAAGTATTAAATGCACCTTTCAAATCATTCTAAAACGCACTATAAAATTATTTTCCATTTAACTAATACATTATGTACAGTGACGTGCGGTGGTCATAGCAATTACCCAGTTGTATGACGAAAATGTGTCTTATGGTATATAACAATATCATATAATGAAGATTTTATAATTCATACTCATGCATGCACAATTAGTAATGAAATATATGCACTTAAAATGGGTCTCTAGTATATATTATAAAATACGCACTTACATTCATGTTTAGTAAGTTAGCAAATTACATTTGTCGGTAACACTCTAACTTAAACTCGTGAAAGCAAATTAATAGCACATTTCAACTAACACAGTCCGATATTAAATTACTTTAACAGTTGATTTCCACAAATAAACAACACTCTTAAAATTCATTTTAAAGCAGCGTTGAGATTACGTAATAAGATATTAAATACAAAATTGGTACCTGGTATATCAGTCGTCTTCAACTGGTACTCTGTTATGTTAAAACCAGTTAAAATGCAGAAGATGAAACATTGTTTTTGAAAGGCCTCCATATTGGAACTACTTGATGAAGTTTAATAATTTAGTTGAGGACGACTGATTTACCAGGTACCAATTTTGTATTTAATGTCTTATTCCACAAATAATATATAAACTTCATCGTAATCATTCAGTTGTTGAGTTATTCAGTTAGTTATTATAAATAAAGCTTCTTAAATTAATAGATTGCTATAGCCGACAAAGCGTACCACATAATTTTACTCGTATTTTATATTGTTTCTCTGTGTTATGTAAAAATATAACTAGCATAAACAAATATTATGAATACAAAATTATTAATGCGAAAAAAGTGTATTAATGAAAAACTGGCGCTTTCCAAAACAGCCAATCGCGTTTCTCGTATCGCATCAGCAAAGGAATTCTTCATGAATCGATAGATCGAAACTTCTTTCATCCTTATGAATATCGATCAACTTGTACATTTAACATTCGAACTGTGACATCATGTCCAGCTAGCTGGTAAATCAATAAAAATCTATGTCTTTAAACACAAACTTCGACTAATGTCGGTTATCGATGGTTTAGCAGGCATACATCGAAATATATCATATACGCATGCGTGAATTTATCTGTGACATAGTAGCAGGTGTAAGAAGGGGTAATGTGAACACAGGAGGGTCCGTCAAACCGAATGCGATAGAAGTCTGTTGGCGTGGCGGGAAATTTTAATTTGAATGTTTACGCGAAATTGAGTTGAATGAAATTTGGCACACGTATTGTTTCATTTGAGTCCAATATTATCCATATACAAATTACCCAGCAGTCTTGGAGTAGCTGGGGTTGAATGCCTGCCACTGACCATTTATAATGTGCTGAATTTTACAAAGTCTTGGGAATAGACCCATTGTTTTTCTACCTGCGCTTTAATATCGAATCTATAGTTTATTTAAAATGTTAATAGTAGATAATGATGTCAAATGATATATGAATCCAGAATTATTAATGTGTAAAGTGTTATTAAATAATGAATGATACGAAATAATAATAATATAATAATAATAATAATAATAATAATAATAATAATAATAATAATAATAATAATAATAATAATAATGTAATATACAATTCGCGTGATTTGTTATAAAGAGTTCATTATTGATTTCTTCAATAATATCGTGCTTTACGAGACTAAATGGCAGAAGACAATCAACCGCGTTGTCAGATTCCTTCGTTCTTGAATGCACGATATATCGTGTCATCATCAACAATCATCATCCGGTATCATGGCAGCTGCCGCAGTCTTCCGGAAATCAAACGCCATTCCTCTTCTGCCCATTCATTGATCTTCCTCCAATCCTCTGATATCCATAGCCGCTTGTACCCCTTCTATCCAAGTTTTCTTCGGTTTACGTCTCTTCCCCCTTTCCATTGGAATCCATTCCATAACAATTTTAGGCAAACTTGGCTCTGGCATTCTTTTGAAATGGCCATACCACTGTAATATTTTATTTTATATAATGTCTATGATGTCGGGCTCCTCTTGCACACCCATAAATTCCCTTATTTCTTTCTTTCGTATTCTATTCATTCTAGATTTTCCAGCTGATCTTCTTAAAACATCCATTTCTGTACTTAAATTATTTTCTTTTTCCTGGTAGGAATTTACCAAACTTCAGCACCATATGTTAAAATGCTCAGAATTATGGTTTGATATATTTATAAGATTCTATTTCTTGTAATAATTCTTGCTCCACCAAACAGAGTTTAAAGCATTTATTGTTTGTTTTGTTTTTGCTATTCTATTTTTAATTTCCACTGTGTTATCGCCTGAATGGTCCAATTTTGTTCCTAAATAAGTGCATTCAGTACTAGGTTTTAGTTCTTCTCCATTGTTGAAATTTATATTTTCCATTTATTCTCCTATACACAGATATATAGTTTTCTCCTGTATATATCGTGTACAAAATATAATTAAATTCTAACATGTAACTATATTGCCATTTATTTTCGCACATTGGTGCATTCATAATTATCACAACACAATTAACATATACAGTATCTGCAGAATGTGTGTACTGTTCATGTACATTTTGTTATAATTTTTCTTGCAAATTAAAATCGCTGGTAAATTTAAAAGATGTGGCTGAGAAAAATAAATAAGATGTTCTTGGTTTAGAAGTACATCCTGCCTGTTACCATGACAACGAAGTACACTTTCAATGATTACACTGTTGAATAATTCATTGAACTTCTTGACATACAAGAAAAATTCAACATTGAACCCGTTAGTTACTTTGGACGGTATAATGGTGGAAGAGGATGAAACCTATCGCTATAAGAATAAAGATTAGTTTTCTTATTCCATCTTACTTTATAGAAGCTTTAACATCAAGATAATATTACATCATAGACAATCTATTGAAAATGGCTTATCTACTCTCAAGAAAGTAATTCCTTATTGAAGATATAATATTGAGGCAACTTGGTTTCAATACCAGTCGTAAGAGGTGTAATGGAGGAAAGGCTGGGTGGAGTGAACATATAGTTAACTGATAAACTGTATAGTCTAAAGGTTCTGGAATGAAACAAATAACGAACTAGATATGGGTCCTGTAGTATGCAGTTTTGCGATGGCAATAAATGTGATTACCAATTTATCTAGAGAATTTGGAAATCAAGAGTGGCATTTGTTAGGACTATTTAACGAATAAAATTAAGCTGTTTACTCACAAATCATTATTTAACTATAGTTATTTTAAAATATTTATATATTTAATGTAAACGGCGATGTTTGAAAACAAATGAGAAACGATAGGTACGCTTCATCTGCTTCTTTTGTCTATCACTGCAACCAGATCATACTATTTATTGCCAAAGGAACGCAATATTGTAAGAATGCTCTCTAGTGGAGAAAAAATGAAAACATCAAACTGTCTATTAATTAACTTCTGATGTATGATGTAAATATGACAATTATATTTTTCTGGATTGTTACCTGGGAAAAAATACATTTAAGAATGTGCAAACAGTGTTTTTTTTTTTTGTGGTATAATCAATTCCTCTACTATTTAATTTTGTACTAGAGCATGCCATTAAATCTTTAGAGAATGAGGAAGGCTTACAACTGAATGGTATTAATATGCTGTTAGTTTATGCTGATGATGTAGTACTATTGGCCGATAGCGAGGAGATACTAAAGGCCAACACGCACACACTATTGAATAACACTAAGAAATTAGGACTGGAAGTAAATATCAGTAAAACTAAATATGTGGTCACAGGTAGAAATTCAGTATATAATGGAAATGGACAGCTAATGACAAATGAGGGAAATTTTGAGGAAGTGGCTGAATTCAAATACCTAGGAACAATAATCACAAATAGGAATGAGACGCACAAAGAAATTAAACATAGGCTCAATTCTGGAAATGCATGCTATTATGCATTGCAGAGACTTTTGATGTCCCAACTCCTTTAAAAAAAACGTTAAGCTGAAAATATATAAAACTATTATTCTACCAGTTATATTATATGGGTGCGAAACATGGACTCTTACTTTAAGGGAGGAAAGGAGATTACGAGTATTTGAGAATAAAGTTCTTAGGAAAATTTTTGGACCAAAGAGAGATGAACAGACAGGTGAATGGAGAAGACTACATAACAATGAACTACATGGTCTTTATAGGAAGCCAGATATAATAAGAACAGTCAAGTCTCGTAGACTGCGATGGGCAGGACATGTTGCACGTATGGGGAATGAAAGACGTGCATGGAAGCTTCTTGTAGGAAAGCCAGAGGGAAAACGCCCAGTTGGTAGACCAAGAATGAGGTGGGAGAACAACATTAACTATGATTTGAAGGAAGTAGATTATACAGGGAATGATTGGAAAGCATTAGCTCAGGATAGGGATGTATGGAGAGCTTATGTCCGCGCGGCCATGAACCTACGGGTTCGATAGTGCCAGTGAGTAAGTAAGTAAGTAAGTAAGTAAGTATAATCAATTGCTACAAATGTTTTTATATTAACTCCCGCATGCGGCATGTCTTGACATTCATGCACTATATATACAATCTGATAGCCGTATTTCTCACAGGCTCAGTCACTGCAAAATAATGGTCAGACCTGTTCAGAATATTAAAAAGGAGGAGCCTTATTTAATATGGTAATTATAACACTGATAAATATTTCGTGAAACACGACTCTGATTGGTTGTAAAACAGAAATCATTGAAACGTGATTGGTCATTGACTCCCATTTGGGGCATGAGTTAAATAGTCACTACAACATGTGTGTAGACGAACGCTTCCATGACCCGAACCCTGAATATTATTAATAATAATAATAATAATAATAATAATAATAATAATAATAATAATAATATATTAATCGGTTGATTAATGTCTTTGACATCGTCCGATTCCTATTAGCTAATTTTGTCGATCCATCCAGTCTCCTGGTTGTAAATGTTTCTCTTTCATGTATAAATATATTCCCCTGACTCCGGAAATTTTAGGTCTTCCTCTGCCTCATCTACCCTCAGGTTTCCATTCCAAAACACATTTTAGTTGCCGATCCTCTTCCATCTTAATTTCTAAGTTTTAATATAATCTAAAATAGTGTCTACAATCTTAATGTTCTACCTTATAACTGAGTTTCTTATGTTTTCTCTTCCTGAAATTGTTGCTGCCGTTCGTATAAACTCCATTTCCGAATAATAATAATAATAATAATAATAATGATAATAATAATAATAATAATAATAATAATAATAATAATAATAATAATAATAATAATATTTACCTGGCAGAGTTAAGGCCTTAAGACCTTGTCTACCAATCAACCAGATTAACAAAAGATTAATCTTGCATCTAAATTACAATAAACAAACATATTACAATATGTATTTACAATATAATTGTTATTTAAAAAAACATTTTTATTTAATCTAGATTAACGTATTCAATATAAAAATTACAAGATAGAAAAATCAGAAAAAACTATTAATGACATGGAATAAATTTAGTTCTCGAGATCATTGCTAAAACAGATTAAGATAGCTTAGTGCAGAGCTACGGAATTTTGCGCTGGTTCGAGTCTCCATGGGGAAAGACACTTACTCATGGAATTTCGGTCAGTATGGAACCGCTGCCCATCTAACATCGTGACGAATTTCGGTGCTTAAAATAAGTAGTGGCCTTAGGTTGAGAAAACCAGCCATACCGGGGGGTGGGGGGTTCCGACATGCTAACCACACGTCAACCTTATTCTGGCAAGATGATATTCCATTTCTGTGATTAACACACGTGGATGTGAGGCCAGCAGTAGGTGGTGGGCTAAGGGCCTTCTAGGCCTATCGCGCCATGGAAGAAATGCCGAATAGCTAACTTATGAAAACCCCGCTAGAAAAAAATTGCGTGTAATTTGTGGGGATATAAGTGTGACAGATATGATATAACAAACGTAAGTAGACAGGTGTCGTTCATAAAATTCTGCGGATTTAATTTTAATTGAGTGCACATTATCCGTTTTTCTTTGTGCTATTATTATTGTCATTAATATGATTATCGTTATTATTTTATTATTATTATTTATTTTTATTATTGTCACCATTATTATTATTATTATTATTATTATTATTATCATCATCATCATCATTATTTATCAATTGGTGAACCAAAACAAAATTTGATTTAGGAAACTAAAGAAACAATAAAACCTTGCAGTGAGATCACATATTTATGAATTAAAATAATAAAAAATGGAAGTTATGAAGAGGAAATAAGAAATAGAAATAATAAAGAAAAATTTGCAATTGCTTGCCTCAATGGAATATTGTGGGATAAAAATATAAGTAAAAAAAATAAAATTAATATATATATCATACAATTGTTAAAAACATCATTACTTATGGAGCAGAACTTTGGCCATTAACTACAAAAACAAATAAGTATATTTCAGCAACGGAAATGGATTTTATACCAAGGGCAACTCAGTTATAAGGGAGAAAATGAAGATTGAAGACACTATTTTAGATTATAATAAAACTCAGCAATTATGATGGTACGGACATGTCCGACGAATGTAAGAGGATCGGCCACCAAAATGTGTTTGGGAATGAAAACCTGAGGGAAGACGAGCAGAGGAAGACCTAAAACCTCCTGGAGTCAAGGAATATATTTATACATGAAGGACAAATATCTACAACCAGGAGATTGGATGGACCGACAAAAGTGTCTATTAGGAATCAGACGATGTCAAAGACATTAATCAACCGATGATCTATCTATCTATCTATTATTATTATTATTATTATTATTATTATTATTATTATTATTATTATTATTATTATTATTATTATTACTAATACTATCATGTATCACGTCTTAAGATCTTTGGGTATGTGTTTCTATGATCTACATTACGGTATTTGTAATGTTTTTAAATATGGTAAATATGATACAGATGGTTATGGCTATAATTTGTTCGGAGATTATATGAACCTTAAAATTTCTTTACATAGAAGGAAAACGCACGAAAACTTCATCCAGGAAATTTATCCCAACTACGGGTCGAACTTGGGTCGTTCCTTTGCACAATTTTAATCTTTTACAATGAATGTAACGTAGATAAGAAATCTACTTCGTTTCCTGTAGGTCTTCCTTCAGTTTTGGAGACATAATGTATTGTATTATGAAGCAAAAATTATTGAAACACATTTAATTTGGGAAATAATATATGAATCGAAGTCTTAATACCTATATTCGAATTCCAGTTCCATATTTTAAAATTGAGCTATATCATTCGTTAATTTATTGAAAAAAAATGGAATACAATTTTATGTATTTATTATTCCTCCATGAAATGCATACACTGTATACAATATACAAACAAAGGCCGGATATTTGTTCATCCGTAACATTTTTTTGATTATATATATTTTCTGATAGCTCTGAATTAACTAGACTATAACACGTATTTTACGGACTACTGATTATAAGACGCATCTTAATTTTTAAGCAATTTTAAAAAGACCGCATTTTTACAATTTTGATTACTATTAATTAAATAAACATAAAACGTAGTTTTATTTGATTTTCATATTTATTATAGAATTGAGTGACAGCTGTTTCGGTACACTGTACCTTCTTCAGACATGTTAACAAATTATGAATTGTGTTCCAACTGATCTAAGCAACAATACAACAATTTTATTTAGTTCAGTTGGAACACAATTCATAATTTGTTAACATGTCTGAAGAAGGTACAGTGTACCGAAACAGCTGTCACTGAATCATATAATAAACATGAAAATCAAATAAAACTACGTTTTATTTTTATTTAATTAATAAATATGGATTTTCATCAAGTAAACACCAACTCAATTGATTATTTTATTATTATATTGCAAAGCCAGACTAACAAAAAATGCTTAGTTTATAAAACTGAACTGACCTTTAAAATCCCTGAAAATCGTCATCTGAACTTTCTTCTTCTTCTTCCTCTTCGTTGTCATCGTTGTCCCCTTCATATATAAGATGGTTTTCACTGCCATCGAGAGCGTTACTTATGCCGCACTTCTTTAAAGCACTCTAGAACTCTAGAACCACGACCGTTTTATCCATTAACACATTTGTTTGATTGTATGTAGTTTTAAAGCTCCCTTCGGCGTGAATTCATGTTGGATTTCATCCATCATCCATTTGTTCCATTCCTCTCTCATATACACTTCAAATGGTTTATTTATCGAGATATCAAGCGATTTCAATTGTGAAGTACGTCCTCCGAGAATAACAGCAAGCTCTGTGTTTCCCTGTCTCAATTTCTCTTCCGCAGAATTTTTCAAATTACTACTAAACTAATCTAGCACAAGAGAACCCTTCTTCAATAAAGCACCTTTCCTTCTCTCTCACACTCTGTTAATCCATAATTTGCCAGATAAAGATAGGTTTCCCGTGACATGGAATACCGTATATGACCATTTTTTTAAGATTGGCGGGAATTTTAAATCAAACACTGGACATTTTATATTAATTTCGAGTATAAGACGCACCTGAATTTTGGAGGTAATTTTTCAAAGGGAAAAAGCGAGTCTTATAGTTTGTAAAATACTGCATCTAGTTCTTGGTTTGTACTTACATTGAGCCCACGGTGAAAAGTATAACAAGTGCCGACCGAATATGTGTAAACGTGAAAGGATAAATAAATTGGCTATTCATTGTATGACAACAACATTCATATTGTACGTATTGTACTCTTTTTTTTTTTTTTGTTGCTTCATTCATATCTTGTGTTGAGCTAAATATCAGACTATATATCCTTTTCAACTAAAGATTAATGGATTAATGAACTATTTAATATCTGTGAAAGAATAAAATATTATCAAAATGCTTATCTTCAGCACGTATTACGAATGAATGAAGAGCGCATACCAAGAAGAATGTATAATTATAAACCAAAAGGGAGAAGAATGTTGGGAAGACCATTGAAGAGATGGAAGGACCAATTCGATCTATAATGAGATCGGAACAGGCCATTGGGCTTAATCCTTGTTGATGATGATTAACTATGTCAGCTCGGGACATAGGTGCTCCCCTAGTGGGAAATTTCTTAACCAGAAACAATACAGTTACGTTTATTTCCCTAAAGTTGTCAGCGAGTGACACGTGGTTAGCACATCGCCTCAAGGAGATATCTAGTAAGAAACTAATGTGTTATGCGGATGGAGAAAGGTCAGTTAAATTTTACTCAGATAATTTTTATTCAGGCATTACGTTCTTTTACGAGCCTGAATATGTTCAGACTCGAGATCCACGGTTCCAAGTCCCTTCCGGAGGACTTGTCTCTTGGATTTTTCCATTCTAAAAATCCATCGACTGCGGTCGGGTCCAAACCCGCGACCCTCGGGACTAAAGGCAAGGAACAAAACCACTATACTACCGCGGCTTTGAGCTAAAGAATAGAATATATATAAATAATGATCACGTGATCTCGATGCTTTTCATTGGCTCTCAAACTCATCAAATCTTCTTGTAATGAGTCAGAGAGCCAATGAAAAGTGCCGTCAAGTTGGCTTTATTGACATCTACTGCATTCTTTAGTTGAAAATAGTTTCGATAATAATATACACACAGTCCTGCCACCCTCCAATATTTAGAAGACTAAATCTATAACACGATACAGGAACTTCCTTATGTGACCTTCATAGATAGAGCGCTGGAGTCGTAATGCTGTTATGAAGTGAGTGAATGATGAAGTATAAAGAGTGCCAAACTATAAAAGGAGCACAATGCCTTGTGTGTTTACTTTATTAAATGACATTACTATGCCAATATGACTAAATTAACAATAACAATAATTGCAAACAGGTTTGAGGTGCAGAAACAAATTAAACATAGGTTCAGTTCTGGTAATGTGTGCTACTATTTGTATGCATTACAGGACTTTTGTCACCCCAAAATTTCTAAAAAAAGCATTAAACTGAAAACATATAAAACTAATATTCTCCCAGTCATATTATATGATGCGAAACATTACTTTAAGGGAAGAGAAAACATTAGGAGTACTTGAGAATAAGATTTTTAGGAAAATGTTTGGTCCAAAGAGAGACGAACAGACAGGTGAGTTGAGAATACGAAGCAGTGAGATACATAATATTTATGGGTGGCCATATACCACGTATAAGAAAAACATGATTGCGATGGGCAATACATGTGGCACAAATGTGGAATTAAAGATGGGGGCATTGAAACTCCTTGCAGGAAATTCAGCGGATAAGCGACCAGTAGGTAGGCCAAGAATGAGGCTTAAGAATAACATTGAGCATTTTTTGAGGGAAGTAAATTATACAGAGGATGTTGGAAAACATTAACTCTGGGTAGGAATATGCAGGTGGTCATTAACCTACGAGTTTGATGGTGCCAGTGACTAGAGCGCGGATTTGTATACAAAATAAAGTAATGAACATGCATGAAAATATGCATAGAAATGTAGAAAATATGCATCCTAAATATGCAAAAACATATTGAAATAAAATCAAATAAATGATTTGCTTTGTGGGTCATCGTAACTTAATACTGGCTGTACAGCAGATAAGAAAGGTTTTCTAGTGTGAAACGCCTTCATCTGTCACTGAAGAAGGTTTTATACAATGTTAATGTCCTTTCTACATCACACGATGTCTCAGGTGCACGTGAAAAAACACCACAATTCTTCTACAGTGAATTCCTTTTCGGTTACAGTTTTTTTTCACTGTCACCAGAGATCATTTTGCCAATTTTATAAATTCTATTGTAGCCAGGATTTTTATGTAATATGTCACTAAGCTTATGAAATACGATTTTAGTATTACCTGTGGCAGTAATAACTGCTCTAATTAATTTTATTATTATTAAACATTATTATTATATATATAGTTGCACTCTCCAGAAAACGTTTCGTGAGAAACTTTTTCCAATCCGTTACGCTTCAGTCTACATAAAGACATTTCTGTCCATTGAAACTCAATTTCTTTGAAGATGGACACATCTAAGTAAATCGGTTTATGACCCCGGGACAATGCTTCCCTAATAATACGGCCTCACAGCTGGTGATGTAATGTCCCCTGTCCAGCTCTGGGAGTCACCCTTCCAGACTGATAAATGACGGTCAACTTTTAAGTGTGTCAAAAAATCACTAGACCGCTTGCTGAGATGGCGACAGTGGCAAAAAAACGTATGTCCATCTGTTTTTAGTAAATTAATAAACTTCTCACCAGCGTGTGAAAATCACACCCTGTAAATACACGACCAATCAGAATCCATAATTCCGGAATACTCTACTAGTAAGGCGTTTTTTATGTATGTCCAGCTAATGAAAATATTGGTCTTGTAAAGGTATTTGTAAGATGGAGTTGGATATATTCCGAATATCGGGAAAGGCAGTCTGCTCCGGGAGTTGTCCCCGGGTAGAACAAAATAAACTAACAGTCAGTCTGCTCCGGGAGTTGTCCCCGGGTGGAACAAAATAAATTAAAAGCAGTCTGCTCCGGGATTTGTCCCCGGGTGGAACAAAATAAATTAACAGTAGTCTGCTCCGCGTTTTATCCCCGGGTGGAACAAACAAACTAACATAAGACTCCGCGGAGGAGTAATTGTTGAAAGTCCGCCAGTACGGACTTGTATATTTCGCCGGTCGCAAGGAAGCGACTCATTAGGTACACGAAAAGTGTTAGGCCGAGAACGGCAAGTTACAACTTGATTTATATTAAAAACATCAGTGTGCCGGTGCCATAATTCCGGAATATATCCAATTCAATCCAGTGTTTTGGGAATTGGAACTGTCTTGTGCTACTTATGTTATAATAAATATTATCATTAAAGTGACGCCAGTGTTTGTCTCGGTAAGCCTCCTTAATGTCAGCTGTCCTTAGTTCGAACCTCGCCTTGTCCCACGGCGAAAATCCGCAACCCAGAGATACATATAGAGTCCATGCCTTGCCCAGGCTTACAGCCTTAATCCTGTTATATACCATAATATTATTTCTCAAGACTCACGGGTATTCCCCTCTTAAACAGATGTAAATAAATATACACGTTACGCGTATATCCAATTGATTGTAGAGACATCGTTAATTTAAAACATATTAATTAACAATTCATTAATTGCTAGTAATTAGCTGATGGGAAAATTATAATTTAATACATTTTGGAGTAAAATATGCATTTATGCATTAAAAATCTAAAATAAGCATTTTACCCTGGAATATGTATCCTATGTTTATCAAATACCGCTCAAATTGTCAGTGAAAGGACCACTTAACATGTAAATCATTTCCGTATACTTTTAATGCGTATAACTGCATTTCACATACGAATCCGGGCTCTCGTTATGACAATATAAAGTTGCTTAATAGCACTATACAATATTCAAATAATCTTCACAAATCGTAAAATATTTTGTGTAATATCTAGCCTTTTGAAAAATGGCGTGTCCTCCTGGCAACATGTTAAAATGAGTTTATTTATGTTTTGAAATGTTTTACGAAATTTCGAGAGATGAACAGACACTTAAAGAAACTAAAATCCGTACCTATAAATCAATAGTAAGATGTTTAATGACCTATAGAGGAAAAACGTGGACTGTATCATAAATGACAAATTAAACTCAAAATTGCAATTTACAGAAATGATAAGACGTAAAGAGGATGAATGAAGGTAATTACCAGTAAGGAGTTAGGAGGGATTGCAAATCGGAGGAAAAGAAGAGAGAGACCTGAAGAACACATTGTTGGAGGGAATTATGAATTTGATGAAGGACAGGGACTGGAGGATGGTGACTGGATGGATAGAGATGCATGGAGGATTAAAATCAAAACTTAATATTGGGCACAGGTAGATATTGTATATATTTAATGCCTGTTAAATAATTAAATAACAATAAAAAATATTTTATTACATAATCTTCGAAAAACAATCTTGTTTGACATTTTATGATGCGAAATATGGCTGTGTCAAGTTATATTTAAGATCCAAAGAGTGTAAATGTATCTGAGCGCATTTAATTAATTGAAAGTGAACAGCAAAGTCCATCGTTTAATTATATGTGTGCTTGAAATATTGTTCATTTCCGAAATTTATTGTTATTATTATTATTGTTGTTATTGTTATTATTATTATTGTTATTATTATTATTATTATTGTTATTGTTATTATTATTGTTATTATTATTATTATTATTATTATTATTATTATTATTATTATTATTATTATTATTATTATTATTATTATTATTATTATTATTATTATTATTATTATTATTATTATTATTATTATTATTATTGAGTCTCCAAATATTTTGAAACCCTATTTCGCCAAAAAGGCATGTTAGGGTTGTAGCTTATTATAATAATATTACACTGTACATTGTAAAAGTCCCGCGCCGTAGCCGAGCGGTTAAGGTAGGAAGCCTTGGC
This sequence comes from Diploptera punctata, assembly GCA_030220185.1. Taxonomy (NCBI): domain Eukaryota; kingdom Metazoa; phylum Arthropoda; class Insecta; order Blattodea; family Blaberidae; genus Diploptera; species Diploptera punctata. The sequence continues at coordinate 639,743 of JASPKZ010009822.1, forward strand.
GCAGAGCTACGGGACTTGCGCTGGTTCGAGTCTCCATGGGGGAAGAAATTCTCTCATGGTATTTCGGCCAGTATGGGACCGGTGCCCACCCAGCATCGTGAGGCAATTGGGTAGCTACAATAAGTAGCGGCTCCAGGTTGAGGAACCAGCTATAACGGCTGGGGGACTCGGCATGCTAACCACATGTCACCCCTACACTGGCTGTTGATCATCTACCTCTGTGATTGACACATGTGGATGTGAAGGGCCAGCAGCCGGCTGGTAAAAGGGCAACCGCTAAAAAGTGGAAAGACCCTCAATCGGACATTGTAAAAAAGAAATATTATCTTATGGTCTTGAATGAGTGTAATGATTACAAAAATCGTCTATAAGTGACTTAGAAAATACTACATATTGTTATGAATATGTGTTATGAAGTTCATCATATGTTCATAATAATTTTGGTTCTTAAAAATCACTTCGCACGTTGAGGCAGAAGCCGCATCATCATTTAAAAGTCAGTTTAATCAGAATCGTGGTCTTTCGAATATAGGACAATGAAATAAAACATGTTTTACAGATTGTATTGATTCTTGATATTTACAATTATGACCACTGTCTGGTTTAATATTAAATCTCATAAAATAAATTCCAAATTTTCCATGGCCAGTCATAAATTGTGTTAAAATGAAATTTGAAATAAAATATTTTTTATTTAGCCTATGGTGTACTGTAGGAAAGAAGAGCTCTTTAGTCAAAGCACCATTTGCACTCCTTGTCCAATATTCATTGCAATCAGTAAATTGATAGTGTTAATTAGAAGTAGTCATCGATTATGTATTTTTTTACCAAAACTGTTCTAATTAGGACTATTTAACTCATGCCCCAAATGGGAGTCAATGACCAATCACGTTTCAATGATTTCTGTATTACAACCAATCAGAGACGTGTTTCACGAAATAATTATCAACGTTAGGATTATCATATATTAAGCAAAGCTCCTCCTTTTTAATATTCTGAACAGGTCTGACCGTTATTTTGCAGTGACTGAGCCTATAACAAATACGGCTACCAGATTGTATATAATAGTGCTTACATGTCAACATTTGTAGCAATTGATTATACCACCAAAAAAAGAAACCACTGTTTGCACTTTCTTAAATGTATACGACATCAAAAATGAATTAATATACAGATTGATGTGTTTCATTTCTCCACTAGAGAGCATTCTTACAATATTGCGTTCCTTTGGCAATAAATAGTATGATCTGGTTGCAGTGATAAACAAAAGAAGCAGTAGAAGCGTAGGCTACCTATCGTTTCTCATTAGTTTTCAAACATCACCGTTTACTTTAAATATAAAAATATTTTTAAATAACTGTAGTTAAATAATGATTTGTGAGTAAACAGCTTTATTTTATTCGTTAAATAGTCCTAACAAATGCCACTCTTGATTTCCAAATTCTCTAGATAAATTCACTCCTCACTTCGTGAGTCGTGAATTTATCGATAATTTGGAAATCACTCGTGGCATTACTTATGATAATGCAGCAATTGCATTTGCGTGGTCAAATAATATAGAGTTTTTACACCTTACTGAGAAATGTGTGTTAAACGTTATTCTGACGTCATTATGCTGACATCCAATCAGAGGCAAACGCGTTTTAATACCTTAATAACGGACCGCTCATCCGATGGAGCAGGTGTGGTTATTTTTTGTAATCAAATAACGTGAGTGTGTTATTTAAAAACAATTGCAAATTATGGTCCACATTACGACTTACAATTGAACAGTTGCCCCGAAAACAGATCTAATCCATAAACTACAAATTGTTGGGGAAACGAAGAAAAACGCATAATGTTCATTTTGAGGCTATTATCATAAGTAATGCCACGAGTGATTTTCAAATTATCGATAAATTCACGACTCACGAAGTGAGGAGTGAATTTATCTAGAGAATTTGGAAATCAAGAGTGGCATTTGTTAGGACTATTTAACGAATAAAATTAAGCTGTTTACTCACAAATCATTATTTTACTGTAGTTATTTTAAAATATTTATATATTTAATGTAAACGGCTATGTTTGAAAACAAATGACAAGCGATAGATACGCTTTTAGTGCTTCTTTTGTTTATCACTGCAACCAGATCATACTATTTATTGCCAAAAGGAACGCATTATTGTAAGGAGGAGCTTTCTTTAATATGGTAATTATAACACTGATAAATATTTGGTGAAACACGACTCTGATTGGTTGTAAAACAGAAATCATTGAAACGTGATTGGTCATTGACTCCCATTTGGGGCATGAGTTAAATAGTCTTTATAATATCATTTACATTTTAATCTCTCATCGTATTCGGAACATTTATAGTCTATTTGAATTCAAAATAGCTAACAACTGAATATTAACAATTTAATACAGAATTTAAACGACAAACGATCTATCTTTATACTTACTTACTCACTGGCACTATCGAATCCGTAGGTTCATGGCCGCGCGGACATAAGCTCTCCATACATCCCTATGCTGAGCTAATGATTTCCAATCATTCCCTGTATTATCTACTTCCCTCAAATCATAGTTAATGTTGTTCTCCCACCTCATTCTTGGTCTACCAACTGGGCGTTTTCCTTCTGGCTTTCCTACAAAAAGTTTCCATGCACGTCTTTCATTCCCCATACGCGCAACATGTCCTGCCCATCGCAGTCTACGAGACTTAACTGTTCTTATTATATCTGGCTTCCTATAAAGACCATGTAGTTCATTGTTAAGTAGTCTTCTCCATTCACCTGTCTGTTCATCTCTCTTTGGTCCAAAAATTTTCCTAAGAACTTTATTCTCAAATACTCGTAATCTCCTTTCCTCCCTTAAAGTAAGAGTCCATGTTTCGCACCCATATAATATAACTGGTAGAATAATAGTTTTATATATTTTCAGCTTAACGTTTTTTGAAAGGAGTTGGGACATCAAAAGTCTCTGCAATGCATAATAGCATGCATTTCCAGAATTGAGCCTATGTTTAATTTCTTTGTGCATCTCATTCCTATTTGTGATTATTGTTCCTAGGTATTTGAATTCAGCCACTTCCTCAAAATTTCCCTCATTTGTCATTAGCTGTCCATTTCCATTATATACTGAATTTCTACGTGTGACCATATATTTAGTTTTACTGATATTTACTTCCAGTCCTAATTTCTTAGTGTTACTCAATAGTGTGTGCGTGTTGGCCTTTAGTATCTCCTCGCTATCGGCCAGTAGTACTACATCATCAGCATAAACTAACAGCTTATTAATACCATTCAGTTGTAAGCCTTCCTCATTCTCTAAAGATTTAATGGCATGCTCTAGTACAAAATTAAATAGTAGAGGAGATAGTGCATCTCCTTGCTTCAACCCATTCTGGATTTCAAAAGTGTCTGAAAACTGTTTGCCTACACGCACCCTACTCTTTGAGCCATTTAGACACATTCGTATAAGTCTAACTAACTTTTTAGGAATTCCGAACTCCAGCAGGATACTATATAACTTCTCCCTCTTAATTGAATCATATGCTTTTTTGAAGTCTACATATAGTTGATGTACAGTACCATTATATTCCCATTTCTTTTCTAAAATCTGTCTTATACTAAAAATCTGATCTGTTGTAGACCTGTTTCTTCTAAATGCACATTGATGATCTCCTAGAATGTCATCAATATAGGGAGTAAGTCTGCTTACTAATATATTTGTTAGAATTTTGTACGAAGTTGAAAGTAATGAGATGCCCCTGTAGTTGTTGCAATCAGTTTTATCTCCTTTCTTATAAATTGGTAAGATAATTGATTCCTTCCATTCATCTGGAAGAGCTTCTTTTTCCCAAATCATACTAAGCAACCAGCGTATCTTGTCCATCAATTTTTCTCCCCCTGATTTTATCAGTTCTGCTGGGATCTCATCTGAACCTGATGCTTTATACATCTTCAATTTTTCAATCGCCATTTCAACCTCTAATGCACTTGGCTCTGCGACTAGCATTTCTGCTGTCTGTAACTTATCCTCCTCAATGTCCTGTTCTGTATGTACATTTAATAGCTGATTAAAGTAACTTTTCCATCTATTTAATATACTCCTAGAATCTGCAATCATATCCCCATTTTCATTCCGAATTATGTTTGTTCTAGCCTGAAACCCTTTCTTCTCTATACTAATTCCCTGATATAATTCTCTAATGTTCCTATTTTTTGCATTCATTTCAAGATCATTAATCTTCTCTCTCAAATATTCCCTCTTTTTACTCTTTAGTAACTTGGTGGTTTCCCGTCTAACACTACCCAATTGCTCTAAATTTACCTCATTTGGCTCGTGTAACCATTTCATTTTTGCTAGCTTTCTTTTCTTTACAATGTCGGCACATTCCTCATCAAACCATTTCTTGTTTTGCCTCTTTTTTAAACAACCAATGCTTTCTGATGCTGACAATTTAATAGTATCTCTTATAGCCTCCCATTCTTTATTTATATCAGTTTCTTCTTCGTTTGCCACATTGTCATCTGAAGATTCCAGTACTTCAAATCTATTAGCAATTTTGATTTGGTATTCTTGCCGCATTTCATCATTTTTCAAGTTTTTTAATTCATATTTTACAGAATCATCTTTAGCGTTTGTTCCTCTCATAAGCGATAGCCGTTGTCTGATTTTCACTCTGACCAGATGATGATCCGAATTGCAGTCTGTCCCTCTAACTGATCTAACATCAATGATGCTACTGTGCCAGCGTTTATCCACTAATACATGATCTATCTGGTTCCGAGTTTCTCCATCTGGGGACGTCCAGGTGTGTTTATGAATATCCTTATGCTGAAATGTTGTGCTCTTAACAATGAGATTCTTTGATGTGGCAAATGTGACTAATCTAACCCCGTTGTCGTTACTATCTTCATGAAGACTGAATTTGCCTATTGTTGGTTTGAATATATCTTCCCGCCCCACTTTTGCATTAAAATCTCCTAAGACAATTTTCATATGATATCGTGAAAGGCTATCAAATAAGCATTCTAATTCTTCATAGAACTCATCCTTGATCTTGTCATCTTTATCTTCTGTGGGGGCATGTACATTTACAATTATAAAATCATGTCGTTTACCCTTTAGAATTATGTATGATATCCTATCACTAACAAACTTAATATCTCGGATAGCGGATAGGATCCTCCTTCTGACTAAAAAACCCGTTCCAAATGCAGGTCTTTCTGCACCCCCATAGTATAATGCAAAGCTTCCTGATTCCTGACTACCTTCTCCTGGCCACCTAACTTCCTGTAAAGCGACTATATCCAAGGGCGATTTATCTAATTCCCGCGTTAATATCTCTAGTGCCCCGCTATTGTATAAAGTCCTAACATTCCATGTTCCTAGGAACATGTCCCTGTGTTTGAGCCTTTGGCATGGGATCCCTGAAGTATTCCCCGCCCGGAGAACCGAATGGGGGACTATTTGACCTCCGGAAAATTTTACCCCAGATGAAACCATGTCCGCATTTCTTGCCGGTTGTATTTTTACGGTGAAAGATCGTCACTCTTTCGCCCAAGGTACTTTTTTCGTCTGGCTTATCACCTTCGACCAGTCCGGCATGGGTAACCCTATCGGCAGCAATGCTACCGCCGGCATAGCTCTCAGGATCATTTAAGCACGCAAGCCACTCCACCACGACAAGGTGAAGATACCATGGAGGGACGATCTATCTTTATAGAATGGAAAAATGTTCCAACCCACATTTAACTAAAAATGATACAATAAGAAATATAAATCATGTTGAACACAGATTCAGTTAGAAAAAAATCTAACTGAATCGGTGTTCAATACTTATTTTCATTTAATGCTATTTCGTTATATTCTTTGTGTCTTTCCTATGTTCACTCAATTTCTCTATGTGATTCTGTTTACAATTCACGAAAATGTGGTGGAATGAATTTGCACATGTGCTATAATTGTATTTTTGCACTGGTACTCATGGCTTCGCTAACTGCTTCCGCCATTTTGTTACAGATAGATCACTATTTGCTTCAAAGCTAACTTTTAAAAATAAATAAAACAGGTCTGGACCGGAGGGTAGTTTTATATCCACCATACGGTGATATTCTCCGAATAGATCACGAATCCACTGAAAACTCAAACTTTCGAAAGAAGGAACGGGAAATAATTTCTATCCTCGCACACTCAACACCACGTGCAAATCCTATTCAATCGTGGAAAGGAGAAGACAAAGTTAATCTGAGGAAGTAAGTAGACTCTATATAATGTTTTCTTTACAATATTGTATAAAATATGAACGGAAGAAACATTAATGAAAAAAGATTAAATCTTTTCACACAAAACGGCCAGGGGGTTTCAATCTTATTTTTTTTTAAACATAGCCTATTGTTAGAATATGTGGAACTAGAGACTGAAATTCAGGGATGGTAGGTGAAGTACCATTTGACTTCATTTTTACCAGAATTATTTTTAAACCTTGGTTTCCTTATCAAGAATGTTGGTTTTACTATAAACATATTTTTGTATTATTGTACGAGACAGGACTCATCGTCGTGACACAGATTATCCGAGCCACGTGGTGTCATTGTAGCCTCGGCCAGCGCTTAAGTGAAGGATTTTTGTTTCCACCTTGCTCCTACCTCTGGGGGTGGAGTCTACCTCGCTGGTCGCCATGACAACCGTGACGTCTAACGCAACAAAATACAAGTGAAGTAGGAAGAGTAAAATAACCATCTGTTTTGTTCGTATCTTTGTGTATGAAATTATCTCGTATTCAGCTGTTTATCGTGGTTTAAATATATATGCTGTTTATGATGCAGTGCGTGTATTTCATGGGAAACGCCTTTTTCATGTTGGAAACATGAAGATAAAAGGAAGTTTTAAATTGTGGGCTTCCCACTTAATCTCTATAAATATATGGTATAAAAAAGTTAAACAATTAGGTAAGCTATGTAATTTTGATTTCAAATTGTCGTGGTTTAATGAATTTCCATGCTTGTGCTCCTCCCAAACTCTACACAGAAATTGTTTTGTTTGCCTTGTTTGCTGTTTAACATTAAATTCAACTTTTGGAATATAGAGAACTTCTACTGCACTTAACGAAGGCGTACCCATTCCATGAAGATATCACTGACAAGTTTTGCAGTCTTAAAAGACTGAAGGATTGTTTTGATAGACAATAAAGATAAGTTTAATAATAATTAAGGTAAGCATGTGAACAAATTCCACAAATTATATCCTTTGTTCCATTAGTTTCAAAACAATAGGCGAAGTTCTGGTTGTTCCTCCTTTTTTGTGTGGAAGTGTCACTGCCAATGTATTATAGAAATCTGGTCACTAGAAAGTGAATATATAACCAGCCATGATGCTGGCTCAAGTAACACTGTTATTATTTTCCCAGATACTTTTTTTTTCTTGAGCCTTCTTTTATAGCACTCTCACCAAAATTAGAGCCCTAAATTTTTAAAACTTTTTTGTAAAAATTGCGTGGGAGAGAGAAATAACTTTTACAATATTGCATGCGACGCGTACTCAGTACGTCAAACCATCCCAGAGATTGTTTATTGCTATATCGTACGGTGCACTATTAAAAAAAGTCAAACCGGCCTGAGAGATTAACATTTTAACAAACTCGGGCGGTGTGTGGTAAACATCTTCCATATCTCTATTGTTGTTAGATCCTCCTTCTCTGTTAGATAGAAATATACCGGGTGTCCCTAAAGTCACTATCTATTTCAATGAATGAAGACAATGTTTAAAAAAAATCAATGTTATTGTGAAGTTTTACACATATTCTGATGCCTTTCTACATAACCGCCATCTGGTGAAAACACATACTTCATTTTTCAGCTGTGAAACGAAATGTAGACCTTAACATTTAAACCGTAAAAAAAGCTGCTGCATCTGTGATACGATTCCGTAAATCAAGCAGACATTGTAAGGGCGTTTTCTTAGAGTGAAACGTAGAATTTTCGAAACTGTGTTGAGAGGGACATTCAACTCCCTACTGAGGCTTCGAGTTTATGTGTTCAGACTATCGTTGACAATTTGAACCTGCTGTGCTGTTTATACTGATACGCGCGATTGTCCATGACGTGCCTCATCACACACGCTGCCGGTACACTTAAATATGTTTAAAAGCAGACGAATGTGTGCCTTTGTTGGGGCTGCTGTTCGGAATTAATGGGTAAATTCAACTCTGGCGTCTTCATATGACAATCCGCGAACCCGTGCACAAACAATGGCAACTCGTTCTTCCGTGCTAAAAATGTTGCACTAAACTAACAGGGTATGCAAAGAAAAGAAAAAAATAGTGTTTTCATGGAAATGGATAGTGACTTCAAAGACACTCTGTACATGGTACACACATTTATCTATAAATGTCAGGTGAGTCGTGAAAATTTCCAACTCTATATTTTAATTAAAATAGAACCTCATAGTGCCACTTCCCTTAGGTATTAAATACATTACTACTTTTTTGTGTATTACCAATGGAGTATAAGCGAGCAAGTGAAGGGTGGCATGAATTAATTCAATAATATTAAATACAAGCAGCTACTGTAGAGGGGGCCCTATGGGAGGCAAAGAGCAAGGAATTATCAGTTCGTTTCTGTTTGTGATTCGCAGTTTATTAAAACTATTAGCATAAGCAAAATAGGCCTATATAAAAATGCGTAAATATTTATAAATTCTCGAATATTTAAAAAGAGTCATGATATAAATGTATTTATTTTCCTTTTTAGTTAATGAGATCATGTACAAATAAAAAAATCGTCCCACTCTAAAACATTTAAATAATAATAATAATAATAATAATAAATAATAATAATAATAATAATAATAATAATAATAATAAATAATAATAATAATAATAATAATATAATAATAATAAGAAGAAGAAGAAGAAGAAGAAGAATAAGAATAATAATAACAATAATAATAACAGTTGTTATTATTATTATTATTATTATTATTATTATTATTATTATTATTATTATTATTATTATTATTTTCATTTTGAGAATTTTCCTCATCATTGAGGGTTTCGTCCAACCAACCTTAGTAACTAACATGCATTAAAAAATAAATAAATATATATAAATGACTACGGACTTATAGACTATTAGTTTACAACAAACATTCACAAATTTCTCTTAATTAAAGTTCTCCGTCGTTCTCTATCCTCTGTGTCTTCGTCTGTTACATCAAATTTCCTCATTGAATTTTGAATGTTGTTGTTCTAATAATAATAATAATAATAATAATAATAATAATAATAATAATAATAATAATAATAATAATAATAATAATAATAATAATAATAATTCTTACTTACTCACTGGCACTATCGAATCCGTAGGTTTATGGCCGCGCGGACATAAGCTCTCCATACATCCCTATCCTGAGCTAATGCTATCCAATCATTCCCTGTATAATCTACTTCCCTCAAATTATAGTTAATGTTATTCTCCCACCTCATTCTTGGTCTACCAACTAGGCGTTTTCCCTCTGGCTTTCCTACAAGAAGCTTCCATACAAGTATTCCATTCCCCATACGCGCAACATGTCCTGCCCATCGCAGTCTACGAGACTTAATTGTTCTTATTACATCTGGCTTCCTATAAAGACCATGTAGTTCATTGTTATGCACTCTTCTCCATTCACCTGTTTGTTCACCTCTCTTTGGTCCAAAAATTTTCCTAAGTACTTTATTCTCAAATACTTGTAATCTCCTTTCATCCTTTAAAGTAAGAGTCCATGTTTCGCATCCATATAATATAACTGGTAGAATAATAGTTTTATATATTTTCAGTTTAACGTTTTTTGAAAGGAGTTGGGACATCAAGAGTCTCTGCAATGCATAATAGCACGCATTTCCAGAATAATGATAATAATAATAATAATAATAATAATAATAATAAATTAATTTACTTACATATGTTCAATTTTTACAAATCTTTCTGTGCCTAAAGTTTTATTTTCCTTTTCCACTCGTCCCTATCCATCCATATCTCCAGTTCTCTTGTTCTCATTCCAGTTCTTCCTTTCTTTCTTCTTCCAGGTGGACATTATTCCAATGTTTTTGTGTGTAGCCTTTCTTCTTGCATTCGTCGTACATGCCTATTCCAATTTAATGGCTTATATCTTATGTGGTCTGCAAATGAACATTTGATTTTTTTCACGTATGACTTTATTTTTATGCATTTCTTTATTTTATTTTTATTTTCATTTTTTTTTTCAATTTTGAACATTTTGCTGTTTTCCAGAAATGCATTCCATCTACATAACTTTTTGTTGAATATCCATGCTTCAGCTCCTTATGTGACTGTCCTCACTCAAGGACAATAATCTAATCCCTGATCTGTGCTCCTCACTATAGAAGTACTGTTACGTATCGAAATGAAGTATGGAAATATTATCATTATTATTATTATTATTATTATTATTATTATTATTATTATTAACAATAATAATAATAATAATAATAATAATAATAATAGTTTATAACAATGTTAAATAGTGGCGGAATTTTTATCGCTCTAAAATTGCGAACCTAATCTGTTACCATACATGAATAAATTAAAATATGCCATATTATGTAACAAGCATATTAGCATTGCTAAAATAGAATAGCTAACTTATGAAAAACAATCTAACAAAAAATGAAGGTCGCCGATACCTACCTAATCTAATCTAAGCTACTTAATGTAACATAACCTGAATAAATATGATGGTAATTGGAAACTTGAATTAACATGTTGGTATGGTCGTAACCAGTGGTCTATAGCTCCCGCATAGAATAGTCTGAGGTTTCTTTGACATCAGTTTTACGATGCCATAGAAACAATTGGCCGGAGAGGAGTGAGTAGGATGCATATTTTTTTACTGCTGTCTGACACTTTTAAATAAACTGGTATCAGAAATTGAGTTTCTTCAATTGAACAAAATAAATATAATTAAAATCATATTCCATAAAATCAGACCATGAATGTTCGTCTTCCTTAGGAATTCGCTAAGTTTACGCGGTCAGTAGGGCCGAACTCTTTCTTAATTACCCCTTCTTTCTTTTTTAATTGTTCTTATTTATGTGTATTCCTTTTTATTTATTTCTTTCTTGCTTCTTTTCTTCCTCCCTGTTTACATACGACTGTATATTTGTCCATCTTCCGCATATTTTATGCCTATCTATACACCAGGGACGTGAATTCAACCCCATCTACCCGAACACTGCTGGACTAATTAGTATATTCAAAATTTTGGATTAAAATAAAAACATACGTTTGCCAAATTTCATTGAAATCAATAACGCGTGAACGTTAATATTCATATTTCCCGCTGCGCCATGAGACACCTGTCGCATTCAATTTGATGCTGCCTTCTGCATTTACATTATCTCATTTAATATAAGCTACTATGCTAGAGATTATATCACGCATGCGCATATAATTTATTTCGAGAATGGCTACTAGACGAAGTTAGTACCTACAGGCATCGATTTATTTACAGATTACCAGCTAGCTGGACCAGGCTGACGTCACAAACTCGAAAGAGAAATGTACAAGTTGGTCGATAACCATGAAACATTGATCTTGTTCACAAGGTCAAATGAAGTTTCGACCTATAAATTCATGAAGCATTCATTTAATGGCTGATGCGAAACATTATTGGCTTTATACGTAGAAAACCCAAAAAACGATATAAAATCAAATTGTGTGGTACGCTTTGGGTCAGCTATGACAAACTCGTAATTTATGAAGCTACAATTATATTATATAACTGAATAACCCAACAATTAAATGACTAGGGGCAAACGCATGAAGTAATTTAATACCGGTACTAAATTCTTTAATGCGCTCTTAATTAGTTTTCACGCGTTTTAGTTAAAGTGTTGTTGATAAATGTGATTTTTCAAGTTATTGAAAATTAATGCGAGGAACTGTGTAATGGATAAATTATACAAAAAACCGTTTTTACGGAGACCCTGCGATGAGAAAAATGACCTCGTACAATAAGACCATATTTATCGAACCTAACATGAAAAATGCATTGTATTTTAATGTTCAAACTAGTAGAAATATTCATGGTTATCTGATAGAAATAAAAAATGGTTAATTCTGTTGGAAATATTTATTATTCGATCAAGACAGAAATAGGCCTACTGGTTTGACGAAAACTGGGGAACGTTAAACTGGGAAGTTTAATTAAATTAGCAGTTCCCACGAAGGGACAATTGGCCACATTAGAAAAAAGTATATATTCCCTTCCTTTTGTGTACTTATAGAATTATACGTAATATATTACATGAGTATGGAATTTCTTAAAGTGTTTATTTTCATATAACGTATTACATTAAAACTTGTTAAACCGGAACGTGAATAATGCGGAAATCTGTCCAATGTGAACAAATGTATTGGTTCCGGCGAAATAATAGTAATTTTACGTGTATTTATTTTGCATAAAACGAAATCTGTCCAACGCGGAAACGGAAGGATATTTATACACAATTCATGAAAAAAATTATAAAGCGGAAAGGTATAGGCCTATATATTTATTAACTATCAGCAGTTTTTTTTTTTTACTGAAGGGGAGGTACCAAGACAGCTTTTAAAATAGTGATTCAAACCAAATAGACAAATAAATATCAAAACAAAACAAACTGACCCTAAAGTTCATTGTTAAAAGCTTCTTGTATTTCACATGCCGATACGTACTTTGATAAATGTCTCCATCGCCACGATCGGTATATCATTGTTTCAACTTGTTCGTTGCAACAATTTTTGATTGAATAACACGTGTCTCTTGTACTTTGTTCCCAGTCTATAATGTCGAGTAAAAGGAAAGAAAATAATTAGTACAGAAAAGAAAAAAATAGTGTTGCCGCTTAAAGTAGAAATATAAATGCTTGACCGTTTATACGCATTGGCGAGTCGTTTGCGTCTATATCACGCTGTTTCAATGTTAATGAATCAAGAAATCCGAACACAAAATGTGGAATTATATCGCAAAATTATACTTAATTACAGACCAAAAGGAGACAGGAATATTAGTAGACCGAAAAAGAGATGGATTCAACTTTTTGAATGAGAATCTATGAGACCGGAACAAGTCACATGGGCTTAATCCATGATTGTTGATGATGATAAGAAATATTTTAAGGAGGCTTCTGTTGTAAAAACATTTTTATGATTTGTTATCAGGGGATGATGATCGTAGAATCCACAGCTGAATATCAATCTTAATTGTAAGACCTTTTAAAAGCGGCAAAACAGGAAAAAATTACTAACTTCTTGTCTAAACCTGACAGTAATAATTAATAGAATTTTTTCAAAATCTCTCGTTAATTAATTTTATTTTTGATAATTTTAATTTTATTCTGTAACCTTCGAACATATCCCTTATATACCCATACAAATTCTTCTTCTTCTTCTTCTTCTTCACTTCCTGGTTTTGGCATTAGTTGCCTGTTCCGTCTTCACAATAAATCTAAGGCAATCTCTTCCGAGGACGTCCGGCATTTCTTCTTCCTCTCGGAAAATATTGTAACATTTTATTTGGTAATCTACTTTCTTCCATTCTTTCTACATGTTCTTTCCAATGAATCTTGTTGTTAAATATATTTTCTTTTATGGAGTAGATCTGCAGTTCTTCACGGATATCCTCGTTTCTTATCTGGTCCATTCTAGTGCATCATTTTACTCTTCTTAAAAATTTCATCTCGGCTGCTTGGATTTTACTTTCTTGTTTACTTACTTATTTACTCACTGACACTATCGAACCCGTAGGTTCATGGCCGCACGGACATAAGCTCTCCATACATCTCTATCCTGAGCTAATGCTATCCAATCATTCCCTGTATAATCTACTTCCCTCAAATCATAATTAATGTTATTCTCCCACCTCATTCTTGGTCTACCAACTGGGCGTTTTCCCTCTGGCTTTCCTAGAAGAAGCTTCCATGCAAGTCTTTCATTCCCCATACGTGCAACATGTCCTGCCCTTCGCAGTCTACGAGACTTAACTGTTCTTATTATATCTGGCTTCCTATAAAGACCATGTAGGCCTAGTTTGTTATGCAGTCTTCTGCATTCACCTGTCTGTTCATCTCTCTTTGGTCCAAAAATGTTCCTAAGTACTTTATTCTCAAATACTTGTAATCTCCTTTTCTCTCTTAAAGTAAGAGTCCATGTTTCGCACCCATATAATATAACTGGTAGAATAATAGTTTTATATATTTTCAGTTTAACATTTTTTGAAAGGAGTTGGGACATCAAGAGTCTCTGCAATGCATAATAGCATGCATTTCCAGAATTGGGCCTATGTTTAATTTCTTTGTGCATCTCATTCCTATTTGTGATTATTGTGACTAGGTATTTGAATTAAGCCACTTCCTCAAAATTTCCCTCATTGGTAGTGATAATCCAAGATTCACTCCCATACAAAAGGACAGGGACAGCCATTGTTTATAAAATTTTAATGTTGTTTGTTTATGGGCTTTATTATTCAATGTTCTATTTATTGTGCCACAAATAACTTGAAACTGATGAGTTTTATATTCAATATCTCTGTCATATCCATAGCTGATATGACATCCTAAATATTTTAAAGTGGAATACTTGTCCAATAATTTCGTCTCTATTTACTATTTTTTGCACGCAGAGTGTTTCTTCCACAAAATGCCATTACTTTCGTTTTACTTACTGAAATTTTAAAATTATAATCGCTACATATTGTATTTAGTTTATAAGCAGCCAATCGTAACAGATCTTCATCATGGTGCAGTAAGACTAAATCATCGGCGAAAAGTAAGTTATTAATACTTTTGTTATTGTCCAATCTAAGGTCTGTGTCTGCTATAATTCTCCATATTTCATAATGTCCTCAATATATGTATTAAAAAGAGTGGGCGATAGACTACACCCTTGTCTAACTTCTTGATTTATTAAAATATCTTCTGACGTTTTTTCCATCAGTTTTTATCACTACTTTATTTTATTCATATAAGCCTTGAACTGATTTTATTAGAAGGTGTGGATATCTTCCTTCTTTCATTATTTCCCAAAGTTTAGATCTATTCACTCTGCCAATGGCTTTTTCAAAATCAACGAACAGCAAATATGTTGGCATGTTAAATTCTCTTCTCTTTTCAATTAGTCTCTTTATAACAAACACATTATCACTACAGGATCTTCCTTTTCTAAACCCTGCTTGTTCTTCTTCTAAGAGTGTGTCAGATATCTTCTTCAATCTATTATTTATTATTTTCGCATATCATTTATAAGTGGAGTTCAATAAGCTGATACCTCTATAATTTTTACTATCTAATCTATTTTCCTTTTTTGAAGAGGGATATGACTTCACCTATCTTCCAATTTTCAGGTATTTTACGTCTTCCAACATTCATTTATTAAGTTTAATAATCTTATTTCTGCAAATTTGTTTGCATACTTTATCAGTTCATTATTTATACCGTCTATACCTGGTGCTTTTCTATTTTTCATTTCTTTCAATGCCTCCCTCATTTCGCTTAGAGTGATTCCGTCTATTTCTGATTTATTTTCACATACAAATTGCCATTCCACATTCGAGACATATTTGGGGAACATATTCCCCGCAAATAAGGAGCTTTTACTGTGTAGATTCGGCTCATTGCACAAACATTATGCGAAACACAGATACCTGTCTTGCAAATAACAATTGCGCTGTAAAATCTTAAATTAATTAAGTTCTGATATCGATCTTTCACAGGTAGCGTTCTGAATTTACGGAATAAAGATGGATGAAACGTATGTATTGAAGCATAATCATTCACTCAGCCACTCCTAGATTAAGAAATCAAAATAATTAATTAATCAGGACGTGTATTATTATCACACATATGTTAAATCACTATATGATGAAATAATCATCGAAGATATACGAAATGTATATGCAATCAAATCGTAAGAACACGAGGGATTCGATTCTTATATAATTAAATAAAAATACGAGTAAATTATATTAAAGAAGTTGATAGGATTAGGAATAAAGAATAAGTTTGTAATTACGAAAATAATTTAGCAACTACATGGTACCGCTTTTGTCAAGCAACAGGTACTTAAAGCCATGACAAAAGAGTTAAAATTTGAGGAAATACATTGTACTAGCGGATTACCAGACGTTTCTTTGTAGAACAGCAATCTAAGATCTTAAACCGAGTTTCGCTGACAGATTGTAGACAAAGAATTGATGTAGGGCTTGGAAACTACAGCGTGGAGTAAACAACTCCTAATAAGGAACCAGACAAAACGCTAGCACCCTAACCGAGCAAACAAGCGGGAAAAAGTCACTGACCTAAACAAAGTTATATAATAAACTTAGACCGGAATTCCACAATATACGAACTTATGATAAAACTGTTGAATGCAGGCTTTCACGGCCGGTAATCATAATGTTGAGTGATTCCGGGTTATGTGGCCGTGGTCCATAGTTGGTGTTGATACCAGACGTTTCGCCCTCAACTGCGGAGGGCATCTTCAGTGGCGAATGCTTCTAGGCGTGTTTCCTGGTCGGAAGATCTACTTAGAGTGAGCGCTGCGGACGTTGTGAATAGTTGTATGCTGCTTTTGGCATTCTATTCTCAGTCATCCTTGCCAAGCAGGTTGGGCGGAAGATTCGCTGCCACCAAGCCCCACCATCATCACAATCATCAAAGAGCGTCAACAATATCTCATCAACTGTACAGGACAAGTGGTACACCAGACAGGTCAGTTATTTATTTAATCCAGATTTCCTTAAACTTTATTTCTGTGGTAGCTGTACAGTAAAATTATCAGCTGTAGCAGAACATGCCATTATGAATGGACACCAGATTCTATTCGACGATACACAAGTTTTAGCCACAACTTCCTACTATTTCCCTAGATTATACCGAGAGGCTATAGAAATATACAAGCATAAGGGAAATATCAACAGAAAAGAGGAAGGTATCAAACTGGCTAAGGCCTGGTATCATACACTAGAAAATAAATGCATTAACACTAGGGACAACAAGGAGACGACCATTAGCCAATCAGCAAGAGCCACGCCCACTCACCCTGCACCCACCACTAATACAACGTCCACAACGTCCGCAGCGCTCACTCTAAGTAGATCTTCCGACCAGGAAACACGCCTAGAAGCACTCGCCACTGAAGATGCCCTCCGCAGTTGAGGGCGAAACGTCTGGTATCAACACCAACTATGGACCACGGCCACATAACCCGGAATCACTCAACATTATGATAAAACTGTATTCTAGAATGGGCGTATTCGGCCAGGAAACTTGGTGAAACCTTGTCCAATCAAAAGACGGCGATCCGTTCTTTGGTCAGAGGAATCGTTGGCAGCCAATATTGTAAAGGGTTATATCACGACAAGGTAATGACCTCATGACGACACGATTACAGAGAGAGGGTAAACGAAGTTTTCCTTATATCTAACTAAATGTTACGTTAGTTCTGCGTAACTCACCGCGGCGGATGTTCTCCGCTACTTATCGACATAGTTCTTAAACGGCACAATGACCATCAATTATCAATATTAGTCGAAAAAGAACTTCACGAATTTCACCCTTAGAAATCATTCGGCCATGATAGACTCTCAGAGATTCGATTTTGAACTCTAAAGGCGCGCTCCTGCGGTGAGTACCTTGTCCGACATTAAGTGCGTCTAGAATTGCACGTGTATCCAGTGTCCACTTCCATTAATAAAGCCTATTTATTAAAACTCATCCAGCGTAGTCTTGCGCCGGTCAGCTCCTTGTCATCCCTGTGGAAAAGAACCTCAACTCTACTAATTTCCAATCTGAGCAACCCAAGTTCTCACACATTGAGAATTCCTTTCGATATTCCTAGCGCCCAAACATCCATTATTGACCTATAAACCTAAGACAGAAGATGGAACCCTTAAATATTCCTCTCACAGTATCATTCTCATTAAGCGAAAAAATGAAAGTGATTGAAGATAAATCTCCAAACATTTCCGGACCGATGCTCCAAAGTCAAGCTCCAGCTTTTGTTAAGTCCCTAAGGGAATAACGATTTCAAGGGATCTTCAGGTTGGCTGGACAGTTTTAAAAGGCGACACAGTGTAGTGTGGAATGGAATTTGCGGGAAATCAAAGAATGTGGACGAAAGTGTAGTTAGTGAGCGAAAACCGAAACTGTATACTTGAATTTCAGGATACGCGCCTAAGAGACATTTTTAACGCTGGCGAAATGGGACTGTTTTTCCGCGCGTTACCGTCGAAGTCGCTCATACATACTATACTTCACTTTTCAACGGCAGTGGAACTACAATTAATCCAAGGTACATAAAAAGACATATACGGTACTCAATAATCTAAGATTATTAATAAGATTTGTTTTTTTATAATGCGGAAATTTGTCCTATGTAGAAAAAAAATGGTCCCATGCGATTCCGCTTTGAGCAAGTTTTGCTGTATTATGGCATGTTTCTAGAAACATAATTAGAATAATAAAAAGTGAAGACATTGCAAACAAAATAAATAAATTTAATTATATGTGTGGCACCATAAAACGTAGTCTCAAATGAACTAAAAAAGAGACGTTTTCAAAATGTTATAAAACAATGGCAGCTCCAACAATGTTATATGAATCGGAACACAGGGGCTTAACCAAGAACTAGGAACGAATGGTATAAACTTCAGAAATGAGGTTCCTGAGGAGAGTGGCTGGCTATATAATAACAGATCGTAAACGAATTGAAAACATACGAAGTGAACTAAATATATTCAAACTATTAGATAGATAACAATACAGAGGTGAATGGATGGACCACATCAATAGAATGGATAACAATAGAATTCCGAAACAGATTTTTCACTACAGGCAACTAGGACGAAGAAATGTAAGAAGACCCAGTAAAAGATGGAGAGATCAATTCTAACATGAGATCGGAAGAGACCTTAAGGTCTAATCCGTGATGCTGCTGCTGATGATGAAATGCCCTCTATTGTTTATAAGAAGAATATTTTGCAATAGCTTCCGTCCTGGTGGACGGCTCCAAAGTTCGAGGATTCAAACCCGGGCGAGGTCGATGGATTTTTAAAGCATAAATATCCTTAATATTGATTCCTTTGGAAACAAAATAAAGCAGTGTGTAGAGTTACGTCACATAAAAGAAACTCAGACCTAAAAAAGAGGGGCATCTAAGGAAATTTTGTTGGACATTTCACGCCCACATTTAGACTGCGATGCTAATGAGTGTAAATTCCTTAGTCGTTAAAGAGTGACCTTAAATAAAAACGATATGATATAATTTTGCAATAACAGTTGTTAAAAAGTAAGACGCATATTTGTCGAACAGTTAATGCTGTGATCACCGCACGCCACTGCTATGTACTTACCTATCTACATATGTATAAGAATTTGAAGGAACAGTATCAGTGCAATTATTTTCTCTTCGTACAAATTTTCTGTGACTATTTAACCCATGCCCCAAACGGGAGTAAATGACCAATCACGTTTCAATAAATTTTATTTTACAACCAATCACAGTCGTGTTTCACCTCTATTATTATTGAATTTTGATTACCAAAATAAAGAAAGCTCCTCCTTTTTAATATTTTGAGCAGGTCAGAGCATTATTTTGTAGTGATTGACTCTCTAACAAATACGTTGAATATAGCAAATGATGCTATATACAGATTCCTTCGAACTACACATTTGATAATTGTGTGTCCAATAGTTGTGATTTTAAATACTGATTTTACTGAGTTGTTTCCGAAAAAATGAATTCATAACCTATAATGTTGGATATAATATACAGCTTGATGTGTTTCATTTTTCTCCACTAGGATGCATTCTCGCAATATTGCGATCTTATTTGGCAATATATTGTATGATTAAGTTGCAGTGATGAACATATGAAACATAACTAAACATTTCCCATTTACTTTCAAACATCGCCGTTTACATAAACTATATCCTATAAATATTTTAAAATAACTTTATTTAAATAATTATTTGTCAGTATACAGCTTAATTTTATTCGTTAAATAGTCCTAATAAATTCCACTCTTGATTTCCAAATCCTCTAGAAAATTTGGAAATCACTCGTGGCGTTACTTATGACAATCAATGGCCGTCATCTGTTGCCTAGCACAAAAGGTCCCTAGGGAAAATGTGCATGTGTAAGCGACCAATTTGGCGGTAACGCAGGAAACAAATTTCAACTGACTCAATGGCTTTCTACACAAATGTGCTAAACCAGGGCCGTCCAAACTACGGCCCGCAGGCCACATCCGGCCCGCCATGGCTTTCCGCATGTCCCGCGTAAGCACTGAAATGAACAAATTAATTTTATATTTTTAAGTTAGATTTTAAAATGTAGGATCTAGTTTGGACATCCCTGTCTGAAATTCATCTCTCTGGAATGTGGAGTTGAGGTGTCACCGCATCTCTAGACAAAGTACTGTCCACAGACGAAGTGAATGAAAGCAGTAGGTATATCATACGTCATGAGTGTTCCTTTATTCTCAAGTAGTATGTCATTGTATCGCTAGCAATTCTCCGTGCCCCCTCTTCGTCCCGTGCTTTCATTCTCTTCGTCTGTGGACTATAGTAGAGATGATTCATCCCTTATTTACCGTTTTCTCCCCACTCCAAACTTTGATCATTAATTGTTTCGCTTGTTGTATTGTCAATCAAACAGTAGCCTGTGCTAAGGAATAGTTGTAAAAATAGTGTTAAAGTGAGAAAATGCTTTAAAAAAACGCAAAGTTGATTCCGAGTGTAGGAAGTTTAACGAAACCTGGACCAGGAAGTACTTTGTGAAGGAGCATGGAAACGAAGTGCTTTGTGTTATTTGTTACGATGTTATTGCAGTTGTGAAAGAATATAACATTAAAAGACATTATCAAACAAAGCATAGTCATTTTGATAAATTGAATGGAGATGATCGATTGTTTGTTGCCTTTAAGAAGCCAACTCCACTCTTCTCATTAGGTAAATATATTCACTTTTGTACCAATTTTTTTTACAATTTTAATTGCAGCATGGTGTTACAAATGTTTTACATTCTTCTGTATGATAATGTAATTTTATTTTAGTAATAATAATAATAATTATTATTATTATTATTATTATTATTATTATTATTATTATTATTATTATTATTATTATTATTATTATTATTATTATTATTATTATTATTATTATTATTATTATTATTATTATTATTATTATTATTATTATTGTAAAAGAAGCAGCAGTAGCAACAATAGTAGTAACGATATGTATGTCCCGGCCCGCGATCAATTGCACAATCAGTTATTGGCCCGACCCATTAAAACGTTTAGGCGGCCCTGTGCTAAACTGTAACACATATTCAACTTGGTACGCTTCAAGAGCCTACGAGAAAAACGTTAATATAGTCTCCAGTCTCCATTATATAGGCCTACATTTATAATGAAGCAGTTGAATATAAATGAAAGAATTGGAATCTTGTTGCATAATAAACTGAAGAAAAATCGTATTAATATTCCGTTGACCTACATTTTTATTTCTTTTCTGTTTACTTATTTGCATATGATGTCTTGACTACTTAATTTCGTCGCTTTATCTTTTTCATTATTTTATCCTTCATCTCTTAAACGTACTAGTCTCTGTAGTCAAGGGAATTAGTTTATAACCTGTGAGGACAGAGTGCTTCAGTCATAATGACAACTTGTTAGTAATGATAAATTATTTTTTTCATTTATAAATTATTATTCATCCCTACCTTCCCCCTTTTACAAAAAAAAAGAGTAAGTATTAAAATAATAAACTGAAAATGATAACAAACCTATTCTCAGTCTTTGATCCATCAACAAGTGTTTATAATCTTTCTGCTGAAGAATATGGACTCAAGAACTACTTGCCCGATTTAAATGAGGTTTTTTTCCATTATTTGGAGAATTTTTCTGGGACAATTCACGTATATAATAAAATTATCCTATGTACTATAGGGCGGGAGCTAAAAAAGGTGGGGGTATCGGCACACTAAAAAAGTAGCTTTTTGGACACCTAAACGGCTTACGCTGCCTAAACCATAACAAATACACCAAATTGATGTACACAGAATTAATATATAAAAATCTACAAAAATGTCCGCGACAGCATATGTTTCTCTTTTACCCATAACTCACTACATTTTTTTTTCTTTCATCTCATTGATGCCAAGAAGATCGGGATGAAAAGATTCCCGGGCAAGGGTAGCAGCTCACGACGGGTATTCTTTTACGATTAACTCACAATAAGCATTTTAATCTTTTAGCACATTGATACCAAGAAGATCGGGATAAGTTGATTCCCGGACAACACTGGGTAATCAGCACGGAGTATCTAAAAATAATTGCTACATAGATTTATAATTATTTTTCTTTTTACTTATTCAACTAAACATAAAACACATACCTGGCACACGCCGGGTATTAGGTAGTATAATTATATAAAATTCTGTAGTTGTCGCGTAGGATTTAGATGGATTTTCTTTAATTTAACTTGACAGTTACACCCAATGTGGAAAACTTTGAACATAGGCCTATCTTTGAAGACAAAATTTAGACTGTTCAACACCAACGTAAAATCAATCCTCATCTGTGGTTGTAAAACATGGAAAGTTACGGAAGCGACAAATAAAAATTTGCAGACCTTTGTAAACAGATGTCAGAGGCGTATTTTAAATATAAGATGGCCGGAAATAATATCAAATGAAGAAATGTGAAGAAAAAAAACTAACCAATCTCCAATATATCACCAAATAAAACAAAGAAAGTGGAATTGGATAGGCCACACATTGAGAAAACCAGACGGAGCCATTGAGAAGACTGCACTAGATTAGAATCCACAAGGAGTAAGAAAGAGGGGACGACCTAGGAAAACTTGGAAGCGATCAGTAGAGGAGGAAGCAAAGGAAAGAGGGAAAACCTGGAAACAAGTGAAATGGCTGGCTGGAAGGGGAGTGCTGGAGGAACTTTACTGCTGCCCAATGTTCCATTTAGGAATTACAGGAATAAACAAATAATAAATTTCACAGATATTTACACCCGTGATGGGTTGCTAGTCTCCCATCGGGCGCCTTCCCAGGTGGTTGGATATGGACATGCTAACCAGGTTTAGAGGGTTTTGGTGAAATAAAATACCCAGGGCAAACCAAAACTAGCAGGGCGGCTCAGGCTCTAGAGCTGTAGTGGAAGCAACTGACCTAGGAGAAGGAAAACTCCGAAATAAAACCCATCAACAGCCGACTTAGTAAGCCACTCGAGATGTATTTTATTCAAGCACAAAGCAACAGAAATGGAGAGGGCCGGACTGATTTAACGAAGACGACCTTGGCAACTCAAAGGAAAGCAAAATATCATGAGAATATCATATTGGGATATAACAACTTGGAACAATAATGATCAGGAAATAATAATGGAGGTTAAAGAAATAGCATAGGACACTCAGAGACAAAGAACAAAGGATACGCCCAATATTGACCTATACCTCCGAAACAAGAGCTGTTATAACAAAACAAACTTTAGAACGAAATAAAATGAAAATTCTGAGGAAGATTGTACGTAAATCAAGGAAAGACCAAATTAGAAATGAAGAAATAAAAAGGCAGCTGAATATTCAGTCAGTAGGTGAATGGATGGAAAAAAGAAGATTTGAAAGGAATCAACATATATCCCGCATGACACCAGATAGAATTGTACGCATTACAAGATATAAGTTACCAGAGGATGGGAGGAGGACACCTGGAAGACCAAGAAATAGACGGCGGGATGGAACAGGTCATGGACCTAAACAAAGAGAAGATTTTTACACAAAATTTCCATATTTCCTTTATTTATTTTACTACTATTCACTGATTTCACACAATTATTTTTTACTAATAATTTTCTGACTTCATTAGCACAATTTACTTTATCATTCAGTTCTCTACACTCGCTGACGGTTTCACCCAGAACATTTTCTTGTCTTCACACTTAGGTCTCGTTTACTCTTCCACACTTTGGTAACAACTGGCCGATCCATCCCTCCCATCTTCCTACGAGGGTAGAATAATTTGGACGTGGACGCCAGTCTAGACTTCTTTATTCAAAGTTTCCAGAGTCTGATTTTTTTCAGAAACAACGGATCTGTAAAATTATTTCTCCAGAAAGCAAGTCTGTAGAGATGGTTTGCTAGCTGCACATGACCCGAATCTACCTCATATTGGCTTATAAGGAGTCCTTCTGCTGCCCGCGAAATTCAAAGGCGGTAATTTGAGCAACGTATAAACATTGCGTCATATTATATTTACAATAAGGGATCCCAATATACAGCATACCAACCATTCTAAAAACACAAATTCTAAATCCCAAAATATTATATGGACTGCTTGTTTATTTATTTATTTAATCTTCAAGATTTGGAACTCTATTTTGCAAATGTAAGCTTATGTTAGGGTTGTAGTTAAAATATAAAAAAATTGAGATTCTCATATACTGTATCCGGCTAAGTTCCAGTTGAACTGTAAACAAACTTTCTAAAGATATTATTTCATTTGCAAATCTTTATGAAATTGTACAGAAAGCGTTCATTTTAAAACAATAGAAACCCCAAAGTATTCTGCATTGCACGCGAGTAAGAATAGAGCAAAACAATGTTTGTTCATCATCATTATCAACAACAAGGATTAAGCCCAATGGCCTGTTCCGATCTCATTATAGGTAGAATTGGTCCTTCCATCTCTTCAATGGTCTTCCCAACATTCTTCTCCCTTTCGGTTTATAATTATACATTCTTCTTGGTAAGCACTGGACATTAACAAAGGCAGTAGTAAACAAATAGAGGCTGCTGAAATGAAGATGTTGAGAGCAATAGCAGGATACCAAAAGACCGATAAAAAGAAAAACGAAGATATAAGAACAATGCTTATTCAATCTATTACATTTTTAGTTATATGTTATAAGATTCTCCCGCATAACTTGTATAGGCATGTGCCAGAAGATATATATGGGAACTTTGGGTAATTTGGATCCCTGTTTTGAATTTGTTGTTTTTCCTCTTTTAATTAAGGGATTTGAATCTTGTTTAATTACAGTGATTATCATTAGTGTTCTCATTATGAAATAGCATTGTTATTTTATTCAACTAAGGAAACATCTTTATAATTTATAAACATTTTTACATTACAGGAAACGTTCACTTTAACCTCCACATTCGGGAAGTGGACCCCAGAGTCCACCTTAGCTTTTAGTCTATTTTTAAGTTTATTTACTCTATTAATTTATACAGACAGGCACAGATTAATCTGAAAATATTTGTGACTGATCATAATTAAAAAAAGTTGATATTTATTTAATGTTTGAAAAATTGTTGTTGATTATAACATACACACGTCATTCAACTGCAGAAAGCGACAGTCTTTGGGTTTAGTAAAATTACAAGGATATTAAATAAAATTAATTAAGTGAATGGTTTACACAGATAACATCCTCATTAATAAAATATACGAATTCGTGTACAGTGGACCCAGGTCCTCGTGGAGGGTCCACATTAAGCGAATTCCTTTATTATGTTTAATTATTTTATACAGCCATCATGTCACATAATATCATACCAAACCCGTCAGTATATTAAAACAGCATCTGCATAATGTAATATATTTAGCGTTTTTTCAACATTTATAATATTCAATAGCAGAAATTAAGAATTTATTCTTAGCTTGAAAAATTTTTTAAATGATCATTTTCATAAATATCACAAATAAACCCTCCGCACAAAGAATAAAAGAAACTGGCCTTAAACTCGTCAAAGTTGATGAGGAGAAGAATTAAAAATATGTTCTGTTCGAGGGCAGCACCAATTAAAGAAGATATTAACAGGGTCCTCTCAAACAGAAGGATCCAAACTTCCCTACACACACACACACACACACACACACACACACATATATATATATATATTTTTTCCTACATTTTCTTACAAGCTTAAAGGTAAACAGTTATTAAATCAATGAATACGCAGTCCACACATCTGGTTTACTTACATTACAACTGGAATTTAGTTTGGAAGAGGTATATTTATAAAATAGAAATGAAACAACACAAATGAACGAAACAAGTACTAATACAATTAAAACTTAGAAAGTAAGTAATAATAAAGATGAATTACAATGCGATGAAAATAGTGTTTATAAAAATTTTAAATGCTGTAAATCAACATTTTCTTTTGAAAATATAAATTATTGGATTACCCAAAACTTGATTACATTCGATTAAATGAACATCCAGAATGATCCATGAGATGGACAGTCTAAAAAAAAATGTTCAACAGTCTGTTCATTGATACCACCCGACATATACGTAATTTTAGTGCAGCGTCCAATAGTGCAATACGATGTAAAATCATATTTCCTTTCTTTTCGTTTTTTTTTCTTTCAGATATTAATATAACACAAAAACATACGGAAAATGCGATAATAAATTCGAGAATCAAATCTTGTAGTTTCATTTTAGGAGCATGGTCTGGATCTAAATTTAACGTAGAGACTTGAATTCAATTCAACTTCTACAATGCATTACAATGATTACAAATGGCAATCGTTGCTTGCTTCTACACAATTATTACTTTAATACATCCACATATTGTATATAGGCCCGCCGTTCTTATTCAGATGGTAGCATGACTGCTTCCTCAATAGCGAGGCCAGGTTCGATACCGAACGGGGTTAAATTTTTTATTGCTGAATCAATATAATTTTATTAATTTTCAATTCCGGAGTCAGGAGGGGTGGTGTAAATTTTAACCTCAAGATTTTGCACTAGATTCCTGCATTAATTGCAAATACCTCCGCAGCACATTATTTGAGAAGGCATGTAGTGCTGTTGATAGCGATGATTCGTCCATCGGATGGGAACGTTAAGCTTGGTGACCCACTTCGAATTTTTCGTCAAGAGTAGGCTACGTGCCGGCACCGGGTTTATCCTTCTCCATTCTCTTCATCACCATCTTTCATACAACACATTTCACATCACACAAAACACAAACATACAATCACCCTACACTCCTCATTTTATACAATGAAAGAATACATCATCTACTTAAAGTGGTCTGCCGAAGCGGCGCGAAAACTGAAAAGACTACAACAATACCATCTATACGCTCATCGTGGAATTTGAAGCATATAACCTACAGTGGATGGTATTAGAACACACACAAAAAGAAGGCGAAGGAGAAGGTAAAACCCGGCGCTGGCACGTAGCCTACTCTTGTCGAAAAGCACTAAGGGGCCTCCAAGCTTAGCATCCCATCCGACGGACGAATATCTATCAACAGCACCACACGCCTTCTTAGCATAAGTTCTGCGGAACTGTTTGCAATTTAATGCAGGAATCTGGTATACAATCTAGCGAGAGATTGTCCCCGAGATCGAAAATTTTTGCAATTAATAACATTGACAATTAAAATTTTCAACCCCACCTGGTATCGAACCCGGGTCCGCTGGTCAGGAAACAGGAATGCTACCATCTGTGGTGGTTAAAAGTGTTTGGGACTACATATTCCTTAAGAAAACATATCCTCTCGATAACCTATCGATATGAAGAGACTTTTTACGTTTGTCGGTGGAGTACTGCAACACCCTGTAATACTGGAAAAATGTCCCACCTTCCATCAATCTATATTTCAGATACAGTACACTGCGCATGATCAGAAGCTCAGTGACTTAGGAACTGTGCATTAACGGCAGAAAAAAAGATTCAGTGAAATTCGTTCCATCTTATAGTAAACCTCCGCGGAATACTTCAACATCAAAGAAACAAATGTTGGATGTTAATGATCGATCCCCGCCCGGGACATGGAAACAGATAAATATTAATAAACCGTAAATTGATATTGAATGAACCATGAATAACATTTTCATACATGAAAACGAACGTCTGTCAGTCTGCGAGACTTTCAGTCTGTCCTTTATGGATTCAAAAAACTTCTTGGCCGATTTGAATGAGAATTTTTGCAATAATTTTGAGTTTTTTTTTTTAATTCACGCATATAACATATTGCCGACCAGCCTCATGGGCTAGTTGTCAGCGTTTCTGACTACTGTTCATGAGGTCCCGGGTTCGATTCCCGGTCAAACCATAGGATTTTTTCTGTAAGGGCAATTATTCCTGTAGTTGCCCATGGGCTGGAATTTAGGTTAAGTTTAGGTTAAGAACTCTCCTGGCGCTTCATTATCATATTTATCACCCATCATTTCATCGGGGCAACGTACCTCCGCCTTGAAGGCAGAAGTGGGTTACAATCACACAAATGCCAGGATAGACCACAAGAAATGTCGAAATGACAACCTGGGACATTGAATAAAAAAACACATTACCGTATAACAGTGCCTACATCATCTTTTCAGGAAATCAGATATAATAAGAACAATTAAGTCTCATAGACTACGATGGGTAAGACTGTGGCACGAATGAAGTATGAAAGAAGGGCGTGGAAGCTTCTTATAGAAAAACCAGAGGGGTAACGCCAGGTTGGTAGACCAAGAATGAGGTGGGAAAATAACATTAACAATTATTTGAGGGAAGTATATTATACAGGGAATGATTGGAAACATATTAGCTAAGGATAGGGATGTGTGGAGAGCTTATGTCCGCACGGACATGAACCTACGGGCTCTATAATGCCAGTGAGTTGGTTAATCTAACGTATTACCGAACATACTATAGGACCGGAGCTAAAAAAATGTGCATCTGTGCACTAAAAAGTCGCTTTTTGGACGCTTAAATAACTTACGCTGCCTAAACCATAACAAACGCATGATATAAACTCCAAGCGCGACAGGCCTAGAAGGTCCTTGGCCTACCAGCCGGTTGCTGGCCTCACGTCCACATGCGTTAATCACAGAGGTAGACGATCATAAGCCAATGTAGGGGTAACATGTGGTCAGCATGTCGTGTCTCCCAGCCGTATAGCTGATCTTCTCAACATGGAGTAGCTACCCAAATGTCTTACGCTGCTGGCCGAAATTCCATGCGAAAATATCTTCCCCCATGGGGACTCGAACCAGCGAAAAACACACGGAATTAATGTATATAAAATTGAATATCTAAAAAAATCTACAAAAAAGTCCACGACAACATGTGTCTATCTTTTACGGATAACTCACAATAACCATCTTTGTCTTTCAGATCATTGATGGCAAGAATATCGGGATGAGTTAATTTCCGGGAAACGCCAGGTAACACTGGTCAACATGATTTTTGTCTCATGAGTACCAATAGTTGTTCTTAATGCAGTTTTTTATCGTGTTTTCAAATATGTATTCAGAATCTCTCCATCGCCCGCAGTTTTTTTTATTTTCAATTTCGATTAATGAATTTAAATAATTATTTTGTAATAAACGTTTTTTCGTCCATTTGTCCATTGAGCGATGAGCACGGTGAACACTTTCATCAGGAGATTTCATATATGGGAAGGAGATATCAAGGCAAATGGAATCTTAATATGCTGACCGATTATTGTTGGACATCAAGCGGGATGCTCCACAGGCGAAATATAGCAGAAAATCGTCATTTCTTACTTTCTAGGTGAGTTCGAATGTTCTAATATTGTGTAGATACGATTGTAAAAAATATTGAAGTGTTTGAAATTATAAAAAGCTGTCTCTCGAAAACCTTGCTTGATGGAGAAACACCGATATCATATTTGAATTCAGGAGAACAAATACTATCAGAATCAGATATTTTCTTTCTGAGACAAAAAAAAAGTTTTTTGTTGCTCAGTGTAATCAGCACGGGGGCTCTAAAAGTGTTTTGTTGCTCCGTGTAATCAGCACGGGGGCTCTAAAAGTGTTTTGTTGCTCCGTGTAATCAGCACGGGGGCTCTAAAAGTGTTTTGTTGCTCCGTGTAATAAGCACGGGGGCTCTAAAGTGTTTTGTTGCTCCGTGTAATCAGCACGGGGGCTCTAAAAGTGTTTTGTTGCTCCGTGTAATAAGCACGGGGGCTCTAAAAGTGTTTTGTTGCTCCGTGTAATCAGCACGGGGGCTCTAAAAGTGTTTTGTTGCTCCGTGTAATCAGCACGGGGGCTCTAAAAGTGTTTTGTTGCTCCGTGTAATCAGCACGGGGGCTCTAAAAGTGTTTTGTTGCTCCGTGTAATCAGCACGGGGGCTCTAAAAGTGTTTTGTTGCTCCGTGTAATCAGCACGGGGGCTCTAAAAGTGTTTTGTTGCTCCGTGTAATAAGCACGGGGGCTCTAAAAGTGTTTTGTTGCTCCGTGTAATCAGCACGGGGGCTCTAAAAGTGTTTTGTTGCTCCGTGTAATCAGCACGGGGGCTCTAAAAGTGTTTTGTTGCTCCGTGTAATAAGCACGGGGGCTCTAAAAGTGTTTTGTTGCTCCGTGTAATCAGCACGGGGGCTCTAAAAGTGTTTTGTTGCTCCGTGTAATCAGCACGGGGGCTCTAAAAGTGTTTTGTTGCTCCGTGTAATAAGCACGGGGGCTCTAAAAGTGTTTTGTTGCTCCGTGTAATCAGCACGGGGGCTCTAAAAGTGTTTTGTTGCTCCGTGTAATCAGCACGGGGGCTCTAAAAGTGTTTTGTTGCTCCGTGTAATAAGCACGGGGGCTCTAAAAGTGTTTTGTTGCTCCGTGTAATCAGCACGGGGGCTCTAAAAGTGTTTTGTTGCTCCGTGTAATCAGCACGGGGGCTTCTCCAAGTGTTGTTGTTGCTCAGTGTTGTAATTTCCCGCAGGTGGCTTTACTCTCACCCGTGTTTTGTTTGCTCGGTGTAATCAGCACGGGGGCTCTAAAAGTATGTTGTTGCTCCGGTAAAATATCAGCACGGGGGATCTCTTACCAAGTGTTTTGTTCCTCCGTGTAACCAGCACGGGGGCTCCTAAAAGTGTTTGTTGTGTGTAAAATTCCGCACGGGGGCTCTCTAAACAAGGTTGGTTGCTCCGTCGTAATAAGCACGGGGGCTCTAAACGTGGTTCGTTGCTCCGTGTAATCAGCACGGGGGCGCCAAAAGTGGTTTGTTGCTCCGTGTACTCAGCACGGGGGTCTCTAAAAGGGGTTTGTTGCTAAGTTTAATACCGACAGGGGGCTCTAAACGTGTTTTGTTGCTCCGTGTAATCAGCACGGGGGCTCTAAAAGTGTTTTGTTGCTCCGTCGAATCCGCACGGGGGCTCTACCAGTGTTTTGTTGCTCCGTGTAATAAGCACGGGGGCTCTAAAAGTGTTTTGTTGCTCCGTGTAATCAGCACGGGGGCTCTAAAAGTGTTTTGTTGCTCCGTGTAATCAGCACGGGGGCTCTAAAAGTGTTTTGTTGCTCCGTGTAATAAGCACGGGGGCTCTAAAAGTGTTTTGTTGCTCCGTGTAATCAGCACGGGCTCTAGAAATAATTACAATTTAAATTTGTAATTATTTTTCTTTTTACTTATTTAACTGAACATAAAAACACATTTCATTTATTTAGGTGTAATAGCGCACGCCGACTATTGGATAGTATAGCAATAACATTCTGAAATAAAATAGTTAGGATTCTATGCCACCTACAAAAATTCAAATTAAAAAAAAGGTAACACGCACTATTTATTGCTGTAGTATGTGAATAATTGTCTGATATAAATACATATGTCGATTTTTTCCACAAAACAAATACGAGAAATGGCTTAAAATGAAGTGAAAAGTTGAGCTCAAAGTAACCTAAAATCACCATACTTGTAATGTAAAATGTATATTAGTTAATGGCTCAGACAGTGTAGCCAACTTATCACAAAAGCCCGCTAACAAACAAGTGAAAGCTACACTAATCTAACTCGCCCATTTTCTCACCCTAACTTGCCCAAAATAATAGTAATTTACCCATCTAACATGAACTTGTCCATTTACTCACCCTAACTTGCCCACTAATGTACGTGTACTTCTGAGATAGAATCACCTTACATGAGAATAAACATGTTGGTAATTGGCTCTAGCGGAACATGTGTTATCACATTGACCATCATGACGCTAGCAGTCACTTGTTCACCGATCGAATATTCACAGCTGGCACTCTAGCATAGAATAGCGAAAATAACTAACTTTTAGCGAATTCCGCAGGACTGAAATTATTGAGAGTCTTCTCATGAAAATATTTTTGAAAATTTTACAGATGTTCATCGACCCTACCTAGTAGACATTGAAAATGACATTGACCAAAATTTATATATGTATACATAAGTGGTGTGTGTGTTAACGCTCTAGCGGCCGCAATTCTTGTTAATCGAAACCAAAATTGGAATTACGCAATTAATTAAAAAAAGTAAGGTCAAGCTCGTTAACCGGCAAAACAGGACCAATAGATGTAGTTCACCTGAAACGAAAATTTAAAAAAAAACACTCGCAATTTTCGATGCTTCACAACAAAATATTAGAATATGCTACTAAAATAAACCGTGAAAGGTATTCTCCAAAAAACAACGAAATCGGACCATTCAAATTGAGAATTTATCTGATGCCCGAAATTAAAAATTGACTCTTGTAACGCCCATATTTGCTACGTCGCAGTGTATACCATATAGTTTAATTAACCCTTAAGTAGGCAATACATCCTGTAAGGCATATTAATTTAATTAATTTAATATTTTTAATAAAGTAATGTCAAAAAGATCCGGTAGATATTTAAATTGATGTCAAATTGTACAACAATATGAAAATATGTAATAACTTACGTTTATACATAGTTTGTTTTGAGTGCAGTCCGATACATTTAAATACGCTAACATCAGAAGTGAGTTTATCCAATTTAACAAAATAAACATGTGTAAATGGGACCATAAATTCCATTTGTTGTGAAATTCGCGCAGTTCAAAGCAGTTCCTGTGTGGCGATCTTTCTTGTGTCGGCTTGGAGTATTACGTACTATCCTTTGCTTTGGCATGAAGGCATTTGTGACTTGCCATTTTTATTACACGCTTTATATTAGCTTGACCTGTATCTACGTAACTAATCTTTTAACGCGATTTTCATCCACTTAAAATCATTGGATCGACTTGAAACTTTGCATACTTATAAAAGACCCGTGACAATATAATACTTTCATATTTTGTTTCTAAAATCCTGGCCAGAATCATCAGAAAATAAAAAAAGTGTCTTTGTATCTATGTAACGGAATTTTTAACACGATTTTCACCCACTTAGAAACATTGGATCAACTTGAAACTTTGTATACGTGTAAAGGACCCGTGACAATATAATAGTTTCATATTTGTTTTCTAAAATCCTGGCCAGAATCATCAGAAAATTAAAAAAAAGTGTCTTTGTATCTATGTAACGGAATTTTGAATACGATTTTCACCCACTTAGAAACATTGGATCGACTTGAAACTTTGTATACTTGTAAAGGACCCGTGACAATACAATAATTTCATATTTGTTTCTAAAATCCTGTCCAGAATCGTCAGAAAATAAAAAAAAAGTGTCTTTGTATCTATGTAACGGAATCTTTGAACACGATTTTCACCCACTTAGAAACATTGGATCGACTTGAAACTTTGTGTACTTGTAAAGGACCCGTGACAATACAATAATTTCATATTTTGTTTCTAAAATCCTGGCCAGAATCATCAGAAAATCAAAAAAATGAAAACTGGTATAATAGGTTGCGGACTTGTCGACTTTTTAGTCAATCGTTGTAAGAGCTCAGTTGGTAGAGCGGTACACTCTAGTGGTATATAATTTCAGTAATCTATAGGTCGCTGGTTCAAATCCGGCTGGGAGGTTTTTTTTAGAAGAGTATTACTTTCAGCTCATACTACAATAGTATCGAATTTAAAGATATTTACATTTTTATCTTATTCTGTAAAATATTAAAACTAAAAAATAAAAAATAAATAATAGTTTTAAAAAACTAAAACAACACGCTTTATTAGAAAACCGAACTAAAAAATGAAAAATAATTTTAATTTCCAACACGCTTGGGATAAATAATTTTACCATCAAAAGCGTGGGGTGCTTTTTATGATTTTTACATTTTCTTCTTAGAGACTTTACTTTTACCAATATCTGTTTATTATCAAATATATTAATTGATAAAGAGCACCCCACCCTTTTGATGGTAAAATTATTTATCCCAAGCATGTTGGAAATTAAAATTATTTTTCAATTTTTAGTTCGGTTTTCTAATAAAGCGTGATGTTTTAGTTTTTTAAAACTATTATTTTTTTTTATCTGTTCAAATTAAGGAAGTAAATGTCAAAGTGTGTTTTATTTAATATACTGTTTTATGATTTTGCAAGTATACCTTCGTACAGTACTCTCCTATTAAAATAAGAAATGTTGTCTATTAATAAGAACAGTTGGTCTAAGTCTCGTAGACATGTGGTACGAATAGGGAATGTAAGAGGGACTTGGAAGCTTCTTGTAGAAAAACTAGAGTGAAAACGCCTAGTTGAAAAATCAAGAATGAAGTGGATGAATTGCATTAACCATGATTTGAGGTGGTAAGTAAGATTATACAGGACATGATTGGAAAACATTAGCTTAGGATAGGGATGTGTGGAGAGCGTATGTCACGCGGCCTTAAACCTTCGGGTTCAATAGTGCCAGTGATTTAATTAGTTAACTAGTAACTTTTTCTAATCATATATTTGTATTCAGTTGTTAAATTATATGCGTTATGAATACCTATGTTATGACGGTAACTCGATATACTCGTATGTGCAATTAATATTATGAAACTTTTTTAAAATGTGATACGTTAATCGATTTGGAAATATTCTGTTCATTTTCCACATATGTATGAATTTAATATGAACATCGCTCTGTACAAGTGTAATACACTTGTAACCTATTAAAAAAAGACCGTAACGCAGGAACTGTGTAAACTAAGCGAATTCCTCAGCAAGTCAAATTAATGGTCGCATTTTCGAGGTTTACCCGAATATGTATTATATATGGGTTCAACTGGGGTAAAATTTTCCGGAGGTCAAATAGTCCCCCATTCGGTTCTCCTGGCGGGGCCCTACTTCTGGAAACACATGCCGAAGGCTCAAACAACAAACGGGTATGCTTCCTAAGAACATGGAATTGCTTTAGACACTTTATACCATAGCGGGGGCTTAGAGGTCTTACAGGCGGGAATTAGATAAATCACCCTTGGATACTAGACGCTTTAACAGGAACTTAGAAGGCCAGGGAGCCAGTTAGTCCAGGAATCAGGAAGCTTTGCAGTCATATTACGGGGGTGCAAAAAGACCTGAACTTGGAACGGGTTGTTTAGAGTCCGAATGAGGATCCTGTACCGCTATTAATTTGTATCAGTGATAGGATACCATACATCGAATTTCTAAAGGGCAAAAAACGACATGATTTTTGGTAAGCGTAAATGTTTACAATAAGGCCTTTGAACTAATTGATGGCTCTGACCAGACAATTTTTCAAGTCTCAGAACGAAACCCGCCGGCGCATGATCAGAGACATCAGCTCCTTTTCTTTCACTAGTATCCCACTACTTTGAGAATTAATAATATCCGTTCTAGTTCGTTGTGTGGTCGTCTTGGCATATGGAAAACAATTTCATGTAAAATTAACGTAGTGCGGTAAATCTTGATAAATAAAACAACTAAGTCAAAAGAAATGAAATAAAAGAAAGAAAATTAATTGAAATAAGGAGGCAAGAGAGACAAAGAGAGCAGAGAGAGACCGTAGAGAAGAAAAAAAGCATTGCAGCATGAGTTCGTCACCGACGCGACCTCCATCGCACACCGGGAACAGAAGCTCCCTCCACTAGACCACAATCATTCCTCTTCTAGAAATTGTTTGTATGAAGCGGTGCAGTAGTTCAGGACTTACGTGTATAATAAAATTAGATATTAACTTAATTTAAATTAATTAGACGCATTTTGTATTAGTAATGGAAATAAATAATTGTATTATGCCATGTGTTTTGTAAACAAAGTAATGATACTTTAGAATCGTTATTCATTATATATAAGCTGTTTTCTTTAATTTATTTATTTCCATGTATTCCATTCCATAGTAATTCTGCCCGAGGGCAGGTCTTTCACTGCAATCATAGCATTTTCATGCTATGCTTTGCAGATTTATTAGGGAACTGTAGGTGTGGTAGCTTCCCGTTTTTTTCCACCCTGGTGAAGAATGATGATGATAATGGTAAGGATGATGATGATGGCCGGATGATTTTCGGGGACCGTTGGGCCGTAAGCTTCCTGACATTTATCTTACAGGTGAGGAAAAACCCCGAAAAAATCTCACCTGATAGTCTGTCCCGACCG
Organism: Diploptera punctata; assembly: GCA_030220185.1. Classification (NCBI taxonomy): domain Eukaryota; kingdom Metazoa; phylum Arthropoda; class Insecta; order Blattodea; family Blaberidae; genus Diploptera; species Diploptera punctata. Next base: position 676,000 of record JASPKZ010009822.1, read on the forward strand.
GGAATATTTCCATATATATACAAATGTATTTATAAAACGAAACCTGGTAAAATGTAGGCATTATGAAAATTAACAATGTTATGAAATAATAATAAATAAAAATATATATACCTGACCAAAATCGAACGTGGGCCCAGGTCGTCGGAAAACGAGCATCTTACCGCCTGATCCAATGAAGCAAACAATACGAATATTGCATGAAGAGAGACTTACGCCGTCCGCTTTGTACTCAAACGAGTCAGAACATGTAACAACGTACTGGTGTGAATCGCTCTTCAAAACTCTTTAACTTTCCATCATCAAGAGTTGCGCCATCATTTTTTTCAAAGGCTGTACACATCTGTTTGCTTTAAAATTTGCAACTTAACAGGAAAAACTAGTTTAAAGTAAGTAAGTGAGGACTGCAATTGCATTTTCTTTAAATTTGTGTTTATTCACTATCTGTACGAATCAACATTTTTTGTGTCACTGGCCGCGTGGTTACAAGCTCTCCATACACCCCTATCTGAGCTAATATTTTGCAATCATCTCGTGTATAATTTATCTCCTTCATATGATTTAAATTACAAGAAACAATAGGCCTATGTTTTCTTCCTAATCCATATCCGTGATAATAATTACACCGTTCAGCCTCACGAGTGTCAATACAGTACCTGGTACAATGTATTCGGAATGTTTCCATCATTCACAGTTTTAATGTTAAACTTTATCTTTATATTGGAAAAGCTTCAACATGCTTCAGTGTGTGAAGGTAACTGCACTTATTCTTGGTTACACAAACAACTGTGTTTTTTACTGAGGAAGTAGCGACAGAAGAAGTCATTACGTTATAAAAGTATGGCCTAAATGCAAATCATTCATTCATGGACAGAAAAACATGACACATTGTGTATATCCACCTCCGTTACTTTGAAACTAGGTTTAATGAACAATTTTGTGAAAGTCATGGTTTCAAGTTTCCAAAAATTAATGAAGCAATTTTTTTAAAAATAATTAACACAGTAGTGGATGTAAGACCAGCAGCCGGTTGGTAGGCAAAGGATCGTGCGCCATTGTGTTTAGTTTACTGTAAAGAACGGGGAAACTTAATTTTAAGACGAAATAAAGCATTTTATATATAAATAATTACATAATGTGATATTATATTATCAAGCATTTAAACGATGGTAAATCTGGCATCTGAAAATAAAAATGTATAATTTACCTGACAGAAGAAGCGATGCCCAAATTGTATAAACTTATAGACGTAATACATAATTCTAACATTTGCAATTAGTAAAGTTTACACGTTTCAGAGATTAAATTTAAAAACTGTCTTAATTTCACATTCAGTTGTCGTTGCTTCGTTAACGTCACAGTTATTACATCACGTTACCACAACAAGGACATTTTCATATTTGTAATGAAAATAAATGTATTAATCAAATTATTATTTAGAGCAATTCGGTAGTATTAGACGGGAAAGTACCAGATTACTAAAGAGTAAAAAGAGGGAATATTTGAGAGAGAAGATTAATGATCTTGAAATGAATGCAAAAAATAGGAACATTAGAGAATTATATCAGGGAATTAGTATAGAGAAGAAAGGGTTTCAGGCTAGAACAAACATAATTCGGAATGAAAATGGGGATATGGTTGCAGATTCCAGGAGTGTATTAAATAGATGGAAAACTTACTTTAATCAGCTGTTAAATGTACATACAGAACAGGACATTGAGGAGGATAATTTAGATACAGCAGAAATGCTAGTCGCAGAACAAAGTGCATTAGAGATTGAAAAGGCGATTGTAAAATTGAAGATCTATAAAGCATCAGGTTCAGATGTGGTCCCAGCAGAACTGATAAAATCAGGGGGAGAAAAATTGATGGACAAGATACGCCGATTACTTAGTATGATTTGGGAACAAGAAACTCTTCATATGAATGGAAAGAATCAATTTTCATACCAATTTATAAGAAAGGAGATAAAACTGATTGCAACAACTACAGGGGCATCTCATTACGTTCAATTTCGAACAAAATCCTAACAAATATATTAGTAAGCAGACTTACTCCCTATATTGATTACATTCTAGTTCATCAATGTGCATTTAGAAGAAACAGGTCTAGAACAGTTCAGATTTTTAGTATGACAGATTTTAGAAAAAGAATGGGAATATAATGGTATTATACATCAACTATACGCAGACTTCGAAAAGGCATACGATTTAATTGAGAGGGAGAAGTTATATAGTATCCTTCTGGAGTTCGGAATTCCTAAGAAGTTAGTTAGACTTATACGAATGTGTCTAAATGGCACAAAGAGTATGGTGCGTGTAGGCAAACAGTTTTCGGACACTTTTGAAATTCAGAATGGGTTGAAGCAAGGAGATGCACTATCTCCTCTACTATTTAATTTTGTACTAGAGCACGTCGTCAAATCTCTAGAGGACGAAAAAGGCTTACAACTCAATGGTATTAATAAGCTGTTAGTTTATGCTGATGATGTAGTACTATTGGGCGATAGCGAGGAGATGCTAAACGACAAAACTCACACTATTGAGCAACACTAAGAAATTGAGACTGGAAGTAAATATCAATAAAACTAAATATATAGTCACACGTAGAAAAACATTATATAATAGAAATGGACAGGTAATGACAAATGAGGGAAATTTTGAGGAAGTGGCTGAATTCAAATACCTAGGAACAATAATCGCAAATAAGAATGAGATGCACAAAGAAATTAAACATAGGCTCAATTCTGGAAATGCGTGCTATTATGCACTGCAGAGACTCTTGATGTCCCAACTCCTTTCAAAAAACGTTAAACTGAAAATATATAAACCTAAGCTATTATTCTACCAGTTATATTACATGGACTCTTACTTTAAGGGAGGAAGGGAGATTGTGAGTATTTGAGAATAAAGTACTTAGGAAAATTTTTAGACCAAAGAGAGATGAACAGACAAGTGAATGGAGAAGACTACATAAAATTAACTACATGGTCTTTATAGGAAGCCAGATATAATAAGAACTGATATAATAAGAACTGATATAATAAGAACAGTTAAGTCTCGTAGACTGCGATGGGCAGGACGTGCCACTAATGAGGAATTAAATAGGGGCATGGAAACTACTTGTAGGAAACTGAATATTCAAGGTCACCTTGGTCAGTTGCCATAAGAGCTAACATAAGTCAGTTGATTGATCCATGATGTAACTGTCTCATGTGCAATATCTCTGTCTCACTACTCAAGTTTTGTTTTATATGATTTGATCTTCTACTAACATCTTCCTTGGTGTGTTGGGATTTGCTCTGTCAAATGCATTTCTAAAATAAAGAAGGGCAATCAAAGTCTCTAAATTAAATTTTCTGTTTTTTCATAAATTAAACGTATTTAGGCATAATGAGAAAATAGAACAGTGTATAGAGCCCGCTTGGATAACGAAAACGTCCCAGATGTGTCTTGTCATACTGGAGGCGCTAGGGGAAGAGATGGTCCTAAATTTGAGAATACGGAACAGGCAAGATCATCTATATTATATCCGTAGAATCTGTAGAGAATCTGTTCGAAATAAGTCAATTACGCAGGAGCGGGGCAATAATGCACGCGGAAAGAAGTACAGGAGGGACATGGGATATTACTGACTTTCCACTGCTGTTTCAAGAAAGATGTCTAATCGGAAAGCTGGCATGGTGTTGCGTTCTAGAGAACGCAAGATTGTTTTCAACGTTTTTTTTTAGGGAGGGTCACAATCTTGTTCATACAACCATTTAAAAAATCTAACAGCGTAACAAGTGGATACAATTTTCTAACAGTATAAAACTCAGTTCATGTGCTCTTGTATTTCACAGAAATTATATTTTTATAGTACACTGAAAATTAATATATATATATATATATATATATATATATATATATATATATATATACTCTTTTGTAATAGGCTCAATTCTGGAAATGCATGCTATTATGCATTACAGAGACTTTTGATGTCCCAACTCCTTTCAAAAAAACGTTAAGCTAAAAATATATAAAACTATTATTCTACCAGTTATATTATATGGGTGCGAAACATGGACTCTTACTTTAAGGGAGGAAAGGAGATTAAGAGTATTTGAGAATAAGGTTCTTACGAGAATTTTTGGACCAAAGAGAGATGGACAGACAGGTGAATGGAGAAGGCTACATAACAATGAACTACATGATCTTTATAGGAAGCCAGATATAATAAGAACAGTTAAGTCTCGTAGATTGCGATGGGCAGGACATGTTGCGCGTATGGGGAATGAAAGACGTGCATGGAAACTTCTTGTAGGAAAGCCAGAAGGAAATCGCCCAGTTGGTAGACCAAGAATGAGGTGGGACAACAACATTAACTATGATTTGAGGGAAGTAGATTATACAGGGAATGATTTGAAAGCATTGGCTGAGGATAGGGATGTATGGAGAGCTTATGTCCGCGCGGCCATGAACCTACGGGTTCGATAGTGCCAGTGATTAAGTAAGTATACTCTTTTGTGTGAGACATTACAAAAATGTACATTAAAAATAATTTTTAGCAACTGAAAACTTCTTCGAAATCGGTTTGATCTGGTTCGAAAAATGAATTTGCACAAGTGAAAGTTTTCAAGAAGTGTTTTCATTTTTTAAGTGTGCATTTTCATTACTCAATTCTTTCGTAATTCTTCTCATGTGTAAAGAAAAATTAGATGAAGCCAGTCTTATTCAAAGTGTGTGATATGCCGCCTGACTAGGTCTATTTTATCATTACAAAAGGAGCGATGAAATAAAATGAAACGAAATGGATGCCATGAATATTGAAAAATTCTATTCCATAAAAATTCTGCCCGAGAGCACGTCTTTCACTGGAATCATAGTATTTTCATGCTATGCTCTGCAGCTTATAGGTGTGGTAGCTTCCCGTTGCTTTCCATACCGGTGAAGGATGATGATGATAATGATAAGGATAATGATGATGGCCGGATGATTTTCGGGGACCGTTGGCCCTAAACCTCCTAATACATGTCTTATAGGTGAGTAAAACCCCGAAAGAACCTCAGAGCTTGTCCCGACCGTGAATCTAACCTGGGTCCGCTGCGTGACAAGGCAGCACGCTATCTTGAGACCACAGCGGTGGACGTAATTGAAAAATGGTGGAATTAAATTTTTGGCAGAGAAAAACAGGAGTAAAATGTGGCCTGGTAACGATTGAGCCCCATGTGGAGAGCCCTCACGCCGTGATCTGTCGAGAAAAGATTTGAAACTTTTGAATCACACACTTTTTTTACTCACACACTTTTTTTACTCACACATGGATATCACATTAATGCGGAGCCACCTCCGGCACTGCACAAACATTTAAGACAAGACACACCACCCACACATTCATATGATGATTAAGATGGTCAGATGTTGTTCAGGCCTTAAAGTTTCCTGACATTTGTCTTACAGATGAGGAAACAACCTCAAAAAGAAACTCACTCGTGAAACTTGCCCTGAACGGGACCCGAAACCGGGCCCGCGACATACGTGACAATGACGTTACTCCACGACCAACGGGTGTATGTAAAATTAAGGAAATATAAGTCTACAGAACTGCCAACAAAATAGGAAACTGAGGTATATCCGTATTTGTTGTATAACTGGCCCTGCTAATTCTCTTCCTCTATACTATATTCATTTTTGTACCTACCTAAAATCTAGGTTTACTATCTATTTTTTATCTTCCGCCTAATTTTGCGCGTTTGAGTAAATAGGAAGCGTAAAGTTTTATCTAATGTCGAAGTTTTGTATTCAGCGAGTTGATCCCACCGATAACCCGGTAACTCGATAACATTACTTTGATTCTTTGCAACGTTTCATTATCGAGCAAGCTGTGAAGTGTCAGGATGAGATGTATTGTTTTATAACGAATTTAAATAAGAAAGGATTGGTTTGGCGTATATTTCTAAATATGGAAGACGATTAGAGGGAAGATTTGATGTTCCGAGCCACATGTCACAATGATGAAACACTTGATGCAACGAATGGTAATATTGAATAGGGAAAATAAGATAAACACTTTATTTGAAACTGTTCGATTTATATATTTGGCACTGTTATTGTGCGTGCCATCCACATTTTATTACCCCTATATGAAGAATCTGTGAATATCCCAGGAGTTGCGGTTCTATTCTTTATTACTTTCACCACGTTATGTTTTTGTTCTTGTATAATAGGAACATTTTATAAAAGCATCAAAGCGATTTATCTACTACATTTGCATTTTCTACCATTATTCGGATCAGATTATATTTATAGAATTAGCTTTTTTGTGGTAATTTACTCGCTAGATGTTACCTGCAGGATCCTACCTCTTATTCTTCTGCAGTCAAAGTAAGTATCATTCTCTATATAAATGCTTATGGTAGGGTCGTGTAGGTTACTTTATAATGAATTAACTATAGTTTAGTATTCTGATTCACCGCCTCAAAAAGTAGTCCCTTATATGTGATATAACCAACTTGCTTTCGAAATCACATTTAAATTAACGTAAATTAATTTTGATAATTATTTGTAAAGACTGTGGATGGATAAATAGATGGTGGTGAAAGCGTACATTTTACATTTAAAACATGGAGTGGACTTTTAGGTTAGATTTCGTTTTTCTAGATTTTTTCATGAAGCATCTAGGTTAATTGTTCCTTTTTACTAGTTGATCTGGAAATTATTTAGGGCAGGACGTGTGGCACGAATGGGAATGAAAGAAGAGGGATGGAAACTTTTGTAGGAAAACCAGAGGGAGAGCAATCAACATTTAGACCAGGAATTAGGTGGGAGATTAACATTAACCATGATTTGAGGAAGTAGACTTTACAAGGGATGATTGGAAAAAACTTGTTCAGGAAGGGATGAATGCAGAGCTTATGTCCGTGTGACCATGAAATTATGGGTTCGATACTGCCAGTTAGCGTTTCTAAAAAGTCTAAGAATTTCATAATTTGATACATTTTAGCCATCAGATTTAATTTTAACTAGGACAGTTGAAACCTGGAAATACCATCCCAACCCGTTGCACAACTCAGTCAGTGGATGAGTCTGCTCCACCACGTGGTCTGTGTGATGATGATGACACACACTGCTACAATGTTACTTTTACCAACAATGTGCGATAATTATGCAGCGGTATCAAAATAATACCTTAGATTCAGATATTTTATATTTTTATTTTGGTGTATTTTAATATTTATTCATTGCTACGGAACACATTTGCAAACTTATGAGAAATGCTATTTAAATTAGGATTTGGTTTATAGCTTTTTTACACGCTTTATATTAGCTTGACCTGTATCTATGTAACGGAATCTTTCAACGCGATTTTCACCCACTTAAAACCATTAGATCGACTTGAAACTTTGTATACTTGCAAAGGACCAATGACAATACAATAATTTCATAATTTTTTTCTAACATCCTGGCCAGAATCATCAGAAAATAAAAAAAAAAGTGTTTGTGTAATTATGTAACGGAATCTTTCAACACGATTTTCACCAACTTAAAATCATTCGATCGACTTGAAACTTTGTATACTTGTAAAGGACCAATGACAATACAATAATTTCATAAATGTTTCTAAAATCCTGGCCAGAATCAGCAGAAAATCAAAATAATAAAAACCGGTAAAATAGGTTGCGGACTTATCAACTTCTTACTCAATCGTTGTAAGAGCTCAGTTGTAGTGGTGTATAATTTCAGTAATCCACAAGTCGCTTGTTCAAATCCGGCCCGGAGGATTTTTTAGTAGAGTATTACTTTTAGCTCATAGTACAATAGTATCAAATTTAAAGATATTTACATTTTTACCTTATTCTGTAAAATATTATAACTAAAAAATAAAAAATAAATAATAGTTTAAAAAACTAAAACAACACGCTTTATTAGAAAGCCGAACTAAAAAATGAAAAAAAAAAATGAATTTCCAACACGCTTGGGATAAAATTAAAGTGGTCAACAAAAATAGTATCTCCAACATATCTAGAATAAAACTAGAGTTTTCTACAAAAAAAAATAATTTTTCCATCAAAAGCGTGGGGTGCTTTTTATGGTTTTTACATTTTCTTCTTAGAGACTCTACTTTTATCAATATCTGATTATTATCAAATATATTAATTGATATAGAGCACCCCATGCTTTTGAAGGTAATTTTTTTGTAGATAACTCTAGTTTTATTCTAGATGTGTTGGAGATGATTTTTTTGTTGACCACTTTAATTTTATAAAAAGCTTGTTGGAAATTAAAATTGTTTCATTTTTTTAGTTCGGTTTTCTAATAAAGCGTGTTGTTTTAGTTTTTTAAACTATTATGTATTCTTTCTAAGTAAGCTTCTGCAGGTAAAGGGATGGCTTAACTAGTCTTCAGTAACTCAAGCCCATTTCTCTACCGTGATAATATTTATTTAGTGGTTTAATTACAGTATTTGATACGCTTAGAAGCACTGCGTGTACTCAGAACTTACTCGGAGCAACCGAAACCTCGCTGTTAGCCGTTTATAGAGTGCTAACAGGGCAGCTACAGAGTAACATTGGGCAGCCTGGTAGTCGGCTTGAAATACAGCACGATGTATTACCGATGAGCTTGAATGCGCCTGCGCAAAATATTCTCAAGATCTCGTTCCGTGTGAGCCTCGGGAGGACGGCTAACAGTGTGGGGATTTAAACACGTTAATGCACATTATATAGTATTGGAATGCTACAGTATAGGCTATACGCAACGTATACAATATACATTATTAAGTTATTATTGTTTACAACAGTTATACTAATATCAATGCATGTATGTAACTCGTTCCGGTATTATGTTTAGTTTAATTAAATATCAAATAGTTTAATTCTAACTCAAAGAGTGTTAGCCGCGCTAACAGTACTAATGTGGACCCTCCGCCACTGCAGCTTTTCCTTGCTGATTGGCTTTCCTTCAAGGTATAGGGAATCAACTTTGCCAAACAAAAGGTCTCTGATCTTCTTCCTTTTAATGGTTAGTTTTTAATTGGAAGAACAAATGGTTTAGTCCTCTCAAGTTTAATAGCACGAACAGTCAGCCAATTGATTTTGTTTCCTCAGAGTCCATCTTCCTAGTGGTGATAATTTCCTTAGTCATCCTTGTGCACTTGGGTCAGGACCAATTTTCTCATTTTTCGACTTCCTTCCATCAAATGAATGGTATCCTTCAAAGTGTGTACCCTTGTTGGTGTTTGAAGGCAGAATCTACATCTCCGAAATCGGAATCGTTAGGGAGATAACTGTGACCTAAAGTAAGATATCTTAGTGCCACAAAATTAATCATATCAAGCTAATCCAATAGTGTATTCATTACAGTACATTTCTTTGTTTCGGTTCTGCCCTCCACATGAGTCAGATCTGTCTCATTCATACGAACGTGAGAAAGTACGTGCTTTCGCAAGCAGGAACCCACCTCGTCCTGCAGTGCCTTCTAAACAAACATAAAATAAACTTATCTTTTATTTTCTTTTCCAGAATCTGTCGATGTATTATATACCCACATTTGCCTCTTGTAAAAAATAACATTTGTTGGGATACTTGGTAGGGGCAATGTTTTATCCATGTCATAACATAAAGTTTCCACGTCGTCATTTTCTTTTGAAATTTAAATGGCATCATTCATTGCTTCTTTAGCTTATAACTGATGCAAATTTAAACCATTCTCAATTTCTTTCTTTTCAGCTATGTTGTTACTCTTTATGCATATTCGCATGAACACTGTCTCATTTATTGCAGGTATCTTCCTTCAGCTTCTTTCTTTTTATATGGAAATTTGTATGAAGTATCTTCCTATAGTAACTTAAACTTACTGAGGATTTCCCTGTATTCTCTTCCTTCCTCTCTAATTTGAATCTGTTAGTTCTGTGGACACATCACCACAGTAGTGGGATTTATATCGTGGTAATGTATTAATCTGATCCTTTAATTTCTGAATTGCTTCTGGAGGAACTCGAGGTACATCTTTCCTGATTTATGTAACCAGATTCAACCGCCAAAAAATCACTTGGTTCTGTATAAATAAAAATAGATGATGAACGTCTTACTTGGTTGTTGGTTAAAGCATTCACAGATGCCAGCACAGTCTAGATATCACATGGTTATACTTAAATAAAACATTCTTTGTGTTATAAAAGTCACATATGGGTAAATCTAAAAAAAAAATGTTAAAATTGCACTATGTTCGTTTTATATAAAAGTCACCCAATTATGAATTATGGAATTCCCGGGATACATATTTAATTTTAAAGTTCATCGGTCAGCCACCAGAGTGAGTAGAAAGCAACCTACAGGATCACCAACCACCAATTCAACAGTTGCATGGACTGGAGGTGATATGCTGAATTATTAAAACATGCCTTTGAGAAATCTACAATTATGAGGTGAGGTGTTATATTCTAACCCAGTTATTAATTAAGAATAACTAAATTAGCGTGGTCTAGTGACTCCTAACAAAGGAGACGCTAAGGCCCACCAACATTAACTTGTTATGCCACTATATATAGACAGATAGATGGACAGATGGATCTGGTAATCTTTTTTAGTAAATTATAAGGGAATATATTTTTAAAAAGTCAACCCGCAAACATTTGGGAAGATGCTGTCTCCCCGTATTCCTCCAACTAAAGCCCTGCAGCGCAGAGATCCTGTTCACTTTACTAACTTTATGCATTCTTTGTAGACGTCCAGGCCACTTCAGTTTGGTAATTTTTAACAATTTTCTCAAGGAATGAAGCTGTTAAGGTTGTTTTAATGAAAATGTATATATTTACTTTAATCTACACATATCTTCGTCGATCCTGCCTATTCCAATTTTAAACTGACTTCTAGTTGTTATGTAAACCAACTTACATAGAGGATTACTCTGTCGACTTTATTTATTGGTGGAACTGTGGTGCTACTTTTATATGACTGAATTGTATATGGAATTGTCATCAATAGAAACATTGTTCTTAGGGAACATCGTATTTAGGGAAATAAGACTGAATACAATGTTGGTTGATTGGTACCTAATATCCAGCACTTGACAATGAAATATTTCCCACTCTTGAACTCCAATATTTAGCAGGAAGGCTGGTCTCATCTACAAAAGCTGGACAATGGAGGAGATAGTTTCGTTCCATATCTTCATTTAGTCCACCGCTGTGGTCTCGAGGTAGCGTGCTGCCTTGTCACGCAGCGGGTCCCGGTTCGATTCCCGGTCGGGACAGGGTCCTGGGTGAGGTTTTTTTCGGGGGGTTTTCCTCTCCTGCAAGACAAATCTTACGACGTGTAGGGCCTAACGGTCCCCGAAAAGCATCCGACCATCATCATCATCATCATCCTCATCATTATCATCATCATCCTTCGCCGGTGTTGGAAGCAACGGCTAGCTACCACACCTATAATTCCCTAGTAAAACTGCAAAAGCATAGCATGAAAATGCATCGATTGCAGTGAAAGACCTGCCCTCGTGCAGAAATACTATGGATAGAGCTTCATTTAAATTGCAAAAGATCATATAGTTGAATTTGCTATACCAAATCTGTGTAGGTGTTTATTTAGACAGTCGTGTTCAGTTAATAGTTTGAATATTGCCACTGCGGATTTTCTTTGTAATGTAGTAATGTTTATGTTTGTAAATTTTCCTATTCCTTTCCGGATGTTTTGGTATTCTTCTATAAGTTTATTGTTATATTTATTTGATTATTTTGATATAGTGAGAGAAAACTGAAGTAGAAGCTGGGTTGGAGACAACTTTCTATCTTTCCTGGCTAGAAAGTCAGCTGCTGCATTGTCTGCCACTCCACAATGGAATGGAATTCATTGAAGTACAACCTCTTTATGTAAACGTTATAATGGTTTTATTATATTATGATAGTTGATGTTGTTGTGTGTTGTGTCCCGTGTTATAGCTAGGATGGCCGCTTTGGAATCGCATATATTTAAAATATTTGCAAACTCTTGGATGTGATATAAAATATTTTGTAAACTTAAGAAAATTGCTAGAATTTCGCTATCAAAGTTTGTTGAATTTGTATTTAATGTACGATAAAAGGAGAAAAGCGGACGTACTGCACCAGTGCTAGCTCCAACATCATTTGGTGGGCAGCAATCATTTGTAAAAAAATCTGCATCGATTTAGCAGTAGGGTTTCTTAAATGTATTATTTCAAGTTTTTTCTAATGTCACTAGGTTGTCTTCAATGACATTTCTTGATTTCGTCCCTGGCATTGGAAGAATTGTAATCCATTTTTTAAGTTAGGGCACCTGGAAGGTGTAGTTACGATACCGAGATGAAATTATGGGCAATAAATGATAATGAAGTGCCAGGAGAGTTCTTAACCTAAATTTCAGTCCATGGTCAACCACAGGAAGATTTCACTTGAAGGAAAAATGTTTGACCGGGAATCGAACCTGCAACCTCATGAACTGTAGTTAGAAACGCTGACCACTAAGCCCATGAGGCTGGTCCATTTATTGTAAGATTAATGGGGAATTTTCCGATTTCTTGATGTCTTCTGTTAAATGAACATTATATTCAATTTCCAAAAATTCTAAACGGTTATTTCTTATCTGTATATATCCCTTTGAATGTCAAAGTTGTATTTTCTGTTTTATTTCTTGCACTATGCTTAAGAAGCTTTGCTGAGGTTTCAAACATACTTCTGATTTTCTTTGAATCCAGTTATTATTAGGTAACCTTAAACATTTTTCATACTGTTTGGTTGTTGCTTTCGCAATTTCAAATGTTATCCTTGAGTTATTTGTTAAGATTTGCATGGCAGTGACTGGTGTTGTTTTAACAGGTCCTGTTACCAGGCAGAGGATTTGATTAAGTTTTTCCGTATTCATAGATATTAGAATTTATTCACTATAATGGACTGGTTTTTGTACCTATGATAGTGTTTGTGTGCAGCAACACTATAATTTTAATAATGGTAACCTTGTTTCGATCTTTCTATATATATTCAATATATGTTTCTTCCATGTTAATTTCGTGCCAAAGATTATTCCTAGATATTTTGCTTCATGTGTTTCCATTAACAATCCTCCGTCTAATTTCAGAGTGATAGGTAGTGGTTTCTTTCTTAATTAAAATAATAATTTATAACTTGTTTTCTGTATGTTAATCTTCATTAAGTTTTGGTATGTCCAATTCTCTAATTTTTTTAGTGATTGTTGGGCTGTTGGTTTTGATTTTTCGTTTTAAAGACCCATATTACAACATCAACAGCAAAAAGTAGATTTTTAGTTTGTAGGGTTTTTCTATATCATTGATATAAAAAAATAAGAGAAGCTCAAATTCAGGTCCTATTAACTTGCTAATTGGTCATATTCTAAAACATTAGTAAATTTAAATATTAATTACCTAATGAACTATTGTAGGAAATATCAGTATGAAGTTTATTTAAAATATTAATTACCTACTTCACCGGGATTTTCAAGAGAGTTCTGTATTCACGACATTCATGTTCTTTGCACTTATTTTGAATATGATTTTTAAAAAAATCTCTTAGTACTTTAAGAGAATTAGGATTAGTCATCAGACTTTTTCCTTGTAGTTTACAGGTGTAGGTTTTTTCATCTTTAAACTATTGATTTATTTAAAGCATTCAAAGTTGATGAAAAGTAAGAAAAATAAGTACCTTGGTCTTTCACCGTGAAAATACAACTTTCAGGAAACCTGGGTTCCACTGGATAAAATTTTCCAGAGGTAAAGTAGTCCCACATTCGGTTCTCCGGGCGGGGACTACTCCAGAGAATCCATGTCAAAGGCTCATACACAGGGACATGTTTCTAGGAACATGGAATGTTAGGACATTACATAATGGTTGGCAATAGATTAAACTGAAAATATATAAAACTAATTATTCCATTTATATTATACTGATGCGATACGCGGGCTCTTACTTTAAAGGAAGAGAAAATATTACGAGTATCTGAGAATAAAGTTCGTAGGAAAATGTTTGGACCAAAGAGAGACGAACAGAGGAGGGTACTTATTAGTGAACTTTATACAATAAGAAGAGTTAAGGCTCGTAGACTGTGACGGGCAGGACATGTGGCACGAATGGAAAATGAAAGAGGGCATGAAACTTGGGAAACCCTCACTATGCAGGCCAAGAATGAGACGGAGAATATTATTAATCATGATTACATTAAATTATACAAGATATGATTGCAAAACATTAGCTCAGCTTAAGGATGTATGGAGAGCTTATGTCAGCAGGCTCGATAGAGCTAGTTATTATTTATGTTAATAGTAGTTCCTGAATGGAATCTTTCTATATGGCATAATGTAGGAACTAAGATGCATATTCCATGAATAGTACATAAAAAGTTCTTCTGTGATTTTTGCATGATGAAAATTAGTTTTCTTGTTGTTCCAAATTATTTCAACCTGAAGTATAATCAGACATTATAAAAATATTGTAACATGTTACACTAAACTGTTAATTTATGTATAAGAATGTGTAAGTCAATAACAGTAATAAAATTAGAAGTGCTCCAGTAATACACAATGATTCCTATATTTATCCCCCTCGAGAATCAATCGGATCAATTTAGTCGACAAAGCAAGCAGCATGATATGGTGATTTGATTACAAATATCTAAAGTTAATTTGCTGTCTTGTTTCCACACCAAATTTCAGCCAACTCCATAGTGTCATTGGATAAATTTACCTTTTATGTACATCTTTAACAAAATAATTATCTTCTGTAAAGCAAAGAACAAAAATTAATCCTTTCAAAGATATTGCATAGATATGTATTATGAATTAGAAATACGGAAACAGAGAACCACCTTATAAATTCAACTTTGAAAAATTACGTTTCCAAAATATTATGTCAACTGAATATAAACGTATTATTTAAACAAGAGTTACACTTACACTGCAGATTATATATGTGCTTAACCATTGCTCAACAAAACACAACTCGAAATAAAATTACATGCAGTTTTTTTTATTCAATTGAAAATATCTTGAAGGAAAAAAATATTATATAGGAACTAATTTCTGATTACAGCTGTCATTTTATATTTTTGTCACTAGACATCAATTTACACTGAATATAATTCATAGGTTCTTCATATAAATGTAGTACACCACATTCATCTTCACGTTGGTAATTAACTTAATACGTACATGGCAAGTCAGCTGTAATTGTGATACTTCAAAATGGAGGTTCTCTGGAAATGTGATATAGTGATTTAAATAAAAATAAAACATCACCCACATAAGTAGATGTTGTTTGACGTAACTTGTTCAATATTAGAAGTTTTATAGAAATGCAATTTAGAAATGTAAATAAAAAATCATCACCCACATAAGTACATATTGTTTAGCATAAAATTGGATGAAGTTGTAGTTAACGTAATTCCCATCCTTGTATTAACAAAAGTTTCACAGTGGTTCGTCCAAAAGAGTATTGTAGCTGAGGTAAAAAAAAAAATGTGCAGGATTATTGTCTGCACATAATGTTAAATTTAAATAATGTACCTAATCAATTCCAAATTCTAGGAAATTATATTAAGTTACACCACATACACAAAGAAATTATAAATTGCAATGTAAATTTCCATATGTACGTAAATTTATTAAGTGAAATAGTACCTGGGTGTTTCATGGAACCGCAGGTCCTCCTCCGTACGCCTCAAAAGAGCATCTCAACCTGAAATATTATTACATATTATAATAATACTGTCTTCCATGACATTGGAATAATAATAATAATAATAATAATAATAATAATAATAATAATAATAATAATAATAATAACAGGGCCTAATGATAAAATTCGCTACCTCAAAAACGATCAAATTACCCTTAAACCGATGAATCTACCTCTAAAACGATCGAATTACCCGTAAACCGGCCAATTTACCTCTAATCCGACCAAACAACCGCTAAATTGATAATTACGATATAAATGTATAATTATTTTTCTTTTTAGTTATTTAAATAAACATAAAAACACATTTAATTCATTTAGGTGCAGCTGCGCACGTCGCCAGTACTTTATATGTTTTTAATTCTACATAGTTTGAAAAAAAGAATTCTTGTTCATTAAAAAGAAAGTTCTTGGAGAATTTAGAATTAACGATTTTTCCCGCATAGAATGAATTCAACGAACCCGCAATGGGTATCCTGCAGAAAGAAATTTAAATTTGAATTGATATAACTCGAAGCATATTTGCCTTACCTACACTATAACTATAAAAATTGAACTTCGAAATAAGAGAAATTGAAACTTACCTCAGTTGGCATTACAGTGTATCACAACAGTGTGGCAACTTCTTACAAAACATTTCGGGTGCTCAGTGGACGGGTTAAAAATGACGGGATATTTTGTTGAGGGTTAAATAAGTTCTCGTGGAACAAAATTTAAAAATGTTTGGAAATTAAAACTAAAATTGTTTTTAAAATAACATGAAGGTCATGTGTTGACAATATATTTGCAATACAACAGTTAATTGAAAAACGGACTGCAGTTGGAGAAGAAACCCATTTGACAATGATAGATTTAGAGAAAGCTTATGACTCAATTCCGAGGAACAAAATATGGGAAGTATTGGAGAAATACAATATTGATAGAAACCTAACAGAAATTATTAAACAAATCTATAAAGATAACTCCGCTTATGTTAAAATTGGAAATATAATGTCTAATCCTATAAAAACCACAAAGGGATTGAAACAAGGTTGCAGTCTATCACCAATTTTATTAAATATTTATGTAGAATTTATATTAATGAAATGGAAACAAAGCTGCAAAGGTATGGGGATCCCAATAGGCAACAGATTTTTGCTGACATTACAATTTGTCGATGATCAACTGGTTTTAGCGCAAGACAAATTTGATATGGAATTAATGATAAAAAGGTTGAAAAACACATATGAATCATGGGGTCTCACAGTAAATTTACAAAAAACAGAATATCTGGCAATAAATAGCAATGAACGAGAAAATTTAATATTGGAAGAAGGAATCCAAATAAAGCAAGTGAAACAAACTAAATATTTGGGAATAATTATGGATAACATTGAAGGTATAGGCAAAGAGAACATAAAACATAGAATTGAATTGAATTGAGTAGCAAAATAATATCATCGTTAAATTCCATATGGTGGGATAAGCATATTTGGAAAGACACAAAAAAATATGTTGGTAAAACATTGGTGGAATCTGTTGCAATGTATCGAAGTGAGGTATGGGCAATCAGTAAGTATTACAAGAATAGACTAATAGCTCTAGAAATGGATTATTTACGCAGAAGTGCCAGAAAGTCTAGATTAGAACATGTCACAAATAAGGAAATTAGAAACATAATGGAAGCAGAAGAAAGCATAATTGAAAGAATTGAGGAGAAGGAATTAAAGTGGTTAGGACATGTCTTAAGAATGGAAGATGAGCGATGGCCGAAGCAACAATACGAATGGCATCCGAACAGAAAGAAGAAAAGAGGGAGACCAAGGTTAACATGGAAGCAAAACATGAAGACAGTAATGCAAGCTAGAGGGCTAAGCATCGAAGATGCCGAAGACCGTAGGCTTTGGAGGTTTGGCACGGGAAGACGGCAGCAGCTGTAAAAACCCGAAGATAGATAGATAGAGATGAATTAAAGTGGATTCTTGAATTATACTTATCGTGCAAATATAGTTAAAATAAGGTGAAAAATAAAAGACGTTGAGACCTTGTAGGGTAAAAAAGGACAAATAAACCAAAAAAAGTCGAAATAGGACAAAAAAGAATGCTAAAATCCATCTTTTCTTGACTACAATGACCAAAAAAAAGTGTATATATATATTATGTTGGACATCATTTTTAGACAAAATAAAAAAAAATTCCTCAACTTCCGAGCCCTAATTAGTATAATACCAATGGTACTCTACATACTAATCGGGTTGCCCAGCTATACCCCCAGGCACTCGGGTATTTTTTTTTGCGTCCCTATATTTTTAATCCACTAAGGACTAGGATTTGCAATCGGCTTCACTACCGTGGACCGTCCCTGGCAGCTAGTCATCGATTTATTCATGATCCTTGTTTCAACCTGCAAGTTCACTTCAATATCCTGAAAAACAAGAAAGGCATAATGTCAGCACAACACCCGGAGATCCAGAAAACAAACTATTGTAGAAAGTACTACCCTGATACACAAGACTCTATTGTACAAAATTTGGAAGTCTTGTGAGCCGACAATTGCCATATACCTTAATCAAAACTTCATTCAGTCTTACGCCAAATAATATCTGCTTATGTGGACTGATGTTCTTTTTTTATGTACATCTCTATATTGCATTTCTAGAAAACCTCTCATTTTTAAGCATTATGATATGGCAAAGCAAGGATGAAGGTGTTGTACTATTGGTAGCTGCAAACAGAATTAATTACCACGTAATATGTTTTTTTTCTTTATTTACGTAATTTTCAAATAAATATACAAAACACCTGTATCTGTTTTTGTTTGAAGTTGTGTTTGCTTGAGCAATGGTTCTGCCTGTAAATAAATATAAGTATATTCATTTATTATATTTAAATGTATTTAAAATGACCCGTTTTCACCATAAAGTTCATGCAATCAACTTATGTATTGCGTAACAAAATCATCCATTCTCTATTTTGCATCCATCCAGGCTACAATATTCTTACCAAACAGTTCCTCTTCAGTTTTGCCTCCTCATATAATTTATTTTACACACTCATAGCGCTGGGATTATTTGAATGACTTCCATGTACTATTGTTTTCAATCTCATCACCTTGTTTTTCTTCACTGCACCAATTTTATTTTCTATGTTAGTATCCTAGAAAGGTAAATTTATAACTAATTAGTACATTTTCACAGTTATTGCGGTAATTGTATAATTTCTTCTTCCTATCTATGTAAGATATAATAGGAAATTATGGACATTGTGATGAAGTGTCAGAATTCAAATAACTTGCAACAGTAGAAAGCAGAAATGAATTATGCATTGGATCAACAACGAAAACGCATGATATAGGCTGTATTATACATGACGGTGACTTTTTCAAAATTTTCTAAAAATGTTAAATTTAATAATATATTAAATGGCGATTCTACAAGCTATATATTAAATGGATACGAAACAGTTCTCTTACTTTAAGACATAAGAAAATGTGGGTATATGAGAATAAAGTGCATATTAATCAGAAACATATGGACAGGCGAATGGAGGAAAGTACCTAACTGTGAGCTCCATGATCTTGATAGAAAACCAGATATAATATGAGGAGTTAAGTTTTGTAGACTCCGATGAGCAGGATATTTGGGACGTTTTAATAATGTACGAAAGGAATGGAAATTTATTGTAGGAAAAAAGTGGAAACCATTCAGAAGGGAGACCAAGAATTGGTGGAAGGAAGGAAGTAAATTACAGAGAGAATTATTTGAAAATATTATCTCAATATATAGATATATGGGTAGCTTATGTCTGAGCTGTAATGGATCTCAGGATTCGATAGTGATAGTGGTAAATACAAATTTGAATTAACCAATTTCCGTGTTTTTCATTGTAGAAATTTTCCAAGTAGATGTGGACGGCTAAATTCCCGTAAATTAAATTTGTGGAATTTGCATCAGGTTTACACATATTTCTCTCCTGTTATACACAGAGTCATCGTTTGTAAGATTAAAATTGAATCATCGGATTTGTGAATGGAACAGGTGAACATTATATTTTGTGTTAAGTATCTCGAAGCTTTACTCTAACCATGAGTCGTAAGAAAGAGAAGAGAATCCTTCCCTAGAAAATTACATATACGGTTTTAGAATATATTGTGTCATAAGTTGGATATCGCAAAATCACATTCAGAAATATATTAAACATCGTAAATGGTAATGGATTGGAAACACTATCAAAATAGAACTAGAAGTTTGTTCAAAGAGTGTTCTGCAATGGAATGCACAGGGATTGTCTAGGGAAAGTGGAAAACCAAACATTACATGGCAAAGCACAATAATAACAGAAATTAAATAAGAAAGAAGAAGTAAAAGAACTAATGAAGTTTTATAAAGCATTGGCAAATTCCTGCATTACTTTATGGGATCGAAACTTGGGTAATGACCAAAAAATTACAAAGTAGAATACAAAGCTCAGAAATGAACTTCCTTAGAAGAACAAAAGGCTGCATAAGATTGGATCGGATAAAGAATGAAGATATAAGAACAGAGTTAAATATATATCTATTGAATGAGAAAATCAAAGAATATATAACGCATGTAAAAAGAATGAATGTAACAAGATTACCAAGAGCAGCATTCAACTACAAGCCAGGAGGTTCAAGGAATGTAGGAAGGCCAGTGAAAAGATGGACAGAACAACTGTGAGGCGGAATAGGCAATTTTTGCCTAGCCCGTGAAGTGAAGAAGAAAAAGAAGAAGAAGGAAATAGCTGGAATGTAGCCAAGAATTTGGCAAAAACAAAGTCCGGTGGCGCGCTAGTACTGACAAGGGAACTGTCAATTGTTACATGCCGAAATCTACCTTGTAATTTCTTCTAGAGAAGAGTTGTGATGTACCAAGGTCATGTCTAAAAATATACATGCCGTTTTAACTGGAAGGCATTAAAATCCATCACCAAATCTCTCATTTAAACTTGGGAAGTAATACAAATCGTGCATTGCTAGATTGGCTAACACTCACTACCTGTCGTCTGCACCGCGTTCCGCCTCCCTTCACTACACTCTTACTCATGTAGGGAGTTAATCTGCTCCATACATGGCTGGCATCCTAGCTTTGATTTCTGTGCCTTGCAGTCAAAAATAGAAGGTTTTTTTTTTGGGACACAGCATTCGTACGTCACAACGTTTCTCTGGGAGAAGTTTCAAGATGGGTTTCGGCGTGCAATGGTTGACAGTTCCCTTGTAAATTGGATGAATGTAGGAATTTGATTGTTGTAGAAAGTATCAAAAGCGATACGTGAATGTTTCTGCTATCTTCTTCTTATATATAAAAATCAATGTTTGTTTGTTCGTACTTTATGCGCGGCCATACCGTTGATCCGATTGTGATGGGGCTTTTTGCAAAATGTTCAGGAGATTCCCGGGATGAACATGGGTTATAAGAGAGTTGTAATACTCAACTCCTATACCCTTAAAAACCGCCCTTTGTAGCAGAAAACGTGAAAAAATTAGCTCTTTGGACTCTTAAATAGCTTACGTTGCCTAAACCATAAGAAATACACAAAATTGATGTACACATAATTGAATATCTAAAAAAAGCTCTACAAAAAAGTCCGCGACAGCATATGTTTATCTCTTACGGATAACTCACAATAACCATTTTTATCTTTCATTGATACCAAGAGTCCCGCGCCGTAGCCGAGTGGTTAAGGCAAGAAGTCTTGGCGCAGAACTACGGGACATACGCTGGTTCGAGTCTCCATGGGGGAAGGAAATTATCTCGTGGAATTTCGGCCAGTATAGGACCGGTGCACAGTGTGCCAGAAATGAAATCTAGCTGGGAAAAAAAAAACTATTTTCACTCACCCTCTATATATATATATATATACATTTTTTTCACTCTAATATAATTGTTATATGATCGTTCTTAACGTATCTGAAAAGGAAGGTTAAATTCTAATGTTTATGAAGGCAATATAAACATCGGAAGTTGCCGATGGTTAAGAACTCATCTGGTCTATATCCCAGTTATGTTATTAGCGTTGTGTGTTCAAGTTCAGTGAGCTTTTCTTCTTATTCTATATGGATACTTCACCTCAAGGTTTGTAATTTTATTGATATATTTAATGTTTTTCTATATAACCAGATATTATGTTAAATGCATGTGGAATCATACCTTCCATGCACTAAAAAAATTACACAATCATCTTATTTTAAATTGAGCTACAAAGAAAACAGTTCTGAACAGTAGTACAAATTTTAGTTATAATATAGAGTGATTTATGGAGTTTAATTCCCGCACAATAACATGTGTGCAAATTATTGCGTTTTATAATTAGCTTTCTCATTACAGGAGGTAGCCAGCAACTGAGGCCTACCGTTGCGCGCAGAGAATAATTGTTTGATTTAATATGGGAAAAAATGTTAGATAGAGGCAATAAGTTATCATTTAGTAAACAAATTAGGGGTAGGGGGATGTTAGCAGAATGTTTTAAATGATATTAAAAATCAATTTTTTTTTAAAAGCAATTTTCTCAAACGTACGAAGTTGTGCGCGAGAAAAAAAATCGAATGAAATATTCTGATTGGCTAGGAGTGGATGTTAACTTTCCCGTTATGAAGAATTAATTTAGAACAATGACAGTCGTTTAAAAATTCTGTTCCATCTGCTTATGGAATTGGAAGACCCAAAATAACTTTCGAAGAGGCTGGAATAAAAGAAATGTTCACTTAAGCAGGAATTCTCTCGCGATGAACTTGCTCTTGCAACAGAAATATCACTTTGGTCATATGGTAAACGGGATACTGCTGATGTTTTAAAGACATTACTCAAAAAACCACAAAAAATAGCTTCAAAATAATAATAAACATTACAAATCACCCCGCTCAACTCCCCTATCTTCTATGTCGGACGAAGCATTGTGTTTTTTTGACAATAAAATATCAATATGTCGATATATTAACATGAGACTAGGTGTCAAAAAAGAGAGGTTGTGATATTTCATCCATCCTGTAATGCTTCGAAATGCACCTTTCCCAAGACAGACATTTCAGCAGAAATAAGACTTTTTTTCTTTGTTTTTATTCCAGCCTCTTCGAAAGATATTTTGGGTCTTACAATTCCATAAGCAGATGGAACAGGATTTTCCAACGACTATCAGTGTTCTAAATTCTTAATAACGGGAAAGTTTACATTTACTTTTAGCCAATCACAATATTTCAGTAGAAATCTAACTTTTTTTTTCTCTCGCACAGCTTCCTATGTTTTAGAAAATCGCTTTTAAAAAAATGCTTTTAATTTTTTTAACATTCTCCGAACATACCCTAACTGTAATTTATTAATAGAGGATAACTTATTGCCTCTATCGATCACTTTTCTTCATATATTAAATCAAACAATTCTCTGCGCGCGAAGATAGGCCTCAGCTGCCGGCCGCCTCCTCTAATAAAAAAGCTAATTACAAAAAAAACGCAATAATTTGCACACATGTTATTGTGCGGGAATTTAAGTCCATAAATCACTCTATATTCTAACTAAAATTTGTACTACTGTTCAGAACTGTTTTTTTTTTTTTTCGTAGCTCAATTTAAAGTAAAACGATTGTGTAAATTTTTTAGTGTTTCGAAGGTATGATTCCACGTGTATTTAACACAATATCTGGTTGTATAGAAACATGTTAAATATATCAATGAAAAGTACAAACCTTGAGGTAAAGTATCCATATAGAATAAGAAGAATAACTCACTGAACTTTAATGCAAAACGTATTTATTTCTACAGCTCGGTACACAACTGGGATGCGGACCAGATGAGTTCTTAACTATCGGCAACTTCCGATGTTTATATTGTCTACATACATTTTATAATTCTACCCTCCTTTGCAGATAAGTGAAGAACAGTCATCTGGCAATAATTTTAGAGTGAAGAAAGATGAATTGGCGAGAGTTAGTAAAATACTTTTTTTCAGCTAGATTTCGTATCTGGCCCACTGTGCGGTGCCCATCCAGCATCGTGAGGCATTTGGGTAGCTACAATAAGTAGCGACTCCAGGTTAAGAATACCAGCTATGGCGGCTGGAGGATCCGATATGCTGACCACATGTCACCCTACACTGGCTAGATGATCGTCTACCTCTGTGATTAACACATGTGGATATGAGGCCAACAGCCGGCTGGTCAGCCAAAAGCCTTCTAGGCCTGTCGCGCTTTGAGTTTTTTTTTATACCAAGAAGATCGGGATAAGTAGATTCCCTGGCAAGTGTGCTCTGCCATACCGTCCATCCGATTGAGATGGGGTTTTTCAAAAATGTTCAGGAGATTCCAGGAATGAACTTAGGCTATAAGAGAGTAGTAATAATAATAATACTATACATATTTTACCTGACATACTTAACCTCTTGTGTCTCTCTTAAAAGGGGTTAGATAAATTTTTAATGCAGTTTAGTTTGTTACTAGGCCCAAGTTACATATTTAAGTTCAATAAATTTGTCATAGATCGACAATTTGTTACTTTTTGTCTGAGGTTTGCATGAAAACGTGATTTTCTGAACAGGAAACGGAAATCTGTTTCTCTACAGCACGTCAGGTTTTTGCACATTCGTCATATTCATCCTAATCGGACAGCAATTATAGAAAGCTGGAGGCAAAATGGTAAGAAAGTAATGTGAGAGACATTTTTTGATATTACAAAAACAAATATAGTGGTGTGAACACTTACTTTGCAGAGGTATTTCCATTGGCGTTTGTCTATGAATGATCATTTGATGCCTTTCTATTTTTGTGTTACTTGTCCTTTATGTTTGATACCCCAGCAGTACTCAGCCGTCATGTTTATTCCCTAGCGTCCTTGATAACGATGTTCCAGATTTTTAAGTTCCTGCTGTGTCTGCAAAATTATCCTGAAAATTTTCTAGTGCGATATTATAAAATATAGTTTTAAGCTCACCTTGCATCCTAACTGACTGAATTTCTCTAGCATATCTTCCACTACTTCCTTGTAATCAGGCTGCTTATTCTGGCCAAGTAAACGATACACAACCTTTTAAAACTTCTCCATGCTTGCTGTTCTAGAGTTCATCAGACATCAACTGGTCCAACAAATATATATATATTTTTTTTAACTTTGCAGGTGATGGATTTGGGAATTGGTTATACAGGTATTGGAAACAGTTTCATGTTTTGTCCAATGCCCTCATATAATTTGATGTGCGTCGGAGAAAATAAAAGTGATATGGATCTACCAAATTCTCATTCACAATGTTCTTCGATTCCGCTAGTTGGTTCTCCCTCTTAGGCCACCCTCTCCTAGTTCAATGCTCATTATATGATCTACTGTTCCATTTCTCACATATAGCATGGCATCTTAGTGTGGGATGTTTGTGGCCGAGATAAATGCCAATCACATTAAGTCACTGGTGCTCACATTTTGAAGCAGTACTTTCATGGTACCGTACGTCTCTTTTAGGTGGAGTCAATCTGTAACTGGAATTGGTGCTAGCTTATTTCCAATGTGTTGCAATACGGCTTATACAGACACTTTTGAAATCCAAAATGGGTTGAAGCAAGGAGATCCACTATCCCCTCTACTATTTAATTTTGTACTAGAGCATACCATTAAATTTTTAGAGAATGAGGAAGGCTTACGACTCAATGGTATTAATAAGCTGTTAGTTTATGCTGCTGATGTAGTATTATTGGTGAGGGGATACTAAAGGACAACACGCACACATTATTGAGTAACACTAAGAAATTAGGACTGGAAGTAAATATCAGTAAAACTAAATATATGGTCACACGTAGAAATTCAGTATATAATGGAAATGGACAGCTAATAACAAATAAGCGAAATTTTGAGGAAGTGGCTGAATTCGAATACCTAGGAACAATAATCACAAATAGGAATGAGATGCACAAAGAAATTAAACAAAGGCTCAATTCTGGAAATGAGTGCTATTATGCATTGTAGAGACTTTTGATGTCCCAATTCCTTTCAAAAAACGTTAAGCTGAAAATATATAAAACTATTATTCTACCAGTTATATTATATGGGTGAGAAACATGGACTCTTACTTTAAGGGAGGAAAGGAGATTACGAGTATTTGAGAATACAGTTCTTAGGAAATTTTTTGGACCAAAGAGAGATGAACAGACAGGTGAATGGAGAAGACTACATAACAGTGAACTACATGGTCTTTATAGGAAGCCGGACATAATAAGAACAGTTAAGTCTCGTAGACTGCGATGGGCAGGACATGTTGCACGTATGGGGAATGAAAGACGTGCTTGGAAGCTTCTTGTAGGAAAGCTAGAGGGAAAACGCCCAGTTGGCAGACCAAGAATGAGGTGGGAGAACAACATTAACTATGATTTGAGGGAAGTAGATTATACAGGGAATGATTGGAAAGCATTAGCTCAGGATAGGGATGTATGGAGAGCTTATATTCGCGCGGCCATGAACCTACGGGTTCGATAGTGCCAGTGAGTAAGTGAGTAAGTAAGTATATATTACTCTACTTAACAGATTTTGTAGTAAATAGCGCGCAGTAGGATGGAGGAGAAGTAGCTGTGCAGAGGAAATGGAAAAAACTGATATTATTTTCATGTTCAGGAGAGGTAAATCGACAGGTGAATTGAGAACACTGTATAACATCATCTTCACGAGAAACTATGTTTAATGTGAGCAAATAAGTATCGTAGACTGCGATGGGCCGAACATATGGTACGAATAGGAAATGGAAGGACATTTTACAAAAACATGAAAGGAAGCGTCTAGTTATTGGGCCCAATAATGAGATGAGAGAAAAAATATTTGTTTTGAGTAAAGTGAATTGTACAGGGAATGATTGGAAAACTTTAGCTCATGTTTGCGCTGCCTGCATCAATTAGTTATATTAGATAAAGCCTAGGTCTATCTGCAGAACCTATAACATTAAATGATATACGCGTATTAACACACTTTCAAAATTGTATTTCTCAGGAAGGCATTAGTGTTATATATGCTTATTAAAATACTTTTTTTTAAGTTAGTACGTATGTTGCCAACTTAATAACTAAAATACTAACTCTTTGGCAATTTCGAACGTATAGGTTCATGGACACGCGGACATAAGCTCTCCAAACTTCTATAATCCGATCATCCACTTTATGATTTACCTTCCTCAAATCAAAGTTAACATCATTCTTGGCCTGACTACAGGACAATTTACCGCTGATTTTCCTACAATGAGTTTTCATGCCTCTGTTTAATTCCCCATTCGTGCCACATGTCCTGCTCCCCCGCACTCTACGATTTAACTCTTCTTATTACATCTGGTTTTCCATAAAGATCATGCAGCTCACTGTCAGATGGTCTTCTTCATTCACCTGTCTGTTCGTCCTCTATCTTCCAAAAATGTTCTAACAACTTTATTTATAAATACAATCGTAATCTTTTCTCCTCCCTTAAAGTTATAGTCATTGTTTTGGTATCTGTTTCATATAACAGTTTTATATCCTTCCAGCTTTTTTACAAGAATCCCTTTAATCCGTAATACGTAGCATGCATTTCTAGAATTGGGACTGTGTTTAATTTATTTCTGCACCTTATGCCTGTTTTAAAAATTTTGTCCCAGGCATTTCACTTCAGTTGCTTCTTCAAAAATTCTCTATTTGCCATTACTCATTAACTTTCCTTTTCCATTATATAATGTATTTCTAAATTTAAACTGATATTTAGTTCCAGCCCCTATGTCCTAGTGCCACTAAATAGAATGTGCATGTTGGCTCGCAGTATCTCCTCGCTATCGTCCAGTAATATTACATCATCAGCATATACTAACAGCTTATTCATACCATAGAGTTGTACGCTTTCTTTATTCTCTAAAGATCTGATGACATGCTCTAGTACAAAATTGAAAAAAAAAATGAATAGAGAATTTAAAAAGTATCTGAAAACTGTTTAGACACGTTCGAATTGTGTACTTGATAATATTGACATAATTTATAATGACTTGAAGAGAAGCGACGTGGAAAATTTGTACATTAATATATTGTAATGTATAATAATCAGTTGAGTTGGTGTTTACTTGATGAAAATCCATATTTATTAATTAAATAAAAATAAAACGTAGTTTTATTTGATTTTCATATTTATTATATAATTCAGTGACAGCTGTTTCGGTACACTGTACCTTCTTCAGACATGTTAACAAATTATGAATTGTGTTCCAACTGATCTAAGCAACAATACAACAATATTTATTTAATTTTTTTAATTTAACAAAGGGGATTCATTCAAATCAAGTTGAGAATTTAACAGTTTTTTACTACTTTTAAATTTATTAATTTCTACAGCCTCCAAAAGATCTAACTTCTTACCCTTATCACAAATATGTAAAATTTCAAAATTTGGATCGAAACAATGATTAAATTGGAATAGGTGGTTAGCATATTTGGAATTTTCTAATCTCTCGGATAAAGGAACACATGAGAGCATATAACAGAAATTTAGAAAATTCAAAATATGCTAACCACCTATTCCAATTTAATCATTGTTTCGATCCAAATTTTGAAATTTTACATATTTGTGATAAGGGTAAGAAGTTAGATCTTTTGGAGACTGTAGAAATTAATAAATTTAAAAGTAGTAAGAAACTGTTAAATTCTCAACTTGATTTATATGAATCCCCTTTGTTAAATTTAAAAAATTTAAATAAATATTGTTGTATCGTTGCTTAGATCAGTTGGAACACAATTCATAATTTGTTAACATGTCTGAAGAAGGTACAGTGTACCGAAACAGCTGTCACTGAATTATATAATAAATATGAAAATCAAATAAAACTATGTTTTATTTTTATTTGATTAAATATTGTAATGTGTTCGTAATGAAAACAGACAGACGTGTGAGAGCATAAACTGTAGACACAAACAATAAATCGAACTTCATAATCACGTGAACATGCAGAATGTAGTTAAAGTATTAATTAAACACGGTAACCCAATATGTGCACTTATTTAACAGGTTGATACTCACTTAAAAATAGAACAACATGAAAAAATGTTAAAAACAGCAATCGAGTTAACATGAGCAATGTTCAAAATATGCCATTGTATGAAAATATTTGAGAAATCAATGCATGAACATTGATTGGCCTCGTGACGTAGTCAGCGTTCCAGATGCCCCGGGTTTAGATTCCCTAACTTGGACACCAGGTTTATTTTTTCTCTAAACAGAATTGAGCGCTTTCCATCAGGGTCTGTGTGTGAATATGTACTCATATTAAAAGTATTAAGAATGGATTACATTCATCAGTATCAAATCAACTGGCATGGGCATGTGGACCGTATGCCCAGATCCAGGATTCCTAAGACAATTTTGTAAAGTACTAATCAAATGGTAAAATATATTTGAGATGACCTAAGTAGAGATGGTTGGAAGAAAAAAGTGTTCATCGTAACTACACTTTCAGAACTATTACACGAAAAGAAATAGAAGAAGATAAAGATATTAAGAAAAAATTACAATAACGCCATGCCAGGAGAGAACACCAGAATGTCGAAAATGACAACGTGGTAGCATTGAATAAAAAACTTTGTTTTTTTTCTTTTAAATGGAACTAACTTACCTGGTATTTTAGCGAAACTTTACACAATCTTTTTAATTGACTTCTCCACCTAGCGCTTTCACATTGTAAAGCAAAATATTTTGATCGTGTTTATGGTAATCACGGTTTTCATCAAATTTTCCTCAAAGAAAGTTTTTTATATCAAAACAAATGTTGAAATATAATTTATGCCGTAACCACGTGACCGTAATATTATTGTTGAACTGCGACGTACAAATGGCTTAGCTTATTTTATTGTCTGATTTTTCGCATTATTATTTTAAAAAATGTAATATGAATTCAATATGTAATTCAACAGGTCTATAGCAATGTACGTAGCAAAAAAGTATCCATTATGAATTTTGCAAGTAATTTATTAAGAAATTTACGATTTACGCGAAATAATAAAAAAGATATTAGCCATTTTTGTCAGTTCATATCAAAGCAATATTAGGCGAATAAAGAAAAACTGGATATGGAGGAGGAATATAAGATCAGCGCCCCTAGCGTTAAATAAATAAATTAGTGTGTTATCTTTAGGATTTGCTGTATTAGCTTTTTCCATCTATTTACCCAACCAATTTGAAGAAGGGTACCCAAGGTATCAGAACAAAGATATATTATCAGTTGTCACTGATTGTTACGTTGGTTACCGTTGTATTGTGTAGTGACCAAAGTGTATTAAAACATAAAACTAAGACATTTATTGTGTAACTCCTCTTATATACACTACATTCACAATTAGGCCTACTGGTTGAAATAGAATTAAAAACTTCACAACTTCACAGATATTATTATTTCGCTCTCACTCTGTAAAACATTATGGTTATGTCATACACCGATATAAAACCGTACATTTTAAGTATAATTGTCGAATGTAGAGACTTCATATGTTCTGTTACTTTGTGTTTAGTTACTAAAGTATCCTCGGATGAAATGTCAAGCAGAATTCATCATAATATTTCTTGTAATAAACACCACCGGTACATAAAATTACCGCCAGACCATGGAACAGTTAGATTTAGTGATGTTGGGGGGGGGGAATTTTCCGGAAACACGTTCTACCGTAAACTATTTGAGTCAAGCGGAGCTTCAGTGTATTTCCAACTACTTACAGTATTTTAATATAAAGCATTCTGCGTATCTTTTAATTATCTTGGTTCATATCTGACCTCGGTGGTCTGGGGTTAAGTTACTTGCTTCTTTCCCAAGGGTCACGAGATCAAACCCACCGAGGTGGACGGGATTTAGGACGAAAGAATCCAAGGGACCAGTTCTTCGAGAGATACTTTAAGCCGTAAGGTCTGTAAAATAACATCAAGCCTAAACTAGTGCCTCTGAGCAAAATATAACCTGCCTTCCTCCATCCCAGTAATACCTTAATTTCCTACTAGATGGCTCTTTGAGGTTATGTTCAGACCATTGGCTGATATATGTAGGAAAGTAAGCGTAACTAAATTAAATTGATTAATAATGTTCCCACTCGGGAGTAAACTACTACTGCTATATTCACATGGAAATAACTCAATGGAATGTGGTACACACTAGGCAACAGAGCGTGTCATGCACTTCTCGGATCCAAAAAACACCGGACGGGTCGTTGGTTTATGCCTGCGAAACCTGACCTTGAAAAGGCCGAAATACAGTATGTATTATTTTTCAAGAGTAAAATATTTGAGAAAATTTTCGAGCCAGCAGAAATTGGAGATGGACCTTAGATAATTAGAAAAGTGAAGAACTGAATAATAAAATTATATATATATATATATATATATATATATATATGTGTGTGTGTATATATATATATATATATATATGTGTGTGTGTGTGTGTGTATATATATATTTGCTCGTGTAATTTGCGCACTTTTTAATTTACTTTGACCACAAAGGAAATTTGTGTGCGTAAAATAAGCAGATTTTAAAGTTAGAGGTCCTGTTCTGAGTTATTTCAATTATGGAAGGTATGTACAGAAATGAAGAATACAGTAATTTTGTCACGTTATGTAATTTGATATCATAACATTGTATGTATACTCGAATTATACAACTAATAATAATGCAATAATAAATCTATAAACAATAATAATATCACTTTACAAATGAAACAGTTCAAACAACGTAATACTGCTAATTATTTAGTGTCTATTTTTTGTTTCCTCCAACAACGCACGTTGGATTCGAAAACTCCGAATTCTCTTTCAACTGCACAAATGTTCCGCGTAACTTATCACTTTTATTTTATATGATGCTGTGTAATTGTTATTTTTCTTTCCAATCTTCTAATACCGTATAAATGCACGTACACATTAGAAATGTTAAATGTCAACTGGAATACCTGTACTCACTTTTCTAAAACTTGTCTCTATGAAGAGCAAAATACACAGAGCAAAAATAGTGTTCAAAATAATCCCCTTAAAAATTAGGGTGTGCAAAATACGAGGGGAGCAAATTACGCGAGCAAATACGGTATATTTATTATTATTAATTTCATAAGAATACAGAGACTAATTTGGTGTGACCATGCATGCAGAATGTGTGAGGAAAGACTTTTATCTTTAAAAACAACCGTTAACAGCTATAATCCAGGTCAGACCTAAAATTATATGGGATAACGATGTGTTACAAGAAAGAATAATGTTTATATATCAAAATTCAACCTGCATATATTTGTTACTTCTAAACCCGTCAACCTATCTTCATGGAAAATTGTACATACATGTTTTCAAGTACGCCGAGAGTTTAGTCAGTATCTATTTTATTCTAAAACCAGTTGGTGTAAGAGTGCACCAGAAAAGAACATTTAAAAGTATCTCTAGTAGTAGTAAATTTCGATGTTTCACAACGAAACTCATGATATGCTATTAAAATAGGGGAAGTATGCATTCTGCAGAACTGAGCGAAATCCAGCGATTATAAGTGGGAGTTTACCTGAAATTGGAAAATAAGAATTGACTCTAGCAAACAGCCATGTTTGTTTCATTCGTCGAAACGTTTAACACATTCTTAGCTCAATGGACCATTTAAAATTATGTCTCTTTTCCTTTCCTTCTCTCTTTCTCTTTCTTCAGTTTCCCAGTGAACTCGTACTGCGCTTCCACAACTACATTCTAATTTTATATAGGCCTACTATTTTTTAATATTTTAAATGGAATTAACTTACCTTGTATTATAGCGACATTTTACATACTTCACGGCCACATTTAACGATTTCGCTGGCTCAACTGCACTTCTACTATCTCAAACTTTGTCTGTTATATTGTTGTAAACTATAGCTTTTGTTCTGTACTTACCATCATTTTCTAATATTTTAAAACGTTTTAAAACAATTTTTATAACATTATTAGACAATTTTAAAGTATTTATTTAAATACGCAAATCGCAATATTATGAGACTGTTAGACTGTTGACGCTAACTGCTATTTTCTCCACAGACTATATTACTTAGTCTATGATTTTTCTATCGCTGTTTTGGGTTATCGCTGGTTGGATCAGCGTTAGGGAGTGATAAGTAAGTGTACGCCCATTTTAATAAACGTTTGGTAACTCACTATGATGTTTGTGGGTTATCATATAATGATAACGTTATCGCTGCTACTTCTAACTGCACCGTGTACTCTCAGTTCTTTGCAGTTTTGAGATAGTGTAAGTGCAGTTTTTCCATTTCGCTTATTGATTTACGTGTCAAAAAACATGCTGATCATCTTTATGGTATTCCCGATTTTTCTGAAATAAAAAAACGCTAAATTGTAATTATTTTGATAGCAAAACAAATTTAGAAATATTATTCATAACCATGTGACAGTGATGCTATTGTTCAATGGCGTAGCTAATTTTGTTGAGTGATCGTCCGCATTATTATCTCTGAAAGAAAGTAATTAGAGTTCTATGTCTAGTGCAACAGGTCTATGGTAATGTAGGTAGCAAGAAAACTAATAATAATAATAATAATAATAATAATACTTTATTTATTCTGGCAGAGTTAAGGCCATAAGGCCCTCTCTTCCACTCAACCAGCACAAATACAAATAAATATTCGACAAATATAGATATACACTATACTAATTATAAACAGTTAAAGATACAATAAATGTAGCAATGTAAATGTCATGTACAAACAACATTTTATAGGGTAATAACAATAATGATACGTTAATAATAATAATAATAATAATAATAATAATAATAATATAAATATGATACATTATACGGGAAACACCAATTAATATATATTAATCTTACACTGGATAATAATGAAGTCGAGTTTAGAGCAAATATAAATTTAGATTTCTTTTAAAAGTTGCCAATGTCCGGCAGCCCCTTTTATTTGTTATGAGTTTTACAAGTAATTTATTAAGAATTTTACGATTACACGAATTAAGACAAAAAAGTATTTGTCATTTTGTTAGTTCATGTCACAGCAATGTAAATAAAAACAACTGATCATGGAGGAGGAATATAATATAACCTACTCGGAGATCAGCGCCCTTAGCGTTAAACAAACTTAATGAGTATTTTATATTTAGGATTTGTTGGATTAGCGTTGTTTTATCTATTAACCCAACCAAATTAAGGAAGGGTACCCACAATCTCAAACGAAACATAATATATCATTATCAGTTGTCAAATTTCTTCGATATAATTAATTTACACTCTTTCCATTGAAAGTGAAATTATTTTTTCTATATACTCACATTTTGTACGGTTTATAGTTTAAAATTGAAAAAGTTTCGTGTTTTGAAGACTACAGGTCCTGTTTAACAAACACCATAACACGAGCCGTCTTGAAAATGGCTGATATGTAGACATGTAAATCGTTTAGTTTACTACTCAGCGAACAAATTGTTCAAAATAACCTGTATCTTGGATATAATATACCAGATGTCTTCCTTTTTTATCCTTAATCTCGCACTGTATCATGTAAGATAACAGAGGTTTAATTTGTTTAGTATTCTTAATAAATAGTGTAAAAATTAATCACTAAAAATTATTTAGAATTGTATAAATAACAAAACTGTACGCATAAATTATCATTGTACAATTTAGTTACAGAAATGAGGTGTGTATATACGTATGTATATATAATTATTGATAAAATAATGTAAATAGGAAAACATTAAATACAATCTCAAATAAATCTAACCTAGAAATCGAAAAATAAAATAAAAAATGGCTGCCTCAAAAGTTATCTGAGAATCGTGGGAAAACCGAACTGCCAATCTTAAGAATTCGTCATACTACCCGTCATGTTGGCTGCTTGTTATTCCAACAGGACACAGCACAAAAACTTTAAAAACATTCGAAATGTAAACTAAATGTAACTAACCTACTCAAACCGTAATCTAACTTAACCCAATGCGACCTTCGTATGTAACGTGGTATTAGTAATGTCCCACTACCTCATGTAAATTAATAGTTACAACCTGTGGCCATATAATTCGCAAACTGGGATCCGCGGATTTCGACATTTCGCTGACAGTAACTTAAGAAATGCAGAAAAACGATAAAAATCGCCTAATGATGCTCCACACGTGAGGAGAAGAATGTAAACATATAATACTATATGTTATATTATATTCATTGCCAGAGGCTGTTGTAATGGTAATTAGAATAGAATAGAAAATAATAGATTTATTTATCCTGGTGGAGTTAAGATCATCTTCCACTCACCAGGACAAACATAAATGTTACATTTAAATACAAAAATTACAATAATAGTACATACTAAACAATCTGTCAAAGTGAACAATAATGGAAATGATGTCTAATAATACAATCAAATTAAATACAATTAAAATTAAACTACTGAAAGAATGTATACACAAAGGAATAACAGTTCCAATCTACTATAGCTTAGATAAAATTTTAAAAAATACAGAGAAAGTAAAAAACTATATTGAATTAATCTATCGCTTATATAATATATATATATATATATATATATATATATATATATATACAACGCATTAGGTAAATATGTTAACAAACCTTAATACTATTATTATTAAATAATGAGGAAAGAAATTATTAATTGTTAAAAAACTAATATTTGTGAGATGTTTCTGTTAATAATTTTATTTTGAATTTGTTTCTGAAATATGGTATAGTTTGGCAGTCTCTGACATAGGGTGGAAGAGAATTTCATGTTCTAGCAAGAGAAACTGTAAAAGAATTCTAGTATCTTCATAGATCTAGCTCGGGGAGTTCTGATATTTTCAAGTCTGCAAGAGATAGTCGGACCCAAAATTAGATTTTTCGCAAAATTCTAACGAATTATGAGTGTTGGTAACTTAAAATAAATATATACAACATTTGACTCCAGTAGGGTGAGGCGGGAACTGATCCCTCATTATAAATTATATTATTAAATTTAAATAACATGTACATTAAACATAAATGAGAAATTCCAGTAATTACTTGTCTGGTGACCAAAATTTGGAAGAACATGTGGGAATCTGAAGTTCGTACACAGGTGGACCACAAATGATACAAGCAATTAGCTTGCAAATCCTACAGTCTATTAAAAGAGTCACGTAGAAGTCATAAAACCGTCTTTACAAATAAACATCTTACAACCCTGCCGCCTGTACAGGTGTTAAGATGTCCAGAAAAGTCACTTGTGAACGAAGGGGCGGGCGGGCGGATTGGACGGATAGGACGGACGGATTGGACGGATAGGACGGACGGATTGGACGGATAGGACGGACGGATTGGACGGATAGGACGGACGGATAGGACGGACGGATTGGACGGATAGGACGGACGGAATGGACGGATAGGACGCACGGATTGGACGGATAGGACGGACGGATAGGACGGACGGATAGGACGGATAGGATAGGACGGATAGGATAGGACGGATAGGATAGGACGGATAGGATAGGACGGATAGGATAGGAAGGATAGGATAGGATAGGATGGATGGATATGATGGATGGATAGAGGTCAAGCTAATATAAAGCGTGAAAAAGTTTTCATGTTCCATCTCCAAACGGATATATCCGCTCCTGTGGTAAATGAAGAAGAGACTGATGAACCCCTTACTTTAGACGACCCATCTTATGGATATAAGCGGTACATTGTAGATGTTCTTTTCATTGAATATAATAAAACATTGCGTAATGCAATAATTAATATTTTAAAAAAGGAAATGTTTCACAGCACTTAACTCAAAACATTTATAAATTGTTATTTTCATTACATTGTAATTCCTCTTTATTAATCACTTACCTTCTTAGTTTTAATTGTATTAGTTCTTGTTTCGTCCATTTGTTGTTTTTGTTTCATTTCAAGTTTTGTAACTATGTATATCTTCTATTTTCTTTTATATTTAAGATATAGCCCTAATATTCATTCTTGGAGATTTAATAAATAAATAATATATGTGAAAGGTGCAGTAAAAAAACCATGTATGCTTAAGTCACTTTTCCTTGAAAGCGAGAAATAATATTTGTAATTATGCAACATACCTATTTCCTTACCTACAGTATAAGCCAAACTTCGAAGGCAAATAGACCCATAAGTAAATTGTTTATTTTACAGTTTCAAACTTTTAATTTGCCTTTCCATGGAGAATCTAATGATATCTCAAACTCTATTTCGACAAAAAAAAGTGACTTACCTGGTGCTTACCCTGTACCCTTCATATGTTTTATGTTAGTGTTAGAAAATGTTATTTGAATTTTTAATAGATCTTGCTTTCCATATATTAATACAGTATAGTGTAAATTTTATACATTTTTCCTTTTTTATCAATAAACCTCAGGGAATTATTTGTGTTCGTACATAGTTTATATTATTTTAAAATAAATTGGTATTTTTTTATTTTAATCGCACGTTACAAATGATATAATACTGTTAAGAACTAAAGGACCAGATAACTGTATAGATCGTTTTCATTTCTCGAGTGCCTAGATATGACGGTATGGTATTTAATACAACCTAAGCCTAAAAAAAATGTTCCCGATCTTGGTATATTTTCTGGTTTGTTATTTCCACCTTTTCTATCCATTTAGTCGTAGGTCTTCTTGGTTGTTTACTATTCACTTTTAATGACATATATATATTATTTTCTTTTAACAAATTAAAAAATGGGCACATCCGACATGTGCATAAATTCTCCAATCGCCCGAACTATCTAATCGACTTGACAGAAAACTTAGTTTCTGCGTGATGTTTCAAAAATATCAAATATCAGGAACATGCGGATTCAAAATATAAACAATTCACGTTGTCACCGTAAAATGAACATAATACATAAAATCTGACTGAAATTTGAGTTAAAATTTGTAAATTACACCGCGTTCCAAAATGATGGACGGCGATTCGTAGTTGTTCAATTTTCCTTACATGATTCATATAAGAACAAAACTAACATGGGATTTGATTAAATAGAAACTCTTCGAGTTTTCATAACATACTATATAAGTGTTCGATGTGAGCATCTTACGTTACACGGCACACATAGCCGATAATCGAATTCTCCTAAACTTGGTAGCATATTTGGAGTAATGAATTAAACAGCCAGCAACAATTCTTTTCTCAAATCTGGAAGGTCGACGGAAAATGGTGGTACGTACACATGGTCCTTCACATACCTCCTCAGGAAGATATCACAAGGTGTGAGATCGGGAGACCGTGGATGCCATCGAAAATAAATCATTTAATCCGGACCAGCGCGTACTATCTATCGTCAGGGAACGTTATCATTCAACCACTGTCGCACATCATTAAGAAAATGAGGTGGAGCGCCGCCTTGCTGCCAAATGAAATCCTTGAGGTGCGGACTCATTTAGCTGAGGAAAAAAGATAAATCTGCAGCATATCCAGATACGAGATGTCTGACGCAGTTCTTTCATTGAAAAAGAACGGTCCGTGGATTTGTTGTTTGGACATAGCACAGAAAACATTGACCTTCGGGGAATCTCTTTCATGTTGGATTACTGCATGTGGATTCGTCACCCGCCAAATAACACACATTATCTTTATTCACCCTGCATGAAAACACACTTCATCGCCGTCGGAAAGCTCGCTGCACTACAACAATCAAACCAGACCTCGCAAATTGCAACACAAGGATGACGTCTGTACAGGAGTCGTCATTTTCACAAATTTAACGCTGTGACGTAATAATGACAACAAAACAATCCTGCATGAAACTTAAACAGTTTTTCTTTCATTATAGCAAATAATCACACGTCTAATTTCGTTTGTAAGGCTACACCAACTATTTATAACCCCGTCCATCATTTTGGAACACGGTGTATTGTTAATCAATTATTTTTCTACGTCTGCATATAACATTACGCCTAATATATTTACTCGCCGAAGTTAAATCTTCACGCGGAAAATATGCTAGGAATATGCTGTCGATTCTCTTTCTTCTCTTACTAGGTAGCCACTTCCTGTCCCCTGTGTTGAATTATTTGACTGGAAGGGGAGCGCTAGCAAATGCTGTGCTGTTTAAATGATCCGTCACTTACAGTAGTCGTTGACCAAATTAATA
Organism: Diploptera punctata; assembly: GCA_030220185.1. Classification (NCBI taxonomy): domain Eukaryota; kingdom Metazoa; phylum Arthropoda; class Insecta; order Blattodea; family Blaberidae; genus Diploptera; species Diploptera punctata. Next base: position 714,738 of record JASPKZ010009822.1, read on the forward strand.
ATCTGGCAAACATGTTACTTTGCCTTCCTCATTATATGTTCCAATTCCCGTCCGCTGTGTTGCGAGGCTGGTAATAGAGAGATGATAAATGCTGTGATTTTAAATTATCCGAAACCTTCAGCAGTCGTCGACTAAATGAATAAGTTGACAACCATGTAATGATATTTCTCATGTGTTTAGGGATTCTCTCTTCCAACAAGAAATAGTTTGGTGACACTAGCGCTATCACACTTCCCTCTAGCCGTGCAGACTTAACTTGGGCG